>OX104116.1:78702331-79382814 GCA_944474755.1 Limnoperna fortunei
ATTTATAGATTAATATATGGGCTAATCCATATCGGCTTGGGTATCATCCTGAGACCACTATATATGCCGTAGATGGAGTTGAGGGCTTATATAGGGTGAGGGATACCGATATAGATTAGCCCATATATTAATCTTTTTATCATATGCTTCGGATAATAAAGATAATAGACTTAAATGAGTACAAAAAACAATTGTGTTATTTTCAATAAATAATGTAACATTTCCAATGAATTTCCATGTGTCTCTAACGTCGAAAAACCATTCAAACTTGGATATTGTTGATATTGAAACGGAAGTAAAGTGCATGAGGAGACCTAATACTGGATTTTTGCACAAGATGCCACTAATACAGGGTTTTCAGACAGGGATGTTCCAATATGGGTTGGTCATATACAATATGCAAAATTCCTATTATTTAGCCATAAGTATATGATAAATATTGATATTGTATACTTTTAATATTATTATACTTACTTCACAATACCTACATGTACCTATACAGGGTCATAACACTTGGCTAGCGAAGATGATACATGTTATAACGTATGAATTCAACAACAATTATATTAAACCATTAAATAAAAATTTGTAATAACATCCTTTATTGACTTATCTGTTTTTTTTCAGGAATTTATCGACCTAATGGAGTTAGTGAACTTTTTTACAACACACAGATTGATATTAGCTAAAGGACAAACAAGGTTAAAAAATGCTTGTCCAAAATAACAGAAATCTACACCATTGTTTTAGATAGCAAACAAATCTTACTGGGGTCTCAGTGGGGAAATTGCTTTCTTTGGCTAGTATTTTATCAATGCTTTATGATTCTAGCCCTACTCACAATGCCAGATATAATGGGAATTGAAGAGATATGTCTGTTGTAATGTTTTAGTCATCTTGTATAATGATTTTCAATTTTATGACCACCTTATCATGCTTGATTTTAAGAGAACTTTATTTATTGTTAGACTGTGATATTCCTTTAAACATTCCTTGTACATCCAAAATCCCATAATTAACGGTGGTATTTTGAGTAAAAGTAAAGAAGGTCATTTTTAAAAGTGATTTCTATGAATAACAATTCTGTCAGTTATCCTTATCTGTACATGCTTGATTGTATGTTTTACTCGGTAGTTCAACTCAACAAATACTTGATTTTGTAATCGTCATATTATTTCATGTGTTGTTAAAGAATATTTCTTCAAACTATTTTTTTCAATCAATGGTCACTACAGATTTTGTTTAACAAATTCATCCCATTCTAAAATATTTAGTATAAAGATAATCTAATCATTTTTCATTTTACCATACATGTTGTTTATCACAACATTAGTGTCTGAAAGAGATATATCCCTTTTTAGCTCAAAAGTTCCTATTAAAATTTGTCTGTTGTATGGTATTGCTGGCAGAGGTGATGTTGCCATACATTTTTTTACATTTTCATCTTCTTAGGAGCAACTGGGCTAATTTCAGTCAGTCTTCCATTTTATTGTGATGTCAATGTTTTGGGTTTTGAATGCACAGTCATGTTTGATCATATAAATGAAATACATGCATTTAATATTTCTTAACCAATCAAGGAATTTATTATGATTTTAAGTTGTAATATTTGATATGAATACTTGTGGTATAATAAGTAATACATGTATTGTTTTGTTTTGGTTTTTTTTTTTATAGTGGTATATTGTTTTTTGATATTGGTATTCTCACTGTGAGTGGGGTTTACTAGACTCCAATCTTAATTGACAAGGATTACCATATTTCCTACCGATGGTCAGGGGTCCTACCCCAATAAAAACTGGACGTCATGATATACCAGAAAAATTGCTGAAAGTGGTGTTATACATTATCCAAACAAATCATTGAAACGTTACAGTATCTGTTTTATGGTGTATACATCCTCATACACTTTAGACCAAGCTGGATCAATAATCCATGTTTATAGAGCTGATAAATGTGATTAAACATTTCCTGAAAAATTCTGGGATGTTTAAAATCTGACATTTTTGCATTTGATGTTTTGATGTTTGATTTTTGCTAATTATTTCCCAGCATGTTTTCATGTATCAGAATTATAAGTTTTATTCCTTGTAATTTTAAAGATATGCATAATTTTAATCTTATTAACACAAATATATATGGTAAATTAAATTCATATACATTGTTAAAGTATATAGTATATATTTTATGAAATATCAAGAGTCCATGCAGCTACTAAAAGTAGTGTGATTGTTATGTGTTAAAAGCATTGAAAGCCTTGTTACAGATGGTTTGTAATAAAATATAATATTTATATTTAATGACTTCCTTATTGCCTATTTAGAGTGTTATTTTAGCCCCAATTAATGGCTTAAATTTCAAGTAAATACACTTAAAGGAAATTATTATCAATGATATATATGTTATTGCAATTTTTTTGCTGAAATTGTGAGTTAATTCTCAGAGATCGTAGTTTTCTAATTGAAACAGGACACCATCCAATAACTAAACAATAGCTTAAAGTGGCATTAAAAATTGATTAAGGATTGTTTTCAATTGTTGGTTAGATTTTTTAATATAGACAAATTTGGGTTGATTTATGCCAATAAACCACAATCCTAAATAATGCAACCAGTTTTAATTCAGCAGCTTAATCTGCCAATCCAAACCCAGTACACTTAATATTATCCCAATTGAGTGCATCTTTTTGTAGATAAAATATGAATATAAAATATTAAACTACATGACTACATGATTTGAAATTTGTTCTCTTCAGAAAATCAAATTTTTTATACAAAAAAATAGTCATTTAATTGATTTCTTATATCAATAATTCATTTTTTTTAATCAGAAAGTAGTTATTAGGGATTCAAGTCAAATTGTCCCACTGTACTATCACCCCTTACAAAAAACACCCCCTTTTTTTGCAACATTGCCCCACCTTAGCAAAATTGAACCACTTGCAAAAATCACCCCATCAAAAAAGCCTCAACCTTGAGCAAAATGGCCCCATTGCAAAATTTGATATTTAGTACACAATTTTTTCTTTTTATTCTTTGTTACATTGTATGTTATGATCCCAGTTAAGATAAATCATGAAAACACAGCAAAATTAACTCAGATGGCTTTATCAGAATTGTGTGTATTAATATGTAAGCTTTTATGTACTTAGATATTATATTATGGTTTATTCCATTATAATATTTAATAAACATTACCTGTAGACAAATCCATATTGTTTCAAAATGAAATAGGAACATACTTTTAGTTAAAAAAATATTTAAAATTTTTTTTAAAATAACAAAATTGAGTTGACATTTTTGTTGCACAATTAAAACGTTATGTTCAACAGAAAATTTAATGAAATATATAACCCAATTCTTAAACTGTAAAAGATTATTAATATGTCGAATTATGTCTTTCAATGATTCTTACCGATCCATAAATATGCCAAAATATGTCTTTTAATATATCTATCAGGTAATATATTAAATCAGAATATCATAAACAATCCATTCTATATATAAATACAGGTGCCACATTTGCCTGTTCGTGAACTTCATCAATTTATTTCTATGATGCATAGGTTTCCTTAAAAATGATTCAATTATTTATTGGACTGACAACAATTTACACCAAACTGAACAAATATATTAGAATAAGAAATTTGCTTAAAGTAGAAGTTTTCTTTTTAGAAAAAAGATCTTTAAGTCTTCAGTACTGCAACGTCGATAACTGAAGTTGGGGGTTTGAGTCTCACTGCGGGCAGGATCTGATTGACTCGAACCTTAATTTAACGAAGCGTGCCAGTTTTTTTCATTTGCCGAAAATGGTTTTAAACGCCATTCAAACAAAAAAATTATTTAAAAAATACTATCCTTTGGCGGTTTATATGAGGGAATTGGCCGTCTTAGCTGAATATGTCAGCCAAGTAACTTGTTTTTGTATTTTTATTAATATGTTAAACTGCAATAATTTTAGCGGAAATCATTTAAGTTGTATGAACATAGAATTGCTAGATAAGATGTTTGTTTTACGTCCAGTGAGCAGTATTTCAGCTATATCCAGGACGAGAACAAATTAACAATAGATAAAATCAACAAAAATATGGGTGGGATGGGACACAAGGAACACAAATTTGATTGCCACTTTAAAAGTACGGAGTATTGGTTATGGTCGGAGAATTAAGCCTTTTGTAGCGACTACAATGAGACTACTCTTTTTCGACATCTAAAAGGTGGTCTTTATTGTGCAACCCCCCACGAGAGGATCTCCCCCTTATCTACCACCCGCGGACGCGCTGGGCTACACTGTGGGTCAAGCTCTGGGAACCCTCCCAGTATGGTAGGAACATAGGATGCACATTTCGATAACAAATATAAATTAGCAAACATTTCTAGTGATTGTGGCCTTGTGATAGTCTTTTATAATCAAAATCCCCCCCCCCAATCGCCCTTTTAAATTGAATCCAATAAAAAGCTGAGTGTTGTGCCGTAACGGCCGGTGCGGTTCCGACCGTACCACTTTAAAATGATGGTACGAAAAACCGCACGTTTTTTTGGTTTGTTAATTGAAATAAAATGGATATTTTAAACTGGTCAGGTTTAAAAATTGACGTTTTTAGTCATTCACTTCTAGTGCCAGGGAACTCCCAGAATGAAGTATTTCGCACTATTTACCCTAGAACGAAAAATCGTACCCTCGCTTATTTTTTTTTATAAATCCGACAAATCACAAAACTAACTTGGGATTATTACGGCAGTAAAATTCGGCCTACATTTACCCCAGAGCCCATGTCGTAAATCCATCCCCCTTCGTGTCCCTTCTGGTCACTGCTACGACCGTACAATTATTTTTCTGTGTGCTACGCCTATGACGATGTGTTGCAACGTCAAGGAATTTTTAGAAGATAAAATAAACATTTAAATCGTTTGGTCCTGCACATTTTCATTATATAAACAGACACTGAAATATAAATGTTGTAGCTCTAAACATGAAGAAGATAGCTGAACAAGACATATAGCAGCTATCTGGTCTGCAAGTTGACCAATTTTAACTATATCTGGTTTTAAGAAAAATATTTCCAACAAATTTAAATCCTTCGACCATGCATGTCTCTATTATGTAAACAGACATGCTACCAGTTGTTAATATTGTAGCTTTAAAGCAGTACGAGGAGATAGCCGGACAAAACATTCCCCAATATGGCCATAACCTTAACACTGACTCTGTAACTATCGCTAATTTTATAAAAATTAATTTAAACTCAAAATCCTTTGGTTCTGCACACATTCATTATGTGTACAAACATGTTCCTAAATATAAATGATGTAGCAAAAAAAAATAATCAAAACCTGAAGTAGAAGAGCCGGACAAGGTATGTACCCCTATATGGCCTGCAACCTGCAATTGACTGTCCAACTATCTGTAATTTTAAGAAAATGTAATAAAACTTTGGCTCTGCACACCTCCATTATGTGTGTACAAACATCTTACAAAATATAAATGATGTAGCCCTATAACTAGAATCTGGACAGAGAGAACCACGGAAGGACAAAGGTAATTTAGATTTTTTGTCGAGGGGCTTAAAAAAACAAAATATAAGTGCGAAAATACAAAGCCATGTCAAACTCAGAAACACAAAAAAACCCAACACTAAAAAAGGATGTAATCAGGTGAGAGGCCCAAAAGGGTGAGCATATCCTTCACTCAAGTGACTTATTATTTATGGTCAAAATCGGTGAGATTTCATGAACGTTTGTTTGAATGGTGTTAAACGCATTTTTTAGCTATATAATGGCATCCAGTTTTAAATTTGGGGGGGGGGGGGGGGGGGGGGAGGGGGTAGGAAGCCGGAGTATCCGGAGAAAACACCGGACTTGCGGTTGGTAAAATTGGCAATAATTGTCAATTAAAATTTGAGTCGAGTACACCCTGCCCGCATGTCAGTGTTGACTAGCAAGTTACTCGTAAATATCCATAACTACATCAGGGCTTCAGCGAAATTAAAATTTACGTTTGGTCGACTTCAAATTGACTGTGATCCTTTCTTTACAAGACCTTTTTGAGCAACAATCCTTTCAAAAATTCACTGTAGAAAACGAATGCCCAAAATATCTTTTGCAGCAGAAATAAGTGGCATTAAAATTACATTTAAAGCATAAAAGAAAAATCACATCACAGAATTGGGAAATTTGTGTCGTCTTCAGTCTTGTATAACATCTGAACCGGCCTTAGTTCTAAACTCATTTAGATAACTGGGCAAAATGTTTTGAAGATTGCACCAATTTTGTCTTTCTTTTGTCGTATAAATCAGTAGAATTTGCGTCTTATAAATATATAGAAACAAGTGGGAAAGTAGTAAGCTAGACAACATGACCACTATAGACATCGTGCATGTGCGTGATTCCCAGCCGTGCATGTTTCGAAAAACAAAATCTTTAGTATATTTATCAGAAACCCGAGTTGGATACAACGAAATACGACAAACAAATTCTGTTATCTACTTGATATAAAAGAAACGACAGATTAATTTCTTTAACATGTTGTTTAAAGTTTGATATGAGAACGAAAACCTCGTACGTTTTACTTTTTCAAAACAAGAATTGTTCGCACTTTTTACCAAAGAAAAAACACAATACAGCTTAAAATATTGCTACACCACATGCAGCCAATTTGCACCAAAGTTCAATTAAATATAAAACCAGAATTATTTTCATTCAACCAGAGGCTCCCAGGTGCTTGTATGTCAAGTTGCAATGAAACAATTTATGTTTACGAATTTCACCGAGCCCCGAATTGATTCTTTCACTTGCTCCCCACTTTATACTATGGTCGCTGCGACCAATAACAATCCGAGACTCTTGAGAGCTTGTATCGCTCACCTGATTTTATAGGCAATAAAGGTTGCATTTCCCTGATGTTAAACAAAGTCCTTTAATTTTCAAAAATCTTTAAAAGAGGAGCATCCAAACAATATTGCTAAAAAGTTTAGTTTTCATTGGTTAACTGGTTTTATAGAGAAGATATTTTTTAAAATGCCCATAGGGTCCTATATTAAACTAAGTAATCTATGTAATGCTGTGGTGGCCTTTTTGATTTTCCTATTGGCATAAAAAACAAACTTCACAGAGGAAAATCACATCCAAACAATATTGCTAGTAAGTTTCGTTTACATTGGTTAACCAGTTTTAGAGAAGCCTTTGAAAAAATTTTCATATATTCCCATATGGTCCTATGTCAAACTAAGTCTTGGGGTGGTGGCCATTTTGATTTTCCAATTGGTTTCAGAGAAGAAACCTTTTTAAACTTTTTTCCCATAGGGTCCAATGTTAAACCAAGTACTGCGGTTGCGGACATTTTGAATTTCCGATTGGGATAAAAAACATGAACTGTATAGAGGACCATCCAAACAATATTGCTGGAAAGTTTTGCTTCAATTGGTTAACCGGTTTCAGAGAAGAAGCCTTTTTAACTTTTTTCCCATAGGGTCCTATGTTAAACTACGTCCTGAATTGTTGGCCATTTTCAATTTCCAATTGTCATAAAAAACACAAACTTTATAGAGGACCATCCAAACAATATTGCTAGTAAGTTTTTGTTTCCATTGGTTAACCAGTTTCAGAGAAGAAGCCCTTTTTAACCTTTTTCCCATAGGGTCCAATGTTAAAGTAAGTCCTGCGGTGGCGGCCATATTGGTTTTCCAGTCCAAATAAAAAACACAAACTTTGTAAAGGTCCATCCAATGAACATTATGGCCAAGTTTGGTTTCAATTGGCCAAGTGGTTTCAGAGAAGAAGATTAAAATGTAAAAAGTTTACAGACGCCGACGACGACAACGCCGACGGACGCAAAGTGATAATAGCTCACCTGACCCTACCCTTTGGGTCAGGTGAGCTAAAAAGGGGGAGGGAGCAAGTGAAAGATTTAATTTAATTAGATTGGGGTGGTACATGTAGTTGTCTTTCAATTTCATCGGTAACATTGAGTCTAGAGCAAGGATAGTGGCATCTCCAATATGTCCCCCAGCATGTTCCGCAGCCAGGCTATCTGAATTATGACCTTGCAAGAGTTTCTTTTTAAAAGGTTTCTAAGAATTCCTGTCTTGTTTAAGCTATCTGGGATATCTAATAAAAAAAAAATCGCACAAGTCTGAAATGATCTGGTTACAAAACAAAGTACCTTAATAAGGAATGGTTTGCAATTCGTTGGAAGATTTTGGGTCTGCCTAAAAAATATAGTTGATGACACAAAATAGGCAGCATCTTCTGCAAATATCCAGAAAAATGACTAAGTTCCCTAGTGTGGAAAAAATTTAAAATCCCAGCACAATGCCATAAAAGCATGCATAACTTCAATACATGTGCAATTTTTCTGTGAAGGTTCAGATCTGGGTTGAAAACTGTTGAGGGAGTTGAATACACAAAATAGATATTATTTATCTCACCCACCCATCTTCACACTCTTATAGTGTAACCTGGGTTTGCACTTTGTGAACCCAGCCAAAATTCCAACTATATAGGGGACCATTGAGTTAATATGTAGCATGGTTCAATTAGTTTTGGAGATAATTATGCAAACAGAGCCTGCAATTTTGACCACTTTAATAATGTAAAACCCGATAAACAAGATTGGCTTCTTACAGCTTACCAGAATTAATTTGGCCATTTTTTTTAATTGGGAACAATATTAAACTTTAATTTGAGAAATGTTGGTGGTCACTGCATTATACTCAAAATGAAAAAAAAAACAACTAATTTTGTGGAGGACCATCTAATGAACATATTACCAGAGGTTGGTTTTCAAAGCAGTTAAAAATGTACATGTTACAGGTGAGAGATGAAAAGTGGAGACAACAGCTAACATGACCATTCTTTTGGGTCTGGTGAGCTATACACAATGCAGACTTTTAATTGATAAAATAAAAAAAGAGAAAGTTTCCTCCCATTTAATTAAACTGTATAATATTTGACTGTGACACAAACACCTAAGATTTCTTACATAAAATTTGATTACATGTTCTTTAAAAGTATTCAAGAATGACTTGTTAACACAAACACTTAGAATGACTAACAGAATGCAAGATAAAATGTAAAATGTTCAACACATTAAAACTAAATGAAATGATAGTAAATGATATTTACAATGCTAATGACTTCTTAAATTAAATCATTAACAATGGGCTATTCCATTTTAAAAGTCTGGTAAAGGTAGGTTTGGATTTTCTACTTCTTAGAAGTTAAATATTCTAATTTGGAGACATCTTGACACAGTTTTCATTTTTATCAAAACAGGTTTTTCTACTTAAGTTAAACTTTAAAAAGTATCAATTAAATATGCAAAACATTTAACTACAACTGAATTATACCTCATGTACATTACATGATAGTCAACAAAATGACCAAATGTTTCAAGAATTGTCCACATAAAAAATGTTTCAAATGCATTATAAAAATAGATGGAATAATATGTTTAAAAACTTCTTAACTACATAGTAATAACTTAAAACAAACAATAAAAAATAGACTAATGAAGAAACACTTTTTGACGTCTTAAAATGTTGTAGTTAATTAAATAATTTTAAAAAATACCAACATTTAAAGAACACAATGAAGGAAATAAATACATGTACATAACAATGATACAATATATTAAAACATAAATAACTTCTATATGGCTACTCTAGTTTTAAGCAAGTTCCAGTTTGAACGACTGTTTTCCAAATGATGTTTCTCATTTCATTTAGGTTGTTAAAATGTTTTAAGTGAGCTCTGCTCAACTAGATTGCAAAGGTTTTTTTTTTTATCCAAACAAATTAAGTAAACCACAATACAGGACACATTCTGAAATGTTTAAAATGTATACGTATGAACACACTGGCTAAATAGTACATTGGTACATCAATAATTACAAAATGTACAGTTTATATACAAAATTATTTATATATATACAATTGCTAGTCATTATCTTCTTGACCTTGTTACTCGTTTTGCTGGAGTTTTCTGTTTTGGTGAGACAGTATTTGCACTTTTTGCAGCTGATTTTTTTGTTACTTTTGCTTTCGAGATCGTAGGAGTTGGGTCAACCGTTTCCTGGACTTCCAATTTTGCTGGAGTTTTAGGCTGTGGGTTTCTTCTTGTACCTCTTTTGGTAGGCTTAGCTGGTGAAGGACTAACTGGTTTTTCTACTTTGTTCCCTTTTGCTGCCTTTTTGGATACTTTGCTGACTTTTGGAGGCGATGCATCTTCTTTTAGTGAAATTCCTTTCCTTTTGCTACCTTTTTTAACTGGAGTAGGTTTGATTGGAGAGGCTGTTTTACCAGGGTTTTCAACTGGCATCTGTATTGTATCTTGTTTCTCCTCCAGTTTAGCAGTATTAGCTGAAACAGTTTTCCTTGCCCTTGTTACTTTTTTAGTTGGTGTCGCTTTCTTTGGAGTTGGCATGCTTTTTTCAGTAGCTGAATTTTGTGAAGCCTCTCCTCCCTCAGATTTTTTTATTTCTGGGGATGCAGTGTTTAACTTTTTACCTCGAGTTTTCCTTGCATTGGACTTTTTGGGAGTTACAACTTTTTCTGCTGCATCAACATCTGTTTTATTTGGTGTTGAAAATAACTTAAGAGGGGTTTTTGCTTTCTTCACTGATGCCGTTTTACTGGCTTTTCCTCTGGTTGCCCTTTTTGATGACTGCTTTGTAACAGTTGCCTCTGCCAAAGAAGATTCAGTAATTAATACCTCTTCTTCAACATCAACAGTAACTTTGACAGGTGTGTCTATTTTCTGAGGTGTAGAGACTTTTGCTGCCTTTCCCTTTGCTGACCTCTTCACAGTTGGTTTAACTGGAGAATTTACCTGTTTAGCCACTGTTTTTCTACCTTTGCCAATTGAATGTGATGGTGACTTTTTCGGAGTTGCCAATTTTGCTTTTCCTCTTGTTTGTCTACCAGTCTGTTTTGGTGACTTTGCAGGGGTCTTCTCTTTTGCAGGAAAGCCTATTTCTTCTTGTACAGGCTTTTTTGAAGGAGTATCCATCTCTGTAGACGATACAGATCGTTTTCGTTTTCCTCCTCTTTGAAGCTTCTTTACAGAATTTACTTCAGTGGCTACAACTGGAAGAATTTGTGGTTTCTCTACAGCTGCTTCCTTGATGGGAGACTTAAGTTTTCTACGACTTGCTATCTTAACTTCCACTGGCTGTGAAACTATATCAGTAGTTAACGACTTTCCTTTAGCTAAACTTTTTTTCAAAGATTTCTTTGCAAAAGGTGACTTGACTGGTGTTGGTTCTTTTGATTCTAGAGTTTCACTAGTTTTCTTAGGAGGTGAAGTTTTTTGGCCTCTCCTTGATTTACGTACTCCTGCATTTTTTTTAGTCGTATCTGCTGGTGGACTTTGATGTTTACCTCTAGACTTTATTTTTTGTGCTTTTGGAGTTGTTTTTAACTTTGGTAATGTTCGTCTTCCCCCAACTATTTTGGGGACATCAGGAGTAGGAACTAAAATAGAAAAACAATACATGTTTACAACCCAAAAATTAATTTATCAATCTATGAAACCATCATCTTAAATTTTAAGTACAACGTCACCAAATATTTAAACCGTAGATAGATTTTTTCAGTACAAATATTCTATATTTCTCTTACATATAAAACTTAGAGGAGCAGAGTGTTTCACCAAAATACACAACAATTTCTCCACTTCAAAACTTCTGCTATACCTTTGTGTGTTTAGAAACAATGTCTGAAAAAAAGCTTGAAATAACATACTGCAACCAGTCTTTTAAAAGCATGAATGTAACTCAAAATTGTCTTAAAACCAATCAAATCTCTAAGTGAACACTACCCAGCAATCAAGAACTTGTCTTCTTAATTACTGCAGCATTCTTTTTTGTATGCTAAAATTTAAAGGGTGAAATCATTTTCATTTTATGTCTATCAATGGTAATATGTGTAACAATGTTTGTGGGAAGCCCATTCTCATAATGGGCATCCCACAAACTTTTTTCCCACTGAGAAACTTTATTCAACTGTCCATGGTATACAGTATTTGAATTTTCTTACCAATTACTTTTTCCTCTTCTGTCTGACCAACTTGAGCCGATTCTGTACTTTTATTGCTTTAATAGAACAGAACATGTTTAATGGAGATCCCTTAACAAACCGCATCACTTTAATTTTAAGTATTAAAATGGTTATGAAGGCACTTTTATATAAAGTTGTATAAATGGAGTTGACAGCAAGAAAGTTATATCTTAACTGCTTGAATAGGGTAAACATAACACCCTTAATTTGATGGGAACTGCTTGAATAGGGTAAACAGAACACCCTTAATTTGATGGCAAGACTTAAATCATTATTCTAATTTTTTATATTATGTTTGAACAATGTTTATATGATACAAGGAGAGGGGGAGGAAGCATTTGTACCAGGAGAAAACACCCGACCTTCGTTAGAAAAACTGGCAATCTTAAGAATAAGATTGGAGTACACCCTTCATGCAGTAAGACTCGAAACTCCCACAACCTGTGTTGATAGACCAGTTGATTTATAGTAGGCAAACTACATGAACCTCTGGGACACAGAGGCCCTTAAAAAGCAGTTAATAACTTAAGTACCTTGATTTCTTTGCAGAATTTTTAACTGTGATTTTATTCAATTTGGCAGGAGACTTCATAGCTGGACCACGTCTTGACCTCTTTGCAGGTGCTTCAACAATTGGCTCAACAGCTTCTGGAGATGCAGGCCTTTTTTTACCACGTCTAAAAGAACACCATTAGTACTATATGAACATAATGTTCAGAGGTAGATTAAAAAAAATCTTTAATCTAATAAGATTTAAGTTTAGTTGTAAGTGCTGTCTAAAGTGCGATTTCAGATATTTTAATTAAAACTTTGGACTAATCTTAGATTATAACTTTTTGTGAGACTTTTACTAAACAGCTGTTACCTGAATTCAGAATTTATTGACAAATAGGTAGAAAAAAACATGACAGTTCAATGTGTTTTAATTTATTTATTTTTTTTGTTTGATGGTGTTTAATGCCACTTTCAGCAATTTTTCAGCTATATCGTGGCATCCAGTTTTTTATTGGGGGAGGAAGCCTGAGTACCCGGAGAAAACCCCCGACCTGCAGTAGGAAACAATGTGTTTTGAATATAACAAAAGTTGAACTAATTTTAAACAGTACAAAACAGAACAAAATATATTGTAGAATATGCCCTATAATTAGTATGCACAAGAAAAATGTGTTAAGGAATAAAATAAACTGCAAGAAAGGCACTAAACTTAACAGAAGAGGGAAAAAGGCTTTTCAACTGACTGTTTATAGAACTGTTTTTTTTTATGCAAAGAAACTATGTTAAAAAAGAGTAAATTCTGCAGGTTAATATTATAAAATAGAGAAAAGTTCAACATTGCTATCCAAAAATGATCAAACCAAAGAATAACTTACCTGATGATAGGGGTCTTTGAAACTTTTGAGGATTTTTTAGCAGATATCTTTTTACTGGAGCTCTTTGTCATCTTCAGTTTAGGGGTAAGCACCTTTGGAGTCTACAACAAAACATGAGCATTTAAAACAACTAAAAATTGATAACTGAATGTATCATTAACAACGAATCTGCTCACTCAGTATACCCCCGCAATTCACATCTCTTTATAATGACTAATGTAAGTTGGTGAACAGGAAGTAGATAAGCAACAGAACTGAAATCAGTAATCGCAAAATTGGACCACCCACATGGTAAGGTCACATATACAATTTTAACTGGTTGTGATAAGTAGTTGCTGAGAAAACTGTTATGAAATTTTCATTCTTTGACCACTAATGTTGAAAAAGTTGGTAAACAGGAAATGACTAAGTCTGTAAACAGGAAGTAGAAAGGCGACAGACCTAAAATCGATACTCGAAATATAGGACCACATGGTTAAGGTTACATACAACATTTAAATTGGTTATGGTAAGTAGTTGCTGAGAAAGCCGTTACGAAAGTTATGTTGCAGACCGAAGAATGGACAGAGTTAAACAAGTATAACCCTTCTTCTTCGAAGCAGGGGTCTAATTAATTTCCTGATATTATATTTCCTATGATACTACAAATGTTTTATTAGTTCAATCAGGCTAATTCATAAAAATTATGTAATTTTATGTTTCAATATCTTACAATTAAAAGTGATATCCAACAATGCTTTAATAAACAATCATACAGTTAAAAAGCATGATAATTGTGTATAAAAATAAGGACACTTAAAAAACAAGCAAGACAAATACACAATATTACATTTACAAAGTATCAAAATCAACAATACTGTGATTTACTGTAAATTCAAATGTATTCGGTCAGTGTCAGCTTCTTATCATAAACACTTTATACTGGACAAAACAACCAAATGTTCATTTTAAATAAACTGTCCAATATATTAAGGCTGCAATGTCAAGCTGAAAAATAAAGCGACATCTGAAGAATTACCGACAAGATACACCAATGATAAGCTAAGCCAATTGTTTGGACTGGGTAAGCTCCTCCAACAATTTAATAAAATACTTTTTTTTTAACTTTGGAAACATCAGAAACTAGATATCGGTGAGATGGTATTCATCTATTTGGGCCAGACATCGCTATGATATTATCTACACACATGCCAAATATCAAAAGCCTACCTCAAAAGATAAAAAGTTATAGCTTCAACATGATTGTCTCTGATGGACTGCCTATAACAAAAGGGTATCCACCCCTAAGTTGTGGGGCCCTTATTATTATACAAACCAATCAATATTATTACCTCAAACATTTCTTTCACCCCTGAAGGACTAGCTGGAGACTTGACGGGTTTTGGTGTTGCAAGTAACTGCTTTACTCCATCAAGTTTTGCCTCGCTCCTCTTTTTAGACTCTTTAAACAAATTCTTTAATCCTGCCAACTTTGGAGTTGGTACAGATTTCCTCTTTGCTGATGACATTGGCGACACCATCATCTCACCAGGACCATTTGGAGTTTCTGGTAGGTCAGCATACAAAGAGTGTGGTGTTCCTGACAATTCTGGAGTATTTGCAGGGCTAGGGGTTTTGAAAAGATCTGCCACACCAGAGAGTCTGGATTTATTTGGAATTTTCTTCTAAACAGAAAATAAATAAACTAAAACATGTGATTAACAAATTTTTAAGAATTATTTTTGTGTTTTAAAAACAGAAACTTATTTATAGATGTAAAAATTATTACTTTTAATACATGATCATAATGTACCTTTGTCAGTCCAATGCTTTTGCGCCCTCTCTTTGGTAAAGGTGCTGGTGTTGATAACAATTTCTTTCTAATAACAATAGTTGCTGGAGAATCAATATGACCTGTTGTTGGTGCATTATTTGCAGCTTTAGTCCTTGGTGTTTTTGGTGGCATTTTCTACATAGCAAGAATTTTTGTGTTAGTATAAAATTCAAAATAATTATAGGTTTTTACTGCAATATATGATATAAATTAGCTTTATAGGTAATTAAAACATTCCGTTGATGCCATTAACTTGACCTACTTGCCAATAATTTCAGCAAAACGTGTGGAATAACTCAAAGACATTTCCATTGCCGAATATTAAGCATTGATGATTCAATGTCGAATTAGTTTTACAATTTATTGACAAGCTTCATTCATCCAAGTTTTTTGTTGATCACAAGTAAGATTTGTACTGGTCCATCCGCAGCTAGTTATTATGCAAACATAATTTTCAACCAGTACTTAGGAATTTGCAGCAATTTGTTGCCATATTTTCAGCAATTAAAAAAAAATTAGATAACTTCAGGGAAACTATTGGCCAAACCCATTTTCCAGAAAAGATACCAATTTTTTATGACATTTCTTAAGACTTATTTTTAATACTTGTAGGAGGATAAGCGACTACCGAGTTGTGCCCAGCAATCAGACAAACATAATGGGAACTTCAGAGACACATTTATTTCTGACAAGCTTCATAAAATTCTGTTTGTCATTTTTCAAGGAGATAAAAATGTTAAAAAGTTTATATGAACAAAAGATGCAAAATGTAACAATAGCTCACCAGGCCCAGCTGGACAAGTGGCCTAAATTTCTTTTTTAAAATATATTTGCTTTCAGGAAAACATACCTTTTTCATGCTTTTAGGTGTCTTAACTTTCTTCTGTACAACTTTTATGGGTTTCACTGCAGACCTTTGTTTTGCTACTCCTGTTTCTGCAATACCCTTCTTGACAATATCTGACCACAAATTTGTTGGAAGTTTTGGAGTTTTAGCTTTTCCATGAACAGCTCTTATAGCAACAGCATTTTTAATAGCTGATGATGGAGACCTTTTCAATGACCTTGGTGTCTTTTTCAAAGATTTTGGACTTCTTTTTGGAGTAGGTGTCTTTTTTTTGGCTGATTTAGGCATGGTATGTTTAACATCTTCTGCTTCTGGAGTTTTAAAAATTGCAGAAATTCCTGAAAAACTAACATCAGTTAGTTTATTCTTAGGGGTCTTTAATAAATTCTTTACTCCTACTAAGTTCATTGAAACAGCTTTTGGTGGCCTTCCTTTTTTCCCAGTCTTTGGAGTGCTTGTGGCTACTTTAGGAGTCTTCATCAATTCCTCAATTCCAGTATAACTTGTTTCCCCCTCATTAGGTTTAGTTTCTGATTGATTACCATGGGATACATGTTTAGGGGATTTTTGTTTTTTAGGTGTTGCTTTGGGTGAAGTTCTTTTGATGGGAGACTTTGGACTTTTTGCTGAAGATTTTATTGCTACAGTTGTAGATTCTGCTGGGACTTGAGGTGTCAACTTTGGAGACTTAGTTTTCGGTGTTGTCTTTGGAGACGCTGCTTTTGATGTTTCCTCAGAAGACAAAACCTTTGGTGATGATTGTGGTGACTTTTTAACTTTGGGAGTACTCAACCTTTTTTTGGGAGTTTTCTTCTTAGGACTTTCTTCAACAATCGTCTGCTCAGTTCTAAAAGGTGCCATGGATTTTCTTTTCAACAGAGACTTGGGTGATGCTACATTTATAGGCTCAGATAAGCGTCTAGGTGCTGTTCCTTTCCTTACAGGAGTTATGGGTGGTAGTTTTTGGTCAAACATTTCTGGGCTTAGCTGTGGACCAAAAGATATTCTCTTTTTTTTGGCACTTGGAGCAATATTTTCAGAAGATTTTCTCTTGCCACTACTCTTTACTTTGACTTGTCCTGAAATTAAATATTATTTCTCTGTCATTCTTCATGTAGCCATAAGTGAAATTCTGCCTAAAATCCAGGTAAGGGATGTTCCAGATATAACCATCTCCCCCTCAACAGCAATTTATATTTTTTGTACAGAGGTGAATGAATCTTATTAACATTGGTGGCCCACCAAACCTATAATTGAATTATGTTGATCATGGGTATAATAAATAAGCAGAGGCTCTTAAGAACCTGCATCACTTACCAGATTTTATACGCAATGAAGACAGCATTTCCCTGAAGTTAAACTAGGTCCTGTTATTTTCTATAAAATTGAAAAGGACCATCCAAACAATATTGGTAGTAAGTTTTGTTTCCATTGGTTAACTAGTTTCAGAAGAAGATTTTTTTTTTAATTCCTTTTGAGACCTATGTTAAACTTAGTCCTGTGGTGGTGGCCATTTTGAATTTCCAATTGGCATAAAAAACATAAATTTTATAGAGGACCATCCAAACAATATTGCAAGTAAGTTTTGTTTTGATTTGTTCACGAGTTTCAGAGAAGAAGCCTTTTTAAAAACTTTTTTCCCATAGGGTCCTATGTTAAACTAAGTCCTGCAGTAGTGGCCATATTAGTTTTCCCAGGAGCCTGCAAACGCTCACCTGGAACATAAAATACTTCAACTATATTTAAATTTTTGCTATTTACAGTTTCAGTTTAGTTGTTATAGCTTTTAAGTTACTGGGCAAAAACAAAACATTTCATCAAAAACCTTGGTTAAATCAGGGCTCACGCTGGGTCAAAATTATAGGGAGAAGTCACTTCTCTTTTGGGTGGCTGACAGGGAGAAGTGAGGATAGAACAGGGAGAAGTGGGTGGACAACTTGCATAATATGTCGCGAAAGCATCCTGTTTACTTTGTTTTTTTTTTAAATAAGTGTTGGCATTTGCATTTTCATTGTTATGTTTTTTTAGCAGTTTAATTTATTGAGGATAAAGTATCAAAGATTTTATTAACTATTCAGTTAACTTATTTCACACATTTTTAAAAACACATGCATTAAACATAACAATAAAAAAAGAATAAACTGTCACAAAACTGTTCATTAAAATAAATATTTCTTTGTCATTGATACACAATTTGATTGATTTATAATGAAGTACTATTAGAACTTGAAGTAGAAAATTACATCATTGTGACACATAATATATTATGTAAAATTGTAAAATTCACTATTAAAAGTATTTAAGCATATTTAACTTAAATTTGTTTTAAGTAACTGCTAAAATACTATTTTTACTACGTTTATATCATTGCAAAACTCATTTCACCACTATCTGCAATCTCCGGCACCAAATTCATATCCGCTCCGGAAATTTTCACAAGTTATTGTGCTCTGAACTGTTTCCGGTCATATTTTAAACCTACGCTTTTTATACCAAACAAAAATTAAAAGGGTACCAGTTCAACTTTGGCACGTAAACAAAATAAACATGACGCAGTATAAAAAATATGAACATTTCTTACCAAAATGGGAATAAAATTTGAAAGGCGACATTAGGCGATTCTACAAAATGAAAGGGCGACTTCACTTCGCTTTTGAAGATGATCGACGGCGAAGTGGGACCACGATAAGGCGACTTCTTCGCCCGAGTCGCCCTCCAACGCGAGCCCTGGTTAACTACAATAATTCTGACAAGATGCCATCAGACATTTTCTGAAAATTAAATGATTAGTAGGACAGTTTTACTCTAGGTGTTCAAAGTTAATTTAATTCATAACAAAAATTGATTGTCAAAATTTGTCATTAAAGGGCAACAATTCCTATACAAATTCATCCAACAACTTTGGACCAAGCAATGATTTGTAAAAATTACAGTTTGAATCTAGAGCTAATTGCATTTAAGTTACAGGGCAAAAACTACAAATTTCAGCAAAAATTTTTATTAAATGGCAATAACTTCTAAAAGGAGTTCATCTGACAATTTCAGACCAACTAAGTTAATTGTAGGATTTCTATTGCTGATCATTTGTGTGATTTACAGTTTTACTCTAGCAGTTATAGAATTTAAATTTATACAGGACAAAAAACGGAAAATTCATTAAAAACTTGTCATTCAAGGGCAATAACTCCAACAAGTAGTCGTTTGACAATTTCAGACCAATTAAGTGAATTGTAGATCTTTAATAGCTTATCATTTTTGCATTTTACAGTATCACTTTAGCTGTAAGTTATAGGTTACAAGACAAAAATGAAAAAGTCCATAAAGGAGTAATCTGACTATTTCAGACTAATACAGTGAATTGTAGGACTTGTATTGCTGAACATTTTTGCCATTTACAGTCTCAATCTAGCTGTTATAGTGTTTACCTTATTTTAAGTTACAGGATAAAAACTGAAAATTTACGAAAAAATTGTCATTAAAGGGCAATAACTCCTATAAGGAGTCAACTGACAATTTCAGACCAATAAAGTGAATTGTTGTCATTTGCTGTTTTAATACTTTAGCTCTTCTAGTTATATTTGTCAAAAATCGTCATTAAAAGGTAACAACTACAGGAAGCCATTACACAACTTCACACTTAACCCAACTATTGTAGACCTTAATGTGCTGATCAATTTGAAGTAATGGATTTCTCTATAGCTAGTATCATTTTGGAGATATAGAGGAAAAACCTGCACTGACACTCGTGTTCTATTATTAGTAACAGTGGCCATTTTTGTCTGTTGATCAACACACAATACAATACAAATTTGAAACTATGAACATGAAGGATGATTGTTCCAAAGTTTAAAAAAAATTGGCCCAGTGGTTTCAAAGAAGATTTTTTTTTAAAGTTTATGATAGATAACAGACAACATGCCAAGTGATAGCAAAAGTTCACATGGACCTTCAGGCCAGGTGAGCTAATAAAAGACACAAAACTTTGTAAAAAGTCCATCCAATGAACATTATGGCCAAGTTTGGTTTCAATTGGCGAAGTGATTTAAGAGAAGATTAAAATGTAAAAAGTTTACAGATGCTGATAACAACGGCAAATTGATGACAGTAGGTCACATGACCCTTTGGGAGTTGAATTTTAGAAAAAAAAAAATGCAATAAATAAAGCAAAATTTTTTATTGTTTAGGTTTAGATATTATTGTTTCCAGTTGAATGCAGTGGTCTCCCTACCCTTTTTAGGAGAAATGAAATTAAAGGGAAACTTCAAAAAAAAAAAAAGAAAATTTAATATGTTATTCTTCAAATTAAAAAAATCATATTTGCCTTTGATCTTTTATTATATTCTTTACCGTTACCGTTACACTTCTAGAGTGGATTAAAGTTGGTAAAAATTTTTATATGGGGCTGCCACATGTTGTAATGATCTTTGCATTAATAAAAGTACTGTTTGACACAATTTTTAACCTGTCTTTATTTATTAACTCAGATTGAATTTAACTAAAAAATAATTGTAAATAAGATATATTTATTTAATTATTTTTAAACATAAAATTAAATTCCAGACAATTTTGCACGTCTTGAAACCGTAGTTGTACCTGAACGTGAAAATTTTACAGGTAAATTATTTCTCATGTAAGAAGGGTAATTAACAGAATTCGCAAGTAAACACACAGGATGAATATTCTGACATTTTGACAATTTTCCCAGAACTTCGTCTTTGTCTCGAAGTACAACCTTCTGCTATAAACCGTTTGGCATTATTATACCACGGCTTTTAGGTATGTGGCTGGCTTGTGACCAGATATTGACAAGATGGCGGACCTTCATAAGTGCATTTTTTTACACGGTAATTCAATGTAGAAACTTAACAGTTCAAAAAATATAACTAGATATCAGTGAGATGGTACCCATCTCTGTGGGCCTCGCAGACCTTAAGGTCAAGGTAAAAAACCATGGTATGTGACACATCGTCTTGGTATTATCTACCCACATTCCAAATATCAAAAGAATACCTCGAAAGATGAAAAAGTTACAGCCCGGACATGGATTTGTCATTCAGAAAGCAATAATGTGACCTAATGTCAAAGGTCAGCAACAGTGGTGTGTGAAACATCGCCTTGATATTATCTACCCACATTCCAAATATCAAAAGCCTACCTCGAAAAAAGTTACAGCCCGGACATGAATTTATCATTCAGAAAGCAATAATGTCACCTTAGGTCAAAAACCATGGTATGCGACTCATGGCCTTTATATTATCTACCCATATTCTAAATATCAAAAGCCTACCTCGAAAAAAAAAGTTACAGCCCGGACATGAATTTGTCATGCAGAAAGCAATGTGACCTTAAGGTCAAAGTTCAAGGTCAAAGGTGATCAACCACGGTATGCCACACATTGCCTTGATATTATCTACCCACATTACAAATATCAAAGGCCTACCTCACAAGATAAAAAAAGTTACATCCCAGACAGGATAAGTTTCAAAAGGACGAATGCACTGATAGATTGATCACTATAGGGCATACGCCACAAAGTGTCGTTGCCCTCATAAAACATCAGCTGCAGGAGGCAAAAGTGTTTCTTTTTATTTGAAGTATAACATATCAAATTTTTATTTTTTCACAAAGTTTCCCTTTAACAATTCAATGAACTTAAAACGCAAACTTAAATTTATATCATGACAATGTGATCTATTTTTGTTTAAACTTGTTGGTTTTAAGAACCAAGATTAAAATACTGAAAAATCGATTATTGAATATTTTGATAGTTTTGTATGGTTTTATTTTCCACATTTTAAATTTGTTTCAGCGAAATTGTGGAAAGGGAGACTAATCATCCGTAAACTAATATCTAAATGCAAGAGGAAAACTAACACAATAAAAGGTAAATGCATCACGATGGAATTCTGTATAGACACAAAGCCATGTAATACCCCTGGTGGTGGTTTCTTACTGAACCGTTACATTATTGCGGTAGTTGTCATACTGCTAAATTAAAAATATGCTTCATTTATATTTGTGTTTTTTGCTAAAATTCAACTCTTAATGCATCATAGCATCGTAAACAATATATTACATACACCTTTCCTTTAAAATTAAAGTCTGTTGCAATTGTAAATGTTGAAAAAAATTGTTAGAAGTTTAATACAACAAAAATTAATACTTGGTATCCTAAAAGACTTTCAATCAGATCCCTGTGGTGACTTAAGGCATGAATAGGTGCAAGTATAAAGTAATAAATTAAATGGACTATTAATAGCGAATTGGTAATGTTAACTCATATTAACTTGAAACTGAGGATCTACTTAGGAAGATTTGTTTGTTTGAATGGTGTTTTAACGCCACTTTCAGCAATTGTTCAGCTATATCATGGCGTCCAGTTTTTATTGGGGGAGGAACCAGGAGAAAACCCCCGACCTGCGGTAGAAAAACTGGCAATCCTTGTCAATTAAGATGGGAGTCGAGTACACCCTGCCTGCAGTGAGAATCGAACCTGCAATCTCAGTGTTGACAGACCTCGTGATCAATAGTAGACGAACTACCTTAAACACTCGGCCACCGAGGCCCCTACTTTGGAAGAAGTTCGAGACTTACCTGGTGATTTAACAACAGGTAAATCTGATTCAGCCCAAGTTGGGGTTTCATTTATAGTACTGAAAGAGGGTGAAGCTGGCCTACCTGGAGATTTAGCAGGAGTCTTGGTAGAAGGTGATGCTGGTCTACCTGGAGATTTAGCAGGAGTCTTAGTAGAAGGTGATGCTGGTCTACCTGGAGATTTAGCAGGAGTCTTGGTAGAAGGTGATGCTGGTCTACCTGGAGATTTAGCAGGAGTCTTGGTAGAAGGTGATGCTGGTCTACCTGGAGATTTAGCAGGAGTCTTGGTAGAAGGTGATGCTGGTAAACCTGGAGATTTAGCAGGAGTCTTGGTAGAAGGTGATGCTGGTCTACCTGGAGATTTAGTAGGAGTCTTGGCAGAAGGTGATGCTGGTCTACCTGGAGATTTAGCAGGAGTCTTGGTAGAAGGTGATGCTGGTCTACCTGGAGATTTAGCAGGCGTCTTGGCAGAAGGCGAAGCTGGTCTGCCTGGAGATTTTGCAGGGGTCCTAACAGAGGGTGTTGCAGGCCTACCAGGAGAGTTATCAGTCTTGGCAGAAGGTGATGCTTGTCTACCTGGAGATTTAGCAGGAGTATTGGCAGAAGGTGATGCTGGTCTACCAGGAGATTTAGCAGGAGTCTCGGCTGAAGGGGATGCTGGTCTTCCTGGAGATTTAGCAGGAGTCTTGGCAGAAGGTGATGCTGGTCTACCTGGAGATTTAGCAGGAGTCTTGGCAGAATGGGATGCTGGTCTTCCTGGAGATTTAGCAGGAGTCTTGGCAGAAGGGGATGCTGGTCTACCTGGAGATTTAGCAGCGGTCTTGGGAGATGATGCTGGTCTACCTGGAGATTTAGCTGGTGACTTGGCAGGCGATGCTGATCTTCCTGGAGATTTAACAGCTGTCTTGGCTGAAGGTGATGCTGGTCTACCTGGAGATTTAGCAGATTTCTTGGCAGAAGGTGATACTGATCTTGCTGGAGAATCAGCAGGGGTCTTGCCAGAAGATGATGCTGGTCTATCAGGAGATTCAGCAGGAGTTTTTAAAGAAGCTGGTCTTCCGGGAGATTTAGCAGGAGTCTTTGAAGATGATTTTGGTCTACCGGGAGATTTAGCAGAGGTCTTAGCAGAAGGTGATGCTGATATAGAGGTCGTTTTATCTGTGGTCTCAACAATAGATTGTGCAAGGTTAGTTGATTGAGCATTTATCTCTCCATCTGATGGGACATGATTAGTGGGAATCTTTGCAGCTCGAGAAATACGGCCGATTTGAATGTTGTTTCGGACTGGTGAAGGTGACTGTACTCTGCTTTTCTTGGGTTTTTCAGCGGACTTGGGTTGTGGAGGCTTTGACTTTGGACTTAAAATTTTCATTGTTTGCTTCATATCAGCTGGTGTGGAGTTATGCCTTGGTGTATTAGGTTTTGAAGCTTTTGCAGGCTGAGGTGTAAGCGCTCTTACTCCAGGCGATATTTTTGGTGTAGCAACCCCAAGACTTTTTCTGTTGCTTGGAGATAGGGGCTTGAGTGGAAAAGTCTCATTTAAGTCAACATTCTGAAAAGAAAATAACTGCATTGTACATTGTTTTAAAAAAATTCTTAAATGACAAGCTTTAAATTCTTTGAGGCCACAACCATTTGTTAAAAAATGCTTTTATGTATGAGCAACACATGGGACTAATGTCATAATCTATCAATAAATTTCAATGCAATACCAATAATTTTTTAAGATTGTTGAACAATGTCATATGGCAAATGGGTACCTTAAATATCCAAAATTAACAGTAATTGTCATATAAGTGTAGAAATAATAGATGGAGGTTGTATTAAAAACTTGATAAACAGGATCCATGAATTAGGTCTTAAATGAGGGATATGCAGGGGCTGCTCTGGCTTCTAAATACTGGCGCCAAAAAAATCGCCAACTTCAATTTTCCGTCGCCAGTTTTGTAAAAGTGTCGCCATATTAGAAATCACTAGATCACTATATGACATGGCGAAATTGTTTAACATTATGTCATATATGTGTGACATATTCTGTAACGTCGGACGAAATCCAAGTTTGCCTGACTCTTAATTCAATTTTTTAAAAGTTTGGTCTCGAGCAGCCCGTACACTAATTGTATTTTAATCATGAAAAGATGTGCAAGTGATTTCTTGTTGGCAGAAAACAAAAATTTTACAGTAATTTATTAGAAACATCTATTCCCGTGAATGAACATAAAACCGGAAATACTGCAAATAGAACTACCCATTTGTAGGAGTTTTCTAATTATGAAATTAAGACAGACATCTGGTCTGGAAATCACTCAACAACGATGTCAGTTTTCATACCTGCATTTTATTAATTACATTATAAAAAAAAATATTTCTACAAAAATATGTTTGTGTTTTGTTATTTTTATAAATCAATTAACAGCATCAATTGTTTTATTACCCGTCTACTCAAATGTTATGCAGGTAAAGCTGCTTCTCATCAGACAACTTTGTTGATTCATTTATTGCTGATTTACGTTTAATAACTCCAAATAACACACCTGTCACTGGATACTACACAATACACGTGTATTTACGACCATAGAAGCCGACAAAGGATCTTTAATGATGCAATCGCCGATTACTGATAAATTTAAAATGTGCATGCATCGTTTAACACTATAAAACCTTGGCGCCAAAAAAATCGCCAGACAATATTTTGTCGCCAAATGAAAAAACAAAATCGCAATTGGCGACATTGGCGAAGCCCAGCGCGGCCCCTGGATATGTATAAACAATTCCATTCCTGTTTCAAACATATACTTAACATTAGAAATAAGAAACTTTTATCAGTAATTTATATTTGTACAAGTTAATCATAGAAAATAGTGCATGTGTAAATAAATTGAAACCAGAGAAAAGGTTGCATCAATACAATGTAAGACATGTTTTGCCAACTAGTGAAAAAGGGAAAATAGCTACGCAGCAAGTGGCAGCTTTACTTAAATATTAAGAGCTAGTATGGAAAGTCACATCAAGCACAAGCAGGAAAAAATGTGAAGTGGGGATAACTTAGTACTCCTTCACAGATGATGAACAAGGTCAGAACTTAAGCATTTTATCTACCTTGGATGTATCAATGCCTTTGTTAGGTGTGTCTTTTATTGGAGTTACCAGTGAATTCTTCAGATTCTTTCCAGGACTTTTTGCAGGGGATTTGCCTGTCTGACTTGGAACTTCAAATCTAAAAGATCTATCTATTATGGTGAAGACATCTCCATGAATAAGTTTTACTGTAGATTCAATGTATTTGGTGTTTACTGTAATAGGGTTGATTGTACTCAAGTTTGTGAGAAAAACCTACAAAAAATGATATGCTTTCAAAATTAGACATTGCACACACATTTATTTAAGGAATACTCAAATATCTTAACAGGTTATACATTTTAATATGGTTTGGGTCTTTTTATGCCTAATAAACCCACGAAGTGATTTATGAATGGTCATAGAACTATTTGAATTTTAACGATGTTAGAATAGTGTGCAGGACCAACATAAGTTATATTGTATAATATGTGTTTCTACATTTGAATTGGTCAATCAGATTTCTGCTTTCAAAGCAAATTAAATTATTTTAAAATTAAACATAAAAGTTGACAATTGTTAAGAATACCAATGTTCCATGGCCATGGACCAATTGCATAATCTGGGGCATTTTATTGGTTCTTTACACCAATACATTTAAATTCTTCCTATATGGCTGATTTCTGGTACAGATGACCCAGTATAGATGAGCTCACGCGCACACATCTGTACTTGACGAGTCATCCAATCAAAACGCCAGAAACAAGAACGTTGTTATGGAAGCATCTTTTGATCGGATCATTCGACGGTTGATGATCGGACCATTTTTAATGCACATGCTTGGATGCAAGAGCGGGTTACGCGTGACATATTAACATTTGTGTATTGTTGCATATACCATTTTGAAGGGGATAGATTTATCTACTAATCTACCGATCAATATTTATACAATAACCACTTTTTTCTGTGAAAACGAGGGATGAAGTTGAAAATGTTTAATTTTCTTACGACACTTTCGAGAAAAATAAGTAAAATGTCAAGAAAAATCAATGCCTTATTCAAAATAGCAATTCTTATTAAAACTTTATTATATATGTGAACAATTGACGCTTGGGTTAATTTATAATTATGCATAGATGTGTAGTAATAATTAGTATTTCTTACCCGACTGACCACCCAAGTTCCGTGTCAACACACAACAATGATCGGATCAGTCGGCAGATGATCGTAGCGATGAAAAACGGTTGTACGGTGTGCTTAATAGGTAATTTCATACGTTTTTGGGAAAGTCCGTGTAAACTTTCACTCGTGATAGAAATTTTTGTCTTTTGGCTCGTTCCGCTGCGCTCCACTCACAAAATGACATAAAATTTCTATCATTTGTGAAAGATCAACCAGTCTTTCCCAAAACCGTATGAAAGAACATATTAATCTGTTCAATTGATTAATTTAGGTAGCACCTCATCCATTTAATAGATCTTGTGCAATTTTTACTTATACCATGTTAGTACAGTAATATATTATCTGGTACTGACTCGACATCTTCAGCTAACCCAAAGCCTGTTGATTTATTTTCATAATAAAGGACAAGTAAACGAAGAAATCACCATTCTCAAATATCAGAGTGTACACACACAAACTGACAAATGAAGTTAATGAAAGCTTTTTTGATGGCACTAATTTAGAGGCCCAGAAAGCAATGCCAAACAAAGTTGTATTTTTGGGTTTGCAATGATTGGTGAAAAACAGTCCTACATAGAACCACTGCATGAAAAAAAAAATTTCAAAAAATGGTTTTTTTTGTTTAATCTGCTATAGCTGTTGTAATAAATTTGTTGTAAACAAGTTCATTAACATACCTCTCCATTTTCAGCAACACTAACTCTACAATGTTCTCGTGAAACATTTGGCAACTGTATCCTGATATCACAATCATTGCTTCTACAAAATATATAACAAGATTGTAACCATAAAATATCTTTAACACTGCTCCTATTTTACTTATGTATCATATGAATAATTTATTTTTTCATCATACAGTGCATATGCCACTTAATTTTTTCTGGAAAAACATTAGTCTTGCAATTCTCTTCACGAAGGCTAAGGAGAGGAGACGTTTGACAATTTTTTTAGAGTAGATTTTTAAAATGTCAGAGAACATAACAAACAAACTTTTATATGGAGGCAACACAATGTCACAC
Organism: Limnoperna fortunei; assembly: GCA_944474755.1. Taxonomy (NCBI): domain Eukaryota; kingdom Metazoa; phylum Mollusca; class Bivalvia; order Mytilida; family Modiolidae; genus Limnoperna; species Limnoperna fortunei. The sequence continues at coordinate 78,730,269 of OX104116.1, forward strand.
AATGAATTTTGATCATTTCAGACAATTTTATCATTAACTGCCAGTGTTTAAAAGAATATGAATGGCCTTTGACTTGAACCTTGTATTACCTTCCAAACAAACAATTACTGGTTGTTAATGGAAACTGTGCCCCATCTGCACCACTGCGCTTTATAACCACTATCTTGCCATACAACATTCTAAAAAATAAATCAGTATTATATAAAATTACACATGGCCTTGGATTTCTTTTAGTGTACCACCTATTACTCCTAATGTTTAGCTTTGTTCTTGGTAAAGGTTGCTGGATTCCCTATGGGCCAACGAGTGCCCTACGTGGCTTTAAAAAACAGCCACTTTAGACAGGATTTTTGTAAAGTCTCCTTATCATGGTCCCACATCACCTTGTTCATCTTTTAATGTATAGTTGAACTATATCCCCTTTCAATATTATTCTCATTTGGTTCAGAAATCATTGAATTTGTCAAAGCTAGTTTAATCTTATTTCCATGCCATATTTTACAACAGAAAATAATTAAAAAGATTACAATGAATTTTCGAAGCAGATATGATGCTGCTGGTGTTATAATGAATATTGCAAAGATATAAACATAAAAAAATTTAAATTTTGGTAGATTCTTCAATTAATGATTTTTAAAGGTGTCATTTACATTTAATACATATTAACATATTATGTTTGACAAAACTGTCATGTTCTACATATGGTTCTTTTTCATTTATAATGTAATAAAATTGTGTTTTAATTTATAATTCAATCAACTTGTGCAACAGCAAAAGTAACATTTATTTTAATCGTGCAGTTTGTGGCAGTTAACCCTTTTTATTGCATAACATATGACTTCTCTTTATTGAGGGAGGGGTCATCATCCTGAATTGGCGATAAAAAAATTAGAAAATCCATGTAGTGGTTCCAGAGCTTGGTGATTTGTTGTTGCAGTCTTCCCGTTATACACTTATTGGGAAAAAATGACTTGATACGAAAGGACTGTTCAAACAGTAAATGGAACATAATTACCCCGATTCTAGTCTAATACTGGCAACAATCATAATACTCATATTTGTGTACCTTCACAAATTCTGGCCAATACAGGAATTGGTATCGACTCAGTTCGCCCCGAATTTCATTCGCACCCGAGTCATTTCGCCCCGTTAAATATATGTTATATACATCTTTTATTTTTGATTGTTGATGATTATCCAGTTACTGTAATTATTTTGTTTGTTTATGGTGCAGGTGTTTGATGTGTGTTTATCTGATTGATAGGGGAGCATACTCAGCTGTAATTTATTATTTGCTTGTTAATAATACGTTTTTAATTGAAGCCATGTAATTGCAAATGCAAGTTAATTAAAAATTTAAAATAATTTGCAAAAACTTATTCTTCTATTTGGGGCGCAACGACTCATTTTCTTGGGCGAAAAGACCAGGTGAGAACATATCGGGGTGAATCGACCCGGAACCCAGGAATTCAATATTGGTAAAAACTGTTTTGGCTGGAACCACCTAGAGAATGGACAGCGATATTGTCCATACTGTCCGTGTTCATGCATTTGTATTCTAGCTTGAAGAAAACTTCTATTCCTCGCTGCAGATCACCAATATTGGGATCTAGCAGTGGACCTCATACAGATATTTTGAATTAGTCATAAGTAAAATAATTTAAATTTTAACACTTATTTTTTTCTAGAGAAAGTGTTTAAACTGGAAAACTGTGTGGTATTGTGCGTGTCGTATAGCGTCACTCGCTCTTTTATAAAAAAAAATAAACAAAGCATGCAACGCAATCTGTACACTCTACGATGTAAAAAGGTTAAATAATTACAATTGCGTTTGGATAGCTTTTGTCTTACCTAGCATGAAGCACGCTTAATTCCAATGTATAAAATTTAGAAAAAATATTTTAAAATAACAAAATCCATTAAAATTCAGCTGGCTAGGACCTTTTCTTTTCGGGTCTACCGCGCGAAATGAATTCCCGGACGATTCACTGTTTAAACGTTCGCTTTCAATGAAGTTCTACACAATTTTCCATTTCAATTAACATATTCTCACAAAATATGTTTATGAATACAATAAAACATAACAATTCATAATGGATTTTTAAAGGTTTATTTTATACCAATTGTATTTGTTTATAACGATAATATCACTTTGCGCATTAATTTGAAAACAAAATTCAAATTTCACTAAATCGATGCTTTGATTGGATACACTATATAGGTCAAGAGCTGATGGTAAAGGCCACGGTTTGTTTTGAATGTGATAATATTTGTCATTCATTTAGTTGAAATAGGTAGGAATCTTTCAGTTAATAATGTTTTTATAATGTTTGGAAAAATCTTTGACGATATTTATTGTGTAGACATTATTGTTTAAATTGAATAACACCTTAATTCCTTGTTAAAATGCGGAAAAGGAACGCCACTCGCCGTTGTTTACGCGATTGATGTGTGGACGTGGGTAATCAAACTTTTCTCGTCCTTTTTGTCACGGACATATTATGCACGATTAATCATATTTTAAAAGTTTTGCAATAGGTTCAATTATTAGGAAAACGTATAAAACGTTATGTTTGTAATCGTCATAAATAAGAATGCTTTTATTTTCCATTTGTAATATTTTTTGAACCGCCATTTTTCTGGTTGAACTGACCAATCGCATTTCTTGTTTCGTTTACTATGGCTATGCATGAGTAGTTTTTGTTTACAGTGTAAGAAGACTTATAATAACTGCCAATAAACATTTCATAATGTATTAAATTTACCGTTAAGTCTGCCAGCTCAGATTTTCCCTCTCAGTTTGCATTAAAAGTACCTTTTAAGAATTTATGTATATCTCCGGGAGGGTCTAAAACACGGAAGTGGAAAAGCCGGAAGTATAAAAACACATATATTTTTGTTCATAACTTTTTAACGGCTTGACATAAAATAAAAATTAAAAGGGCCTCTGGGAGATATTTAAAAGATCTTTATGATGATATATAGTTTATTGTAAATAATTTTTAATAAAGTACCTAAAAGTTGACCGGAAGTGAAATTTGTGCGAGTGTCACTACATCAAATTTTCACATTGGAACCAAGATTTCTCCTAAATGCTTCACCCCGGTCAAAAAACTATTAGTGTTTGGCCCAGGTAATTCATTTAGCTTTAAAATGATGTATAGTTTATAAGAAACAAATGAAAGGAAAGTATAGAAAAGGCCGCCGGAAGTAAGTACGGTAGCAAAAGCAAAAGTTCGAGTTTTCAACTTTGAACTATAATATCTCAAATACCTCATAACCCGGTCACAATTTGAATAGGGCCTCGTGTTCCCCTCAGCTTTTGCTATACAATGATATATCACTTTTAAATTTTGGTCAACGACAAAGTATCTAAAAGTTGACCGGAAGTGATCCTTGTCGAGGAAAAATTCATCAAACTTAACAGATTTCTCCTAATTAAAGTGTGTACACAGGTAAAATTGATTGGTATCGTATAATTAAATTACCATATGGGTTATAATTAACGTTATATATGAAATGGATTATGTGCAGTGCCTTTAGCCTACCATAATGTATATGGCGTTTCCCCACTCGAACCAACTGGGAGGTAGCACTTCGTGTCGAGTGATTTTTTTTTAATTTTTTTTTTTTTTAAATTTTTTAAAATAAATATTTTAGTTTTTATTTTTACACACAAAATTATTGTTATTTTTAAATATAGGAACAGTTAATTTTTCTATTCTACTTACAATACTTAGCCATTAGGTTTATGTTTTTCACATAGATAAATTTTGCCTACCATTTCAGATTTAGCACAACTTTTATGTTTCCAGACATCACAGATTTTCCCCTTAGCATTTTTCCCTTCACAACCTATCATATTTTCTATGGTATCGGGGAGCCCACATTTACAAGACATACTGATCGTGTGTATATTAGCCAAAATTCTTTTTGGAGCAAAGCCAACTAAATTTTTCGGAAATTGATTAAAATGTCCCTTTTCTAAACAACAAATTAAATGTTCCCTCATGTACTTTTGATCAAATTTTATATGTGTCCCCCCCCCCCCCTTAAATCCATTTAAACAGAATTCCACTGCGTTAGCAATTGCAAATAAACCACAATCAATGTTGTTTTCCTGCCTCTGTACGTCTGGCATTCTAATGTGTATTTTCTTTTTATCTTTGCCATAAATTTGAGCCAACTGGTATTCTAAAGATGTGTTTATTCCTAGTGCAAGACTATCTAAAAGATTAATTTCCCCATTTACTGAAAGAATTGATAGAACCCAATGATCTTTGCCGTTATGATGAATTTGCACACATGGTGAACTTTGTGGTAGAAAACCTTTATTGCTTACCCATTTACCATTACATTTCATTGAAGCCAGGGTAGTTTCTTGAAAACCATTTATGTCTGGAAACTGAATTTTTATTAAATTTTGAGCAGAAATCATTATATCAGAACACAAGTACTGGTTATTAATAATGTCTTGTTTATGTTTTAACTTACAATAACCTACCCATTGCTGCTGATCACGAGAATTGTTTTCTACAAATTGAATATGTTCATTTTCTGTTATATTTATTTCTTCAATTTTACGTTTTTTTACAGGAAGCGATTTTTCATCAGGGAGTTTAGTGGGTAAACCTTCCTTTGAATCTTCTATAATAATTTCATTTTCTTCCATTAAATCACTTAAATCTATTTTTCTATTAGACTTCGGAGCTGAAATTTCTGTTATCTTTTTAGGAGTAAATTTAATGCTGCCAATAGTTGAAGGTGTTTTAATTAAATTTTCTTTGTTTGGAGTATTTAAAGCTGTTAAAGAATCAGGGGCCGGTTCAATTTCAATGTCATAATCATTAACACGTGGTTGTTTTCTACCTGACTTTTTATCAATTTTTTTCTTATTATTTTTTGATATTGCTCTTAAACTAATAATTTTATTCCTTTGAATTGGTTGTAAACCTATACTTAATTTTGCTGCTAAAATATGAAAACAGGTAGTTGTTGCCTCGCACTGGCAAGTTTCTTTTGGAAATAAAGTGACACAATATTTAGCTTTTCTGCCTTGAACAATAAAAGCCCCTTGCTGTGGAACTAAAGTTATTAAATTATTGTCGACAATAAACCGTGCCAAACTTTGTTGACTAGAATCAGAATTAAAAACAGGTAGTTCAACCACAGGTGTTTTTTCTACAATTATGTCATCCGTAATTAAAGGATTATCAATGTTGACACCTATTTCATTTGTTATTTCGGCATGCTCATCTGTTTGTTTAATAATCTTTGATGTTTCAGACGTGTCATCTTGCAAATTTGTTAAAGATAAAGGTTTTTCATTTTTTAAATATTCTATAACCTCATCTGGACAAACGATTTTTTTTGGTAAAATCATATCTGAAGGGGGAATAAAAGCCCTACGAAACTCTGATTTTAAATGATAATTTCCCAAACCTGAAAATAAAAAGTGTTTATTTGGATATTAAGTTCGACCATTGATGTCCTTTTGTGTCCCAATACAAACAAAATATCTCTATTGTCATAAGTGTAATAACATCAATTAAAACTAAATTAAAAAAATTTCTCTCTATTATCATATATGACGTTAATTATAACCCATATGGTAATTTAATTATACGATACCAATCAATTTTACCTGTGTACACACTTTAATTAGGAGAAATCTGTTAAGTTTGATGAATTTTTCCTCGACAAGGATCACTTCCGGTCAACTTTTAGATACTTTGTCGTTGACCAAAATTTAAAAGTGATATATCATTGTATAGCAAAAGCTGAGGGGAACACGAGGCCCTATTCAAATTGTGACCGGGTTATGAGGTATTTGAGATATTATAGTTCAAAGTTGAAAACTCGAACTTTTGCTTTTGCTACCGTACTTACTTCCGGCGGCCTTTTCTATACTTTCCTTTCATTTGTTTCTTATAAACTATACATCATTTTAAAGCTAAATGAATTACCTGGGCCAAACACTAATAGTTTTTTGACCGGGGTGAAGCATTTAGGAGAAATCTTGGTTCCAATGTGAAAATTTGATGTAGTGACACTCGCACAAATTTCACTTCCGGTCAACTTTTAGGTACTTTATTAAAAATTATTTACAATAAACTATATATCATCATAAAGATCTTTTAAATATCTCTCAGAGGCCCTTTTAATTTTTATTTTATGTCAAGCCGTTAAAAAGTTATGAACAAAAATATATGTGTTTTTATACTTCCGGCTTTTCCACTTCCGCGTTTTAGACCCTCCCTATATCTCCTGAAAATATACTGGAGCTGAAATATTGGAATTATAGTAAGTGTTGACGTAGGTTGTATAGTGTTTTTTGCGTTACAAATGAAAACTGCTTACCGCGTATGGTTCAGCTTATGCTCCTTTTTTAGATCGAGAAGGGACCTTTTTGAAATCAATAATTATTTCCCCGAGATATTCAGCGTTTTGAAATAAAGCGGTTTATAAGTTTTGAACGGGCGATTTTTCATACTAAAATTTGACCTTAATTAGAACGGAACTGTACTTTTAGTCTCGATCACCCAGACGCATATATAATAGCGTCTGGGATCACCTTATTTTAATTTCGCTACCAATAGGTGGAGACAAACAATGATTCTATTTTTAGGGCCTTATTTTTAAACCAGGAAAACCATGCAAACATATCTGTACTTATAATATGACGTCACAGTAAGATTCACTCTTGATTATGCATAACAATAATATTTGTTTAATTAATTGATAAAGTAATATTTTATAAAAATATTCAAATGTAAACTTTGGTACAATTTGTTGTAAACTTCTTGATATGAACGGAAGTAATTTTTTAGACAATAAAAATATCATCCAATCAAAAATTACGCCCAGTTTTGGGCGTAATGATAACGAGTATAATATAGAGCTGAATCCAGACGCACAAATGTAATTAAGCGTCTGGATGATCGAGACTACTGTACTTTAGGAACAATCGATTGTTGTCTACTCGAAATCCTTCGGGTCATGTCGTCTGCAGTTTAGGCGGGAAAAGTCTCGCGGTTTGTCCGAATACCATTGAACGTCACGAAAGCAGACGAACATTTGTAAACATCGTAAGGTCCCTTAAGAAACAAAAATGGCTGACTTATTATGTGAAATTTCCGTAGCAAAAGTCAAGGACGATTTGTAACAACTTAAATACAGAGGCATACTATAAAACATGGACAGGTTGTTGTATCTACGTTTTTTCTACTGAATTTTCGTAATAACAAGGTAAAATATAAAATAATGAAAAAATGCTAGCAAACAATTTTTTCCAAGGGGGGTTGGCATTTAGTATAGTCATTTCGTACCATCGAAATGCCAAATTGTACCATATGCAAATTAATTGGTACCCAGTGTTCTCCCCATAAATTTTGGATAGCATCACATTTAGCATGCTTCATCGGTCCACCCAATTATGCGTTGTTTTTGTGTTTTTTTATTTATATGCATGTTAAAGTATATATTTTGTTACTTATTTTTATTTTTGAGATGCCTAATATATAATGAAGATATGTATAATAAAGGAGCATTAAAAAACTTCATGATAAACACAGTGTCATATCCACTCAAATAAATGAGAATAGTTCCAAAAGCACAAATGTTACAAAAATAACAAAGGCAATCATCACACTATCGTTAGCCCTTTTTCTGTGCAAAAGCAGTAGATAAATTATATCGCCAGTAGATTGTGCTTCTCAGTTCATGGCACTGAAATTTTGCTCACAATCTTGTCAAATTCATAAGCTATGAAGATCGCATTTTCAAGGCTACGTCACTGTTCGAAGCAAACGATTTGCTATATATTGGTAGTGTTCATTGTATGAACTGTAATATAGACGGATGTCCTTGCAAGGGTCATTGAATCGTTACCAATACTGGCGATAGTCGTTGGCCATTCTTATCTCCGGAACATTAAAGCCGAACATAATATGATAATGTTCCTCTGTTTCAAACATCGATGTGGATGGTATAATTTTTGACATTTGGTTTTCGAAACTCCTTCTGAAGCTATTTTAGCTTGGATCACGTGTTGATCACAAGGTTTTGTAAATGTCATAAGTGTCAGTTTGGGATCACCAAACCTGAATAGTTATCATCAAAACAGACAATTAACACCTATTTTATACTTTATTAGCTTTGATATTAAATTACAGGTGATCAAAGAAAACTTATTAGAAATGTTTATTTTTATTAGTTGTTATAAGCGGCTGATTGTTTTCAAACCATGGCCTGAGTGACCGATGTTAAAAATTATAGCATCTCGGCAGTGACGGATAGAACTCTGCGGTTTTGATGGCAACTAGGTGCCGAGATGCTAAAACGGCCTGGGGAGAACATTGGTACCGTATGTAAACAATTTCGTACCATGCATAACATTGAACTACTTTAATGTATAAATAATATAATCAATAAAAGAAGATATATTCAATATTATTAATTAAATAAGGTTATTTGTGTATAATATAAATATTTTTTAAATTTTTTGAACAACAAATTATTCTTTTACATGTAAGAAAGTTCATGTAAAGTAACCATTATGACAAATTTTGAACATTCTGAACAGAAATGAAATAATGGATGTGTAAACAAAATGGATTTAATCAGATATGAAGGGAATATATAACTTTCACTGTTCTAAAGCCCTCCTTTTACTCGCCATCTGCTTTGGTAAAATGGTAAACCCAAGCTACAATTTGTATGTAAAAAAACCATTTTGAGTGTGTTTTTTAACGAAACAATGCACCTAATTAACCAATAGAATTTAGAAAAAGCAGATTCAGGCAACAAAGGTCTATACATGCTAGCGCCACTTCTTCAAGAAGAAGCATCCATATTGCAGCTGAATTCTCGACTTGTGTCATTACGTTGTTATATGATATATTATGTTATGACAAAGTGATGATGTAAATAAAGTAAAAATAAAAACAGTTTTTATTTTTATTTACCACTTTGGTCATAAGGTTTCATTAATACACTTCCCAATAAGGTACAAAGTATCATATTACAATGTCCCATATGGTACGAAATGGCTATGGTATGAAATCGTTATGGTACGAAATGACTGGTTACTAAATATTGCTTGCTGGACATAAACAACAAAAGAACAATCAATCAGGGTGAAACAAAACATCAAGGAATTTAGAACAATAAGTCGTTTAGTAAAATTAATTGTAAGTGCTTCAGTGTAAGCAACTCCCTTTGATTTTACCACACCTACCATGAATTTCACTTACGACAGTGGTGGGAATATTTGACCTTGTCATTCATTTAGTTGAAATAGGTAGGAATCTTTCAGTTAATAATGTTTTTATAATGTTTGGAAAAATCTTTGATGATATTTATTGTGTAGACATTATTGTTTAAATTGAATAACACCTTAATTCCTTGTTAAAATGCGGAAAAGGAACGCCACTCGCCGTTGTTTACGCGATTGATGTGTGGACGTGGGTAATCAAACTTTTCTCGTCCTTTTTGTCACGGACATATTATGCACGATTAATCATATTTTAAAAGTTTTGCAATAGGTTCAATTATTAGGAAAACGTATAAAACGTTATGTTTGTAATCGTCATAATAAGAATGCTTTTATTTTCCATTTGTAATATTTTTTGAACCGCCATTTTTCTGGTTGAACTGACCAATCGCATTTCTTGTTTCGTTTACTATGGCTATGCATGAGTAGTTTTTGTTTACAGTGTAAGAAGACTTATAATAACAGCTGAATTCTCGACTTGTGTCATTACGTTGTTATATGATATATTATGTTATGACAAAGTGATGATGTAAATAAAGTAAAAATAAAAACAGTTTTTATTTGTATTTACCACTTTGGTCATAAGGTTTCATTAATACACTTCCCAATAAGGTACAAAGTATCATATTACAATGTCCCATATGGTACGAAATGGCTATGGTATGAAATCGTTATGGTACGAAATGACTGGTTACTAAATATTGCTTGCTGGACATAAACAACAAAAGAACAATCAATCAGGGTGAAACAAAACATCAAGGAATTTAGAACAATAAGTCGTTTAGTAAAATTAATTGTAAGTGCTTCAGTGTAAGCAACTCCCTTTGATTTTACCACACCTACCATGAATTTCACTTACGACAGTGGTGGGAATATTTGACCTTGTTTAATTGTCAAACAAAAAATTGTTAAGAGGTCACATTGGTCAGGGATTCAGTTTACACTTGACTTTTGACCATGTATTAGGCTTAACATATCTGCCACTAAACTATACTGTCATCACTATTAATATTTACCAATAGCTACTATTATTTAGTCTGTTGTATAATAACCTGTTATAAAAACAAAACACTCTTTAATAATTGGATTTTTTTGTTTTCAGCAATGCCAAGTAAAACACCCAGAAAAGAGAGGATATTGTCATATTCCAGGTATAGATTGTTAAAGGTTGAGAATAGGATTCCCACATGACTTTTTAAAAATGAGAAAAGACTAAGATTTTAATTTATCCTTTTCCAGGAATTCAGGAATTTCATAAAGATTGGAAGATCTGGGAAATTTTTCACATTGAAAGGGAAAGATAATTTGTAACTTAGATTCGAATCGTGATACATCTATTATGACTTGTATAATAACTTGTAATTTCATTTTGGTTTTTGAAACTGACAATGTTTCACCTTGAGGAAAGGACTTTCAAAAGTCATCGAATTTGTCATTATTTGAAATGAAAATCTTTGTTAAACACTGAGAAAAGTTGTTTGAAGTGTTGTGTTTTGAATATCTTGTAATATCTATACATTGTCATTTAGTTTAATTAGAGTGACATTTAAGTAATTGTTATGCTTGTATTGTGGATCATTTTGTTGCAGAGGAGTTAAAAAATTAATAATTGTAATACAATTTGTTGGTTATTTTCTGTTAACTTTGCTTCAGGTCACCAAAAACTCCAGGATGGGTATCTGGGAAAGAAGCCATTTTTGTTTCTCCCAAGTCTTTGTCTCCCAAAAGACCCAACACAAGAAGGTATATAACTTGCAGTGAACTGGTGATATTGCATTGTTGTTTTGTTGTCAAGTCACATTTAACATACAATTAAATGACACAAACACCTCTTACCCACCCCCCAAACCCACATCTATTTCTCTGAGAATATAGTGCGAGAGTGTGGTATTTCAAAATCATATATAATTTTTTTCCATGCAGTAACTTTGTAAACATGACACTGCCAAAAATACTACAAATACAATTTCTATGTGTTTTTCTAGGTCGAGCATCATAGTCTTTCAATTTCCACATTGCAATTTAATGTATAATTTTTAGTTTAAATCAGAAAATAACGCACTGCACGTCACTTTCCCGATCTCTGTTATAATCTTCTAATAAATTTTATTAAAACATGGAAATTAAATACTTTTTCAGAGCACATACAAAAAGTAAATGATAGGTAAAAAATGCTGACCTTACCCAGTACATTCAAACCAAAATTGCAGAGGTCTAAGAGCATGGGTACATCAGTACCAGTGGTTTGTCTATTACAAGTTTTTGTAAGCTCTTAAATTTCCTGCAGGTAGATGTCCAATTATATATCAATTCATTGTACTTGCATGGTAATGTATACAATTTTAGTGATTTTAATTTTACAACTTAAGTTTGAGTGATTATTGTAGGCCAGATCATTTTTATACACCCCTCTATGACGTTCTAATATTATCAACCACCAGTTCCTAGCCTAGGACTACATTAATGTCACCAACCTTATTCATGTGGATTAGACTAGGACAAGCAGGAGGGTTGTTTTGAAAACTTTCTTTGAGTCAGAAACCTATTTTAACTATTAAATTATATCAGACAAAATTTGAATCATTCCAGCTTACAATATGCGTTGACATAACTGGCAAGTAATATTCTTTCACCCGTGTTTGTTGTTAACCATGCATATTATGAACAAAGAATACTATTCAGTTTATTGAATTGTTTATTTCTATGAAATGATTTTATGATAATTGTGTGAATCTTTTGGCTTGTTTCAGAACATCACTTTATGAAAAGATGAAGTCTACATCACCAAGTTATAAAGCCATAACTCAAATCATATCACCAAAAGGCGTGCAGACAAGGTCAAGAAGGTCATCAATATTTGGTGTCTATAAAAAGGGAGGAATTAAATTAATTGATATTCCAGTTACCCCTGAAATCAAAAAGTCTGCCCTTAAAACAAAAAGATCCTCAATGTATAACAAAGACACAGCTAAAGAGATTCAACCAAAAACTATTAGGAGAACATCAGTTGCTTATTCAGGATCTAAAGATATCCCTCCAAAACCAAAACCATCAGCAAAACAGGTTACCAAGAAAGTTAATGTCAAGCCAACAGTTAAGACAAGAACTGCAACAAAAACAGTTGTCAAAAACAATTCTGTAAAATCACCTGTTGTTCATTCGCCGGTTGTAAGTCTTGTTGATGTCATTTCACCATCAAAGGAGACCTCTCAGTTCACAAGTTTACATATCAGCCCTGCTGTTGAAGTTCCAAAAATTAGGTTAACACCATTACAAAAATTTAAGTCAAATGTCTCTCCGTCCACTACTCAGAGAAAACAGAAATTAGAAAAGAGTACATCAGATTCTGGTGTTGAACAATTTAAAACACCCAGGGTTCCTAGTATATCAACAAATTTGGATAAATCTGTTGAAAATGTCAGATCAGTCACAGAATCTGCTAGGAAGTCAAGTAGAAAGACTCCTGCAAGAAATAAAACTTCTAATGAAACCAATAATCTACTAACAGAAACCAAACTAGGAAAAGAACTTGGTGGTATTGATGAAAGTTTGTTGATAACTTTTAAAACACCAGCTTTATCTGTTCAGAAATCAGGGAGGAAGAGGAAAGCTGAAGAAAAAATAAGCCCCCCAGCCAAAAAATGTATTCTAGATTTGTCTCCAGTTGAAAAACTGCCATTCAAAACACCACATAAGTTAGATAAATCCCCAGTACTTATGCTGACAAGAACACCATTGGTAGATATATTAACTAGTACACCACAGGAAGCTACAGCAAGATCTATACCATTGAGACTATCGTCAGGCAAAAAGAGTTTGAAACAGTCCAGGAAATCTTTCACTAGAACAAAACAAGTGTTGGTTGTTTCCGATTCAAAAACACCAGGATACAAAAGACCAGCTCTTACAGCTAAGAAGAAAGAAATTCCAGTTAAAGCCAGCATTGAAAATTCTGAAGACTTGCCAAATCATGCATCACTCAGTAGCAGTAATTTGGGATTGCCACAGAATGTAACACTTTTAAGTGACAAAAATAAGAATTCTGTTGTTACTGCTGATATAACATCCTCTTATTCTGCTTCCAACACAACATCTCATTCTAGTGCTGGTAGATGTATTATTTTATAATCTTTTCGATACTTGAAATAATGAAAGATATTTTTACTTTTAGAACTATCTGTGCATTTATAGGTTATTTTATGGTTTTTTTTATTCTTCAGATTTGATTTCTTTCTTCACTAGTTTTCTAAAATAACTGTTTGCAGAGATTCTGTTATAAACGGTTTCTACTGGTTACTGCCTGTCCAGTAAAGTCCTTCAAAGTGGCCATGTGCAAGATTTTAAATTCTAGGAATGGGGAGACTACCAGTTAAAAATGTCACTTAACTATGAGCTTAGAAATTATTACATTTTATGATAATCTGCAACATTTTTTAAAAGCGAGTTTTTTAAGGTTCAAGGCTCTAGTACTAGTATGTGGAATTTTGTAAGTATTGTAATTTATTAGTCAGTTTGTTTTAAGCTAAAGGTGAAAGGTTGAAACAAGTGCCATCCTTTTCTATGGGCACTGCTCCTGTTTAAGACAAATCAAATATTACTCTTTAGTTTAAGACTTTTAAAAATGTCTTTAAACAACTTATCATCCATGATTGGATATTAATAGAATTAACCTTTTTGAACTATACAATACTGACAGATAAATTCCAAACACAAACATTTTATTTACCACCTCTTTTGCATTGTGGAATAGACACATATCTTTTTTCCATATAATATATTTTTACACCATGTGCTACAAGATATTATTTTTATACAATTGAAAAAACATAGGACGTTAGTTTACTCACGTTGCTTATAATTTTATTGTTGTAAGTTAAATGGTTGTAGGTTGTGCACAATGACTGTTTTGATAAAAATGAGTTGGTTTGCTTTACTGATGTGATTAAGAAATTTTACTTGTTAAGTGAAAGTCCTTATTGAGTTTGTTCATGTTATTTTTCTTTTTTAATGACATTATGAAGTAAGTCACAACTAGATTTATGTTTTCAGTAAGGTGAGCAATAGACGTCAGTTTAACTCCTCATCCTTTCTTAAATTTTTCATTTTAATTTTCTGCAACCCATTAAACAAACCTTGCTGGAATGATGTTGATTTCAATTATGGCCATCATGAGAAAATGCTTTTTTTTTCTCTTGAGACTTTGATTTCTTGGTGTTTTAGACTAAAAAAATTAAGGTAGTGGTCTTCATCAGTCAGTTATGCATCAGTGGTCATATTTTATTATATAAATCTGGCATTTAATCTGTATTGAATGTTTCAATATATCATTAACAAACATGCATCGTACACTCCAGCTAAATGGAGTATAATATATTTATTGTTTGTTCCTTTTTTTTCTTTTACATCTTTCTTTATGTGTCATATGTATATAATGTTCATTTTATGGGTTCTTGGCTTTATCTTTTGCAACATTTTTTTGCTCGATATTAAACATAATAATGAGAGCCTGACACAAACTAGTACCAGAAAACAATGGTCTGGCTTAGTAACAAGCACAAACTGGATCAGAATTCTTCCTATAAGAACCAGGCTCCCATAATGAATGTTAAAGTTCAAATTTGAAATAAAAATCTTTTATATAATGGTATGTTTTAGCAGAATTCTATGATTTTGAAATATTTGCTGTTGTTAAAGAGTCTGTGAACCTGACATGATTCACCCTGTCACTGGTCCTTACTATTTAGGCAGGATAAACTATAGAGGGTGTTAGCTTTTTTAAATTGAAAATGAAATACATTTTGGCTTAATTCAGATTAAACAAAGTATTTAAATATTATTGTTTGTAGTTTGTAATCAGAGCTCCAGATAAGATTTTCTTCATTGGGTTTTTTACCCATCTAATGATTTATTTTATTGGGTATTTTTTATATATCACTTTTATCATTTTTTTTAACCCACTCAAAAATAAGTTAATTGGGGTTTTCCCCCCATCTAAAATTTATTGAATTGGGTTTTTATGCTGACAAAAATGTATTTCACTATGGTTTTATACATGTCTATTTTCATGGTGCCACAATAAAATACTAGACTGGTTCTAACCATAAATAAAATTTTGGAAGAAAGAGAACATGCATCTCTTCTGACTTGTGAAATAAATCTCCGTATGCTGTATAAAATATACATTACATTCGGAATACTTCTGTTGTTACGTTGCAAAATAATCTGAATCATAATTATGCAACTTTGTGTATTTATTTGAATGAACACAATCACTGAACTTTTTTATGCACTCAGTAAGTGAATTAAACATGTTTCTAAAAATTGATTGGGTTTTAGGCCTTTGATATTGCGTTTTGCAACGCAAAGCTATAAAAATAATTGGGTTTTATGAAATTTTAATTGCATAATAACGCAAATACACAGCTTATCTGGAGCTCTGTGTAATTATTCTACCAAAAATAAAATTGTTAAATCCACAATTAAATATCGTTTTACAAAACATTTTTTAGTACATGTATTTTTACGGTAAAAAATACGAGTACATACAGAAGCTTCACTGCAAGCAAATAAACTTGTTTTTTGCAAATTAGTGTTGTTGGTTGACTAGAAATGCTTGTTGTATGGAGAAAGTTACATATTAAAAACATGTATGGAAATGGGAATAGTACTTGTATTATGCAAACAGAATCTTATGGGGAAATTAAAGCTGTCACAAATTTTAATTTTATTTCTGAAGAAGTTTTGTAAATTGAAAGAGTTTAAATAAAATAGTTCTTAATATAAACAGTTGTACAATTGTACATTTATACCACATGTAATTTATTGAACTCGAGACAAAAGTTCTTATATTGAACAATTGTACAATTGTACATTTATGCTACATGTAGATTATTGAACTTGAGACAAAATTAAATACTGTAATGCTCTTTTTTCCTCAAAGTTATAGGAAATGTGATAAGTTGTATCTTACATGGTTTGTACAAGATTTGTTAGATTTATGATTGTTCATAACTTGTTCAACATTTGTTTTCTAACCAGTTTTGTTCTTTGTTTTGCACTATTACAGTATAAACATGTACGTGTCCTTTTGGTAACAGAAACATAAATTTTTTCACAAAAAGATTCATGTTTGTATGCAATACATGTGTATTGGAAAATCTGTTAGTTATTTCAATGTGTTTTGTTTGTTTGTTAGCATATTTGATTTTATAATTCATGCTTTTACTTGTGAACAAAAACTAAATGGTTTTACTTGTATTCAGAAATTTAATGTTTTACTTCATACAGATGTTTCTTTACAAAACAGAAATCTGTCAAGTAATGTGTCAGTATGATTGTAGATGAGGGAGGGAGTGATTCAAAAATCCTTTTGTTATGCATGAGACATTTTTATATAATAATGAAATTTGTAAATTGTTCAGAATTGTTATTTTAAAATTTGAAATTTATCCTGATTTCCATTTGAATGTAGGTCTGTTATGGGCTTTTGTTAGTCTTAATAGCAATAAAATGAAAGGTGTAAATGATGTAAGTTTTGACAGTAAATGGAATAATTAGTATTCACTAAAAAGATAAATGTGGTTAAGTTTTTACAACAAATTCAGCACAATTCTTAATTTTGTGTAGCAATTCTAATTTGGTTGAAACACATTATTAATATTCTGTTTTATGACAAAAGGATTTTTGTTAAATGAGAGGGACAATTATTGATAATGGACAAAGATGTAATATAAATGTAAATACTGACTTGAAACTGTTGGCTCTTCCAATGGCAGCTAAAAAACAAGTTTTGTGTTGTAGCTTTCTTAGTATTTTACCTTGGCAAAGTATAATTTTATGTATTAAACATTTTAGCATCATTTCATATGTTTGTTGTCATATATGTTAGTAGATAATAAATGAAATTTATTGAATAAGGAGATTGATTTTGATAAAAATTATTAAAATTTAATTATTTATGCTTCATGTATTATAATTATTCAGATCACAAGTCAGACTACCAAAACCTTTATTTGACATGCATATTCAGTCTGAAAATGTTAACACAAAGCACTGTTTAATTTGCAACAAACTTTTCATTGTCAGAGCATGTATAATACATTTTAGGGGGTGAATGCTTAATTTTTTAAACCTCTGCTTGACATAGTCGGGGTGTTAAGTGGTCCTCGGGTCTATCCGTTCTTCTGTCCAAATTTGGTTTCCTGATGTTATTCAAAAAGCTTGCATCCTATTTGAATGAAATGTTACATATCAGTGACTATCAATTTTGGGGGGAAATCAGTCAAATTTCAAAGTCACAGCCCTCAAAAAATGTTAGAAATTTGTTCAAAAAAGATGTTTCAGGACACGAACTCAAAAAGTTTGCTTTTGATTTCAATGTAACTTTAGAATATAGTTTCATATAAGATGGATCAGAAGCCTATCGATTTTTGGTGAACAATTTGGTTAAATTTTAAGATCACAGTTGCCCAAAATTGTTAGAATTTGCTACAAATAGGTGTTTCCAGACAATAATCCATTAAGACTTCCAATTGAACCCCGCAATAAAAAAATACACAATGCCTTAAACTACTAGTATCACAAGATACATGGAGTTCACATGGCTTGCACTTGCCAATTGGAAATGCATGACTCTGTGGGGTTCACCAGTGGCTGCCACCCAGTGCCAATTTGGGATAAAGTTTCATATTAGGTGGATCGGAAGCCTATCGATTTTTGGTGAAAATCCATAAAGTTTCAAGGTAACATTAGCCAAAATTTGCAAACTACAAACAAAATGTTTGTGGCCAATAAGTCGAAAGAGATTGCATTTGATTTAGTTAATAGGAAACATAACTATAATTTCATAAATAATGGTAATTTAAGGTCAACAAAATTCTTATGTAGGCATTGTCTTGCTGATCATTTAATTAAGAAAATATAATTCTCAATCTAGCTGTTAGATTTCAAGATATATTGTAAAAAATAAAAACTTCATAAAAAATCATAATTAAATTGCAATTGTGTTATTGTGTTAACTAAAACTATTACATCTTGAGTGAAACTTTAAATTGCAGCAATGATCAGCAATACAAATCTGACAATTAACTTTATTGCTCTGAAATTGTCTGATGACTCCTTTTAAGAGTTATTGCCTTTCAATGACGACTTTTAATTAAATTTTACATTTTTTTCTGTAACCTCAAAACTATTAAGATAGAGCGAACCTGTAAATTGCAAAAATGATCAGTAATACAAGTCCTATAATTCACTTTATAGGGCTGAAATGGTATGTTGAAATTTACAGTTTTTGCCTTGAGCTTAACTGCCACAACAGTAAGTGTGACTTAATTGACATAAAGGGCAATACCTACAAAAAAAATTTTCATAAATGGTCTGAGGTTTGCTTGATTGTGTAATTTGTTCAGTCGATACCTTAATGAATAATTTGAATGTCGTCTCACATTAACGGCTTCCTAGTGTGTCCTGCTGTCCTACCAGTAGATTCCAATATGATACAATGACAAGCGCACTTTTTTGTAAGGCACTACAGAGCTTCATACAGAGTGTTTACTTTTACTGTGCAATAAAACTATAAAATTTTGCATTTAATGCACTGTATAACATTTGCAGTGATCGTATTGAATTATATATAGCATTATTGCTTTGTGCGTGTATATAAGTAGCAGGCCGAATATTACTGCCTTTATAATATGATGTTAGCTTTGTGATTTGTCAGATGAAAAAAGCGAGGGTTCTATTGTTCGTTCTAATAAAGTAATTGTACTGAGTCGGTGAACAAATGACTTAAAGTCATCCACGAGGCCCCATCCATGTGTCTTTAGTAAAGTTAAGTAAACTTTATTTAACGCGTTCACTACGGACACGGGCACTTGGGATCGGGATAATGCCTTCATGAAATGCTAATAAATGAGTTTACAGTACGTATTCACGATTTCGGTAACCTACTGTGTTCGATACTTGTGAAATATTGCGGTCAGAAAAATAATACATTTCTATTTTTATTACTTTATTTTCCAATACATACTGTAAGCTCATTAGCATTTTATTCCATTAAAAAAATATCCTGACCCAAGTGTCTGTGATTAAGCATAGCTAACAATAGAAGCCAAAATAACTATATGGTTACATAGCATAAAATCCTAGCACTAGACAGAAACATAAAGACTGGCATATGTAATGAATAAAAGCATTAGCAAATACAGGGTATACAAAGCACTAAACTGTCATTAAACAAGAAATATAAATACACCTATAAGCTTAGCGTGCATAACAAAATTAAGCATATTATTTAAGCATTCAAAATGAAATAAAAGTATGTAAATAACAAGAGATGATAAACCATATACATGTATAAGACTGTCCCTCAGACATGAAGAGTATTCTTGAATTTCCATGAGCTATAAATAATTCCGCCTCTCCCCTTTCCCCCCCCCCCCCCAAAAAAAAAAAAAAAAAAACCAATTGTAAATGTAATTTTGGAACTGTCAAAACGATGCCATCTGTCTGACCTTTGTATGGAAAGGAGTTCCAGAGTTTTGCTGCCTCATATCTAATGACCTTTTACGGTATGAAGTGGGCGGGGCTGCCGGGGTTTGAGTACCACTGATACATTTACATAATTAAAATGATGTGATTTTTCTTCGATTACATTCAGATCTTATACATAAAATTTATTAATTTTATTCATAATTTTGAAAAGCTCTAAGCGCTTGTTCCTGAATTAAGATTTCGAAATAACCAGAAGATATTTTAAATTCCATTAGGCATACATTTAAAGATACTATGAAGGGTTTAATTTATGTATCGAATAAACCATAAATCGATCACAAACCGTTATATGTATATAAAAAGATCTATATGTGCTAAAATTTATTATAAAAGCATGCAACTATATTTATGTAATTGTACACAAAATTTAATGTAAGATTCTATTTTTCCCAACAAATACTGCTTTCTGAAAGTGCCATTTAACCCACTCTCTGTCCACAGTTAACTGCAACAACAGTACGTGTTTAACATAATGAGTAAATTGGTAACATGCAGCTCATTATCAATGTATTTCTTTTAAAAATTATAATGTTTATGCGTTCTTCTGTTTGTAATGACTTCATTTTTACCATAGCCATTAAATGTAAATGTGTTTATGCAAAAATACTGTCTATTGTCATAAGAGAGTTGCTACATGGAAAGCACTGACGCCCCCTCACTGAATACTGTACATTTCTCTCCATGGCCCATACCGTTATGTCCCAAACGAAGTTTGGGAGACATATTGTGTTTACTCCGTTTCTTATTATTTTTATTTTGTTCTTTGTTCTCCGCCTCATGAACTTGTCTCAGTACTTTTCTCGGAAACACCTCAACGGATTAATACGAAACTTTGTACTCTGGTAGATAGGTTATTGAAGGTGTGCACAAGCTATTCGGAAATTTCAAGATGGCCGCCATTCTCAAAATGGCTGCCATCACATTAGAGTACCCCAAAATTATCTACTGGACGGATTTCGACGATATTTGGACTTATTTTGACAAAAATCAGAGTGGACTTGATAGGTAAAAAAAATTAAGATGCCCGCCATTTTCAAAATGGCCGCCACCGAAAATTGGAAAAATTTGAAAAAGTCAACCGATTTGCACGAAACTTGGTATATATATAGAATATCATAAGGCGACCTCAAATCTATTAAAAATAATTAAGGATGGCAGCCGTTTTAAAATGACCGCCACCCAAAGTTGACAAAATTGGAAAAAATTCGCCGATTTCAACCAAACTTATGGTAACCTAGGTGGGTATAAGGCTGAAATTTTGTATATGTAGTTATTTATGGAAGAGAAACAGCATATGTTCGTTTTGGGAGACATTTTTGTGTTGGGCATCCTCAACACAGTAAGCACTAGTTTTTTCCCTTCTTTCTCCGCCTCATGAACTTCTCCCAGTACTTTTCTCGAACGCCTCAACGGATAAGTACAAAACTTTGTATTATAGATAGGTTATTGAAGATGGGCACAAGCTATTAAAAAATTTCAAGATGGCCGCCATCACATTAGGGTACCCCAAAATTATCTCGGGACGGATTTCGACGAAATTTTGACTTATTTTGACAAAATCAGAGTGGACTTGATAGGTAAAAGAAATTTCAATATGGCCGCCATTTTCAAAATGGCCGCCACCGAAAATTGGAAAAATTTGAAAAAGTTTACCGATTTCTTCTTCTTCTTTTTCCAGGTAAGGAGCCGGATTCGTTTCCGAATGTAAATGGCTCCGCGAAAACTTGACGCGTATAGGGCAACACAGCTGTTCTCTAACGCTATTTACAGTTAAAATAGACGGAATTTACAATTAAAATTATCTCATGGTAGTTGTGTTCTAGTTCGTAACAGAGCATGCCTTAACGGCAGCTCTGAATCCCTCTATTGTTTTCGCTGAAGTTGCTGATGTTGGCAGCCGGTTCCAGTCCCTGATGGTCTTTGGGAAGAATGATTGTCCGTATAATTCGCAGTTTATTCTCTCTTGGCCCCTCTTTTTTTTCTGTCGTTTGGTATTAGGTAATGTTCCTTGTTGATGTCTATCAATTCATTCTTGATCTTGTATAGTATGCTTAGCCTTCCATTTTTCCTTCTTGTCTCTAGACTTTCCCATTCAAGTTCTTTTATCATTTTGGTGAGGCACCCAGGAGTTCTGTCAGTGTAATTGTTGTTGTCGAATCTTGCTGCTCTTTTCTGTATTTGTTCTATGGATTTTACTTGGGTCTGGTTTTTTGGATCCAAAATCGAGCATGCATATTCTACTGTCGGTCTAACCATTGACGTGTAAGCTGCAGATTTGACTTTTTTAGAACAGTCTTTGAGGTTGCGGCGTATAAATCCCAATGTCTTGTTTCCCTTTCCAATGATGTTGTTTATGTGCGGGTCCCAAGTTAAGTTGCTGTTAATTATTACTCTGAGGTATTTGCTCGCTCTGATATTGTCCAAAGTATGTCCATGTAGCTTGTATGATGTTTGGATTGTGTGTTTATTCTTTGGTTTGACTCTGATGACTATGCACTTCTTTTCGTTGAAACTCATTTGCCATTTGTTTTCCCAGGTCACCAAGGCAGTGAGATCTTTTTGTAGGAGGTCACTATCTGCTTGGTTGTTGATTGTGCGGAAAAGGAGACTGTCCTCAGCGAAGAGTTTGGTTACAGATGATGTAGCGGTCTCGGCATGTCATTGATGTCTGTTAGAAATAGAAGGGGTCCTAAGAAGGTGCATTGAGGAACCCCTGATAAGACTGGTGCTTCTGATGATGTTGTCCCTTCTAATATTACTTGTTGTTTCCTGTTGTTGAGGAATGAGCGAATCCAGTCGTTGGTTTTCTTGTTGACCCCGTAATATTCCAATTCGTGAATTCACGTGTGGGACTTTGTCGAAAGCCTTGGCAAAGTCAAGGAGTATGATGTCGACTTGGGTTCCATTGGCTATTCTCTCTGCAATGTCGTGGATGGTCACAATGAGTTGGGATTCGCAAGATTCCATGATGGGCATCTGTTAGTATTTTATTCTTGTCGAAATGTTTCATGATGTTGCTGTGTATAATATGTTCTAGTACTTTACATGTGATGGAAGTTAATGAAACTGGTCTGTAGTTGGATGCTAAGTTTCTTTCGTCTTTCTTGAATAGTGGGACTACATGTGCGTCTTTCCAATCTTTTCCGGAATCTAGGGAGGTTTGGTATACCGCTTTTAGTATAAGTGATGGTATGGAGTCTGGACCTGTTGCCTTGTGTGGGTTGAGTTCCTTTAGTAGCTTTAGTACACCCTTCTCCGTGATCTTTATAGCGGTCATGGTTTTGTAAGGGCTTTTTCCTTTATTTGGAAGGTTGGTTAGGTCTTCTCTGGTGAACACTGACTGGAATTGTTCATTTAAGATTTCAGCTTTGGTTTTGTTGTCATTGTGTAGGAATCCCAATTTGTTCTTGAATGGTGCTACTCCAACCTATTCTTGGTCTTTGCTTTTTACATATGACCAGAACTTCTTCGAGTTTTTCGTAAAGTCTGAACTAACTTATTCCACGTATTTTTTGTTTGCTTTTGTGCTACAAATTGTGCTTCTTGTTTCAACTTCTTGTATCTGTCCATATCTCTTTTCTTTTTGGTCTTTCTAGCTTTCTTGTGAGCTCTGTTCTTTTGGTTAATTTTTCTTCTGATGGTTGTGTTTGTCCATGGGTGAGTATGTCGTCTTTGTGTCATTTTCGATGGTACTCTATTATTTATGATCTCTTGCATCGATGTATATGCTTTCAATGTTATTTTCGACTGTGTTTTTTATTGATGTTCCAAGTTTTTTTATGTCTTCGTTCATTTGGCAGATGTTTGCTTTCTTCCAGAGATAAATTTTTCTTCTGACTGGTTTTGGCTCGAATGGTTTGCATGCCATATCTAGTAGGACGATGTCGTGGTCACTGTTCCCTATGGATGGTAATGGTTTGCATCTTAGTTTTAAAGTAGGGTTTGATGTTAGCATTAAGTCCAATGTGTTTTCCTTTTTGGTAGGGAAATCGACTATTTGTTCTATGTTGTTATCAGCTACCATTTCCAATACTGATTGGTTGATTTTGTTAGAGTACTGTCTTCCTTTGATGGTGTTGTCTATCCAATTGATGTCAGGTAGGTTGAAGTCGCCTCCTAACAAGAACACATCTTTTTGGTGTTTTGTTCTGATGGTAGATATTTCCTCTGTCATGGTCTTTAAATAATCGTCGTCTGTTTTGTTAGGAGGACGGTAGAATGATCCAACTAACATTTTCTTTTTCCCGTCTAGCTTGATAGTACCAGTTACCAGCTCTATTTTTTTGCTTTTGTTGATCTTGCTGAGTTGTAATGGTTTCTTCGTCGCTTTTAAGACTCCTCCGTTAGGGTCTGATGGCCAATCTCGACGTTCAATGTCAAATTGAAGGTATTCTCGATTATTTCGCTTGATTTGATGTTGCTGTCAAGCCAAGTTTCAGTTCCTATGATGATGTTTGGATCTGCTGAATCAATTAATGTCTCTAATAGTTTACAATTTTTCCTTAAGCTTTGGAAGTTGATATTCAATATTCTAAGGTGTTTCTTTGGTTCTGTTTTTGTTTTAGTTGGTTTTGGAGATGATGTCATGACTGGTATATCTGTGCTACTAAATGTTGATGAGTTGAATGATCGAGAGCTAATTGCTAGATCTTGAGGTTGATGGTATTGATGATTCTGCAATGCTGTCAACCATTTATGGATTTGTTGACATGTTGAGTGTTGATTATTGTTAGAAGGCGTAGGTATGGTGTAAATTTTTGACATTGAATTATTTTGCTGTAAGCAATACTTATTCGGGCAGAACCGTGTGTCTGTACTCTTGCCTATCCTGCTATATTCTGTTGTTGACATTTGCACGAAACTTGGTATAGAATAGCATAAGGCGACCTCAAATCTGTGTTCGTTTGGGAGACATTTGTGTTGGGCATCCCCAACACAGTCAGCACTATTACTCATTGCTGTTAACGATTATCGTAATTTTTAAATTTACAATTAACTGTTAATCTTTTAACGGACTCCCTCTTGCCACCCACCTTTTAAATACACACCTTTTAATACAACATTTCTCTACTCCTCAGAGGTTACAATACAATTTATTGAAATCATTTCTCAACAGTTAACTAGCTTTGTTTTTTGGGGGGTTTTTTTTTTTTTTTTTTAGTGGTTTAATTTTGTTGTTGATGTTGGTATTCAATCCAATCTTGCTTGTATTTTGGTATTATATTAACTATTTTTTCGTATTTGGCGCGCTAAAATATCATGTGGTTTTACTAATCTTAGTCACGTGAGAACAACATGGAAGACACACGAATAGTGTCACAAGTATCGCTATCAACTAGTATCAGAAGCTCTACGAGTCTGGTTGGTCAAAATTACAAAGTTTACAAACGAAGATGGTTTATCCTATTTGTAGTATGCTTGTTAAACATTTCAAATGCAATGGTAAGTTTGAAAATTATCATAAATGATCAAAAATTTATGTGATTATTAGCTATAAACAGTGTTAAAATTATTATTTGTCTCGAACATGTATGCCAGTATCCGGGTACGTTCGCCCTTAACACGTTCACCCTAGTACATGTTCGTCCTATTAACGGTTCGTCCTTAGTCCGTTCTACCTATTTTTGGTATATATTTATATAAGATGTTTTATATAATAATGAAAATTTAAATACAAGATATTTTTTCTCAACAGGCTTACATCTAATGCATATTATTTATAGTATGAATGTAGGTGCAGCCTAAATGCGAGCACCGCACATTGTTCATGTTGTTACTTCAGAGCCCCTAACAGTGCCTCTACATTCCATTGATGAATTGATGTCTTACTCTAAAAAATAAACACTTTAATTTTATCAATGTTAAAATTATGTTTTGTCTACTTTTTAGCTCACCTGACCCAAAGGGTCAGGTGAGCTATTGTTATCACTTTGCTTCCGTCGTCGTCGGCGTCTGTAAACTTTTCACATTTTAATCTTCTTCTCTGAAACCACTTGGCCAATTGAAACCAAACTTGGCCATAATGTTCATTGGATGGACCTTTACAAAGTTTGTGTTTTTTATTTTGATTGGTAAACCAATATGGCCGCCACCTCAAGACTTAGTTTAACATAGATCCCTATGGGAAAACAGTTTAAAAGGGCTTCTTCTCTGAAACCGTTTAACCAATCAAAACAAAACTTACTAGCAATATTGTTTGGATGGTCCTATATAAAGTTTGTGTTTTGGATGGGAAATTGGAAATTTAAAATGGCCGCCACCGCAGGACTTAGTTTAACATAGGACCCTATGGGAAAAAGTTTTAAAAGGCTTCTTCTCTGAAACCGGTTAATAAATGGAAACAAAAACTTACTAGCAATATTGTTTGGATGGTCCTCTATAAAGTTTGTGTTTTTTATGACAATTGGAAATTCAAAATGGCTGCCAACGCAGGACTTAATTTAACATTGGACCCTATGGGAAAAAGTTTAAAAGGCTTCTTCTCTGAAACCGGTCAACCAATGGAAACAAAACTTACAAGCAATATTGTTTGGATTTTCCTCTATAAAGTTTTTTTTTTATCCCTATAGGAAATTCAAAATGGCCACCACTGCAGGACTTTGTTTAACATTGAACCCTATGGGAAAAAAGTTTAAAATGACTTCTTCTCTGAAACCAGTTAACCAATCGGATCAAAACTTACTACCAATATTGTTTGGATGGTCCTTTATAAAGTTAAGGTTTTTTATGCCTATTGGAAAATCAAAATGGATGCCACCGAAGGACTTAGTTTAACATAGGACCCTATGGGGAAAAGTTAAAAAAGGCGTCTTCTCTGAAACCGGTTAACCAATGTAAACAATACTTACACTACCAATATCGTTTGGATGGTCCTCTATAAAGTTTATGTTTTTTATGACAATTGGAAATTCAAAATGGAAACCAACGCAGGACATAGTTTATCATAGGACCCTATGGGAAAAAAGTTAAAAAGGCTTCTTCTCTGAAATCGGTTAACCAATCGAAACAAAACTTACTAGCAATATTGTTTGGATGGTCCTCTATAAAGTTTATGTTTTTTATGGCAATTGGAAATTCAAAATGACCGCTACCGCAGGACTTAGTTTAACATAGGACCTTATGGGAAAAAGTTTTTAAAGGCTTCTTCTCTGAAAACGGTTAATTAATGGAAACAAAAACTTACTAGCAATATTGTTTGGATGGTCCTCTATAAAGTTTATGTTTTTTATGGCAATTGGAAATTCAAAATGGCCGCCACCGCCGCAGGACTTAGTTTAACATAGGACCCTATGGGCAAATAAAAAGAAATATTCTCTATACAACCGGTTAACCAATGGAAACAAAGCTTTCTAGTAATATTGTTTTGATGGTCCTATTTAAAGTTTATTGAAAATTACAGGACTTAACATCAGGAAAATGCCATCTTCATTGCCTATAAAATCAGGTGAGCGATACAGGCTCTTAAGAGCCTCTGGTATATTATATATTTTTTTATTTTCTTCGGATAGCTCAGCTACCATCAGATATTGATTTGTTCATATGGATCACATGACTTTTTTTCCACACACGCATGTAACCGATGCTTGCTATTAATTATATCACTAAACTAATTGCTTTTATACATTTTTCCGTCTAAACTAATTAAATTTTTTTCACTTAGCAGGGCTCACCACACTGGGCGAAGTGGGCGACAAAGTTTATGTCTACACATATACAAATATTTTTGTTGATCTATATTTATTTGTGAATACCTTGTATGGCTACAAGAACTGAAGTAGATAGAAAAATAGTCTGGTGCTTTTTTCATAGATAAATGATAAATAATCCTGGAAATTGATGTAAATAATGAAAAATGTATGTAACTACTGTGAAATTAATTATTTGTACAGTCCTCCTGTTTTCTCCCGTTTCTCTATGAAGTCTCCCTATCGGGCCTGACTTCTCCCTGTTTGGCTGCCAGGGAGACGTCACTTCTCCCTACCTTTTTTAGAGTGTGGTGACCCCTGATTAGTAATTATACCAAAAATAATTGCTTTTATAAATTTCCCCATCCAAGCTAATTTGTTTTAATCATTAAAATTATTGTATTAACGAAAAAATAAACAAATTGTTAAGTGATTTTATAATTACATTATTTATTAGTTGAAGCCATTTTCTTAATTTTTTATCCATACCGGCCAATGCTCCAGATTTTGACGGAACATCCGGAATTTGTTACCCATGTCCGGGCTACCGGGTAGGTTGTTGGAATCTCCGGGATTTCTTCTTTTGGCAGGGATAATTAAAAAAAATTGTGTTAAAAGAGCCTTTCTAATCCTGCATTAACAAAATACATGTGTTTGTCAGCTAAAAAACCCTGGAGACCCTCTAAAATATAATAGAAATAGTCTAAAATCGTTTTCGGCCCAGGGCCTTCCCCCCCCCTTCCGCAACCCACCAAGGCTTTTCCTAGCACCCACTGGTGACTTTTAGTGGTCCCCATACCCCATGACAAAATTATCAGGATTTCTATCAAAAATATGTTGCCAAGTATGTTTTATCATTAAAACACATGTGATGTGTATAATAAAGACTCAAGGGCAAATGGACTTATGGCAAACGGACCTAGGGCAAACATGTAACTATGGCTAATAGACCTGATACCATACTAGTACACTAGAATTGTTTGTTGCTTTAACACATGTAAATTTTGTTGAAACACAATGTATTTTATTATTTAGGAGTCATTTGTTTTACAGTTTAGAGCAATAAATGCAAGTAATTTAGCCTTGCCCTTGGGTTAATTGTTTACAATGCTTAATGAAGGGAAATTGTCAAAATCCAAAAATGGATGGAATTCGATCGGGTGACCATTAAATTAAGAGGGATGTTGGTGGGGTAATAGAGGAATAGGGATCAGTTGTTCCAGGCTGCTTTGGCAATTTTGTTCAATTTTCCCTCTAGTATTTTTTTTTTGGTGAAGTTCCCAGTTTAAAATATTTCAAATTTGGATACTTTCTGTATCTGTATCTGTTACGTTGTAGAACCCACAATTTTACTTTCAGATAAACTGATGATTTCCTTTCAGTTTTTAACCCTTAATTTGCTGAGTGGCTTCACTTCACTTTCTTTAAAAGTGCAAATTAAAGAAACCACAGAAACCATACATCTACATTATATTTAGACTGATACCTCAAAAAAGACGCCAATGGTCACATCAGCTCAAGAATTTACCACAAACAACACAATTTCAATTTCAAAATTATAAAACTCCCTCACTTGTGCAGCAAGATTCCAGCTTCTCCTGCATACAGAGTCTATAATTCTCGATTGATCATGTTTGCCAGAGCTTGCAGTGAGTAGACTGATTTCTGCAAATGCACCAGTTTCTTCTGTATAGACTAATAATTCAAGGTTGCAAGAAAAAAATTAAATGTCTGCACCTTCACTAAGATTTACTAACCATTGCTGCAGTTGCTTCGGTTTAACTTCTTGAGTTTGACCATTTATTTGACTTTTATTTTTGGATTTTCTTTTTCAACAGCTTCCTTGGTATTCTGTATTTTGTTATTATCTTTATTTATGATCTTGATTTGTCTGTCTTGTGTCCAATGTATATTACAAGAATAAGAAGGTGGTCAGCATGTGTTTACATGTAAGTGTAGTACTAGTACATGTATATTATCTTATGTGTGCATGTCTAATGTATGGATTTAATTTCTGTAGCTTTGTTTATAATCAGTATAATAAACATGATTAGCTACTACGGGAAACATATCATTGTTTATCTTACAGGTTTGGATAACTTTCTCACCTATAGCTGATGTAACTGCAGAAAAATTTAAAGTAGATTCCTTTCAAGTGAATGTTCTGTCACTTATATTCCTTATCTGCTCCGTTCCATTTGGATTTTGTGCATCGTGGGTTCTGGATTCATTTGGCCTAAGAGTTAGTGTAAGTATATCATTAAAAAAGGCACAACATAATTTTGTATATTCTTAACAACCTTTAAATTATTAGGCAGATGTATTTTGTTTCTGCCATTTAAAAAACACCTTAAATGAATGCAAACAGAAATTATGATTTACACATATTTTACTGCATCTCTTTTCATTTGAATGTGATTAACATCTCCTGTCTATATATACTGGTAGATACTAAGTTAGCCACAAAAACAAAACTACTGCGCTTAATTGTTAATTCTAATATGACATGCTTCATAGGCTTTGTGACCACAACTAGTAAAAAAATGATTTATGTATTATTGTATGAGCAACAGGTGCTGAGGATGGCATGTTTTGAAGGGCTATTCCAATTACAAAACTAACTCCTACTGGAAAGCTTTTGCATATGACATATTAATCTTGTAAATAGCAGCATGCGCTATAGTTATTCATTGCAATATATTGTATCTTACATTGATGGAACAGCTAGTTTATGGCAGAAATGATGTTTTCTATAGGTACCTTAATATCATAAATGTACCGTAATTGTCTTATTAGAAATAATTCATGGAGGCTATCGCTCAAGATACAATAATATGACATAAATGGTCACCTTGTTGTAAAACAATGATAAACCCCAGCCTCTGTGAATTATTTCTTTATTAGAGTTTACAGACAGGCAAAAATTTGACATTAAAAAAAATTCTAGTACTAGTATATTTTTCATCTTATTGAGTGACTGACAACATTTATTTTATTTTTTATTGTGGATATGTGATATTTTTTATATGTTCCAGTAACAATCTTTCATCAATGCAGCAATGTTTACTGGTTGGTTTTTGTAATTTTATCACTCCAAGTTCTAACCAATCATTTACAGATTATTCTGTCTGCTTGGCTGAATGGAATTGGTGCACTTTTACGTAATGTCAGTGCATTTGATGGTATTGATGATTCCTACAGATATCCTATATTACTTCTTGGTCAGTCATTAGCCGCATGTGCTCAGCCATTTGTTATGTTTGCACCTACCAAGCTTGCAGCATTGTGGTTTGCAGATAATCAGAGAGCAACGGCAAACATGGCTGCCTCAATGGGTTTGTATTATACACAGTTAGTATCTGGTGTTGTGATTGTAAATAAACAATGAAAATGTTTCTTTTTTTATTGACCAATATATTACAATTACACTATTATTACACTATATGTATAGTGCAAAAAACAACAATAACAAAATTAGTGCTTAGCCGTTGTTTATGATCAGAATCTGATAATAAAGGATGCAATCACATTATTGTTTGTTTGTTTCAATGGGGTTTAATGCCACTTTCAGAAATTTGCAGATATATCATAGGTCCACTTTTGATTGGGAAAATAAATAGTTCCCAGTGATATCCTGCTGCTACAGAAAAACTAGCAACTTGTCATAAAAGGTTATAGTAAAGCTCACTCTGTCTACAGGAAGAATTTAATTACTAGTACAACCACAGTGTTGACAAGTAATTCCAAACCTCCAAACAGTCATAGAGCTGTGTTCCCAAAACGTCGACTATCAAAAACAGCTAATTAAGAAATGGCGATTAGGAGGTCCCTTGAAGGTTTATTTTACCTGTAATTAACCTGTAAAATAATGCATATTTTGCAAATAGACGTTTGATGAATAAATGTAATTTAAGTGTAAATTTATATTTTACAATTTATTCTAAAAAAAATCTTTTAAAATGTTTAAAGAATATTACGATCAAAATATATAAGCATTGCACTAATAAAACAATAGAAATTATGTTCAAATAGTTATTTCACGATATAGTTAAATAATTGTAATCAACTTTACATTTTCTTACAGAAGGTTGATAGTTTTTACGATATAGCTTTCAGATTGTTGTTGTCAACTCCACATACAAAAGGTTGAGGTTTTTCACAATATAGATAAAAGATTGTTGTCAACCTAAGTGAAGTAGATGAGAGGCTTAGATGGCATGCACACAGTGCCATAAATACTTTGTCTCTACACCTCTATAGATGAACCTTCAAATGCAAGGTAGCACCCCTTTTGCTATTTACTGAATGTTTAACTGGGATTTGCCATGTTAAAATATAATGCAAAGTTATATGTTACCACCCAATTTATTGTCTATACTATCCAATACCCAACCTGGACTTTTTATGTGGCTTTTGAACACAGCCAATATAGGCTTGGGCTGCTGAAGAGATGATATTTTGATATGTATGCATACATGTATATATTTCATTAAAATTTCTCTTTGGTATACTTTTTAATTGTGAAGCAAAAAAAAGTGTCAACTCAGTCTTGTTACTTTAAATAGAGTTTATATATTTCTATTCTCAACTGGAATTTTTTTGAACAATATGAATGATTTAACAGGTAATTACAGGTAAGTAAACAAAATTCATACTCTTCAAGGGCCTCTTAATCCCTTTTTAGCTCACCTGACCCGAAGGGTCATGTGAGCTATTGCCATCACTTGGCGTCCGTCGTCATCCGTCGGCGTCGTCGTCGTTGTCGTCGTCATTAACTTTTCTTCAAAAATCTTCTCCTCAAAAACCACTGAAGGGATTGCTTTGAAACTGCATACATCATCAGTAAAATGCCCTCTACCAAGTTTGCCCAAATCATGGCCTCAGACCAACCAACATACAGTTTTTTGCTTATAGTTCAAAAAGTATAACAGATACAGGAAAACTGAAGAGACATTCCTTCTTCGGCATCTAAAGCTCTACAAAACACTCCATTGGGTCAAAGTTGTATGATGACTCCTTGTAGGAGTTATTGCCCTTTAATTGTCAAAATTGATGATTTTTGCCATTTTTGCCTCAAAATCTTGAAAATTATTAGAACTAGAGAAAAGGTTAGCATTGCTTAATTGTTCTGCTCTATGAGGGCTACAAAAATGACTTTAGGGTCAAGATTGTCTGATTAACCGTTTAAGAGTTATTCCCCTTGAACTGTTTTTTTTTTTGGTTTTAATTGATTTTTTAAAATCTTCTCCTCTGAAACAACTGAAAGTACTGCTTTGAAACTTTGTACACATCATCTGTCAAATGTCCTCAACCAAGTTTGCACCAACCATGACTGCAGATTAACCAACCTGGCCACCATGGCTAAAAATTGGATTGGGGGGGGGGGGGGCGGTAAAATACAGTTTTTGGCTTATATTTAAAAAAGTGTAACAGATACAGGAAAACCGAAGAGACAAGCCTTCATCTGCATCAAAAGCTCTACGAAACACTCCATTGGGTTGAAGTTGTATGATGACTCCTTATAGGAGTTATTGTCCTTTAATTGTCGAAATTGTTGATTTTAGCCATTTTTGCCTCAAAATCTTTAAAATTATTAGAACTAGAGAAAAAGTTAGCATTGCTTAATTGTTCTGCTCTATGAGGGCTACAAAATTGCCTTAGGGTCAAGATTGTCTGATTACACGTTTAAGAGTTATTCCCCTTGAACTGTTTATTTTAATCGGTTTTAATTGATTTTTTAAAATCTTCTCCTCTGAAACCACTGAAAGTACTGCTTTGAAACTTTGTACACATCATCCGTCAAATGTCCTTAACCAAGTTTGCACCAACCATGGCTGCAGATTAACCAACATGGCCACCATGGCTAAAAATAGAATGGAGGGGGGGGGGGGGGTAAAATACAGTTTTTGGCTTATAGTTCAAAAAGTATAACAGATACAAGAAAACCGAAGAGACATGCCTTTATCGGCATTAAAAGCTCTACGAAACACTCCATTGGGTTGAAGTTGTATGAGGACTCCTTATAGGAGTTATTGCCCTTTAATTGTCAAAATTGATTATTTTTGACATTTTTGCCTTAAAATCTTGAAAATTATTTGAACTAGAGAAAAAGTTAGTATTGCTTAATTGTTCTGCTCTATGAGGGCTACAAAAATGACTTAGGAGGGTCAAGATTGTCTGATGAACCGTTTAGGAGCCTCTAGTTCTTAAGTAGATGTCTATTTTGCGAGTAGGCGTTTTGGGAATAAACTGTCAAATTGGATTAAAATGTTATAAAAACAATACATATTTCAAAATGGAGCAATTTATAATTAATTTGTTAAGGTTGCTTCGAAAAAGAAAGATGAAATTACTGTGTTAATTGAAATTTAAATTTTACATTTTTAAATATGTCACAACCATTTATTTTTACTTATATATCTGGTTCAATTAATTGTAGGGGCCTAGCTGACTGAGTGCTTAAAGTAGTATCTATTATTGATCACACTGAGATTGTGGGTTCTAGTCTCACTGTGGGCAGGGTGTGCTGGACTCCAACCCAAATGGACAAGGATTTCCAGTTTTCCTGTCAAAGGTTGGGGGTTTTTGACAAGCACTACAGCTTCCTCCGCCCATAAAAACTTAACCCATGATATACATGTAGCTGAAACTCAGCCCCGGCGGCTGAGTTTTCAAGGTCTGCTATTGATCACATGGTCTGTCAAAACTTCGGTTGCGGGTTCGAGTACTGTGGGCAGGGTGTACTCGACACTAATGTTAATTGACAAGGATTGCTAGTTTTTCTACCGCTACAGGGGTTTTCTCCAGGTACTTTGGCTTCCTCTCCTAATTAAAACTAGATGCCACAATATAGCTGAAAAATAGCATAAAGTGGCGTAAAAACACATTTTAAACAAACAAAAAAAATGATATAGCTTAAAAATTTGCTCAAAGTGACATTAAACAATATTCAAACAAACAATTACTTGTAGTATGCTTTCTGTTGACATGTTTCCCAGTTTCATCTGTTTTTACAGCTAACCCACTTGGAATTTTAGCAGCCAATTTACTTGTTCCTGCTATGGTTAAAAGTTGTGATGGGCATGACTTACCAGGAGCTGTAAGTGTTTTTGTATATTAATAAACATATTACTGTGACGTTTTTGTTTATTATTATTATACCCCCGCTCGACAGAGTCGGTGGTATGTAGTGGTCCTCATGTCCGTCCGGACGTCCGTACGTCCGTCCGTCCATCCGTCCATCCGTCCGTCCGTTCGTTCGTCCGTCCACATTTGGTTTCCGGATGATAATTCAAAAAGTTTACATCCGATTTGAATGAAACTTTGGGATATTGTTATATATCAGGTTGGTAAGAAGCCTATCGATTTTGGGGGAAATTTGTCAAATTTCAAGGTCACAGTCCACGAAAAACGTTAGAAATTTGAACAAAAAAGTTGTTTCCGGACAATAACTCACAAAGTTTACATCAGATTTGAATGAGACTTTGGGATATTGTTATATATCAGGTTGGTAAGAAGCCTATCGATTTTGGGGGAAATTCGTCAAATTTCAAGGTCACAGTCCACGAAAAACGTTAGAAATTTGAACAAAAAAGTTGTTTCCGGGCAATAACTCACAAAGTTTACATCCGATTTGAATGAAACTTTGGGATATTGTTATATATCAGGTTGGTAAGAAGCCTATCGATTTTGGGGTAAATTCGTCAAATTTCAAGGTCACAGTCCACGAAAAACGTTAGAAATTTTAACAAAAAAGTTGTTTCCGGACAATAACTCACAAAGTTTACATCCGATTTGAATGAAACTTACAATAAACGTTGAGATTTACACACACACACAAAATTAAGCGGGGGTATCATCGATCGCTAGATCGACTTTGTCTAGTTCATTTTATATTATTTTGTTTAACTTGCATTTAATCACCCTGTCACATTAGTAGATTCTGATGCCTAAACATAGACAGTTTCAGACACTTTTAAGCTTTACTTAGCATTTTCTGAATGAGCATTGTTTATTATAAAATCTTTACAAATATTTTCTTTAGAATTATGCAATATTTTTACATGAAGCATCATTAGGACTCAAACAACCAAATATACACAAACAGCTACATTCCAGGTTCCCATTCAAAGCAATTGGACAAATTTTATTAATAAAAAGCAAGCTCACATACTAGTATGTGAGCTATACAGTTACATGCATGTATATAAAAAGTCATGTGGTCCATATTAACAAACCTATTTCCCGCGACCACTGGGGAATGTAGTATGACCACCATATTGGACATACTTTCAGTAGAACTCGATGGAAATACATTGACAGACATCACCTTTTAAAAGCTGTTTGAAAGATTAATTCACTCTTTTATTCAGTTGATCAAATTGCTATATTGGTTTAAGGCCATCCATCTGAGTGATTAAATGTCATTAAAGCTTCTTACTCTATTTATTATCATGCATTTTTTACACAGTTTAGGTTAAGTATCAATTGATATTTTTTGGCTCTAGAAATCAATTAATATTTTGTTTTTAGTTATGGGTTATGACTGCTATAAGTCTAACTGGTTCTATTTTGGCCAGTGTTGGTGTTTGTAGTTCAACTCCTCCCACTCCACCTACATCTAGTGCAGAGGAAGATTCTGAAAAGTTTATCCAGGGTCTTAAAAAGGTAGGTTGATTAAGTGTATACTGTTAATACTAGGTTAACAATGTGTGGTCTTTTATAACTGTAATATCAGAATTATGTACCAAAATGAATTAAAATGCTGTCATTAGACTTATGCATTCCCATCATGCTAAAACAACTATGTTTCCTTACATGGACCATTATTAAGTCTACTTCCTCTTTTCTTTTAATGCATATATATTTTAACAATAAACCATACTGACAGATTGTGTTGAACTTAAGAAAATATACGAACAGTTAATCACTTTAATTTTATTTATCTGATATCTGATACTCAGTTTAAAATTAAGTTTTTCTGGTTATTTTTATTTTCTATTTACAGTTAATGAAAAATGGAAATTACTGGGTGTTAAACTTAACATTTGGTGCAGGACTGGCAATCTTTACCTCATTTACAACGTTCCTAGACCAAATATTGTGTCCTAAAGGTTATACAAATGTAAGTACTGTATCAAGTTTATAATATTAAATGTGGTGGTTAGAGCTATTCTATTTAAACATACAAGGTAGACATGGAATTCATTTTATTAATATGGTGACATCCCTCAGAAGCAATTTATCTGCCCTATCCATTCAGTCAAGATACTTTACAACTACAATCATGGAAGTGATATGAAAGTGTCTTCCCTGGCAGCAACCTATATGTGTAAATGGAACAGGTATCAGCAGCCATATTCTAAAAAAATCGTAAACGTAATTTTAAACATAGCGTAAGTTTACGTGTGTTTTAATATTCTCAAAGATTCGTAGTTGTAAGTTATGTGTAAAATTGATCGTAAACTTACGTCTGCTCCTGAGCGCTCGTAAGTCCTAGCGTCCCTCATAATTTTGCAAAGAGAAATCGTTTTTCAAGCCATTCACTACTTAGCATCATTGATTTTGTTGCACTTGACATAGAACGACGAAAAAAACATTCAAAATTTGCAAATATTTTGAAAAATGTGTTACTCATTGGGAATAACTCTTTTAAAAGAAAGAAACAACAACCGAATTTATGAAAAACGTTCCGGAAATTAAATGTTTCCTATATGATTTGCGATTTTACATCACGCTGTTTTAATTATGTTAAAATGGGATTAGGTTATTTATTGCTTTATTATAACACGAAACTACTCGTTAATTTCTACACTGAAGAAACGCAACTTTAAAAAAGGTCTTGTTCCACGTTATGGTAAATTGACAGATTACTTTTTAAAACACAATTCAAATTATGCAACACACAAACTAATATCATTTATTTATTTATTTATTTATTTATTTATTCATTCATTCATTCATTCATTCATTCATTCATTCATTCATTATTTATTTATTTATTTATTTATTTATTTATTTATTTATTTATTTATTTATTTATTTATTTATTTATTTATTTATTTATTTATTTATTTATTTATTGTTTTGTGAGACTATGGAATTAAAAAAACTGTAATAATTTAAGTACTTTGAGGTAATTATTTCCCTTTCAATACGTTTATTTCCAAAGTGAAAGAAGTAACTGAGCATGCGTGATAACGCTGCGTGCAAAACGTAAGATTTATGATTGCTATTTTACGTGCAAAACTGCGATTTCTTTCGAGAATACGATCAATCGTAGACGTAAACGTAGAGTTGCGACTATCTTATCTTTACACGTAAGTGTAAATTTACGATTTTTTGAGAATATGGCTGCAGAATTTGTTTATAAAAAAAGATGTACAGGTATTATAACCCATCCCCCTTTCAAAATTTTGGTTACTACAAGGTACTTTCCAACTTTCAGCTACGATAATGAAGCCCCTTTTTCATTTTTCTTTGTTTTTTTATTTTGACAATACTAAAAAAGTTTTCCCATTAACTTGTTATGGTACGGTGCAGCCAAAGATTGATTCACATCCTGGGGTTTTATATTTTCCCTTATTGGTTGTATGGTTTAATCGATTAAATCTGCTTTCTCCAGCATTCAGTTTCAATTTTAATTAATTTTAACACTTTCTTTATAATTATGCAAGTGTTGATAAAATGAAATGGAGGAGTTGTGTAATTGTATATCAATTCCAGTACAAAAAACTGTGTTTGGCTTATTTAAATATTATTCATTGCATTATTCAGAATACCATTTTTATTAGATTTGATACAAAATGGAAGACTTTATTTGGTGATGTCTGAAGTTTAAATGTCTTTTTTCTGATGATATTAGGTTAATTGTTTTTGATTGAAAAGATGTGATTTTACAGGTGTTAATGTTGCTAGTTTGCAGTCTTTTGCAGGCTTATGTGGTGCATTAATGATAGCAGGAGGAATATTAGGTGCTTTTGTCTCTGGTCTTTATGTAGACAAATCAAAGAAATTTGCTGAAGTCATTAAATTGTCTTATGCCTGTGCAGTGCTGGCTGGTCTGGTTTTTACACAGGTAATAATATAGTAAACCTTATAAAACAAGATGTTAGATATTGCTTTAAAAATTGCCTCCATGACAAAATTGAAAGCATGCTTCTCTAGAGTGTAAGAGGTTGTGTCAAAGGCATTATTGGTTTTTAGCTCATCTGGCCAAAAGCCATTTGAGCTGATGCAGTCACTATGCAACCATCTTCATCTGTCATCCATAGAACAATTTAAAAAATCTTCTCCTCTGAAACCACTGAACCAATTGGACTTCAACTTTGTGAGACTGATATATGGCATATTAGCAACAAACTATCCTCATTTTGAATGGATCCAATAAAAAACATGGCCACTGTTACTCAAAAAGAACCTACTGTGAAAGTACTTAAATTCGTGGGTATCAATTTTCGTGGTTTGGTGAAATTTTACATGTTCGTGGGTTCTTAAATTCGTGGACTGACGGTTTCCGAAAATGCAAAAAGTGAGGTAGCGATCAAAATATATGATTACAGCAGATCATTTTCGCTGCTGATAATAAACATCAACATATAAAGAAGACAAAACAGTTTCATTACATGATGTTGTTTACGCGCGTGGTAACGAATGTAAAATTAACAACACGGAAATCAATAGCTAATTATAAACACGGTAATGTATTAATTAATTGATTAATTGCAATAAAAACAATTTGAGTCTATTTAATTCTCTAATTGTTATCTATAGAAGTATTCCTAGCCGAAGGGCATTTGTCACTTCATGTGTTGAGTAGCAATAAATACAAAGGTGTAATTTAATGTCATTTGTGCCACGATGGGTATTATCACATCGATTTAATATAGCGTGTCATTGATATAGCTTTTCTTTTAAATATTGTATTTGTTATTTTAATTTATGTTCAAAGAAGCAACCAAATTCATAATTCCGATAATAATTTGTTGCTTTTTAACATCGAAAATGAACACCTCATATATCCCCACCTTTACCGGAAGTCGATGTTTCTTCGTACGCTTTACAATTAAATGATGCCTACATTTAATAAAAACACAATTCGAACATGAAACCTGTAACATAATCATTAAGATGGATTTTGAGCTGAACATTAGTAATGGATCGAACCACAAAATCATATATTACATTTACAAATAAATGTCCGATCTCGGACATTTTCAGATCGTTGTTCCGAAGTTCCCATCTGTTAATGAAGTTTTATTCTTCGTTGGATTTTTAATTTCGTGGTCCGAGGCCTCCACGAAAACCACGAAAATTGATACCCGACGAATAAAAAGTATTTCACAGTATGGTAATTTCACTTTAAATGGGTTATAACTCAAAAACTATAACATGTAGGAAAAATGGATCTTAGGCTCTTCAGAATCAAAAGTTCTACAAAAGTCTCTATTTATGCTTGTATA
Organism: Limnoperna fortunei; assembly: GCA_944474755.1. Taxonomy (NCBI): domain Eukaryota; kingdom Metazoa; phylum Mollusca; class Bivalvia; order Mytilida; family Modiolidae; genus Limnoperna; species Limnoperna fortunei. The sequence goes on from OX104116.1 coordinate 78,770,240, forward strand.
AAATTGAAAGGTACTGGTTAGTTTAACATCTGGGAAATGCCATCTTCTTTACCTATATAAATCAGGTGAGCTATACAGGCTCTTGAGAGCCTCTTGTTTTACTAAGAAAGAAAGTCTTTGAAAGCAACTACATGGCTTAATCTGGTGAACAGATGCCAAATTAAGTTGGATTTTTACAGTGCTACCAGATGGCAGTAATAAATGTTACTATACAGTGACCAGTTATTCTTGTGTGCAAATTCAACTAAACTTGTTAGTGTAGTGCAAAACAGATATCCTAAAATAACCACAACATTCTGGTCTTATTAACATAATCAAAATATTCTGTATAAAACAATGCCTACATAGATAACATACCTGTTTAGATAATTTTTTAGTTTGTCCTTTGTCTTTTAAACTGATGTTAATGGAACTTGTTATTGACAGGTAGCACGATTAAGAGACCAAAGCATACCAGTAGCTGTGTTTATAAGTCTTTTTGGTGTATTTGGGTTTGCCATGTACCCTATATGTATGGAAATGGCAGTAGAAGTTACCTATCCCATTGCCGAGGCAACAAGTTCAGGTTTACTGATTGTTTCAGGGTAATTAGTTTATTTGTAATACACATTCTATAAATTTTAGCATTTACAATTACGGCTTATTTTGGCACAAAAAATATATTTAATGTTTTACTCTGAATGTATGAAGACTTTGCTTGGATGGTCCGACCTGAAATTGTAACCAAAACAAGATGGATAGTGGTATTATGAATAGAAGTTTCTGGAATTGACCAGTCAAATTAGTTCAAACATATGTGGCAGAATGAAAATGAGATGTTTAAAGTTTACTGTTTAAAAAAAATATTGAACCATAATTTAAAATGTTGACTTTTTGACAAAAATTAAAATTGCCATAGAAACTTGTTAAAAGAAATAATAGTCTCATTATATATTTGTTTAAACTGTGTGATTTTGTTCACATTTAATCCGCTAGAGCAATAATTCCTTAGAGTATGTCGATCAATAATCTATCTTTCTGTTTCAGACAAATACAGGGCATCATAATTATATTAGTCTTGCAGTTTTTAGCTCAGCCATTATCACCGGATGATTTAGCTACTGGCACTGGATGTGCTGGAGGTATGTCTCCTCCTACTGAGAAATCATATTTTTGCATTCGGCGGCGGCGTAAACACTTGACATCTTGCTTCATATCTTTGTAAGCCCAAGCCCTAGGTCCATCAAATTTGGTCCCGAGGTAGCTTATGATGAGTACTTGCCAGTCAGTCACCTGACCTTGACCTCAATTTCACGGTCCAGCGACTACGTTAAAGTTTTTGGGTTACGACAGTTCCTCTGTAACTACGCATGGTAGGATGACAATATTTGGTGTATAAGTTGCTGATGACTAGTACATGACTGTCTGGTAGATGTCACCTGACCTTGACCTCAATTTCACGGTCCAGCGACTACGTTAAAGTTTTTGGGTTACGACAGTTCCTCTGTAACTACGCATGGTAGGATGACAATATTTGGTGTATAGGTTGCTGATGACTAGTACATGACTGTCTGGTAGGTGTCACCTGACCTTGACCTCAATTTCACGGTCCAGCGACTACGTTAAAGTTTTTGGGTTACGACAGTTCCTCTGTAACTACGCATGGTAGGATGACAATATTTGGTGTATAGGTTGCTGATGACTAGTACATGACTGTCTGGTAGGTGTCACCTGACCTTGACCTCAATTTCACGGTCCAGCGACTACGTTAAAGTTTTTGGGTTACGACAGTTCCCCTGTAACTATGCATGGTATGGTGACAATATTTTGTATACAGGCCGCTGCTGATATTTAATGCTATTTACGTAATGCTTATGAAATTTATTTTCGTTACTGATGCAGAATGCAGGCGAGACGTTTTTCTGTGTCCACACTTGTCATGATTTATCCATATTTGTTCAATTTTCTTTTGGTCATGCAAGCTGATAAAATCCCTTATCACTCTACTATCATTTAATGGATGTATCATCAGTTTCTAACGACAAAGTGATGTCACAATGTTATTTAACAGCTATATACAGATTACTGTTTGTTTTATTTACTCAAAGCATGCACAAGTGTTACACCAAATTGTGCAAAATGCTCCGGAAAACATGAAACTAAAACATGTAGAAGCTCAACTAAAAAATGCGTTAATTGTCAGGGAGACCATATTTCTAACTCTATTAATTGCCCGATTTATAAATTCCACAATCAGGTAAATAAATTAATATCATCGGAAAACATTGACTTTAAAATAGCCGTTCAAAAGGTTAAAGAGCTCGAAAAAAACTCAAAACCCCAAAATAAAACAGAAAGCTGCAATAAAGGAAATAAAAAAATGTCATACAGCCAGGCTGTAATAAACCAAGCCATAAATGTGTCGGAGGTAATTAGCAGCCAGACAACCGCGGAAACCCCTGCTGATAAAATAGACAAAACACCTGTAACAACAGGAAGCCATAAAACCCTGACAAAAACGAATCTCAATAAAACTCAGTTTCAAAATTTGAGTAGTTTACAAACGAAAAATAATGATAAAGACCCCTTTGAACATTCCGCACAAGTTGCGTTTGGAGGACTCATGATCTCCATAATCGATTTTATCATGATATTAATAGAAAATAAAGAAAAACCTGAAAAACAAAAAGTAACCCAAACCGTTACTAAACTCATAAATAGACACCTCGGGACCGACATAAACGCCGACAGAATCCAAGTAAGCCACGATTTTGCGGCATTAAAAAGGACTAGAAAAAATTCTGTGTAAATTGCTCTTCCTCCCACAAACTGTTTTTAATTAGGTTAAAGAACGCTAAGTAAATAACAATGGAAGGGCTTACAATCTTACAATGGAACGCAAGATCGCTTTACTCAAACGGTACCGCGCTTAAACATTATCTAGATAACCATCCTAAACCAGATGTTATCTGTATTCAAGAAACTTTTTTCTATGATAAAAAGTACCTTAAACTAAACGGGTACCACCCACCCATTTTAAGAAGTCGAAAATCGGTAACTAAAAAAGATAAAAAGAAACCCGGTAAGGGGGGAGGCGTAGCAATATACATTGTTAGTAGCCTCTCTTTAACAGAAATTAACTTTGATTCCGACACTATTGAAACAGTGGGTGTTACTATTAACTGTCAAAATAAAAATATAACCATTGTAAATTCATATAGACCCCCAAACAATAAAGTTCAGGCACAAGATTATAAAATTATAACGGATAAATTAACCGAAAACTCGGTATTACTTGGCGATCTAAATAGTAAATCCCCATTGTGGGGCTCCCCCGCGTCAGACTTTAATGGTAAAATTTTGGAAAATGTTATAGAAGAAAAAAACTTAATTATCCTAAATGACGGAACGGGAACACATAGAACTAACACAGGTAACCCCTCCCACATCGATCTGACAATAGTAACACCCGGCCTGGCCAATAACAGCTCTTGGGAAGTTTTAAATGACCCACTCGGCTCAGACCACTTCCCAATCCTTATAACACTCAATGCTAAACCCATAAAAACCAAAGTTATAACTCCACAAAGATGGATCTTCGAAAAAGCAGATTGGCTAAAATACAAAGCCCTATGTGATAACATAAACAAAACAGACATCGAAAACGACGACATTAATATTTTCAACCAAAATCTATGTGAAGTCATAACTAAAATAGCAGAAGTAACTATCCCCAAAACGTCGGGAAAAATACACGAACGGAAAAATTGCCCCTGGTGGAACGAAGAATGCACGCGATCCAAACGAATAAAACGACAAACCCAACAAAAATTTGATAGATCAAAAAATCCGTCAGACTTAGAAGCCCATAAAGCCGCCGTCAAAGCATTCAAAACCACCACTGACAAAGCTTGCAAGGAATATTGGCAAAAATTCTGCTCAACTTTAAATCATAGGTCAAATTTAAAAACAGTTTGGAATACAATAAGAGGCATGAAAGGTGCTAAATTCTCTAATATCCCAACACTAGGAAATGATAATCCATCCGTGAATAACAAAGATAAAGCTAACTTGTTAGGACAAACATTTGCCGATGCCAGTAATGACACAAATTTAGACCCCATTTTTAAAACTCACAAAGATGCATTCGAACTCGCGAACAGCGATATGGTTAAACAACTCGACAATGACCAAAACAATAAGGAAATAAATAAACCATTTACTATGGAAGAGTTTATTAAAGTTTTAAAAAGTAAAAAAGCCACAGCACCGGGCGACGATAAAATTTCATATGAAATGTTCAAACATATGCCCGAAAACACGCTTAAAATAGTTTTAAATTTAATAAATTCCGTCTGGGAAAAAGGCATATTACCACTAAGTTGGAAACACGCCAATATTATCCCAATTCCGAAACCAAACAAAGATAAATCTGATCCTAAATCATACAGGCCGATATCTTTAACATCAAGTTTCTGCAAACTCATGGAAAGTATGGTAAACGTTAGACTAGTATATCATCTAGAGAGCAAAAATATACTTAAAAACAATCAAAGCGGATTTAGGAAAGGGAGGTCTACAATAGATCACCTCGTTAGACTAGAAAGTGAAATCCAAAAAGCTAAAGCTAATAATCAATTTTTACTTGCCGTTTTCTTAGATATTGAAAAGGCTTTCGACCTCGTTTGGCGGGTAGGCCTTCTACATAAGATAAAAAATTACGGAATTCAGGGAAGGATTTTTAATTTTATACAAGACTTTTTAAAAGATCGTAAAATACAAGTTAAGGTTAATGATGATAAATCCGACATATTTGACATACAAAATGGGGTCCCCCAGGGCAGTGTCATCAGCCCTACCCTTTTTAATATCATGATAGACGACCTGTGTAATCAAATACACGACAAAGGTCAACTGTCCCAGTTCGCCGATGACAGTGCGATATGGTATAGGGGACATGAAATATCAATACTTCAAAAAAAAATGCAATGGACCCTTGATAACATTACCGACTGGTCTAGAAAATGGGGATTCAAAATTTCGGAAACAAAAACAATAGGCGTAGTCTTTGGTAACCAAAAATTATTTTACCCCATCAAATTAAAACTCAACAACGTGCCAATACAATTCCAAAATCATATTAAATTCTTAGGCCTTATCTTCGACAAAAAGCTATCTTGGAACAAACACATTCAATATATCCAAGATAGGTGTAAACCCATTTTAAATCTAATGAGATATATTAAAGCTAACAACTATGGCATGAATACAGAGACCTTACTCATGCTATATCGCTCATTACTTAGATCGGTAATTGATTACGGGTCCCAAGTTTACAACTCAGCAGGTGCCGTCGCGAAAGAAAAATTAGATAGGATTCAGTATCAAGGTCTACGAATAGCTCTCGGGGCTTTGAAAGCAACTCCGGTGCAAAATCTATTGGTAGAAGCCGGAGAAAAACCACTTCAAATTCGCCGAGATGAACTTTCTCTTAAATACTGGTCGCGCTGTAAACAAAATACTAAAAACCCAGCAAACGAAGTAACAGCTGACTGTAAAGAATATAGAGTGAAAGCTCATAAATGGGAACCTAATAAATACCCATTTGGGTACCGGGTACGAAAAATATTAACCGAAAACAATTTATTGGAAACCGAAATTCTTGAAAAAAAATCCAGTTCGATTCCCCCGTGGGACCAAAAATCAGCAAAAACATCTCGCCATCTTTCTTCAACTTTCAATAAAACAGACGATCCTAATAAAATAAAAAATCTGACATTAGAATATATTGATCAAAAATACCAAAATCATATCAAAATATATACGGATGGGTCTAAAGACCCGGTGTCTGGAAAAACAGGATACGGTATATTTATCCCTAAATATAACTATTCCAGATCATTCCGCAGTAGTGACAATCTCTCTGTTTATACAACCGAAATGCTTGCTATCCACCAAGCAATGTCAATAATCATAACTAATCATACAAAAATTGAAAAAACTGTAATACTAACAGATTCCCTGAGCTCAATCCAATCAATAGAAACTGATAAATCGAGTAGACCCGATATCCTCGATTCTATTTATTGTTTGGCAGCAGATATACGTTCCAAAAATATTGATTTAACAATTGAATGGATTCCCGCGCACGTAGGTTTAATCGGTAATGAAACCACAGACCGATTAGCAAAAGCAGCCCTACAAAAAGATAAAATTGACTTTAAATTACCGATGAGTTCTAACGAATTTCATTCCATAATTAAACAAATATTCAAAATAAAATGGCAAAATATTTGGAACGAACACACCGGTTCATGGTATCATAATTTAAACCCAACAATAGGACAAAAACCTTTTTTCCTTCAAGGAAGCCGCTTTCATTGCAAATCTATCACAAGATTAAGATTAGGAAAAACACTTTTGGCAGGTCAAATAGGTCAGTATGTAAGAAATGTATCTCCGCTTTGCCATCACTGTAATGCTCCGGAAGATATAACTCACATGTTGATAAACTGTGACAAACATCAAATAGCTAGGCAAAAACTCAAAGAAGAACTGGCGAAAATGAACATAGATCAATTAGGTATCCAACAACTACTAGCACCCCCTTTAAGCATTAGAGAATCTGTATATAAACATTTGGTCAATTTCATCACGGAAATAGATTACCATAAACTAATCTAAAAATACTCAATTCAGCACCGCGACGGTTTTGACGAATCAAATTATTTCTTTTATACTACACTTTGGATCCATCATATATAAACTAAACAGATGTCCTCTGCGACGGTCGCGCCTTTCAAACATTGACTTCAAAAGAGAAGTTAGCCAAGAGCTTCGTCTCGGGCACCTACTTAGGGAAATGTGTCTAAATAAAGTACCCCAATCTAATAAACCTATTCCTCGGTAAAGTAGGCCAAGAGCTTCGTCTCGGGCACATACTTAGGAAAACGCGCAAGATTCAAATACTCCTCTCTAACTAAACTATTCCAAAGTAAGGTAAGCCAAGAGCTTCGTCTCGGGCACCTTATAAAGAGAACGCGTAATATTCAACTACCCCATATCTACTAAACTATGTAACTAACACAATCCTCAGTAAGGTAAGCCAAGAGCTCGTCTCGGGCGCCTACTGAGGAACACGCGTATTATTCTAACACCCTTTAGTAAACTAACATAACTAATTCTCCCCAGTAAGGTAAGCCAAGAGCTCGTCTCGGGCGCCTACTGAGGAACACGCGTATTATACTAACACCCTCTAGTAAACTAACATAACTAATACTCCCCAGTAAGGTAAGCCAAGAGCTCGTCTCGGGCGCCTACTGGGGAACATGCGTATTATTATAAGACACTTTAGTAAAAAAAAGATATAAAAAATATATTCTACAGCAAGGTAAGCCAAGAGCTCGTCTCGGGCGCCTACTGATTCTTAAAAATGGTACAAAGATAAGCTTATGTATGTATATATGTATATATGTAAAAAAAAAAAAAAAAAAAAAAAATAAAATAAAATAAAATTGTAAATGAAAAAAAAAATCAATAAAAATACATTTATAATAAAAAATAAAAACAGAAAATTACATAAACAACCTAAGTAATTTAAATATAACGACAACAATAATAATAATAATAGAAAGGATGATAAATAATAGAAGATATCAAACAAAAATTAGCCTCCGTAGAAGGTAAAATAAAAAAATAAATACCAGTAAGGACACCTTTACCTTAAAAGTGAACTATAGTAAATGATAATGAATTTTTGTCCAAAACTCAAATTACTAAATTCTAAAATAGCCACATTATTAAACCCCCCAAAATCCATGTCCGTAAGGACCGTCCGACCAAGGGCATTAAGTTGTCGGTGTAGGACGTAAAAAACTCCCCAAGCAAGCTTTATTTACTCAATCTCATTATCCACCTCCCCCCAGAGGCTCAATTGATAATTTCTATCTTGGAAACAAATCTATATTTAAAAGTTTGTTTTTTTTTAAGAATACATATTTTTGTGGATTTTTAAATTGCTGGGAGCAACATCTTGCCTGTCACTACCGAATCCACAAAAATGTATATCCCATAAAAATTGGCGAGTTGTTTGAGATATAATAAACTATTATCTTAAAGCTTGAACCAAACAATGAATTGAACAAGAAGACATGTTAAATCATGTATATAACATAGTTATTTGTTACTGATAGTTATGCAGTGCCATTAAATGTTTTTGTAACATCCTACTCAGTCACATTTTGTAAACAATGTAGCATTTTCAATTTTATTGAAATTAGTTATTTCAGCTATTTCTGTTCAGTAACAATATTCTGTTATGTGCAAGCTTTTTGAAGCAATTTATACTTTTTAAAATTATTATTGACACTTTTTTTAACAGTTTAATTAACAGGGTATAGGAACACAGTATGCATGTGAATATATATATATTTTTTAATATCACTGTTGGATTAGAGAAATTGTCACATGTACTTCTATAATGGAATTCTCAAGCATTTCTAATGAGATTTGTAGCCACTTATTCTCAGAAACTGTGTTTATGACCATGCAAACATTTTCTTGCAAGCCTAAATAATACCTCAAGGTCATGGTGTTCTTAGCAAAATAGACAAAAAATGTTAAACCAATGACAGTTCAAGTTTGGTCATTAAAAATTTCAAAGTAGCTGATTCTAACTTGACAATTTTTGTATATTTTTGATCTGCATATGTATAATTATATATTACAGGTTGTTCAAGTAACAACAGTACATCACAGTTTACACCTCAGGAATGGACAGGTAATATATTGTTGTCATTTTATACAATATGGTTTTAAATTAATTTTAATGTGGATTTTAATAAAGTAAAAGCATTTTAATAAAAGTTGTTCTTTTTTTAAAGCACTTTGTCTACTGAATACTAAAACAATTGAATACAATTTATTCTAGAATAAAAATTACTTTCATTTATACAACTTTTAATTGTTTGTGTTCATTTATCATGATATTGACTCATTTATAAAACATGTTGCAGTGGGCAACAATATTAATTTGTCAATTATTGATAAAAATGACAGCTGAACTCATTTAGGGAAAAAATAATGTCCTTGCATTTCTTACTGAAATGCAATATTGTATGATGATCAGTATTCCGATTTTTAGACCACTATCTGCTTTTGACCTCTAAGCTACTCAAACAAGGGTTTGTTGGTGTTATCCCTTCAGAGTTCTATAGTCTTCACCATGACTTGAACATTATGGGACTCCATCTCTCAAATACGATCTGACATTTTCACACAGTCATAGGTAGTCTTTCCTATTCCTAGATTTGACTTTGTCCTAGACAAGACAATGAGCAACAAGAAAGTGGTCTAATTAAGATGCTAGCACTGATCACTCATCCAGAGCACCTGAGTACACCCGTGGTTATTATTGGGTTCAGGTTACTCTCTTTCTGTTTTTTGGTTTTGTCTTGCATTGTATATTTTTGTTTATATCTGGATTTGTAATTGTCTGTTGCAAATTAGTGTCCATGTTGTACAATTACATACAGGTGCACTTGACTTGCAACATTATTTTGATAATGGTTACTAGATATCAATATATATAGTTGGCACCAAGTAAGAAAAAAGGTGCATTTGAAATGTAACATGGTTTAAAATTTACCAGTTATACTTGCATTGGGTAGTTCACAATAAGGCTGGTAAAAAATGGTCTTATAAGAAGAGTCACAAGCAAGTTTAAATTCAATATCATATTTTATTTTTCAGTTCCAAACCTTGTAGCAAATGGGTATGCAGTTATTGCAGTGTGTATTGTGTTGTTATTACTAAAACCAGACTATAAAAGACTGAAAGCAGAAAAGAAAATGTTAGCAGAAAGGATATTAAACAGTACTGCTGATAATACATCATAGTAAAGTAGTCCTGTACAAATTAAGACTATAAACCATGACTTGACTGTTGAGTTTTTATAGTTACCGAAAATAGGTACTCAGGAGAATACCAAGTTTGTGAAGATGAACATTTATTTAAAGGTTGTAAGTGTTTTATGCATAGTGATAATGATTACGTAATTAGCCATTACAACCTATTATGTTCAGATGTTTCTATAGCAATCAAATCTGTTTAATTGATGAATAACAATGTTGTGCTCTACTCAAGTCAAATGTTGTGCTCTACTCAAGTCACATGTTGTGCTCTACTTAAGTCTTGATCAATGGCTGACAGGTGGTTCACTAGTGTCTTTGTTTCTTAACAGAATCCAACTACATTTTATGGCACCATTCTATTGTTTAGTTAGACATGCCCTATAAAATAAATCCTGTGTGCAGGGGCATCTTTGTTTCATAACAAATTTCAACAAATTTATATTGAACATTTGTGCTGTTTTTGAAGTCCTTTAAATATCCTTAATGTACTGTTTGCACCCCCAATGTTAGAATATTTTTAAAATAAAAGTTTATTATCACTTAATTTCAAGAAACTTGTGTAGTAATAATATATATATATATAAGAATATATTACAAAATGTTTTCATTCCTCATGTGATCGGTAGAAATCCGTGATTTATGCTTTTGCTATCATAATATTAGGAAATTTTTTATTTTATTCCAACAATAATGAAGTGTCTTGTCCCATTAATTTACAAATTATCATGTGTTGTTGCTTTTATAAAAATAAACATTTCCACTTGATGAGCAAATGCAACAATTTCTTTCTCAACTAAGAGTTGTCCATCTTTGAGAAGAAAACTTTATACTTTTTATACAAGGGCTTTTTTAATTTTTAGTATTTTTATATGATTATAAGAGTTTTAAGTAAAGTTAAAACAATTTTTATATATAATTTTGATGTATATGACCAACAGAAGTATATAGGTGCATTAGATAAAATAAAACTGTCATATTTAAAACACACACATTAATGAAATAATTGATAAAAGTTTCGTTGAAAATATATCTGAATTATAAACAACATGATGTTATGTTAATATTTTAGAGAGGCATTTAGAAAGGATGGCATTTTTACTTATCTAAAATTTATTATGTCTTTTTATTTCAAAATCTGAAAAATTATGGATTAATACACAACCTGTGTGATACAATACCTTGTATCATCTATATAGGTGATACAAGATGTAATTTTGTCTGAATTTCTTGACATCACAATAAAATGTATAACCAATGACTTTGTGAATGACTCATTCCATGAATGAAATATGATGTCATAATACATGTGACGTTGGGGACTTTATTTTATAAACATATGCTTCATTAATTGTTAAATTTTAAATTTTAAATATTGTTTTGTTCTGCCTTTTTTTAACTTCTGAATTTTAGATAAACTTATTACATACATTTAAGTGTAGGTACAACTACCTGTATCACGTCTCAACAGTTGCATACATTCCACATCACAACTTGATGCTCTTGTCTCAAAGTGATACAAATGTACACAACTGTCTCGATGCTATACAGGTAGTTGTACCTACATGTAATGTACATATAATGTGAATGAATTGCATATATTATTTGTATTCGATATAAAATATAAGTTAGGTATTTGGTATCAAGTAATAAGGGGAAATAACTCTGTCAAACTATCATCCATAAAAAAAACAGCAAAAGGAACTAAAATCAATTATTTACTATTTCATCATTATCGTTGTGTCATTTTGGGTTCATTAAATTACATTGTATAGACATTAAGGATAATTAAATAACAAAAATCTGAAAATAAGTTTGGTTTAATGTCTTGATTCTAGAAATGACCGGAAATTAAATTGTGCTTAAAATATTACTTATGCTCAAAGTTAAATTTGTTAAGTTCATAAGATTATTATTATTATTATTTACACAATGAAAAGATAGAAAGTGGATTTAATTGTGTTGTTTTGAACTTCTAGTTGTAAAAGGTATTATTCAATCCGAGTTTCAAAGAATATTTATATTATTGATAATAAAAGTAAAATATGGTTGTTTTTTTGTGTTGATTTTTCTGGTTTGCAAACAATATTCACTGCTTGTTGCTACACGAATTCATATTTGAAGTATTTTGGAAACCGACAGAAAGGCACACCTACTCTTATCAGTTAGTAACCATTTATATGTTATTTTTATACATAGTTCTCCAAACAAAAGTTCAGTGACCATATTTTTCTATTTCTTCAATTTGGAGAGTAAGTTATCCCTTTCCATAAGGAAAGTTAATACAAAATATAAAGAAAATATCATATGGAGATCAATAGTAGGATATGACCTTAACATGAAGGTGAATGCCATATATCCTCACTATACAAAGTCTCATGAAGTAGCAGACAGATTATAACTGTGTTTGTCAGCTGACCTTCATGATCCTTCATGAGCAATTATTGTTAGTTGTGTATTCTTTGAAGAATTCTGTATCCTAGAAGTTGTTATCATGTTTGATCTGTATAGATTTGTATTGATAATTATGCCACATAAGAGAGGTATTACCATTATGAAGAAATAACAGAAAAGCTTGTTCCAAAAAACTACCTCACTAAGATATATGTTTAATTTGAAATAGGGGCTTCTGTGGAAGAGATGTCAAGGTAGTGAATCATTTATAATTTACCACATGTCTATCAACACTTAAGTTGCATGTTCAAGTCTCACTGCAGGCAGGGTGTTTCTCGACTATTAATTATATTTGACCAGTGGTTCAGTGGTTAAGGTAGTTCGTCTACTATTGATCACGTGGTCTGTCAACACTGAGATTGCCGGTTTGATTCTCACTGCAGGTTGAGTATCCTCAATTCCAATCTCAATCAGGATTCGCAGTTTTCAAACTGCAGGTCGGGGGTATTCTCCGGGTTCTCCGGCTTCCTCCCCCAATAAAATATGGATGCCATGATATAGCTGAACAATTGCTGAAAGTGGCATTAAACACCATTCAAACAAAACATAAAATAAACATATTTGACCAGGATTGCCAGTTTTTATACTGAAAGGTCTGGGGTTTCATGCAGGTACTCTGGCTTCCTCCTTAAAAAAAACTGGTCACCAGGATATAGCGATAAAATTACTGAAAGTTGGTTTAAACAGCATTTAAACAAACAAATCAATTTGAAAATATTTCTGCATGTACTTATCAATTAAAAATTTCATTGTGAATATACACCTTTTTTTAAAATCTCAAATTATATTATAACAAGGATTTAATACATTATTTTAATTAACCTCTGTTTCATCAAAGTATTGCTACTATAACATGCTGCTTAATACTAATTATATAACAAACACAGTATTCTTTGAAGAATTTTGTATCCTAGAAGTTGTTAGCATGTTTGATCTGTATAGATTTGTATTGATAATGATACCAGATAAGAGAGGTATTGCCATTATGAAGAAATAACAGAAAAATTCCCTCACTACGATATATGTTTAATTTGAAATAGGGGCTTCTGTGGAAGAGATGTCAAGGTATTGAATCATCTATAATTTACTACATGTCTATCAACACTTAAAATGCATGTTCAAGTCTCTCTGCAGGCAGGGTGTGCCCGACTCTAATCATATTTGACCAGGGGACTCGGTGGTTGAGTGGTTAGGGTAGTTCGTCTACTATTGATCACGTGGTCTGTCAACACTGAGATTGCCGGTCCGATTCTCACTGCAGGCAGAGTATACTCAATTCCAATCTCAATAAGTATTGGCAGTTTTCCAACCGCAGGTCAGGGGTATTCTCTGGGTTCTCCGGCTTCCTCTACCAATAAAATCTGGAAGTCATGATATAGCTGAAAATTGCTGAAAGTGGCATTAAACACCATTCAAACAAAACATAAAATAAACATATTTGACCAGGATTGCCAGTTTTTATACTGAAAGGTCTGGGATTTCATGCAGGTAATTGGGCTTCCTCCTTAAAAAATACTGGTCACCAGGATTTTGCAATAAAATTACTGAAAGGTGGGTTAAACAGCATTTAAACAAACAAATCAATTTGAAAATATTTCTGCATGTACTTATCAAATCTCAAATTATATTATAACAAGGATTTAATGCATTATTTTAATTAATCTCTGTTTCATCAAAGTATTGCTACAATAACATGCTGCTTAACACAAATTATATAACAAACACAGTATTCTTTGAAGAATTTTGTATCCTAGAAGTTGTTAGCATGTTTGATCTGTATAGATTTGTATTGATAATGATACCAGATAAGAGAGGTATTGCCATTATGAAGAAATAACAGAAAAATTCCCTCACTACGATATATGTTTAATTTGAAATAGGGGCTTCTGTGGAAGAGATGTCAAGGTAGTGAATCATCTATAATTTACTACATGTCTATCAACACTTAAAATGCATGTTCAAGTCTCTCTGCAGGCAGGGTGTGCCCGACTCTAATCATATTTGACCAGGGGACTCGGTGGTTGAGTGGTTAGGGTAGTTCGTCTACTATTGATCACGTGGTCTGTCAACACTGAGATTGCCGGTCCGATTCTCACTGCAGGCAGAGTATACTCAATTCCAATCTCAATAAGTATTGGCAGTTTTCCAACCGCAGGTCAGGGGTATTCTCTGGGTTCTCCGGCTTCCTCTACCAATAAAATCTGGAAGTCATGATATAGCTGAAAATTGCTGAAAGTGGCATTAAACACCATTCAAACAAAACATAAAATAAACATATTTGACCAGGATTGCCAGTTTTTATACTGAAAGGTCTGGGGTTTCATGCAGGTAATTGGGCTTCCTCCTTAAAAAATACTGGTCACCAGGATATAGCAATAAAATTACTGAAAGGTGGGTTAAACAGCATTTAAACAAACAAATCAATTTGAAAATATTTCTGCATGTACTTATCAAATCTCAAATTATATTATAACAAGGATTTAATGTATTATTTTAATTAACCTCTGTTTCATCAAAGTATTGCTACAATAACATGCTGCTTAACACAAATTATATAACAAACACAGTATTCTTTGAAGAATTTTGTATCCTAGAAGTTGTTAGCATGTTTGATCTGTATAGATTTGTATTGATAATGATACCAGATAAGAGAGGTATTGCCATTATGAAGAAATAACAGAAAAATTCCCTCACTACGATATATGTTTAATTTGAAATAGGGGCTTCTGTGGAAGAGATGTCAAGGTAGTGAATCATCTATAATTTACTACATGTCTATCAACACTTAAAATGCATGTTCAAGTCTCTCTGCAGGCAGGGTGTGCCCGACTCTAATCATATTTGACCAGGGGACTCGGTGGTTGAGTGGTTAGGGTAGTTCGTCTACTATTGATCACGTGGTCTGTCAACACTGAGATTGCCGGTCCGATTCTCACTGCAGGCAGAGTATACTCAATTCCAATCTCAATAAGTATTGGCAGTTTTCCAACCGCAGGTCAGGGGTATTCTCTGGGTTCTCCGGCTTCCTCTACCAATAAAATCTGGAAGTCATGATATAGCTGAAAATTGCTGAAAGTGGCATTAAACACCATTCAAACAAAACATAAAATAAACATATTTGACCAGGATTGCCAGTTTTTATACTGAAAGGTCTGGGGTTTCATGCAGGTAATTGGGCTTCCTCCTTAAAAAATACTGGTCACCAGGATATAGAAATAAAATTACTGAAAGGTGGGTTAAACAGCATTTAAACAAACAAATCAATTTGAAAATATTTCTGCATGTACTTATCAAATCTCAAATTATATTATAACAAGGATTTAATGCATTATTTTAATTAATCTCTGTTTCATCAAAGTATTGCTACAATAACATGCTGCTTAACACTAATTATATAACAAACACAGTATCATGACAATACATTTTACTCATTTGCCTCCATACATACAACAGACAAACAACGTGTCATATCTATGTAAAATTCTGTCATTCTTTATCATATATATCACAGTCAACTTTCTTAATACATGAAAATATGAAGAAGTAGAACTTCATGATGGGGTACAATAATATATAATTCCACCAATTAAGAGTAGACATACAAAACTATGATAACAATAAATATCTGCCTATATCATCTGGTTGTCAATATATAAGAATAATCCTGCCAGAATTTCTCCCCTATCAAGTCTACATGAAGAACATCAATTTTGGGATTCATTTTTGTTCCATAGTCCAATGAGTTACTAAATGATACTGAACCTCTAGCTGATTCTTTGGGATATGTTGAATTCATATGGCTATGACTTTGGCTTGGTTCTGTTGTTTCCTGAAAACAAAAGACAGATTTTCTGTACACAGTCTCTCTGACTTACCTGAAATTATTCTCTATTGGAGAGTTAATTTGCTTGAACTGAGTCATTAAGGACTTAAAAAATCCAAATTAAAAAAAACCTGCATTTCCTGAAAAAGGACATTTTTAAGTAGAAATTTAAACAAAACTACAGACTGAATCAAACAAAAATTAAAAAGTTTGTTAAAGAATGTTTTTGTATAGCTCTAGTTCTAATCTGACTGGTGGGGTTATTATTGCTAAAGGCCAATTTGTTTACTTTATCAGCAATATGTGTACAAGGCTAGTCTGCAGAACTACCCACTTATAACCAGAATGAACCATTCAATCTTATACACTGTTAAGTAATACTGATAACCTCATTATCTAACCTTCTGTATTTTTAAGTTAAATAGTATAAATTTAAGAAAAATCTTTTAAACAATTGTTCACAAGTCAAATATTGAAATTTCCAGCTTCAAAATAACACCAAATAATAGTTTGAGTCACGAACATACAGGTCAATTAAAACTCAATAAAATTCAATTTAAAGAATGTCACAAAATATACAACTGCCTTACTGCAAACTGACCACCCTATTTTGAACTCCTACACCCATGGGTGTAAAAAACAGAACAAAAGGGTATGCTTTAAGAGGTTTAATTACATATGACACTGACTTAAGTTAACAATCTTACATATCCAATAAGAGAATTACTGCCTCCTACCTTGCTGCGTAGAAGTATTGAACCTTTCCTGTATATGTCTGGTAAGTTGTTATAGTTTGTGTTGAATTCCTGGTATAACAGTTCATTTTTATCACTTGACATAGTTCCCTTAAAATACAATTTATAACTTTTGTTATCATGATCTAAACAAATTTTTTCTGTTATTTCTGACACCCGAAATTGTAAATCTGATCCATTCCCCAAACCCAACCATATCATGATCTAAATTAAGTTTTTCTGTTATTTCTGACTCCTGAAATTGAAAATCTGATCCATTCCCAAAACCAAACCAACTATTTGTTATTTCTTATTCTGACAAGAACATGCCTTGGGTGTCTATATATTATATTTTTTGTACTAGACCTTAAGTTGGGCTTTTGTTTTACAAGCATACTTAAGTCTCTGCAATTAATACTATTACCAATTACCAATATTATATTATATACGTTAATTATCATGCATCACATGTATCATATACGTATAACGACAAAAACTGATTATTTGTTATTGTCATTTTTTGTAAAAACACTTATGTAGCGTGTTGGTCAGGCGAAATACTTGTGCATTTTTTCTTTAATTATGTATCTAGATGTTGTTGTACAACTTTTTAAAAGCATATATTATTATTTTAGTCTGTACAGAATCGTTATCTACTGTAAGGCTCCAACATCCGGAAGAAGCAATTGTTGACCATTTCTTTAGACAGATTGTATGCAATATAATAACCTTGCTCACTACTGTGATTTGAAGAGAAAAACTGTGATTCATTTGTATCTTTCCCCATCATTGAAGGTGCCAAAATTTTACACGTGAGTCAGACGAAACACCAAAATAAAACACATATCCAGACACCAAAATAACCTGATTTACTGTATAAGACTGACATACCTTTAGTCTTTCCTGAGATTGAGCAGGAGTAAATCCCTTCTCCTGTACTAGTTTCCAGAAACAGGTGTTATATAAATTATTGATATGACCTATCAAAAGAAAAGGGGTAAAATGAGTCACAATACAAAGAGTGATCTGCCCTTTGAAATGTTGAATTGTACATGAACAGTATACATACACATATCATGGATATATCTCTGTATACATGTCTATCATGTCTTATATGTGTTGGGTTGTGTAGACCTGGCTTGTGCTTTGATTTATGATGACGATGAACGTATAAGTCTGCAAAGAAACAGACTCAAAAACTAAACAGAGATAAAAATGGCAATTTTTCAAAACTTAAAAATATCCAGGTTGCAAAGCATGTGCTTTATAAATAACATGACTTAATAACTGAGGAATAGTTTAAAATGAAATTAAAAAAAAGTTAAAGGTCTGTGCTGAAAACTATGATAAAACAGTCTGGAAAAATAAGAAAAAAACAAGTGCAGACTGTGAGCATGCTCACAAAGGGATACCCCCAGCTTCCCTTTCAAGTCCAATTATCTCCCCTTAATGATATCCGAGGTCAATAAAAATCCTTCATGCACATCTACATATAGTGTACTTCCTTTATGCTAGGTTTCATTAAATTTCATCAAGCGGTTTAGGAGGAGTTGCACTTACAAGGGATGTGGACAGATGGACAGACAGACAGACAGTCAAACAAGTTTGAGGGGGGTATACAAATTCTCTTTCTCTAAGCAGTTCAATTAAAAGAAGTGCACAACCTCAATATGTGTGCAATCTTTCTGTGAAGTATCATGGATCAGGAGGAGTTTATTACACAAAAAAGGTACAATGTGCTCAAAAATGCCTGTACAATATAGAATATA
Source organism: Limnoperna fortunei (assembly GCA_944474755.1). NCBI lineage: Eukaryota > Metazoa > Mollusca > Bivalvia > Mytilida > Modiolidae > Limnoperna > Limnoperna fortunei. The sequence continues at coordinate 78,788,907 of OX104116.1, forward strand.
TTCCTCAATTCCATAATTGCAGGTGTACATCTTTAATACATGTGCAATATTTCTGTTTAGTTTTAGACATCTGGGTTGAAAACTGCAGGAAGTGTCAATAGATAACCTTAATTTCCCCACCCACGCATCTGAATCCAGCTTACTAGAACCCACACTGCACTTGTTGCAGCACAGCCAATCACACAGTTACAATCACACACATACACAAAACAATTGAGCATTATCATATAAGTACATGTACCTCAGCCAAAAAGCCTTGTGCTCACTGAAAAAAATACTATTTTGCAAATACTGTTCTTGACTAGTGATCTTAACTATGATCTACATGTATAATATTTGGTTTGAAAAATGCCTTAAAATGGTTCATAGGAAATTGGTGTGCAAAAAATACTAAGTACAATATAAGAAACAAAACTTGCAAACAGAGAACACTTACAATCTGCCTGTCTCCAGCTGAGGTAATCTTGTAGATTTTTATCTGATGGGTATAGTACAACGCGACTATCAAATGAAGGAGGGTACTGTAATGGCTGAACATTGAAGAATCTAGACCAGTAAAACACGTAACACGATGAAAAATAACTGACGACATTACTCATGATCTTACTGAAATGAAATGAAGCAAAATTATTTTAAGTTGGAAAATTTAAAAGACAATGATATTTTTTTGTTAAAAGTTACAATCACACGTACGAAACAACTGTGCATTATCATATGTACATGTATCTCATATAAATTACTTCAAAAACTGTATAAAGCAAAAAACTTTGTATTCATAAATAAGTTAAAGTGCTACACAAATAAAAAAAAAATTGTCTAGGATATTCATGCCCTATTTCAGTTATGAAAAGAAAGTGGGAATATATGTACCAACATTCTTTTTTTTTATGAGAAATAATATTTAACATTCTCAACTAAATAAACTTTCTTAACAATATTAACTTTATTACAACATGTACACCAAATTATCTTTTAAAAAAATATCTGTAACTGATAGCATACTAATATTTTTAAAAGGAATTTGATGTCTTTAAAGTGTTAAATGTCTGTTTAATAGTTTTTATTTATTAGCTGGTAGTTTGACAATTTTGAAGGACAATATTTGCAATTCAAGGGAATGAAACTTATTTGTGAAATCTTTAAAAATTGTACTGGTTAAAACACACAGATGATTTAAAACAGAGACAGTATGATTTATTATTGATTTGTAAAAAGAAATTGAAGGATCATTTTTATCAGATAACAGTTTTATTCAGCGAAAATTGCTGACATAAGTGTCATTCAATATTAAATCAATATTGACTCAAATGATCAGCTCAGGGCCAAACTTTATTTTTTACAACCAGCAATTTGGATCTTTATCTTTAAACCAATCACATATTAGATAAGACACTAAGTAAATCTTTTTAAAACTTGAAAAGAAATAAAAATTGAAGAAAATGTGTCAAATTTTGATTACATAATACAATCTGCTCATGTCCAGAGGTAGAAATCGGATATTACATATTCATTACATACATGTGCATGCAGTTGTCATAAACTTAAATTAAACATGGCACAATATTACATAGTTCAAATAGATTCATCAAAAGCAGATTAAACAGGGCATGTCCAAAACAAACAAGTATGTCCTTTCTACCGAGACCAATTTATATTGACTATTTGGTGATACACATTCAAAAAGTTTAATGTTTAATTTAATTTCTACTCAAATCTATTTTCTATTTATCTTGAATCAATCAAACATCTATGAATTTCTGGTTTATTAATAAATTTATCACATTTCCTGTTGTCTGCTATACAATGTGTCCAAGATATTCAGATAATTAAATAAAATGAATAATAATTATTGACTTATTAACTTTCGAATGACATTATTGACCAACTTAAAACTAATTCTGTGGAATTCAAAAATGACATTATTGTGGAACATAATCAAATGTACAGGTCTTTGATTAATATTGATAAATCATAGAACTGCCATACAATACCTGTATGTAAATAATGCAATTTATGGTGACCTATGTATTTTAAATTACCATTATAAAAATCAATCAAATTTTGACAGCTTTGTGGGGATATACCACCATTTGATTTAGGGATTACTAGTTGAATCATTAATACTACATGTATATGTAATAACCATAATTAACAGTGCTGAGTATCCAATAAGTGCCTTGTTATTGACATGTAAAAAGAAGTTAAGGGCCTTGTTACTGACATGCACACAGAAGTTAAGGGCCTTGTTACTGACATGGACACAGAAGTTAAGGGCCTGGTTACCACAATGCACACAGAAGTTAAGGGCCTTGTTACCTACATGTTCACAGAAGTTAAGGGCCTTGTTACTGACATATACACAGAAGTTAAGGGCCTTGTTACTGACATGCACACAGAAGTTAAGGGCCTTGTTACCTACATGTTCACAGAAGTTAAGGGCCTTGTTACTGACATGTACACTGAAGTTAAGGGCCTGGTTACTGACATGTACACATAAGTCAAGGGCCTTGTTACTGACATGCACCTAGAAGTTAAGGGCCTTGTTACCAAAATGCACACAGAAGTTAAGGGTCTTGTTACAGACATGTTCACAGAAGTTAAGGGCCTTGTTACTGACATGCACACAGAAGTTAAGGGCCTTGTTACTGACATGCACACAGAAGTTAAGGGCCTTGTTACTCACATGTATACAGAAGTTAAGGGCCTTGTTACTGACATGTTGACAGAAGTTAAGGGCCTTGTTACTGACATGTACACAGAAGTGAAGGGCCTTGTTTCTGACATGTACACAGAAGTTAAGGACTTTGTTACTGACATGTACACAGAAGTTAAGGGCCTGGTTACCACAATGCACACAGACGTTAAGGGCCTTGTTACTGAAATGTACACAGAAGTTAAGGGCCTTGTTACTGACATGTACACAGAAGTGAAGGGCCTTGTTACCGACATGCACACAGAAGTTTAGGGCCTTGTTACTGACATGTACACAGAAGTTAAAGGCCTTGTTACTGACATGTACAAAGAAGTTAAGGGCCTTGTTACTGACATGTACACAGAAGTTAAGGGCATTGTTACTGACATGTACACAGAAGTTAAGGGCCTTGTTACTGACATGTACACAGAAGTTAAGGGCCTTGTTACTGACATGCACACAGAAGTTAAGGGCCTTGTTACTGACATGTACACAGAAGTTAAAGGCCTTGTTACTGACATGTACACAGAAGTTAAGGGCATTGTTACTGACATGTACACCGAAGTTAAGGGTCTTGTTACTGACATGTACACAGAAGTTAAGGGCATTGTTACTGACATGTACACAGCAGTTAAGGGCCTTGTTACTGACATGTACACATAAGTTAAGGGCCTTGTTACTGACATGTACACAGAAGTTAAGGGCCTTGTTACTGACATGTACACCGAAGTTAAGGGCCTTGTTACTGACATGTACACAGAAGTTAAGGGCCTTGTTACTGACATATACACAGAAGTTAAGGGCCTTGTTACTGACATGTACACAGAAGTTAAGGGCCTTGTTACTGACATGCACACAGAAGTTAAGGGCCTTGTTACTGACATGTACACTGAAGTTAAGGGCCTTGTTACTGACATGTACACAGAAGATAAGGGCCTTGTTACTGACATGAACAGAGAAGGTAATTGCCTTGTTACTGACATGCACATAGAATATAAGGGCCTTGTTACTGACATGCACACAGAAGTTAAGGGCCTTGTTACTGACATGTACACAGAAGTTAAGGGCCTGGTTATCACAATGCACACAGAAGTTAATAGCCTTGTTACTGACATGTACACAGAAGTTAAGGGCCTTGTTACTGACATGCACACAGAAGTTAAGGGTCTTGTCACTGACATGTATACAAAAGTTAAGGGCCTTGTTACTGATATGAACAGAGAAGTTAAGGGTCTTGTTACTGACATGAACATAGAATATAAAGGCCTTGTTACTGACATGTACACAGAAGTTAAGGGTCTTGTCACTGACATGCACACAGAAGTTAAGGGTCTTGTTACTGATATGAACAGAGAAGTTAAGGGTCTTGTTACTGACATGCACACAGAAGTTAAGGGTCTTGTCACTGACATGCACACAGAAGTTAAGGGCCTTGTTACTGATATGAACAGAGAAGTTAAGGGTCTTGTTACTGACATGAACATAGAATATAAGGGCCTTGTTACTGACATGTACACAGAAGTTAAAGGCCTTGTTACTGACATGAATAGAGAAGTTAAGGGCCTTGTTACTGACATGAACATAGAATATAAGGGCCTTGTTACTGACATGTACACAGAAGTTAAGGGCCTTGTTACTGACATGCACACAGAAGTTAAGGGCCTTGTTACTCACATGCACACAGAAGTTAAGGGCCTTGTTACTGACATGCACACAGAAGTTAAGGGTCTTGTCACTGACATGTACACAAAAGTTAAGGGCCTTGTTACTGATATGAACAGAGAAGTTAAGGGTCTTGTTACTGACATGCACACAGATGTTAAGGGCCTTGTTACTGACATGAAGAGAAGTTAAGGGTCTTGTTACTGACATGCACACAGAAGTATAAGGGCCTTGTTACTGACATATACACAGAAGTTAAGGGCCTTGTTACTTACATGAACAGAGAAGTTAAGGGCCTTGTTACTCACATGAACAGAGAAGTTAAGGGTCTTGTTACTGACATGCACACAGAAGTATAAGGGCTTTGTTACTGACATATACACAGAAGTTAAGGGCCTTGTTACTTACATGAACAAAGAAGTTAAGGGTCTTGTTACCACAATGCACACAGACATTAAGGGCCTTGTTACTGACATGTACACAGAAGTCAAGGGCCTTGTTACTGACATGTACACCGAAGTTAAGGGCCTTGTTACTGACATGTACACAGAAGTTAAGGGCCTAGTTACTGACATGTACACAGAAGTTAAGGGCCTTGTTACTGACATGTACACAGAAGTTAAGGGCCTTGTTACTGACATGTACACAGAAGTTACAGGCCTTGTTACTGACATGTACACAGCAGTTAAGGGCTTTGTTACTGACATGCACACAGAAGTTAAGGGCCTTGTTACTGACATATACACAGAAGTTAAGAGCCTTGTTACTGACATGTACACAGAAGTTAAGAGCCTTGTTACTGACATGTACACAGAAGTTAAAGGCCTTGTTACTGACATGTACACAGAAGTTAAGGGCCTGGTTATCACAATGCACACAGAAGTTAAGAGCCTTGTTACTGACATGTACACCGAAGTTAAGGGCCTTGTTACTGACATGTACACAGAAGTTAAGGGCCTTGTTACTGACATGCACACAGAAGTTAAGGGCCTTGTTACTGACATGTACACCAAAGTTAAGGGCCTTGTTACTGACATGTACACAGAAGTTAAGGGCCTTGTTACTGACATGCACACAGAAGTTAAGGGCCTTGTTACTCACATGCACACAGAAGTTAAGGGCCTTGTTACTGACATATACACAGAAGTTAAGGGCCTTGTTACTGACATATACACAGAAGTTAAGGGCCTTGTTACTGACATGAACAGAGAAGTTAAGGGCCTTGTTACTGACATAAACACAGAAGTTAAGGGCCTTGTTACTGACATATACACAGAAGTTAAGGGTCTTGTTACTGACATGCACACAGAAGTTAAGGGCCTTGTTACTGACATATACACAGAAGTTAAGGGCCTTGTTACTGACATATACACAGAAGTTAAGGGTCTTGTTACTGACATGCACACAGAAGTTAAGGGCCTTGTTACTGACATATACACAGAAGTTAAGGGTCTTGTTACTGACATGCACACAGAAGTTAAGGGCCTTGTTACTGACATATACACAGAAGTTAAGGGCCTTGTTACTGACATATACACAGAAGTTAAGGGCCTTGTTACTGACATGAACAGAGAAGTTAAGGGCCTTGTTACTGACATATACACAGAAGTTAAGGGCCTTGTTACTGACATAAACACAGAAGTTAAGGGCCTTGTTCAATTTTTGTATGTTATAAACTGTATTACTACATACATGTGCCAGTAGTAAATTAGTGTTAATAACACATCAGATATTTGATATTATTCATGTACAAGGGTCTTGTTTAAAAATGAAAATTAATAAATAAAAATAAAAATATATACTTTTTGGACATACGACAGGAAAATAAAGTACATGTACTAGTAAGTGTAACTTGTTTATTTGAGTTATTGTGATAAATACCACAAGTTGTGATCTGTTAATTATGTTTAAACTAAAGTCAGTTATCTCACATACACACAATGAATAGTATTTACATATTTTTAGATGTTTATATTTAATTTCAATAGACTCTTTATCAATATTTCCACTCCAATTATTCAACATGCTTGTTGAAAAGCATTACAGGTTCAAACAAAAAAAATACAAATATTGATAAAAGCTGATAAATCATTCAAGTTTATCTTACACAAATCTTCTGAGATTTAATTTGTTCACATAAACATAAAAACACATAAAGCTTGTTAAAATTAAAATATGTTACTAGTACTGATAGCAGAGACTAAATATGCCCACTGGTGTTTCACACTTCTTTTTTAATGTAATATATACTTTCACTTGATATAATTGATGTTGACAAAAATATACAAAAATAAGTCAAAATAAATTAAAACAAAACATGTTCCAAACTTTTAATCCTTGAAAACTAAAGGATTAATGGTCAAAAGTAGCAGTAATTAAAATATAGATCACTGTACATCTAAACTGAGGATTCTAGTGGTCAAATTTAATTAACTTTTTTATTTGAGAGCTTTGAGCCTAAGATAATAACAGTACTTGTGATTTTGTGTTTGCAAACATTCCAGTTTAGCTTGCTAAAGCCATTGCACAGGGGCTTTGACAACTCCTTGAAAGCCAAGCATGAAACAGAAACAGCTTTCATTTTTGGGTCCCTGAGTTCACACCCAGTTTATATCTGTTACCATGGTTACTAGGATTCACACAGCCTATCCTTAGTTTCCTGTGTCTGTTCCCAATGATAGGTTTCTGTATTTGTTGCTTGTTTACTTTTTTTGTGGCCACATTTTTGTATTTCCATAGCCAATCCTATTTTTTTCTTCTGCTTTCATCCCTGTTCGATTTCATGCACAGTAGATACTGCTTGGGTTTAATAATTTATAGCAGTTCAAAACTCTGAGAAAGACCCCCTGTTTGAAAAAAAATATGCTCAATATAGCCACTACAAAATTCTCTGTCCTTATCCAACTCTATACTTTTTCAAAATTTTGTTCCCAGTGGTCCATTCCTCTTTGTTAACTTATTCTAATTCTGAATATAGCTGATGTACTGCTTGCTTGCTTGCTTACACTACATAACATTCAATCACATACACTCACCTTCCTCTTCTATTAAATACTGAGGTATTTTTCTTAAAAACAAAGCTGTATTCATCACTCTGACCATATGCCAACACTATATCTTTGTATTCCTCCATGACACATTGTGCAGATCTTGTCATTAGATTGAGGGCCCTGTCATCATTAGGCTTGACAAAATGATGTACATCGGAAAATCTGAAAACAATTCACTTTAATATAATATGAATTTTTTCAAAATGTTAAGTCATTTTTCATAGTTTTTATTGATGCATGTTACACATATAAGCTCTCAAAACCCTGATCTCTGACCTGTTATTATACATTTATCCATTTTAAAACAATAATTTTCCAAAAATTTATTTTAGCAAATGATAAAAACAAGATTGACGACAAAACCAGATACATGTACCCAAGAAATGATGGAACTCCAGATAACCCGTTAGTACATTACATAAATAAATACACAAAGTCTGCCCTGGTACCTTAAATTATGTGTTTATTAAACAAATTTTCTAGCCTTCCATTTAAAAGGTATTTATGGCAATCTTGTCTGATTATTTATTGTACTGTTGTGATATTTTTGTAAACAGTACGCTACTCAATAAAAATTTTAACAGTAATGTACATTTAAATTTAGAAATACTGAAAATGATCGAATTACTGTGAAAAGAAATCCTTCAATTTAACATAAATTCTTCAAAGATTCCTTTAAATGGCCTTTTATGGTAAATTCTGCGTAATTTAACCATAAAAAATCCTACTGTATAAAGCAATGCTAGATTTATGTACAATTTTTATTGTAACCGTGCCATGATAGATCTAATTAAAAACAACTTGAAAATTCAGTCATATAAAACTGTCAATGAACAAATTAAACTCCTATTTAAACTTTTTAAATTTCCCTGGATTCATGCCAACCAAACATTCAGACTGTCAAAAACTGTACTATTCTGTGATATAACATCATATTATCATGTGAATGTCCTACCTGACTTCACACCAATGTGACAATACATAGGCAACAATGTTGCTGCTATGCAGACCATGAACAAATGTTACATTACCTTGGGTTCAGAAACATATTATTGACTTATTGTATTATATAATACATTGATTTCTTCATTTCAATTCCATGTGATGGCATTCAATGAAAAACTATTTCCATGAGAAGTAATAGGATATGTTTAGTAATGCAAACTACACTGAGATACCATGATATAGATGTAGATAAAAAAAAATGCATAAAAAAAACCATTTAAACTAACAAAAACATACGGTGCCTTATTATGAAAATATATATATAAATATATACAATTACTCTACAATTATGTCAATTTTGGTAATCTATGTTCTTTTCATAAAACTTGTGAACTTATAATAATTCTAGATTTGGGGAGATTAATTCATCCAAGTTTATATAACAGTTTCAAATATCTTGCAGTGAATTTTCTCCAATTCTGTATGTGTTTTACCAAAAACATAAGTTTAATATAAAAACCATTATCACTGTCTCACAGCTTGAAAGCTACGGCCAATGCTATAAAAGGAAAAAATGAAAAAAAAACCCAAAACTTAATTGTAACTTATTAAAGGAAGCCACAATAAATACATGTATAATAACAACGAAAATCTGTTTCTGGACAACATACTAGTAAGTTAGAACAAATGTCATACATGTACAATGTACATGTAACAAGCAAGGTTTCAGTACCTGAGCAAGATAATGGGTTTATACAACATGCACATCAAAGGTTAAACCCTTAGAAGACTTACCTATGAAATGCCTTTCCATCAATTCTTACAACAATCCAACAGTTTGGCAGACATTTGTCCTCACTTTCAAACTGTTTCACATATTCAAATTTACTTTTAGCCATCTTTAAAATTTTCCTTTCAATTTAGTTTCCATGAGTATTAATCCTTTGTAAATATAATAAAAATTGTATGACTGTTTTTAATGCTTTCTAACGGTATAAAAATCAATTATATTAAAAGCACAGTAACATATAATTCCTTCAAAGATGTCCTGTTGGTTACATGTTATTAAGTCAGAAAATCTCATAAATTTAACGGAATCCTGTTGACGGCTCAACTTCTATTCGGTAGTCTGGTTTAAAGGACTGGAAAATAAAACAAATAAGATAATATGATTATTGAGTGTCGAATAGGAAGACTTTGTTTGACACACTTAAATTTATACAATAAATCAGGACAATATATTGAATTACTCAGTCCTCCAATTGATGTAGGGATATAATCGAACCTGTTGAATTTTTGCCATACAATACATTGCTGTAAAAGATATAACCTTCATTGAAATATTCAAAATTATATATCAATTGTATTTCATACATGAGTGGACATATGAATACAGATAAGTACAAATGGTATTTGCCCTTTTAATCTCATTCAAGTTTATAAAAATATCTGAAAAATTCCAATTAAGGTAAATTTGATATTTACCTTGTCAAATTAATAGTCAAGTTATTTTAACAGAGAAAAGGTGATTGAGTTAATATAACTGTAAACTAAACCTTAATGTATTTTCAATGTTTGTAAGTGACGTTATAAATGAGAAATTTACGATAAATAATGGAAATCCTGTTTGAGTTTGCACCAAGTATACATGTTTAAGTGGTTATTGGGAATCTCAGTATTATTACTTCTAGGTAGAACCATGTATCAGTAGTAATGTTTTTGTGATGACATACATTTTACTGACAAACAAAGTAAATGGATATGAAATGGTTATTGTTGATTTGTAACAATGGATGTTATTGGAAGAAAAAATATTGAGTTTAATGGCTGCTTCCTGTTGTCTGTGGGGAAACATATTGTGTTGTTAAGTTAATTTCTTCATTTTATTATACTTTTATATAACTTCAACAAATAAATCTTTTGAGGGAGGTCCCAATGGTAGTCACAACCAAACCTTGGTATCAAAAATATCAAGGTAACAGACCAAACAACAATCTAAGGGCTTCAGATAAAATTAGTGCACTGTAGTTTACCGAGTTAAAGCTTATAAAAAAGTCTGAAATGGCTGGGTTGCAAATCCAAGTGCCTTAAATAAATAGGGAATGGTTTAAAATTTGTTGGAAGAAAGTTTTAGGTCCTTGTAAAAAAAATGTAAGAGTTGATGACACAAAATAGGTACCATCTTCTACTAAGTTCCCATGTCTGGAAAATTAGGAAAAAAATCCTGGAACAATTCCATAATAGCAGGTGCACAACTTCAATACATTTGCAATCTTTATGTGAGGTTTCAGAGATATGGATTGAAAACTGTATGAGGAGTTGATTACACAAAATAGTTACCGTCTTCTGCAAATGTCCTGAACAATGACTAAGTTCCCATGTCTGGAAAATTAGGAATAAAATCCTGAAACAATTCCATAATAGCAGGTGCACAACTTAAATACATGTGCAATCTTTCTGTGAAGTTTCAGATATCTGGATTAAAAACTGTAGGAGGAATTGATTATACAACATAGGTACCTTCTTCTGCAAATGTCCTGAAAAATGACTAAGTTCCCATGCCTGGAAAATTAGGAAAAAAATCCAGGAACAATTCCATAATAGCCGGTACACAACTTCAGTAAATGTGCAATCTTTCTGTGAAGTTTCAGAGATCTGGGTTGAAAACTGTAGGAGGAGTTGATTCCACAAAAAAGATACCCCATTTTCCCCGCCTGCCCGCCCGAATTCACCATACTATAACCTGGCAAAAATGGAGCCCAAAAAAAGATTCTAGATAATCAACATTTCATGTTGCATATTATAATTCAAATGAGTGGCAGTCAGTATCAAACATTTCAACAAATCTATGTTGACATGGCAATGTTACAGCAATTGAAATCAAGGTTAAATTAAATATAAATTATATTTTTACTTTGTTACCAATATTCAGACCTTTGACCAAGGGCATTAAGTTGTCGGTGTAGGATGTAAAAAACTTCCCAATCATGAACTTAATTGATAGCAATAAATATTTCATGTGGATCAGGGGATAACTTAAATTAGAATGTTTTGACATCCACTATACAGCCTCCACCTTTGGTTTTTTGCACATTTGAAATTTTTTTATCAGTGACTTTTCTATATTCAATGCATACTTCTTAGTATTATTAGTTATACTGTGTGAATCAGGATTAAACTGTAACATAATGTCTGAAGCAAGATTGACGACCATTAGCAATACAGCTGATTTCCAGCAGTAATCTGATGAACCTGAAGCACAATCTAAAACTAGATCAGTATTTGGAAGACTTGGATCTTTGAGCAGATCAAATTGAAACCTATCTTTAAATGTGACTTTCTTGAATGTTGAATGGTGATCAAAACTTTGTAAACACAGGGGCTGCTCTGGCTTCTAAAAAGCTGGCAATTTTCCGTCGCCAGTTTTGTAAAAGTGTCGCCATATTAGAAATCACTTAGATCACTATATGGAACAACAACACAATTAATGACCTTTGCAACTCGTTGTCCACGAATGTAGTTCCCCATAAAATAGTGTATTTCTTTGTAATTTTTTTTCTTTGGCTTTTTTCTTGTTTTGGTTCTACTTTTGGGGCTTATTGGAAAGAAGGATCTTTGAAAAAAATTTTAAAATTAAACATTTGATGAAATATAATGGATTAGGAGTAATTTAGTCTAGTGGAATAATTGCCAATTTCCTGTTTTCCGGGTCTCTCGGACTTCATCGATTAAGATAGGGATGCTTCCAGAGCTTTATAAAAAGTTTGAGGTATTACAGTTTTCTGAATTTTGGATATAGTTTAGAAGAGGTATGGAACTTTCAGACCACCAAATGGCATTCCAGAAACGAAGGTGGAATTTTTTTAAATTGACTTTATGTTAATATAAACAAAGAGGGAAAAAGAGGTCTTCAACAATTGTGGTTTCGTTCCTAGGAGCCAGAATGAGGTGAGTAAAAAAGTTAGATTTTTCACTCTACATTGGCACTAAAGGCAAAATTTTTGTTAAGTTCAATGAAAAACAATATAAATACAAGAAATGTATGAAAATTTAACAGTTTTATTGTTTTTAGGGTCTTTTTTAAATTTGGTTCAAAATTATTACTTTTCTATATGATTTTCTATTAAGGGTATCCTATTGGCCACCCCTCTTTTTGTTGACATAATAAATACCCATTTCCATGGAAACAAAAGTTGTAGGATTTAAAAATGGAGGTGTTTTTCAAAAATATAGCCATAAAGTTGAGAAAAACTGTGCTATTGGGCTTTAAGGAGATAGCTTAATTTGGCAAGGAGCTTGCATATCCAATCCAATGGCAATTATGGGGTTTTAAATTGTTAACTGCCAGAAGCCAGGGGGGTGGAGACAGATGCACATGCATGCACAGATTGGCATACATGAAACAGCAGGGGATACTTCATTTTTTTGAATGCTGATGATTCACATATGTGCCACAACAAGGAAAGTGTGAATGTCGGCCATCTTGTGTTGGCCTCCGGGCTTCAACAACAGTAGATTAGGCCACCCTGCTCCTTTGTGGTCTTGTAAAAATGCTTGAAAAATGGAAAAAAACAACATTGGTAGTCTATTCTGGTTACTTTTAAATGATAGAGTTTTCTTTTCTTTGTTTTTCTGAAAAAAAGGGGGGGGGGGAAGGGTAGAGACTTTTGAATTATGTTTACTGTGAAAAAGGAGCAGGTTGACCTATAATTATTTTCATCTGTATACATGTGTTTGTTTATTTCATTTTAAAATTGAAACAACAATATAGATTCTTTTTGGAAAATCTTGTTGGCCCTTAAAAGGGCATTTTTTCAGTAATCAGCAGGATCTCTGGGTAGTTTCTACTTGCAGCAGTCACTGTTGTGTACAGTTCAGATCTAGCTGTCCTTTCTTGAACTCTGGATTCTTACTGTGCAGATCTTTTGTCTTGTGTTCTTGAAGTCTGACAACACTTTACTTTAGTGGTCTTCTTTTTCTGTATTTAGCTATTTGTAGGTATTTAGTGCTATCTTCACATAGCTAACATCTCTCTGTACTACTGCATGTAGACTGTAGTGTATGAAGCATGTACATCATCATACATTCAATGTCAACTAATCTCAAGGTGCCAGGTACACTCTTCTCTTCTTGTTCTGTTGTCAAGTTGCTGGATTTACCATCTGAGGAGTGAAATGTGAGATGGTATTGATTAGAACCTGCTGTCATCTCTGTCATTCCATGTACATCTAGACTGTGTTCATGAACCTCCAGTCTTGACTTGAGTCCATGTGATTGAATGAGGTGTTGGCATCTTCATCATGAGCTTATGTATAATCATTTCTTCTGAACAATTCATTAGCCTTCCTGTATTTACCAGCATGAAGAACCTTCCTATTCTGCAGTCAGACAGACTTTCATGAGAGGATTGTAACCAGTGGTAAACATCTTCAATACTAAGCTTGCTGGTGTATAGTGTAGCCCTACAGCATCAACACAAAAATGATGACAGGACCACAGAACTGCAGGTTTGTTACAACTTATTTTTCTATTTAATTTCAAATTAAAAATGTTTCATTATTTTACACTTTCAAATCCAAATATATTCATTTTTCAAGCTAGATTTATGATTTTTAATTTTTTAATAATTCTTATCTTAAATTTAGCACTACATCCAAAGACTTGCTGGTTAAAGTCGCATGTTAACATTAAAATGTTTATTTCTGTGAAATTTATCTTCAATTTACAATTAATTAAGCAATAGAAATATTAATTAATGAGTTATTTGCAATTTCTTTGAAATTTACAACCTGTTGAGGTTTATTGCTCTCCCCTCGACCCGAGGCAAGTGTAAGGTATGTGTATTAAATATTTTTTGCCACCTCTTTGGTGCATCTCAGGTATGTAAAAGGATTTTTTTTTTTAATAGAATGTTTTTGGCCTTTTTTTCTCTAAAAGTTGAATTTTTAAAGCCAATCTTTATATTTTAAATAGAATTTTGAATGTTTTTGTGTATTTATTTTCTGAATTATTTCAAATATTTAAATTTCTTTAACATTTTAGATAGTTAAAAGTCAAAATTGCCAAAAAAAAAAGATTGACTTAATTACATGTAGCTTTCTACTTTCTGACACATTTTACTTTTTGTAGATATCTTAAAAAGCAAGAAAGTTACAGCCATTTTAGTGAGAGGGGTACAGTTGGAAAATTTGGTTATAATGAAGAGAAAATGGGGCTATTTTTCAGGCTTACGGTAGGTGCAATTGAATCCAAATATCTCCAAAACAATTGGTCAGACTGACATAAAATTTGGAAGAATGACTCGTATTATATCAAACAAGGCATAGGGTAAGTTTTATTAAAATCTAGCAATTTTCAGCTTATATTTAGGAACAACACAATTAATGACCTTTGCAACTCTTTGTCCACGAATGTAGTTCCCCATAAAATAGTGTATTTCTTTGTAATTTTTTTTCTTTGGCTTTTTTCTTGTTTTGGTTCTACTTTTGGGGCTTATTGGAAAGAAGGATCTTTGAAAAAAATTTTAAAATTAAACATTTGATGAAATATAATGGATTAGGAGTAATTTAGTCTAGTGGAATAATTGCCAATTTCCTGTTTTCCGGGTCTCTCGGACTTCATCGATGAAGATAGGGATGCTTCCAGAGCTTTAAAAAATGTTTGAGGTATTACAGTTTTCTGAATTTTGGATATAGTTTAGAAGAGGTATGGAACTTTCAGACCTCCAAATGGCATTCCAGAAACGAAGGTGGAATTTTTTTAAATTGACTTTATGTTAATATAAACAAAGAGGGAAAAAGAGGTCTTCAACAATTGTGGTTTCGTTCCATATGACATGGCAAAATTGTTTAACATTATGTGTGACATATTCTGTAACGTCGGACGAAATCCAAGTTTGCTGGACTCTTAATTCAATTTTTCAAAAGTTTGGTCTCGAGCAGCCCGTACACTAATTGTATTTTAATCATGAAAAGATGTGTGAGTGATTTCTTGTGGGCAGAAAACCAAAATTTGACAGTAATTTATTAGAAACATCTATTCCCGTGAATGAACATAAAACCGGAAATACTGAAAATAGAACAGTATCGTAACGACTCGCCCCACTCTCGAGTCGCCCCACATTAAAAACGAGTCGCCCCACTCAATAACGACTCGCCCCACAAATGTAAAATATATAATATAAGTTTATATATTTAATATTTTACATATATTTAATTAAATTTATAGTATAAATTTTTAAACTTATATATATTTTATTACAAGACCTTTTTTTAAATTGGCGGTGGATCTCTTGAGATTAAAGCTTCTTTAATTAATTGTGATAATTATAATTGAATATTTGCTTGTTTACAATCGCGATTAACTTTGATGGGATTAACAGTTTTAAAGGATGAAAAGTTAACCGACGTAGTTAATATTATAATGAAGTAAATAATTGTCTTTAATGTCAAATTGTCTGAGATTGGCATATGCTGTATAGATTCTGGTTTTTGAACAAGATTATCGTAGCATGTACCTTCACTTTCAAAACGGTGTAAAACCTAATATTTATTACGAGAATGTTACCATAATTAAGTTGTTAACAATAACAAAAACGTAGTTTTGTAGAAGTCTTGTATGAGAGGGCGGACAGGGTAGTGGGAGACAGGGAGAAAGGATGAGAAAGAAATGAAAAAATAAAAACGAGGGAGGCAGTACTAGTACAAATTATTTTTTAATTCGTACCTGAAAATCATTTAATAAGTGCCAATTCATTGATTTAATTGAAAAAAGACTAAAATTATGTACATAAAAATCCAGTAAAAAGATATTTTGCATCCAAATGATCAGAATTTTTATTGCTAGTATGCAGTAAGGTTTTTTCCTAAAGCTTACATGTATGTCTGTCCCCTTTACATATCAACTACAATGGTTGTTTTTATGGTCTCTTGTTAACTGTCTCGGTGTAGTTTGAATAAGCAAGCACGTTAGAAATTTTTTAACAATAAGACAACCTTGTATTTTTTAACTTTTAGAAAACTGTTTTCAATAGTATGTAAGATTAACAGTATTCCACACAGTTTACAGGCAGCATTAAATAGTTTTACATTTAGAGTACAATTTCGATTAATTAAAACACCGAGCAGTACAATATACCCAAATTAAAAAATTTATACTATCAATGCATTTATTTATATTATAAAGTATTAAATATATAAATTTCTATTATAAATTTTATATTTTACATATGTGGGGCGAGTCATTATTGAGTGGGGCGACTCGTTATTAATATGGGCTCGTGATGGGGCGACTCGAGAGTGGGGCGAGTCGTTATATATTCAAATAGAACTACGCATGTGTAAGAGTTTTCTAATTACGAAATTAAGACGGACGTCCGGTCCGGAAATCACTCAACAAGGACGTCAGTTTTCACCTGTATTTTATTAATTACATTATAAAAAATATTACTTCAAAAATATGTTTGTTTTATTATTTTTATAAATTAATTAACAGCATCAATTGTTTTATTACACGTCTACTCAAAGGTGATGCAGGTAAAGCTGCTTATGACAACTTTGTTGATTCATTTATTGCCGATTTTGTTTAATAACACCAAATAACACACATGTCACTGGATACTACACAATACACGTGTATTTACGACCATAGAAGCCGACAAAGGATCTTTAATGATGCAATCGCCGATTACCGATAAATTTAAAACATGCATGCATCGTTTAACACTTTAAAACCTTGGCGCCAAAAAAATCGCCAGACGCAATATTTTGTCGCCAAATGACAAAAAAAAATCGCAATTGGCGACATTGCAAACTTTTGTAACAGATTTCTCCACTTCTACTAAAGGGATTGATTTCAAATTTGGTGCACAGCTTTGGTATGATGAGTTGTACAGTGCAGCCCTGTCCAGGTCAGTCAGTTATCAACTGACTGTTTTCCAAGCCAACAGTGTAATTATAAGGAATGGTCATAAAAATTGTCGAGTGGGGGTATACTTAGCAAGACTTAGCTCTGGTCCATCTTTAGATTTTAATTAAGTTGCTTAATGTGCTCATAAACTTCTTAAGTAATATTAATTTTCATATTATTATATAGATAGAGATGAAATATCGAATTTTCCGAGTGACAGAAATCACGGTAAATCACATGTGAAAATTATCGTTTATTTTCACTCTCGGGTTTTTTCCCGCCAAAACGTCACAATTGTTTTGTAGTATACAGATATTCATCCGCCGTTCATAAAATTTAGGATTAAGCATTAAAATTTTACGAAAACAATTTTGATCTATATTATAAATAGGATAATCAATTGGGCATCGTGAATATCCAAAATATGATCACTCGTACCGCATAAAGCATCAGATTAAACTGGTGCGCGAAACAAGTTCCGCTCACTCGTTTAATCAGATGCGTTATGCGGCACTCGTGATCATATTTTGGATATTCACTCCGCCCAATTAATTATCCTATAATTCTTCTTTTCAAAACTCTTCTTAAAGTTACATGTAATAATGAAATAACGTGGATTTATACACACTGGTAGCGTTTTACATTTTTCTGAATGGTATTTAATACCACTTTCAGCAATTTTTCAGCTATATTTAATTATATATAAGTTGCCTAGATTTTATTCTGGGAGGAAGCCTGCACGAGTACCTGAGAACACCTACAGCCTGCGGTAAGAAAACTGGCAGTCCTTATAAACTATTATTGGAGTCAAGCACACCCTGTCAGGAGTAAGATTCAAACTGCAACCTCAGTGTTGATAGGCACGTAGTCAATAGTAGATGACTAACTATATTCAGGGGTGTAGCTATAGTTGAAACAATGTGGATGCACAAAAGAAGGGCTAGGAGTCTAGGTGCTGCTTAAGGCTTCTAGTTTTTCCCAGAAATAGCCCTGTAAGAGACCAGGTTCACCACAAATCCACAAATATAGAAGTGAAAGTGTAGAATAGACTTCAATGACGTGAAAAAGCAAATTTTTTTAAGAGCATGAATTAAGGTTGGCATAAGTAGAGAATCATACTAATAGGATTTAAATAGGGAGACACAACACATATACACCTCACTCAGATGTAAGGCCTCGACGATATGTCAGATTGAAGAAATGCTTCTACCCATGTGGGGTACTGGAGTAGGCCAAGGTTACATCGGTGCAGTCTGGCTGTTAGTATGACATATGCTGCAAACTTCTTCGACCAGGTATCCAGAAGGAGGGGCTTCAACTTAACCACCATGGTGGAGTCCATGCCATGGAATACTAACAACTAACAACCCTCTGTCCGAGGATATTAATTTACCAGTGTAGGACGTTGAGAACCCCCATCATCATCATCACCATGTACACCTCTAAAAGGCAAGGATTGTTTATTCTGTGTAACAGGAGGCCTATCTGCGTTGTAGCAGGTAGTAGGTATATAGCCAGCCAAAATCGACCGAGCTAACGGAGTACTTCTTTAGCTCACTTGGTTAGAGTGCTGGCTGGCAATACTGAGATCCCGGGTTCGATCCCCGGAGGAGACATGATGTTATTTCATGCTCTACCATTACATCTGTACTTGCTCACGTGAATGCTCATTAAACAGGAAAAAAAATTAATTAACAAATGTAAATTTCAGGTTTACAAATGTGGATATGTAAAATTCTGGACATATTTGCTGTTTAATACCTGATGTTTGTACTGAAGCTTTACAATACAAGCAACTTGCACATGCACTTGTCTAGCTGCGGAACCGTAGCTCTTTGGGTCCTTTGACATTTTTTTATTTGGCACGCCAAATCAAAAATTTGCAAAGGACCTATTAAAGAGCTACGGTTCCGCAGCTACCACTTGTCATGCAATACTGTTGAACAATTCTTATAAAACTCTGTGAAATCAGATATTTGATCATACCGACTTTTGAGTTTCAACATTTTAACCATATCATTTAAATGCCAATTTTGGCTTTCAGTATAAACTTACGCAAAAGAATTGCACAAACACAGTCACTGTTTACCGTTCAACACACGTGGAAAATGTCTGATGTTGTTTCTATTTTTAATTTTCAAACATTTCACTGATCGTGATTTTCAAAAATGAAAGTGGAATGGGAAGGAGAAACATATATGCTTCCTTTGAATTTTATATTGTATATGAATATGTAAACTAGTATAAACTTGTATATTACAAAAGAATAAATGTATTTAAATCCAATTACGAAATATGAAACATAAAACAGATACATAATTATACTTTTAAAACCATGAACAAACGAAAAGACGGTGAACTGGACCTAAAAATCGTGCTGCTGGGTAAAGCTTACGCTGGAAAAACTTGCTTGGCTCAGCGTTATGTGAATCAAATATTCACTGATACACCATATCAAAATGTAAGTCATATACAAGAAACCATCGCATCTAGAATAACAAATTTGTATGTGTCTCTCTCGTTATAGCATGATAAACTTGTTCCTTTTTACTGTTTTGCCTTCCTTTTTCTTCCACCTACTTTGTATTGGCCTTTTCTAAATCTTTAAAAAAAATCACTTACTATACAAACTTAATATGAATGTAGGCGCAGCCTAAATGTGAGCATCGCACACATTGTTCATGTCGTTACTTCTTATCCCCCTAACAGATTGAAAAAAAATTTGTGTTTGGCATTTTTGTAGTAATTTAAAAAATAAACACTTTAATTTTATCGATGTCAAAATTATTTTTGTCTACTTTTATATTATATATTTTTTCATTCGTCTGCAATATTTTCTTCGGATTGCTCAACTACCATCTGAAATGGATTTGTTCATATGGATCACGTGACTTTTTTTACACACACGCATCGTATAGCGAGCATCACAAATTTGTGAGTAAGTCGACTTTGTTCATATATCAGTGAATTGCCAAAAATAAGCGTTTAATCATCTACACATTTATTAAAAGCTTTTCATGAACATAATGTGTTCTACAAATGCGGAGATAACTCACAAGTACAAGATTGTTTACAACGCTTAAAAAGCAGGTTTCATGAAACCTATATCTTATCCAGGGGCCTCGGTGGCCGAGTGGTCAAGGTAGTTCGTCTACTATTGATCACGTGGTCTGTCAACACTGAGATTGCGGGTTCCATTCTCACTGCAGGCAGGGTGTACTCGACTCCAATCTTAATTGACAAGGATTGCCAGTTTTCCTACCACAGGTCAGGGGTTTTCTCCGGGTACTCCAGCTTCCTCCCCCAATAAAAACTGGACGCCATGATATAGCTGAAAAATTGCTGAAATTGGCGTTAATTACCATCAAACAAACAAACAATATATCTTATCCAAAAGGATTTGAGATAATCAAACAATTATTGAATGTGTGTTGATTGGACTACACAGCAAAATTAATCAAGAATATGTTCTGACAGCAATTTTATGCCTGATTACTTTATTTTCCATTTTAGACCATAGGTGCAGCTTTTGCATCCACCAAATGTAAAGTAAATGGAAAAACTGTTGTTATGAACATTTGGGTAAGAATTTGAAATTTTTTTTTATGATAAGTGAAATAGTCAAAGTAATCACTGAAAACTACAAGTATTTATGTTTCTGTCTGGTACAATGCTTAGCACATCAACTTTAGGAGTAAATGATTTTGTGATGATCCTTGTCCAAGTCCCACCAAAGATTTAAAGCACAGGTACAATTTATAACTTGGTGCAAAAAGGAAAATGGGACACGTATAACAGTGCTAGAGTAATATAGTATGCAGTGTTAGTGTATAATAAAATACGGTAATATAGCATATAATGTAAGCTTGAAATAGTGCAATTATCATGTAATCAATTAACATTTGATATAGTGCAGTTATAAAGTAAGCAATGTAGGTATGAAATAGTGCATGATAAGGTAAACAATGTACACAATATACATCTGTAATTGTGTAGTAAGAACATATATTATTACACAAATTAAGTAAGCAATATAAGTCAGGAATGTAAGTATCAGTTACTTCGTACAGAAACTAGGTAAGCATTCTGAAATATTGAAGCAATTAAGTAAAGACATGTAAGTTAGAATTAAGAAATAGTTTAGTAATTAGTAAGCAATATACAGTATGAAATATGCAGTAATAAAGTAAGCAATGTAAGTTTGAATAACTGCAGTAATATGATAAAATAAATATTGCAAAATAAGTCTGCAATAGTGTTGCAATAAGGTAGGAAAGAAGTTTGAAATAAAAGTAAGCAGTTTAGTCTCTATAGTAGAGAACTTAAATTTGCAATATAAGCTTAAAAAAGCAAAATTATGTCAGTAATGCAAGTCTAAGAATGCCATTAATTAGGTTTAACAGTGTAGGTCAGAAATGAAGCAAAATTGAGTAAGCAGTCATAAATGATGCGAAGTAAGTCTGAAATAATGCAGTAGTTGGTCCGTAATATAAGTATGAAATAGTGCAGTAGTGCAGTAATTTAGTTTGAAATATTGCAGTAAAAAGGTAAGCAATATAAGACAGAAGTTGTGTTACAATTAAGTAAGCAGTTTTAATTCTAACATAGTACAGAAAGTAAATAAGTCCAACAATTGGTGTCAGAAATTATAACTATTGAGTAAGCAATTAAACTAAAAGTCTGAAATAATGCAGTAATAAAGTCTGAAATAGTTCAATGAAAAGGGTAGGAAAGTATGTCTGAAATAAAAACAGAAATAATACCAACAATGTAAGTCCCTAAAGTTGGAGTGAAAGTTTTATCTAGTGCAGGAATTATGTCAGCAATTTTAGTCTGATATAGGACAGTAAACAAGTACCAAGTGTAAACAATGAATTTTGTAATTGTGCAGTAATAAGGTAGGCCATTTTAGTCCAGAATAGTGCAGAAATTAAATAAAAGTCTGAAATAGTACAGTAAAAGGTAAGCATTGTTATTTAGAAATAATGCAGTAAATAAATTCCCTAATTTCAGAATACAAGAGTTACTTCCCATTTGCAAGAGTTGTCTTTCATAACAGCAGGTATCAAGTATTGAACAGATAGGGAAAAATCATGTTTTTATTTTTTTTTTAAATAATGTCTGTGGACTGACTCTTCCAGTACAACTAAAAAAACTGCAGAATTAGTTTGCATATCATAATAAATTTTACCAGATGCTTCGCTATATGTGAATAAAAAAATATTGTAGAAAAACTACTTTTTACCCACAGTAGGTACTATATAAAAGTACCTGCTCTAAAGAGCAGATAACTCTGCAAATGGGAGATAAATCTTGTTTACCGCAAGTAGGGAATAAGCAGTATAAAGCAAGAAACAGTGCAGTACTATATAATTAATGGTTTCTGATGTTGATTTATGATTGTGCAAATATTATGATAGTTGTTAAACCTTATGAAATAAGAAGCATTGTGAAAGGTAAACTATTGTATCTCTTTTTTTCTTTAATTAAATCACTTTAGTTTTTTGTTATAACCTATTTAGCTTAACCATGTGTTTTTGTATTGTTTAGGATACAGCAGGATCAGAAAGGTACCAGTCAATGAGCAGGATTTATTACAGAGGAGCAAGAGCAGCCATTCTTTGCATTGATTTAACTGATGAAGAAAGTTTCGATAGAGCTAGATATTGGGCTGGAGAGTTAGAACAAAATGAACCAGTAAATATTTTTTTACAAATATCTTCATGAAAATGAATGTAGGGAGATTATTGGGGATATATCTATTGCTTGGCTGAAACTTGTGGCTTAACATTTTCATAACTTTGTTAATAAAACAGATCAAAACAACTGCTTTTTACATCTTCACACATTCCAAAAAGAATGGGTTTTACAGTTGCTTGAGAAAAGCAGATATATAAGAGGGGAAGTAATTGGTTAATGTAGAGATCAGAAAGGAAGGTAAGTACAATAAGGGTGAGGGAAGTAGGTGAAGGTGTTAAGGAGATGCAGCACACTATTAAGCTTTTTTTTTAAAACTCGGAATAGATATCACATTAATGGTAAATTCAATATTAATTTCTTTCATTGTTAACTTTTAATTTCCATAAACTTAAAAATAATATTGATTTATACCTTTAGTATCACACTAAATATAAGGTTTGTGCTTAAACAAGTAAAAAAATAGACAAAAATAATGAAAATTAAGTTTTTAACAAGGGAGATAATTGACAAAAAAAAACACTTTAAATAATTGTGACCAGTTATTTCCAATAGACAAACACTTAACTCAAGAGAATCCTATTTTTTCTTTCATTTCTAAAATGTATGTCAATAACTTTATACTAGAAATTCAGAAAACTTTATTGGACAGAATTTTGTAAATCAGTTATTTTGGTGTTTTATTTACAATTTATTAGTAAAATTTGAAATTTTGGTGCTCAACCTCTCAGAAATTACTTATGAAACCACTGTTTAAATTTGAATTATGATTACTTGTATACAAAAACTAACTTTATGGCAAGTTTAAAGAAAATTCATTAGCAACTGTTTTCAGTATGTAAAATGTCCTGAACTTGGCATTAATTATTCCTTAATAGAAGCTCATTTTACTAAAACAATTACAATTAGTCTTAAAGAAATAGATCACAGTTTTAAAACTTCATATAAGTTTGAAAATTGAGAAAATAACATTAGCCTTTTTTAATTTTATTTTAGCACAAAGTTTATTTTTTTAAATTTAAATTCCAAGATGTCTTTTTTGCAGAAATGTTTAATATATTTATGTGGAACAAAAAAGGACATGATTGATGCCAACCCAGAATCAAGAGCTGCACCAGTCAAACAGATTCAGTCCTTATGTACTGGTAAGTATATTTCAATTTTGGCAAATTATGCAAAATGGCTTTGTTTTATTTTCCCTTATTTCTTTTTAAGTAGTCACAGTTTAAACAATACCTCCACAATTACTGCCCGACCAAGGGGTACTGGAAGGGGGTTGGTCAAGTATTAATTGATTTGACTATTGTATAATAAATAATAGCAATCTACACATACACTGACATAAACAAGAAATAAAAAGAAAAGTCTGCAAACAATATTATTCTCTAACCTAAATTCAAACCATCTCAATTTTAAAGCTTGTAATAAAAATTCTACTGCTCTTTCTTGTGTTTATATAAAAATGAAGCCAAAAACAGAAATATGTTCTTTTTATATATATATGTGCTCACAAATTGGCCAAATTTGGAGATGATTATTATTTCCTTCATGGTAAAAATCTCAAAATAGATTGTTATTTATTAAATTTAGTCATTTCTGAATATGAAGCATTAAACACTAATAAATTTCCATTGCACTAAATAACTAACATGTGCCCCAGTTGTCTGTATTAAAAATAAAATATTGTTAAATTTTAGATAAAATTATTTTAATGTCACCTACACAACAATTTTTGCTAAAATAATTTTGCAATTTATGTGAAACTCACATACAAAATTCTTTTGTTTAATTATAATCCTAATAATATTATGATGCAATTTTTCTGTTTTTAAGTGTTCATTGTATTTGTTTACAAAAAATATTTTTTCATCTGACATTCATAAATAATTAATAGTTCCCATTGAAATATTTGGTAAATGTGTACATGTTCCTTAAGAAAATCATTAAAAATGCTATTCCTACTTAACAATGGTTTCATCTAAAAATGTATTTCTGCTTAACAAATTTATCACCTAAAGTTGAATAGCTATTTAACAGTGGTATCATCAAAAGCTGAATTCGTTCGTAATAATGGTATTATCTAAAGCTATATTCCTACTTTTACAATAAGACATAACAATACGAGTTCTTAGATTTAAAATGATGGTCCTTAAATGTGAGTAATGATAAAGATTTGTTTTGCATATAGAGATAGTCAACATATGTATAATAAATAAATTTATTATTTACAGATTTACGTTCCACTTATTATGAGACATCTAGTATTACAGGAGAAAATGTCAGTAAGTAGTCATTGCTTGCATACTTGTCTAAAGTCTGGGGGGGGCCTCAGTGGCCGAGTGGTCAAGGTAGTTCGTCTACTATTGATCACGTGGTCTGTCAACACTGAGATTGCGGGTTCGATTCTCACTTCAGGCAGGGTGTACTCGACTCCAATCTTAATTGACAAGGATTGCCAGTTTTCCTACCGCAGGTCGGGGGTTTTCTCCGGGTACTCCGGCTTCCTCCCCCAATAAAAACTGGACGCCATGATATAGCTGAAAAATTGCTGAAAGTGGCATTAAAACACCATTCAAACAAACAAACAATCTAAAGTCTGGGAGATAATTCATAGTCTGGAGTGTGGGAGGAGAGACTCTGGAGAAGTAAGAAGAGTTCAGTTTGGAGGGAGAATTTTGCTTTTTAAACCCCAGCTTCGAAGAAGATGGGGTATACTGTTTTACCCTTGTCTATTCGTCTGTTCTTCCATCCATCCATCTGTTCTTAAAAAAATTTCTGTTGCAGTTTTCTAAGCAACTATAGGATGCAGAAGCCTGATATTTTTCATATTGCTTTATCCTCTTGGTATGTACCATATGCTGTATAGGAATTTTTGTGCTCCTTGTTCATCTACTTCCTGTTTACCGATTACTTGGATTTTTATACGCCAACGAAGACGGGTTGTATTATGGGAACACCCATGGAGGGCTGGAAGGTGGGCCGCGTCCATAGCGATGTCCACTCTCTAACTCGAACATGAAACGTTCGAAAAAATTTTATGGACATAATATCTCAGCCAAATCACTTTAGCCACTTGAGAGTTATGGCCCTTTATTTATAAAGAAAAAAGGCTAATTAGTCTTGTCTCCTCTCTAACTCAAACAGTTGTTGTCCCTTGGGAAAATGTTCATGGGTATAATATCTTGGCCAAGTTAGAAAACCAGCAAAATCACTACAGCCACTTAAGAGTTATGGCTCTTTTTTTTTTTTAAAAAGTTGCAAATTTGCCATTTCCACTCTAACTCAAACAGTTGTTGTCTGATCTTCATGAAACTTGGGGAAAATGTTTATGGGCATTATATCTCCACCAAGATTGATAACCAGCCAAATTGCTTCAGCCACTTCAGTGTTATGGCCCTTTATTTATACATAATTGTAATTATTGGGTGTATTTTGTAACACTTTGGCACTTGTTTACGCATAGTTACATGCAAAATTTCCGTTGCAGTTTTCTAACTATAAGACGCAGAAGCCTGATAGCCAGAAAAATAGCTATGAGACCATTCATCCGACTAGCCAGAAAAATAGCTATGACACTTCGTTTGGCTATTTGTCCGGCTATATATAATCTAACAATTAACTTCTGGTTTATGTGTCCGTTGAGCTTATTTTTTCATGCTCTACCCATGGCAAAGTTTTGACGAATTTAAGCTTTATAGGTCAAGATCCTAAAGGTCTAAAGTTAATGCCCCTTTTCTTGCCGGCAATTTCATGTGGGAATCTCTTTTGTAAAATTCTACATTTTTGCTAATTTCAAATTGACTGATTCTTAATTGTAATTCTTTATAAGAAGAAACTTTATTGCCGATATGAAGTTCACCATTTTCAGCCTAGCAAGAGAGATAAGAGGTGGGCGTGGGCTCATGCTGCTGCTGAATGCTCGTGACATGCGCATATTAAATGCCCGGATGAAAAGTGCGAGAGCTATTTGTCCTGCTAACCAGACAAATAGCCACTCCATTTTTCTATCCTATAGTACCGTATGGTGTATAGTGATTTTATGCTCCTTAGTCATCTACTTCCTATTTACAGAATACTTAGATTTTCACACATAGTTCACATACATGCACAATTTTTCTGAAAGAGGTATCACTAGTGAGCATAAGCTTACAGTCCACACTTGTTAGTCATCAATGTGGAAGGGGATTCTAGGTTTGCAGTCAGTCCATAACAGTTTTCCAGACTTGTTTCGGGGCCTCGGTGGCAGAGTGGTTAAGGTAGTTCGTCTACTATTGATCACGTGGTCTGTCAACACTGAGATTGCGGGTTTGATTCTCACTGCCGGCAGGGTGTACTCAACTCTAATCTTAATTGACAAGGATTGCCAGTTTTCCTACCGCAGGTCGGGGGTTCTCTCCGAGTACTCCGGCTTCCTCCCCCAATAAAAACTGGACGTCATGATATAGCTGAAAAAATGCTTAAAGTGGCATTAAAAACCATCAAACAAACAAACATAAAGACTTGTTTCTAAATTCTTAAAGGTATTGAGCTGATATTTGATATGAGTGTCAATCACCACGAGTTGCAGATCATTTTTTAATGTTATTCTGCAGGTCTAATGATTTATTTACAAAAATAATGGCCCTTGGACTTGCTGGTAAGGGACAGAATTGCAATACTATCCACATTGTTGTAGTGGCTACAGTTTCCCTACTCTTTTTAAAATCTACAGAGGTTGTCAAACTGTCAAGTCTTCCATAGTACAACTGTCAACCACTTGTTATATTCTTTGTTGATCTATTATCAACACTGGTTAAAAAATACTTTTGTTGCACAAAATAGTACCCGCTGTATTGGGAATTAAGTTTACCAACTTCTCACATATTTTGAATGGACTTTTTACCTGGAAAGAAGTATTCATTTAAAACTGAAAACTAGTCATCTTTTTAAACAAGTTTCTATGTACAAAAAGACAATTAAAATTGTATACATACAGTTTTCACAGGTTTAACTATTTTATGCAGCATCAGTATATTAAATCCCCAAACTGTATACATTTAATATAAACCTTTGTATTGTATTCTTGTTCAGATGAAGTATTTATGAAGATAGCAGAAGATTTTGTTGACAGTTTAAAGAATTTACCAGAGACATCATCAACAGGTAAGGATTTAAAACATCTTATCAAAAATGGCATACAATGTTCCCCTTTAATCACCAATCATGTTGCCAACTTAGCCACCATTATTAAAAATATATAAATTTTCCTCGTGATTGAATTATTTTAATTTTGCACCTGATGTAAGTTACATATGAAACTTTATCATTGGAATTTATTGACATGTTTATAAAAAATTTATTTATTTTCTAAATGTATTAAAACATTCTTCTATTCCACAATGGTGGAATATTTATATAAATGAAAAATATGAAAAGTACACTTCTAGCCAATTTCTGGCTTGATAATTTTGGCATTTATTAATGTGATAACCTGATGTCACAAACAAATATTGTATTGGACAACATTTTGTAAACCAGAAAAAAATATTACTTATCATAAGAAGTGAGGACACGGATACCAGGTGACTATTTGGCAGTCCCAAATACAGCAAAAAATTATTCTGCAACCTTTATTGTACAGCAAGTGTAACGATTGCAGGATTAATGGTAACATTGAACCTATAACTGCACAGGCCATATATTTGTCTTCTAAAGGGGCTTAATTCTACTAAATATTTATCATATTTATTTCAGTTGATTCCTTTAAGTTGAAAGATTCAGCAGACGGCCATAAAAGAAGTTGGTGTATTTGCTGACAATGGTGCTTGTTGGATCAACATTTTTTATGTTGTCTATGGTTGTGCTAATTATTTGAGCTTTTTTGTAATTAGTACTTTGGTCCATACAAAATTTATTGAGTAAAATATATATAAATTATTTCTATA
Organism: Limnoperna fortunei; assembly: GCA_944474755.1. Classification (NCBI taxonomy): domain Eukaryota; kingdom Metazoa; phylum Mollusca; class Bivalvia; order Mytilida; family Modiolidae; genus Limnoperna; species Limnoperna fortunei. The sequence continues at coordinate 78,817,784 of OX104116.1, forward strand.
TAGAATTAATCAGGGTACTTTGTTGGAGCTTATCAAAGTAAATGTCAAAATAAATCTTGTAAGATGCTTACCTTCCTATTTGCATTAGTTTTATGAAACTATTATAAATTGTTATGTTTATATTATAATTTTCTGATGAACTACATGTTATATTTTATATCTGTGAATCTTGTAAACATGAATTATATGTATGATTATAATTGTTTAAATGTGCATAAATTATTTGCATGATTATAATTGTTTAAATGCACATAAATTATTGCACATTAAGTTATATAGAATGATTGACTGTAGATGTTAATAGAAAGAATAAACGTTTTTTTGAACCAGCCATTCCAAACTTACTGTCATCTGTTATTTATTGATTTTCTACAGTTTACTGAAGACTATGTTTAGGTTACTTTTTTCCAATAAAATGTAAGTATTAGTAAGTTTTGGAAAATAGGATATTGTTTAAATAACTAGGGAAATTGAATTTGAGAACATTATTGGGGTATTCTAATATGATGCTGGAAACATAATGTTTTTTTAATATGCAATAATACATAGTCTGGCCTTCATATGACACCAATTTTTTGTGATCTTATTTTCATTACAAAACATATCAAACTGCAATATTTGTTGTCAGTTTTTACCGGCAAAGATTCAAACAGGATCCTAATGTCATTTTTAACAATATGGTTTGTCTGTGTGCAGTGGTGTGTAATCAGATATCTTGACCTTCAGCTTCCCATTTGTCATCATCTTCCTGCCCCCAAGATCCCAAGTGACGAAACATGCAACTTTTTACATTTCATCTGCACATTGAAGTTTGTATCACTAATTCTAATATGACGTATAAATAACGTCAAACGATATATATCACCACTTCGCACACAAGCAATGTAATGTAACATCACATCAGGTTTTACCGACGTCATAATATTAATGGCTGAATTTTGAAGTTCTGATTGAAATAAAGTCAATAAATGAGACATATTGAGGGCACGTTATGGTAAAATATTCAATAAAAGTTGCATTGCAACCTTGAAAGGAATTCTTGACCAAAAATTTTTCATCATGAAAATGGCGGCTAGAAAATCATGGCCTATAAGGCACGTTTGAATTGGTAAATACATGATTTTGTCATATTACAGTTGTAATAATTCATTCAGGTATAATGTTGTACTCATTTACACATGGGCTGGACCTTTATATTCATATTTTCTACCTCCCTCTATTGCTCGGTAAAAATTAATGGAATATAAAGGCCGAGCCCATGTGTAAATGAGTACAACATGACACCCCTCATGAATTATTTCTTAATTTAGGCAACAGTTTTGAAAAGAAAAATAAAAAATCTGACAATGTATGGTCTTCTTTGTACCACTGTAGACATAAAATTTAACATTTCTAAAGTTCCATATTAGAATTAAAATAAGTCATATAAATATTTATGTAAGAAACGTTCATTTTAATTGCAGGTCTGTTATTGTGGCTTAGTGTATCAAAGAATACACTTTGAAATATTATGCATTCAAAAATTATGGCATGTTGCTTTTATATAGGCAGGGCTTCTTGGGTGAGGCTTCATAATTATGTCATGGCTTGAGCCATTCATAGGTATACAAATCCTGATACTGTTTTTGTCATGTGGTATACAAAATTTTTTTGAAAAGTTAAAAGGCATAATCCATGATCGATCGACCAAAAGACAATGTTTTTGTGTAATTTAAAAATTATTTAGGCAGTAGCATGAATATAAAAAAATATTCTCAGAGATCACTATTTTACTATCTCTACAAGGTTTAACAATTGCTTGACATTGAAGTATAATTAATACAGTAATAATATAGTGCAAATAACTAGATGGTAAAATTAAACCGTTTTGTTTATGTTAGTACAGATTTGTGTAAGTTTTTTTTAAGTATACTGTATATCATCCTCCTGTTCTGATTCCACATTCGCTCCACCAAATATTTTGTTACACTCCACATAATCATTTCACTCTAAGACTGAAGGATATTGATATATATTATAGTCAAAATACAATGACCTGTCAGGTACTTTCTACCTATTGCTCAATCAATTCCAAAAATAGATAACAGCTGTTTAGAAAACTGCTTCAATCTGTTTTCTTTAAAGCTCTAAATATGAAAGAGCTGGACATTTAAATTGCAGCTACTCATGCGTGACTCAGGTAACTTTTAAACTTCTAAGGTGTTCCATCTACATTGTACTCTATGGCTGTCTCCCAGATTAGAAATTAGAAATTACCTGAGTCGTGCATGAATAGCTGCAATTTAAATGTCCAGCTCTTTCTTATTAAGAGCTTTAAAGAAAACAGATTGAAGCAGTTTTCTAAACAGCTGTTATCTATTTTTGGAATTGATTGAGCAATAGGTAGAAAGTACCTGACAGGTCATTGTATTTTGACTATAATTGGTTTAAAAACGAGAAGGCGAGTCCAAAGTTTTAAGGTGGATAAAGACATAACATTTGATGATAAGTTTGGTCGAGTCACTGTAACGAAAATGCTGCCAATAAAATAAAAGTTTTAATTTACTGTAGAGCATGTATATGGATAAGTTATATTTTAAAATTGCCATTTTCACTCAAATATGGTTACTTGTATGCAGATTGTACGATAAATCCTCCCATATATTGGCATGTTAATTCACAGTAAATTGAAATCGTCAGTCTTAGACAACAAAAAAATGATTCTTGAACTTCAACTGTACTGCCATACGCCTCCTAAGTATATTTTAATGGTACACAATAAAGTTAAATCAAAGCAAAAAAAGATAACTTGTACACAGAATACAGTAAATCCTTAACTATATACGATTGATGATACATGATTAATTGAAAGTGTCCATCTCAGACAAAAAAGATAGTTACTGGTGCTCGGACTGTATTTAATTGGATATTTCTATTGTACGCTATTTACATAATAAGATATCTTTGAAGCATTATTTAATTTGATCATCACTGAGTGTAAAATGTATATATATTCAGAAGTTTAGTTTTTCAAGCTATTTGTCTTCTATAACTCATGTTTTTTATACCTGCAAAGTTAATCAGATGTATATGATAAAATAATTATTGTTCAGAATTATTGTTAGTTTTATTATATTAAGGACATATCCTAATAGTCAATCTCCATAAGATTTTTTCTTAATATTTTATCTTAACTTTATTACATTGACAGCAACGAAATACTGAAATTTCTCAGTGAAATAAATTCTGGTATAAAATCACATGTGAAATAAACTCCCTGGAAGTGACGTCACGATGAATGTTCTTAACAAGGTGTGTTGTAAACATTGACACGCAAGAAGTGACGTCACAATGAATGTTCTTAATGAGGTCGTTTGTAAACATTGACGTGCAAGAACATTCAAAGTACAGTACTTCTAAGTTTTCGGCAACATATTAAATATTTGTCAGTGTAATAAACAATATAATCAATAATGCATAGAAAATATTGAAAATATGATCAATCGTACTGAAACGCATTCAGATTAAACTTGTGCGTGGAATAAATTCCATGCACTTGTTTAATTTAAATGGGTTCTACAGGACTCATGATCATAATATCTATATTTAATTTGGCAATTGATTATCATATAATTCTTTATGATGAAATCTTAAAGCTAAAAAAATTAGTGATTTTTCTCTTTTTAAAATTTTTTTTTGTTAGAATCAACATAGATTGTTTTGATTGATTGATTGGATGTTTGCTTTACTTCCAGCGAGCAGTATTTCAGCTATATTCAGGACGGGTAGATTGTTTTGAAGGCTTTATAGCATGTAGAAAACAGCTATGCCATTTTCTTTTTTTTTATGTAAGTTTCAAGCATAATGTGAAATAAGTTACTGCCAGTTTTGTTTAAGCCTCAGAATACACAAAATTGCAGATTGCAAAACAGTGACCTATGATAATAAAACTACATTTACACAGAAGATAGAGGATAACTTACCAAAATAAAGAAATTAAAAAAATATGGTCAACGAGTCAGGGGAAAAATATTTGGGAAAAATGTGTAAGAACAAGAAATAGTGGGAAGAAAAGGGCACGTTTTTTTCTTCATACAAACTTAAATATCTTCTATTTTTCTAGTGCAGAATATAATCATGAAAGTACAATAGTTTCTTTGTGTATGTTAGCTGTTACAAAGTTATTTTTCCTAATTCTTCTAGGCTTTGTTTCTTTTTTACCTTTGAAACTATCCAGAAGGCATATGGTTACTTAAATAGAAATTTCCCAGAATTTTTACAACATCCTAAACAAATTACCAAACAATAACTTTTAAAAACAAAATACACAAAAACAACAGTATTATGTGTCTTTAAAAAGGAGTACAAAAATTGCCCATTATATTCAAGAAAATATTGTATTCAATCGTTTGGGTAGGATTATCAATTAACATGCAGACAAGAAAACTTACTATGTTTCATTTTGTCAGTTTTTTTTTTTATAAATTGTTAAGTTATCATTTTTTGTCACTTATTATGTTGTGGCTGTAGCCAGTAACTTGAAAAAGCTGTAAATTTTGTCAAGCTTTCAAAATGTGAAATACTGGAACAGGAAAAAAACGATTTTAATGTTGCTCTATCTACAAGACTACGTAAAATTTTGGACTTCAATGGGTCAGACGAGCTACTGTTATCACATTGCATCTGTTGTCATTCACATCATCTGTAAATGTTACATTTTAATCTTCTTCACCACTGAAACCATGCAACCTGGTCAAAAAGGTCATCAGTTGGCTCTCTACAAAGCTATTATAAAATAAATCATAATGCCGCCACAGTAATGGTCTGCATCTGCCCATCACACTTTTGTGGACACAACTCCTCTGAAAACCGCTTGACAAATTGATTTGATATTTGGTAGGATTTATTTTTATGGTGGTTAGATGTGCATACTTTACCGTCATTTTGATTCATCCAAATTTGTAGGAATTATGGGACTTTGATTGTTTTAACAATATGATACAATGTTAGATCTTGTGCATGCATCTCCTCTGAAACCGCTTGACGGATTGCTTTGATATTTGGTAGGATTATTTGTTATGATGGGTAGATGTGCATACTTTACCGTCATTTTGATTCATCAAAATTTGTAAGAGCTATGGGACTTTGACCATTTCAGTAATATAATACAATCATGGTAGATATTGTGGACGCATCTCCTTTGAAACTGCTTGACAGATTGCTTTGATGTTCGGTAGGGTTAATTGTTATGATGTATAGATGTGCTTAGACTACCACCATTTTGATTCATCAAATTTTTTATGACTTATGGAACTGACCATTTCAGCAATATAATACAATGGTAGATCTTGTGGGTGCATCTCTGAAACTGTTCAATAGATTGGCTTGATATTTAAGTAGTATTCTAGCTAAAGGCCAGGCAGTGGGCGGCACATCAAAAATGATGTTTTTAGCTTTTTTGGCTTAGATGCATTCATTTTGATATAAAAAACAAATTCTAACAAGATTTTACATTTGAAAAAGTGTCAATTGCCTAGAAAATTTTTGACTGGTTACATAAAGAAAAATTTGGCCGGAAAATTTACCGGCATTTTTCACTGTAGAATTCAACTAAATTTCAAATGAAAAGGCAAAATAATTCAGATCTTTAATAAATAAGAAAGTGTTAGATAGTTTTATCAAATTTGATGATCAAAAGTTAGCGTTTTTTCCTTCATGTGCCATCACATGTATGCATTATGCCCGATTCTTAGTGGACTGATACTTAATAGGATTAATTGTTGTGATGTGTAGCTGTGCACTTCCACCATTTTGATTTGTCAAATTTTTTAGGAGTTATGGGACTTTGACCATTTTAGCAATATTGAAACCAATTTTTATCAAGCACTCGAGCTTCACATTCTGATGAAGTTTTTTTCATGTAGTTGTTTAGCTCTTCCCAAAGACCGCTCAAAACAGTTGTAATATAGACCCCTTAATGAAAAATGTTTTAAAAGGCTCGGGAAATGTTTGATTAAATAAAACCAAACTTGGTTACAATGTTCAATGGACGATCTTCTACAAAATTAATATATTTTCATGTCTCACAAATGAAAGTTGGGGGACATATAGCTTTTGGTATGTTCGTTCATTCGTTCTTTTGTTAGTCCATCCATCCCACCTTAGGTTTACCTTTGCATTGTATTTTTTGTCATGAAGATTACTTCACATCTTAATGGAACTTGGTAGGTAGTTACAAAATGATGAGATCTCTACTAACAAAATTCTGTAGGGCTGTGCCCGATATTTCATGCTTAAGTGACTTAGAAATAAAGGGGGATTTTTGCCTCAGGTTAACCTGTGCCTTGGAGCCTTTTTTTGAATATTACATTGGCAAAATTCTATAGGACTGTGTCAAATAGTTCATGCTTGAATAAACTTAGAAAAAAGGGGATGTTATCTGCTAAACGGGACATCAGTGTCACAGACCCATTTTCTTGTTTATTTAAAAATCAAAAATAGCTAGACAACTTAGTTTAGTAAAGTACCCATCTTCGCTAGCCAAGTGTTACGATCAGGTCCCCCCTATTGAAGATAAGAATATCGGATCGTAACCCTTGGCTAGCGAAGATGTAAAGTACCAGATTGGAAAATGTTTATATGCTGTCTCCATTGCAAATCAGTGCAAGGTCTTGGTTAATAATTTGTTGTGTTTAAACTTAGGCAATCCTACTGGTTGAAAACAAATCCACCTTTAATCACCCACCTTTATCTGTAATTGTTCTGTATCAGTCTAATATTAATTTATATCTTACCTCCTGTTAGTATCTGTGTTTTGGATTGACTGATTGCTGTCACATGGAGACCCCATATTTTCTATAGGCAGTTAATAGATTTTGTACACAGTCAGTAGGTAAGAGTTAGATTTGTTGGAGTCATTAAAACACAGAGAATACACATGATTGGCCAGAATTCCAATTTTTTAGGACAATCTGTGGGATATAATACACATACCTAATACAAGATATATGCAGTACATTTTATATGGGGTACTCACGTTACAAGCTTGCTTCATATAAATGAATGAATAATTATGTACTGATTTATAAGTAGCTAGAGTCATGTCATGCACTGTTTTTCTAATGTACAAGAAATATATATAAAATGCATCAGTTCTAGTCTTTATTGATTAAAATTTGTACATATAAACTTAAGTATGAGAAAATTACTTCATATAAATCTGTTATGATATATTTGTCGATGTATAAGTAAAATATAAATATAAAAATATTTATCTAAAATATGTGATATGTATATTCTCTGTATGTAAATTTATTTTACCTGATTCTGTAATTTATTTCAATGTATTTTGTTGATTCAATTATAATGTCACATTCATATTTTATCAATATATCTGACAGGAGTATTTTTTTTTTACTTTTGTTATAATGTATTATTCAAGGTACATATTGGTCAGCTAAAATACAGTCATAAATAAATTTGCTATATAAAAAGTACAAACTGCTACAAAAATTTCAAAAAAGATTTAAAAAAATATTTTAAGTTGATGTTGTACATATGATGATTATGCTCGAGTTATTTTTGTAAGCAAGCCTTAAATAAACAATATCTTTCTTTCCATTCTGCCCTCTGACCCATAAAAGTGCTGCCTACCCATATGATTAATTTACTTTCAGCATGGTTTTATTCATCAATCATGAACAACCAATTGCATATCATACATTTTGTTAGTAAATCAAAATAACGCCTACCTACCCCTAAGTGGAATGACTGTGTTGGGAAATACGAAACACAAATATTTTTAAATGAGGCCAGATTTTTTCTAATTATTTTTCTTCAAGTTTTATTTAAATTATTTTAATGCAAATATTTTTTTCAATCAAATTATTTGAAAATTAAACATTTTGTTGTTAACATTAGTAAACAGCTATTTCTTCCTTTTATTCTCTTCCTCACAATCAATCATGTCTATTCCGGAATCCGTGGATTCATTTAGTTTCTTTTTGTTGTTCTCCTCCCATGCCGATTTTACACAGAAGCCTAAAAGTGCACCCCCTCTAACTGCACCAGGACAACTTTTTGGACGATTGTCTTTATATGTTTCTTGATAAGTGGTGTTAAAAGAGTGTTTTCCATCTCTGTTCAACTGTCTATGTTCTGACATGTGACGAATTAGTTGAGCTTTTTGTGTTCCTTCTCCTGAAGCAGATTGAATTATAATTAAGTTTTTTAGAATGTGACAAAATTTAAATTAAATCACCAACACAAAACTAATTTATTTTTTTTAAATCAGTATTCTCAGTCTTATTACCAAATGCATATTACGTTAATTATAGATTATTTACATTTTTTGGAACGAGATGCGTTTTCTCATCAATATCTCATCGAAGGGCGACAGCCATGAGATGAGATGACGAGAAAATGCATCGAGTTTCATAAAACGTAAATAATCTGTTTATCGCTTTTTTGTTACATTGTGACGTCATAGTGTTTACTTAACGATGTCTTGACAACAAGCTGAGATGTGCCCATCTCACGCTAGTAGAGTGAGATGGAATAATACTGCACACAAAGATCAAAGGAAAATACTGCAAAATAGCGATAATTCAAATTATTACCGGAACACTTTTAATCTAGATGATAGGGGCATAACAACAAAAAAGTTTTCTAGATCATTGTGAAACATTGACTTTACAACAATTTCTATACCTTTGTAATAACTCCTATGTGTTGATATACATTCCATTTTTTCCTTCGGGGGATTGTAGACACTCTTTACCAAGTATGTTTTTGCAGGTTGTGCCCCTTTCCAGTCCTTAAAATTAGAGTTATATGTTGTGGTTGGTTTGAATACTGGATTGGGTACGTCTGATCTAATGATGTTCTCATTTTTTATTGGTCGTTTCATGGCTGCCACAATTTGGATAACTTTAGGATCCGCATAGTCCATCTAAAGAAACAAAGATTTTATTTATGTTAAATTGCAAAATTAATTTACTACTCTAACAAAACAGGGTTTCTGACATTACTGCAGAACTTAACTATGTTTATTGGGTCTGAAGCTGATATAAAACCATTCTCAATAATAGCAGACCAAATAAAACTTTTCCTGTGTATAGTCTGAGTATTTAAATATTTGGAAGGTGAGCTGTCCAATTGTTTAGATACAATAATTTTTATGTTTTTTGAAACGAGCATTTCTTTTTCCTATCTCATCGAAGGGTGACAGCCCCGAGATGAGATGGGGAGAAAATGCATCGGGTTTCTAAAAATATTAATAATTTGTTATTACAAATGAATAAAACGAACATGTTATGTAGACTCGCCTATCAAGGGATAAAATTTTAATGAATAATGAATATGCCGACATTATTCAAAAATGATCTAAATTTTCACAAGTGCAAATTGCAGACACTAAATGGCCAAAATGGTGAAATTAGTGCTTGATTTTTATATTTGTTTCATTATATGAAAGTCTGTGTTTACTAGAAGGTCTATGTTGACTACAAGTCTGTGTTGATTATAAGGTTGTGGACTATCAGTCTGTGTTTACTTTTGGGTCTTTGTGAACTATCAGTCAGTGTTTACTTTTGGGTCTTTGTGAACTATCAGTGTTTGTTTACTTTAAGGTCTTTGTGAACTATTAGTCTTTGATTACTTTAAGGTCTTTGTGAACTATTGGTCTGTGTTTACTTTTGGGTCCTTGTGAACTATAAGTCTGTGTTTACTTTTGGGTCTATTTAGACTATAAGGTCTTTGTGGACTATCAGTTAGTGTTTACAATAAGGTCTTTGTGGACTATCAGTTAGTGTTTACTATAAGGTCTTTGTGGACCATCAGTCAGTGTTTATAATAAGGTCTCTGTGGACTATCAATCAGTGTTTACAATAAGGTCTTTGGGGACTATCAGTTAGTGTTTACAATAAGGTCTCTGTGGACTATCAGTTAGTGTTTACTATAAGGTCTTTGTGGACTATCAGTCAGTGTTTACAATAAGGTCCCTGTGGACTATCAGTTAGTGTTTACTATAAGGTCTTTGTGGACTGTCAGTCAGTGTTTACAATAAGGTCCCTGTGGACTATCAGTTAGTGTTTACTATAAGGTCTTTGTGGACTATCAGTCAGTGTTTATGTTTGGGTCTTTGTGGACTAGCAGCTAGTGTTTACTATAAGGTCTTTGTGGACTATCAGTTAGTGTTTACAATAAGGTCTTTGGGGACTATCAGTCAGTGTTTACTATAAGGTCTTTGTGGACTATCAGTCAGTGTTTACTATATAAGGTCTATGTGGACTATCAGTTAGTGTTTACAATAAGGTCTTTGTGGACTATCAGTTAGTGTTTACAATAAGGTCTTTGGGGGCTATCAGTTAGTGTTTACTATAAGGTCTTTGTGGACTATCAGTCAGTTTTTACAATAGGTCTATGTGGACTATCAGTGTTTACAATAAGGTCTCTGTGGACTATCAGTCAGTGTTTACAATAGGTCTATGTGGACTATCAGTGTTTACAATTGGGTCTTTGTGGACTATCAGTAAGTGTTTACAATAAGGTCTTTGTGGACTATCAGTTAGTGTTTACTATGAGGTCTTTGTGGACTATCAGTCAGTGTTTACTATAAGGTCTATGTGCACTATCAGTTAGTGTTTACAATAAGGTCTTTGGGGGCTATCAGTTAGTGTTTACAATAAGGTCTATGTGGACTATCAGTCAGTGTTTACTATAAGGTCTTTGTGGACTATCAGTCAGTTTTTACAATAGGTCTATGTGGACTATCAGTGTTTACAATAAGGTGTTTGTGGACTATCAGTCAGTGTTTACAATAGGTCTATGTGGACTATCAGTGTTTACAATAAGGTCTCTGTGGACTATCAGTCGGTGTTTACAATAAGGTCTTTGTGGACTATCAGTCAGTGTATACAATAAGGTCTTTGGGGACTATCAGTTAGTGTTTACTATAAGGTCTTTGTGGACTATCAGTCAGTGTTTACTATCAGGTCTTTGTGGACTATCAGTCAGTGTTTACAATAAGGTCTATGTGGACTATCAGTCAGTGTTTACTATAAGGTCTTTGTGGACTATCAGTCAGTGTTTACTATCAGGTCTTTGTGGACTATCAGTCAGTGTTTACAATAAGGTCTATGTGGACTATCAGTCAGTGTTTACTATAAGGTCTGCGTGGACCTTCAGTTTGTGTTGATTTGGACTACAATTCTGTGTTACTGTAAGGTCTATGTGGACTACAAGTGTACAGGTATGTTGACTACTGGTGTAAGGTCTATGTAGGCTATACACACGTTTATGTAAACATTCATTTCGAGGGTTGATAAATTGAAAGCAATCTTGTTTAAAGACAGTAAGAGCTTAATTATATGATTTTCGCACAGACAAACAATAAAGAGTGTATTTTTGTTCTTGAAAGTATACTATACATATTTTATTTATTTTGACAACAGAAAACTGATTTCGGTGAATGGTTTGTTACGAATTATTTTATTGGGTAAAGGATATAAACCTACACAAATCAGATTTGGGTGTTAGTCTTGGAATGTTCCTGTTCTTTATTCATAAATAAAATGTCATGTTACCTAGTGGTTTTATATTTGGAATTTAAGGTAGCCATCACCAATACGTACAACCTCTTATTAGATTGTCAGTCAATCAGAATTATGTGTACTATATGTCTATATTGCCTATAGGAATGATTCTGGGTTATTTAGTGTGAACAGTCATTACTCAATAAAACCAAAATAAAATGGGCATTCCTTAAGAAAGAAAAAATGTGCCCATTCTGAAAACGTTTCATTGTAACTTACTGTATAAGTGCTGGTCAATGCCATCCCTTCTACTGGGGGTTTGTAGGCAGGTTTCTGAGCCCATGTAGGGACTTCTGGTTTACTGACTGGCCATGCCTTGTATTCTGTACTCTGAGTAGTGGTCCCATCAAATGGTGTAACAACACACCTGTAATTTGTCTCGACAGGTCTACATGGGGTTCTCACCGGTACATTTAAGTTGGGTTTAAAATCTGACATGAAGGTGGTCATCATGGACTGGTCACAATCCTTTACTACTGGTGTTTCAGGAACTTGAACCGATACATTTTCATATGATTTTTTCTTTTCTGAAAATCGTATTTTCAAGTTAAACTAGAGGAAAATTATGCCCGCTGGTTGATTTGAAAGTGCAAAAAATTTTTCATAAAGTAAAGGTGCCTGTAAGACACAAATAATGTCCCCTCCTGACCAACGATATGACCGGTGTGTTGCATATCGCAGAATTTTTTTAAATAAATTGAATGAAAATCAAAATCTTTTGGTCATGTACACTTTTATTATTTGAACAAACATCTTACTAAGTATAAATGCTATGCTGGAGCTCTAAAAATGAAGATTACCGAACAGGACTTGTACCCTTATCTCCGCCAATATGGACTGCAACCTTTCTCTGGTTTTAAGAATATTTCACACAAATCAAAATCCTTTGGGACTGCATGCCCCATTATGTGTATAAACATGCTACTTGATATAACAGCTGTAGCTGAGAGGATGGCCGGACAACGTATATACTCCAGACATGGCCCGAGTCCAACTATCTTTACGAAAATTTAATGAAAATCTAAACCTTTGGTCCTAAACACCATCATATTATGTCATTATGTGTACAAATCTACATAAAATAAAAATTGTGTATGTCTAAAATGAAGAAGAAAATAGTCCGACACCCTTATCCAGTTATATGGTCTGCAAACTGGCTGAGTTCAAGTAACTGTAGCTTTAAGAATATTTGACAAAAATCAAAATCCTCTGGTCCTGGATACCTCCATTATATGTTAAAATATCCTACCAAATATAAACGATGTAGCTTTAAGATAAAAGATATCTAGACAAGACATGTACCCTATGTCAGTTACCTGGTCTGCACACAGACTATCTGTAGTTTTAAGAATATTTCACACAAATCTTTCGCCATGCACACCTCCATTATGTGTTTAAGTATCCTATTATATGTAAAGGCTTATCTTCTTCCAAGCTATACGAGAAGATAGCCGGATAAATCATGTATCCATATATATTATCACAATATGGTATGAATATCCGGCCCTTCCGACCCTTTGTCGCGAGGGCATAAAATAACGATATTTGTTAAATATTCCCTTCAAAAACATGGGTTTCTTTATAACGATATTGGCAGTTTTTGTGATTTAGCCATATAAGATTGACATTAAGGTCCTTTAGTTATTACATTACGTTTTACCCACTTGCAGTCTGTATAGAAACAGTATTTAGATAAATTTGATAAATTTGTTATGTCAAGAGTTTGGTTTAATGTGTAAGCCCATATCGGCAAATGGTCTGGGGATCGCTTAAGGTCTCCAACAGGTACAGGACACAGACGAAAATTATATGTTGACCCGGGCTTTTGTGCTACCATTGTTGTTACGCCACTGGTATAACTTTCAATCAGCAGCAACAACTCAGACCCATAAGAGAACTATCTTGGTTTTATTTCTGCACAGTTTAGAACAGTTTCTGAGAAGAAGCCGTTCACTTGTTTTTCCCTATATCATCGTCGGAAACCCCAGTCCGGTCGCGTTCTCGCGTCGCTACCACTTACCGACCGTGGGCACACTTGTAGATATTTTCTCGTGTTCATGAAAATTAATTAAATTTAATTATCCAATGGGAACGACGTTTATTGGATAAAACATTTATTATCAGAAACTACGTATGTTATGTCTTTTTTTTTTAAGTTGTCACGCTTTACCGGAAGCAAAAGCAACCAATCAAAATAGGACATTTAATATTCTTGAAAACGAGAAAATATCTACAAGTGTGCCCACGGGCGGCAAGTGGTAGAAAAGCGAGAACGCGACCGGACGTGGGTTTCCGACGATGAAGCTGTATGTGCCACTATGTTGGTCATCTTGGATTTAGGTTCTGCACAAACACACTCAAACTTTGTAGAAGACCAACTGAGGTACATTTATACAGTATCAAATTTTTTGGCCAAGTGGTTTGTCAGAAAACAAATAATTTTTAAATTTCAGCCAACCAAAACGCATCAGCAGTCCTGTCAGTCATGTTAAACTTCAAATCAGCTCGAAAAACTCAAAATAATAAAAGAACTATCATGGCTTATTTCCTATATAATTTAGGTTCAATGTGTGAAACAGTTTCTGAGAAGAACCCGTTTGTATGTTTTTCTCATAAGGTCTTAGGTTAAGCTATGTTCCATATTGGCGCCCATGTTGGATTTACAAACGCAAACTTGTAGGGGACCATCTTAAATACATTTATGCAATATTAAAAACCAATATATACAAAGCGATTTGTCAATGTCAGGAAACAATTTTGAAATTTCAGCCAATAGCCCTATACTGACTCCTAGCTGCCGTGTTAAATTTCAAATTGGCTAAAAAATCTCAAACTTATAAGAGAACTTCCAAAGCTTCATTTTTGCATAATTTGGTTTTAATGTGTGAATTGTGTTTTTCCCTTAGGTTACTATGTTAATCAATGTTCCACGGTGGCGGCAAACATGGATTAAGGATCGCACAAAATAACCAAAACATTATTAGAACACCATCTTAGGTACTTTTCTACAGTGTAACAATTCCTTTTTCCAAGCGCTCTGACAGGAAATGTAATTTGAAATTTCAGCCAATCAGAACGCATTAGCAGCCCTATCAGCCATGTTGAATTTCCAATTGGCAATGGTCTCGAAGAACTCAAAATAATCATAACTAGTAGCAATGCTTTATTTCTGCATTATCTAGTTTAATTGTGCAGAACAGCTTCGATGAAGAGGCTATTTGTATCTTTGCACAAAAAGGACTTATGTCAAGCAGTGTTCCACGGTGGCAGCCATCTAGGATTTTGGATCGGCACAAAAAACCTCGAGTGTTATATAGGATCATCTAACTAAGGTACATTTCTGCATTATTTCAAACCAATCTGACAAGCTGTTTGTGAGAAGAAGATTTTGGAAATTCAGCCACTCAGAAAGCATTAGGCCTAATGGCCCTGACAGTCATGTTAAATTTCCAATTGGCTCGAAAACCTCGAAATAATAATATAATTTATCCAAACTTCACGATTGCATAATTTGACTTAATTGTGTATAACAGTTTCTGAGAAGCTATTTGTATTTTTTCCCATAGGATCCCATGTTAAGCTGTGATTCTTGGTGGCAGCCATCTTGGATTTGGATCGGCACAAAAAACTCAAACTTTATAGAGAACTATATAAGGTGCATTTCTGATATTTCAAATCAATTCGCCAAGCGGTTTGTGAGAAAACTTTTAAAATTTAGCCAATTAGAACGCATTAACGCTCTAGCAGCCATGCTGAAACTTGATCAGCACAAAAAAAAAACCCAAACTTTATAAAGTTCTCCGGGTACTCCGGCTTCATCTCCCAATAAAAACTGGGACGCCATGATATAGCTGAAAAATTGATGAAGGTGGCGTTAAACACTATTAAAACAAACAAAACAATAAAACTTTATTAAGAACATTACTGTTTCGTTCCAATTGGTCAAGTGGTTTTGGAAAAGATTGAAATGAGAAGAGTTTACGGCCGTCGACGACGATGACGCGAAGTGATGAGAATAGGACCCTTTGGGTCAGGTGAGCTAAAAACTAGAGCTTATCATAGAATCTTCATATACTTATGGACTGCACCGATATTCAGAATATTACTACAAATGTTAATATTAAAGAACGCAATTAAAATGGAACCCCAAATATTCATTACCTGTTATCTCAGGTGCTTTGTTTTGCTGCAGCATCTGTGTTGTGTTTTGCTTCATAACCTGTGTTTCAGGATTATCTGCTTTTGAATTGGATTTACTAGCATTCGTTCCTAGACTAGCTTTAGCTTCTTCCTGAAAGAAATTGTCAATCCTTGCTCTGAGGTGTTGATAAAGAACACGTAATTTTCAGTATTACCTAAGAAAATTGATTTAGCAATATATTTAAGAAACGGTTACTCCCATTACAATTGCATTTAATACAAATGTTCCTGTCAGATGTAAAAATATTAAATCCATTTTAACTATGTTTATTTTATTACGCATTCAGAAATAATCCTCTATTAATGTAGACCATTCTACCCGGTCAATTAAACGTATACGGACAAACTGGGAATTATATAGACCGGCTGGAATCCAGTTAGGTTTCATCATTTATACGTCTAATAAATAAATGCAGATTTGCTGCAGCGGAATGAGTTTACAAAACAAAAACTAGAAAAACTGAGCAATGCTCACTTATTGATACCAACGCTTCTAAACATCTGGTTAGAAAACTGTAGTAATAGTAATAGTAGTTGATTACATGTACACAAAATAATTACGTCTCCTGCACATGATCCAAAACATTATGAAATTCCCAAGTCTAGAAACTTGGATAAAAAATCCTTCGATCAAAATGTTAAATAAATGGTCTACAATGGCACTATGTGACAAAAATTCTGTTAAGTTTAGGTGGAGTTGCGGATAAAGGATGGGTACCCCATGCTCCCACATCTAAAAGATTGGCAAAGACGTTTTTCTATTGGAATGTTAAATATTAGTGCGCAATGGAACTAAGTGACAAAGATTCTTTGAAAGTTTCATCAAATTCCATTCAGTGGTGTAGGTGGCGTTGCGAATAAGAGATGAGTACTCCCTTATGTCATTGTCAATGCCACAGTCCATGTTTTCCTATGGGAAGTCCCAAATAATATCACTCGATCCGATCAAAATGTTAAATGTCAGGTGCACAGTGGCACTATGTGACAAAGATTCGGTGAATACAAAAAAATTGTATTATCAAATTCCATTTAGTGGTTTAGGTTGCGGATAAGAGATAGGTTCTTCAAAGTGGAATGGACGGATGGACACCACATCACAATATACCACCCTCCCTGCTTCAAGCGGGGTAAAATAACATTGAAATGATCATGGTCGTAACAGTTCACAAACATAGCAAGGAAACTGACCGAATAAAAGCAACCGAGAGTCAAGGGACGATTACAAATCCGTACACAGACAAACATATACAACATCAAAAACACAAAGAACAGAAAGTGAGTAACCAGAACCCAATAAAAACCACGGGTGTCCGGACAAGTATGCAGTGCCTATCACTAATTAGACAACCGTCGAGGTACTCATTGTCATGTCTAGAGAAGGTCAAATACAGGAATTGGAAAGACTTTCAGAGATTGATTTTCTTTAATGATCATTTCGGTCATGGTGGCGGTCAAATGATAACTCAGCATAGGTACAACAACCCTTTGTTTATGTAGTACAGCTGTCAACAGCTAGTGACTAGTCTAGAATATCAGAAGACCGAAGATTTAGCAAAACGTGTCAGTTGTGAAATGTACACACAATGCACCGAGGCTGCTAGAATGTTGCTGTGGAGGAATGGGAAGTGGACAACTGATAAATTGAAGTAATCATGTTGGTCATAGAGTCTAGTCTGTAGCTTTCTCAGTCTTTTACTAGAAGAAAGTCTAAGCAAGAGGTCGACTTAGGTGTAATAGCTGGTGGTATCTTTAACTGCAAGCTTGCTGGGGTAGATTAAATGTAGTGCATAGTGAGACACCATACATATTAAGAAAATGAGTAAACATAGTATTTCTCCCAAAAGCGCATGAAAGTACCTATTTTTCCGTAAACTAACAACTTTCACCTCGCTATATCCTATAGACTCTCTATTGTTTTAGACTCCATTGTCTCCTACATCCAATCAGAACGATGGAAACAAGAACGTCAAAAAAGAACGTTGTTATGCTTCCATAACAACGTTCTTGTTTCTGGCGTTTTGATTGGATGACGCAGCAAGTACAGATGTGTGCGCGTGAGCTTAACTGTACTGAGCCATCTGTACCAGAAATCGGCCATTTATGGAAGAATGATTAAACTTTCCAAGTAAAGTACTTACAGTCACAGTCACATGGGGCTCCAGTTGTATATCAAGCTCTGTTTTTAGTCGATCATAATTAGAGTGGATAAGAGACTGGGGAGCAATTAAATTTGGACGGCATGACTTCATAACTTCAGGACTGTAACTTGGGTAAGAGAGCTGGTACATAGACTGCCCTTCAAATTTACCAGTTGGTGGTTTGTAGCTCTGTTCCCCTGCAGCTGAATATGGTCTTCTCAACTGTATCTGTGGAAATGGTCCAGACTCCAGAGTTAAAAATATGTTATACAATTACACCCTTCTTGAACCACCCATTCTGTCAACAATTTGGCAAACCATAAAAACAAGAGTTTTATTAAAAGATGGGGATTTTACTCAGGAAAAAATGTAGATATAACTTATAAGACAAATATATATTTATAGGATAATCAATTTCGCAGAGTGAATACTTAAAACATGATCACGAGTGCGATATAGAACGGATCAGATTAAACCAGTGCGCAGAACTCAGCGCACGAGTTGAATCTGAATCTATTTCGGCGCGAATTATCATATTTTTACACTTCACGATGCATTATTGATTATTCTGTTTATTACATTGACGACTATTTAATATATCGTCGAAAAATTTGGAGAACTTTGTTCTGAATGTTCTTGCGCGTCAACGTTTACAAGCGACGTCGATAAGGACATTCATTGTGACGACACTTCCAGGGAGTGAAAGAACTAAATTTATTTCACACGTAATTTACTGGAATTTATTTCACTTGGAAATCTCTGTATTTCATTGTTGTCAATGTAATTAATATTCAAAGTCTATTCTTTTCCTCTTCTTTGTCTTACTGTTCTTTGCAAAAGAATAAAACAGAACACAGTACATTAGAGGTCAACATCTATTTTTGTTTGACCTGAAGAAAACTGTTGTCAACCCATAGCCCAGTTGTACTGCTACACACTATAAAAATTCCTTAACACTACTGACTGACTATAAAATACCGTATTCTAATCAATCGGTTAACAGAGTAGCAGTGCTTTTCACAAAAAGTCGTAAGTGTAAACTATTTCCCTTTGATCTCCCAACACTAACGATAGCTTTTACGCACGACTTTTTGTGAAATCGACTGCAGGATAAAGATATCTGCTGACGGTCAACCGTCCATTCAAGACGAGTTTGTTGATAGCTTTAAAAGGTCACAATATTCCGTTTGAAAATGAAATATATTACTATAACTTTATTCCAGTGGCCCCATAACATGCCCGTTTGCCAACTGAATCACAGAAATGAAAGATATGTAATTCATACATTTATGACGTCATAGTGTGTTTATTTTGGGCATAACACATGACTAAATGTCTTGTTACCTCCTTCTGGCAGTAATCAGTGTTATACGTCGAATTTCTTTCAGTTATTTCCTTCTTGATGACGTCGTCCACTAGGTTCTTGTATTGGGGACTTAGTGCTTTCCGTTTTGGAATCTTCCATTTTTCTCTAGATGCTAACTAGAGCAACAAATACACAACATGTATTACAAGAAAACAGAGTTAAGCGTACAAACACGAATATTGGGCGAAGGTCGGGGTTCTCGCCAGGCACTCTGGCTTCTCCAGCAACAAAAACTTTACGCCGTTATATACAGTGTAGCTGAAAAATCGCAAAAGTCTGAAGTGGCTCGGTTACAACGCAAGTCCTTTAATAAACTGATATTTGGTTTACAATTTGTTGACAGAAAATCAGAGGTCTGTGTTAAAAATATAGTAAATTAGTGATTACACAAAAACGGTACCATCATCTATAAAATTTGCTGAAAATTATTAAGTTCTCAATTCTGGCTTTTGGATTGGATAACGCAAGGAGGGATGAGTGCGCGTGAGCTCATCTATACCGGGTCATCTGTACCATAAATCTGTCATTTTTGGAAGAAACAGTAATAAGTTGTTGAAATATGACTCCAAAGTCTAGAAAAATTCGAAAAAACTCCTCGCGAACAATACCAATATTCTTTCTGGTTTAACGGTGTGGGTTGATAGCTGTAGGACGAATTTATTACACTAAATAGATACACTTGATAGATATACTTGCTGTTGAGAGTAGATATGCATTATTGCATTTACTTAAATAAATAAGACGTTTTCAGACAATAATCTAAAATTAATGATACAAAAATGTTTTTGTATTAATTCTTTGCCTTATTTACTATTTGTTAACATGATTCATGTTTTATTAGAACGAAACATTTACAAAGATCCCTTCAAGTACATACACGTTTTGGGGTATCTTCCACAAATGATACAAATTTAATGTCGTTTTCTATCACTCGTGGAAGATCACCCGGTTATTTCCAAAAATGAATGTACTGAACTATTAAACGTATTCCACGACATATAGAAATATTATGTCTTTTCATGAGTGGAGAGCTGCGGAACGAGCGGAAAGACATAAACATATTTCTGTCACGAATGGAAGATCACTGGGCTTTCGCAAAAGCGCATAGAAGTATTTCTTCCGTAAACTCACATCGAGGTACCCAATATAGTCTCCATTGGTTAATATCCGACATCTAATCAGATGAACGTTAAACAAGAAACTTAGTATGCTACCTTAACACAGTTCCTGACGTTGTATAACAACGTTCTTGACGTTGTTATGTTACCAACGTTCTTGTTTTGGGGGTTTTGCTTAAATGACACAACAAATACAAATGAGTGTGGGCGTAAGCTCATCTCAACCTGCCATCTGCCATTTATGGAGGAACATTTCTTATACATGTGACAGGTTTATACCTTTGGTTCAGCATAATCCGTTTTATACACGGTGTCCGACTTCATTTGTCCACCTATTTGAACTGTGTTGATCTGAGGGCGTATATTTGTTCTCGGTTTTTGCCACGGCCACTTTTTATAAACCTGTTAATGAAAGTCGCTTATATATAATTTATAGTCGTTTATTATTCAATTTGTATGATAGACAATCTAATTACAGATAATTTTTCACTTTCTTTTCATTTTTCTGTTGTCGCCGCAATGAAGAAAAATTGGGAGCAAGTTAAAAATATATTTCATTTGAATTACGTTGAATGACAGATCCTATACCACGCGCTTCTTGCATACAGGTTATAACTGTTTTAACTGTTTACTTGAGTGAAGCAGATTACAAAAATGTGTTTGTTTGTTTAAATGGTGTAAAATTTAACTATATCAGGAATCGTCCAGCTATATCATAGCGTAAAGTTTTTATTGGGGAAGGCGGAGTATATCCAGAGAAAACACCGAGGAAAACTGCCAATACTTGTTGATCGAGATTGATGTCGAGCACAGCCTGTCACGGCGAGACTCGAACACGCAACCTCAGTGAAAAATCTTGTCAAGGAACAAGTAGGAAATTAAAAACATTCGCTCTGTGTAAAATATAAATTTTCAAAGAAAAATATTTGAATGTTATCTAAAGTTTGATCAGAAAGTGTTTTGCGTCATTTAGACTTAGCCTTTACGTGGCTGTAAATTACATAGAGGAATGAAGACAGTTGCCTCTTGCGGACTGGCAAAAATAGAGAACAATAAAAAGGATATATAGCGGTTTAAACTCAAACACGGTCGCCAGGGACATAAATTTCCTGGTGATATCACATTTATAATCGTTCGTATATATACACTTGTATCAATCTAATTAAAATTAAATCTTTCACTTGCTCCACCTTTTTTGTTATTGGTCGCTACGCAGCGACCATAGCAAAAAAGAGGGAGCAAGTGAACGATTTCATTTTAATTAGATTGATACTTGTATATTTCACTATACAGTTTTTAGAGTTTTTAGTGCATGCATGGGGTTAAAAGGGATTATCATAAGACATGTCAATTTACGATTCTTTGTATCTAAATTTCTCACATTATTTGACATGTGAGATAATTAAACTGCTTTTAAAGTCAAGCAATACACATGTCTATTAGATAACGTAAGTATGGCCTATAACTCTTAAAATTGTCATTGTTGATGAAACAAATGAATTTTCTGTTTGTAAATCGTTTACTAATTATCCTAACATTCCTTCTGTGCCAGATGGGTCCACTTTACTACTCCTATTTCTAAATATTTAAAAACAAAATATTAAATCGACAAATGATTGTTTTTTATCAAGAACTTTGAAGGACCCTTCTTTTCATTTGATTATCACCCTGACTTTGAACGCCACTCTACCAATGGAATAGTTAGTTCCCTCACATATCTAAACAAAAAAAACCCCTTTAGATTTGATTTTAGAGAAGTAATAGAATGTAATCTTGTTTTGTCTTCGCGCACTTTGCTGTCAGTTTAGGGGGTACTTTCCGTCTGTCTCACAATTTATCAACGCAATCTGCTATTAATGTTAATAATCTTGGTTCTATATGTATTTATAGACTTATCCCAAGTCCATTAGAATTTATTGCTATTAGAGAGATACGCCTTTATTATCAACATAAATGGAGTCCCTTTGTACACAACTGATAGTAAAGTAAATGTTGATATTAAAGATGTATCTCTCTAATAGCAAAAAAATCGAAGGAGATGTTGCAAGTCTAGTACTTAACATGTAAATTTGCATTTTCATATTTAATATTGTAAGAGTCCATTACCATATCTGAGTACCAGCAGAGAGATGCATTTTTTGCTGTCACCAAATACAATTTTTACCGTTAATAGCCAATGTTTAGCACCTCTTGACATCACTCAGAGACGTTGTGAATAATGATTGGAAATGCTGAAATGGCAGGGTAAGGTACCAAAATCTGCTCAGTTTATACGGATCTAGGGGGTCCCAAAACTCCGCCTTATTTATTGCCTCGCATTAAATCAACACTAATTTTACCGCCATGTTAGAGCCCTTACTTTAGAAACGGAAATAAAGCCATACAAAAGCTACATTAATCAGATGGAAAATGATAAATTTGTACATTTGACTAAATTAAAAATAAGTTTACTTTTATTTTTGAATGCCAAAGGTATACATTTTAAAGGAGATTATTGCAGAAATTATTGGTAGTGTATGTCTTATGTTTAAATTTCTGAAACCTATAAATAGAGAGGTTCTTTTTACAAAATTTGAATTAACAATTATCGTGATAAATGAAAAAATATAGCTGTAACAGATAGAATCTGTAAATTATGCAACAAAGGCATTGACAATGAAATACACTTTTTATTTGAATGTACCAGCCTTCATAGAGAGCATTATAGACGTGATACTCTCAATGAAATAAAAGTACATTATAAAAATATAAAATATTTAAATTCACGTGATAGTCACTTTAATATTTGTGTATATCCACTTGTATTGCTTGTATTTGTTGCTGATGAAAATCCAGTTTAAGGGTTATAAAATCAATAAAATGTTGAATTTTAATTTTGAATACTCTATATCATCCTCAAATTTCATTTAACTACTTGGCACAGCTGGTTGGTAGAAAATAACAAAATCCCCAAACCCTCCAAAAAAGAAAAAAAAAAGAAAACAGCTTTAATGCTATGAATCTTCGATTCTTTTTTTTTATTTATGACGAACAATACCATACGATGAACCATAACCCTATGATTATTTTAGTCCTTGAAATGATTTGGGTCCCCTAAAGTAAAAACGACCAATTTTCGACGAAAAATTCCGCCGTATTAACATGATTACACGAATTAAGGGGATGCAGGACACCATCAGCCATATTTGTGAACAACTCAAACAGATTTCACATTTATGGTGAAATTAATAATAATTTCTTTCAGTATTGACTCTTAATTTTCATGCAATTCCATGAAAGTCTTATACCTATTCTTTTACTTCAATTTAGCGGTTGAAACACGAAGGAGTTCGGTACAAGCAAAAATAATGAAAATGACATTTTTTAAAAAGGGAGTTAATTTTGACAAAAAAAATACCATTTTAGCACTCTTTGACCAGTTATTTTTCAAAAGACAAAATTTAATTCTGAGCAAATAAAAAACCAAAAGACATGGTTTCGGAATGTTGAGTTAATGTTGATTAATGACAAAGGGTACCAATTTAGAAACAAATGGTTTCCACTTACGTCCTGGTACTCTGACACATTTGCATGGCTATGGAGTTTCTTGTATTTCAGGCTGTATAACGGAATACTGAAAAAGAATTAGCAATATTTGCCGTTCATTTGCAAACAATTATGCTAGATGAATTTTAAAATTCAGGGTTTTTTTATTCTGAACCACTTAAAATTTCTCGTAGCTTGTTCAAGTATAGTACAAAAGGTTTCCGTCTGCATAAATGTATGATACTACCAACAAATATCTTTCTATTAATATTCTATAAAAGATAATTATAAAAATTAAGACAATTTAAATGAAAACATCATGACTTTCCTGTTGTACACTCATGGCTAGAATTTATTCCATTATTAACGACAAATCTTAAATCAAATTTTCAAGATTACTAGCGCGACATTTTATTTACCTTGGCTGTCTGTGTGGTGTAATATAAACTATGGTTTTTGGTGTGGTCATTCCTATCAAAGTTCCCAAAACATCAGCTTAACAATTGTTTGCTTATCCCCGGCCATAAATGTGTTCCGCTTTCTTCACTACCGTTTCCACAATATGACGTTACAGTATTATGACGTTGCAGGTACTTAGTTGAGAAAGAGCATCATCACGTCCTCTTTAAATAATAATTGATTATTTCAAGTTTGTAAACAGGTTATACGATATAAACTCATTTTCGACGATGCGTAGTTATCATATCTCATATAAAATAATATTTCATTTAATTTTATCAAAGAAAAAACGATATTTTATAGAGTTCTGTGGTGTTCTGTAGTAAAAAGACGCACCGCTCGGCCATGGCTGAACTATTTGCTACCGATTTTTTAATAAAAAAATTTCCGAATTTAGATTGTTAATACAAAGTCAAATACTCGAAGCCGAAATCAGTTTTGTTGGTTGCGCCGAAACAGATTTTTGTTTTGATCTACACATTTTTTATGAATGGCCATTAGATTTACATTTTCTACATTTAGCCCTAAGAAATCGACATTGAGTAGTATTATGACCACACTCACCACATCTGAAACAAGGGTGTCACCGTCGTCGTTCTCTTCTTTGGTGTCGTTTTATTTCTTGTTCATGACCAGGAAATTTTGAAGACTGTACATGCTCAACAGATCTGATATTTCTTGTTCTTTTTATGTTTTCTATCTCCGAAAGTTTGTCTTGCATTTTGTCCACAATCGGTTTGTATGATTTCTTTCACATTTCGCAGTTCTTCTTTATTTCTCGTGTCCAAAAACGAACGGGTCACTTCCACAGATCGAAGACTTTCCTCTGTTTCCGCAAGGTTCTCTTGTTTGTTTCCAAATAAATGTACAATTCCGGTTTACATCGTATTCTCAATTTCGCCATTTTCGTCACAGTTTCTTCTTTGATATATAAGTTCTCGGATATTGCGTGACTGAAACGATTCATATATTCTGAAACTGTTTCTGTGTCTTTTTGACACAAGTCGTCGAAATTGCTCCGTTTGTCTTTAATTTTGTTGTTTTTGCTTTGCTATTTCTGTTATAAGCTGGAAAACTAAAATCTGAGGATGCTCTTCTAAGAAATGTCTAATCATCCCATTGACATTTTCACTTCTTAGCAATTGTCTTAGTATTAGGCGAGACGGAAAACAAAAAATGTTGTACTTAGTAAATGTAATTAAGATGTCTATCTTCAGTATACCGCCCTGAGTTCCATACATTTTAATAAAAAAAAAACTCGGAAATGATATAGGTCTCTAATTTTTAACATCGTTTGCATGATTGCAATTTTACAAGAAATTTTAAATCTTAACAGACCGTAGCCAATTGTCGATTACCGAATTTGTTTAAAATTATGGTCAATTTCGACAGTGTTATATCTTAATTCTGTAAAGGGTACAAAAGTTGTTCATTTTTGGCAATGGCTTTTCAGTGTTATTTTCCATATGGGGGTACACCGTTTTGATTATTATTTCGTTGAAAGACAAAGTTAATTTAATGTTAAATTAAGAGAGATTATTTATGTTAAAGAATAAGGGTTTCATTTGGTGTTATTCACGTGGTGTTATTAAAAATTTGCTCACAGTTTTTCTATAGTAAACTTAACCGTGTCGGTCCGACGGGTTTTGCCTGACAAAATAGAATAATGCTGACCGCGTTTGGTCGAGATAATATACCATCAAACAACAGTTTATAAAAAGTCAACAATTTAAGCAAAACTTGAAATACAAAAACAAATAAATATCTAATACAGTCAGTAATTCAACAACAGCAACATAAACAAAAAAATATAAAAATAAAAAACGTAAAGAATAAAACACACAAAAGCACAAACAAACAAACAAAAGAATAGCACCCCCCCCCCCCCCAAAATCCAACCTTATAGTTAAGAAATTTGTTTGGACGAATAAACACGGGACTGGAATACTGAATTTTTCAAATCGGCTTACACATTTTACAAATGTTATATATCCTTTAAAATTATACAATTAGCTATTTTCCCATCAAAAGTTATCACAATCTAATCGGAAACAATATAGTTATCACTAAAAATGTGTTTTGGATACTGGGAATTTTGGTACGGGTACGGGTTACACAAATTATTCTATACCGAACAGGTTTCTCATCTTTGTTCGATGAGTAGGAAACCAGACTACAAATGAAAAATGAAGAAAGAGGAAAAAGCATCACGTAAATTTTCTTAAATAAGGATTAATACCAAACAAAATCAGAAATTGTTAGTGAGCTCTCAAAACGAATTTTTTGCCATAGCAGTCCATAGCAAATATAGTGTGACAATACCGACAGGGACAGTCTATAGAATACGATGGACCAAGGCCATTGACAATACTCAATAGTCCGAGAATCCTCTGCCGTCCAACGATTTTGTTTGCGTTGGACGTCAGAGAGCTCCCCATAAGCAAAACAGCGGATTTTGCGACACCGATCTGGGTCGGCAAATTTCATCGTTTCCAGTAGTCCGAGAATCCTCTGCCGTCTTACCCTTTTTTTTTCGCATGGGACGTCAGAGAGCTCTCCATAAGCAAAACAGGGGATTTTGCGACACCGGTCTGGGTCGGCACATTTCATCGTGTCAGATTTAATAAAACATTTTCATCCAGTTAATCTATATATAATTCGTTTCTTTAGATATTTTTCTCTAGGAATATAATCATCTTACCTTCAATCAAGCTGATTTAAGTCCATTTCTAAGCTGATTTCCATCGATACCCTTACATTCCTACATTTCACTTTCATTTTGAACAAAAAGTCACGTGACAACAATGCGACTTAAATTCAGTGCTTAAATTAGCTTTGTTGAATGTATGATGATTATATTCATAGATAAAATATCAAAAGAAGAGATTTATATATAGTTTAACTGGACGAAAATATTTGTTAACATCTGGACATGATGAAATGTGCCGACTCAGACCTGTGTCGCAAAATCCACTGTTTTGCTTATGGAGAGCTCTCTGACGTCCCACGCAAAAAAAAAAAAATAAGTTGGACGGCACAGGATTCTCGGACTACGTTTCCAGACGTTAACAAACATTTTCGTCCAGTTAAACTAGATATAGTTCGCTTCTTTAGATATTTTTCTCTATGAATATGAGTCAAGTACACACTGCCTGCAGTGAGAATCAAACCCACAATCTCAGTGTTGACAGACCACTTGATCAATAGTAGACGAACTACCATAACCACTCGGCCACTGAGGCCCCTCAAATCTAAGTAATAGAAATATTTCAATCTATTTCTCAGTTCACCTTCCTTTGGAGGTTTTCCTTATTCTTTGCATTTACATATATAGTTTTTGTAAAAAATTACAAGAAAATTCTAAAATACTGTACAGGCCCGGGTAATTTTAATTTCTCCGCGCATCCCAGTGGAGGAAATTAGGGTCTCCGTGGCCTATCCGCAGTCATCTCCACCCCCACTTGCAATCGCGAATTGCCGGTGTATTCGCGGTGTATGACACTTTTGTGAACCAGTTTCATATGTTATCCTGTAAAAACATAGAACAGAAAGATCGTGTAGAATGCTATTTCTAACAATAGTTAGCAAAGTTGTGTTAAGATTATTTATTGTAGGTATGTTTGTAGTAATTTATTAAACTTTTATCGTTGTATTTATAGTTCAGGTTGTCTGTAAAGATTTATTACTTATCTATATTATCATTTAATGTAGCTAAAAAGCCAATTATCTTATTTATGCATTTGTTGTTCTTTCTTATGTAGAGTTCAATTTAGGCTTAGAGGTGAAGAATATGTGGTAAATAGCTTGCCAACTTCCCAATCTATTTATCAATTAATGAAGTTAACAGTTGTTTACATTCTCTGGAGTGACAACTTGGTTTATTTGTGTTACGTATTCCATTTAACAGCAGGTTGCAATAAACAAATCCATGGACACCTGTTCGACAATATGAATCGTCAAATAACAAGCATCTACTTATTTAAAATTGAGAGCTTTGACACTGTTCAAATATAATTAGCTTGTTTGTAAACTGTAGGTCAGTCTGTGAGTTCAAAGGTAAATGACGACCTAATTATCGCTAATTCGATCAGACACTATTACCTTTGTTACACTAATTAATTGAAAATGTCCAGGAAGTGTCAGCATACTAATTTATTAAGAATTAGGCAATCATTCTATATAGCAAATATTGCTTGATAAGTACATAGCTTCGTATTACATGCTAGTTTAATCCGTGCATGCCGAAGACAGTTATTACCTTACACAGAACACAGTTTACAGGGCTCACCACACTGGGCGAAGTGGGCGACAAAGTCGCCCTACTAGTACCTGAAGTCGCCCTAAGAGTAAGGCGCCTCAAAAGCGAAGTCGAAGTCGCCCTGTCATTTCCCTTAAGTCGCCCGATGGTTCACATAAGATAGTTGTAAATCTGGTCCAAATACTTCACCCAGCTGCCAATTTATCAGTTAATGTGTAATTCCGATAAAAAAGGGCAAACAATATGCGTATTTAACATATTTTCAAACGATTTACGTCTTTCAAATGTATTACGCGCCATTTGTTTATTTACCGTGACTAATTACCGGAAGTGAACAACGAAGAAAAGTAATGTACAACGGCCCATAATGAGAAATCGTAATTTTTTTGATGAACAAACACTTTTAATTGGTGTCAAACTTCAGTTCTTTCAAAGAGTATTGCACTTTAACAATTTTCTTTGATAAGTATATGAGCTCCACATGAAAGAATAAAGATGTATAGTAATTATTGACATGATAAGTTCTGTAGATGGGTGTCCCATGAAGCAATTTGGATCAGCACAACTTTATCCAAGTGGAAGTGTGATGAACAGAAGAATTATTTCTGTGTTTAATGTAATGTTATTCTATCTATCTTCTTTGAAAATTTGATAAGATAAACATGGCATGTTCATAACAAACTGTTAGGAATATTATGATACGAGAACTCATGAATGAAGTTTATGTCTACACATATACAAATATTTTTGTTGATCTATTTTTATTTGTGAATACCTTGTATGGCTACAAGAACTGAAGTAGATAGAAAAATAGTCCCTATATCTGGTGTTTTTTTCATTGATTAATGATAAAGGTTATGTACTCTTTGATATTGCATACAATGAATAATAATGAAAAAGAAAGAAAAAACAATGAATTTAAGTGTGTTATGGTTTTAAAACACAAGAGAAATAACCCTGGAAATTGCTGTTATTAATAAAAACTATATGTTAACTACTGCGAAATTTATTATTTGTACGGTCCCTCTGACTTCTCCCTAGTGTCTCCTGAAGTCTCCCTATCAGGGCCTGACTTCTCCCTGTTTGGCTGCCAGGGAGAAGTCACTTCTCCCTACTTTTTTTGAGTGTGGTGACCCCAGAGTTTAGACTATATTGTTTGCTAATCCACAATATACTACATGAATATATTAAATTATATATAACTAAAAATTCCGCAGTGTCTTTGTATTTCTAGAAAATTTTCACTAGCATGTGCAAGTAGTGTTATTTTACATTATTGGCCCTTTAAAATTTTAAAATGCTTTAAAAAAAAATCTGCAAAGAAAGATGGATTAAGAAGAAGCATCATTAGTGGTATGAGGTTTTCTTTTTCTTTTGGAGTTGTGAATATATTTCCTACGTAGACATTATGATTCCGAGAATCTACAAGGTTTATAAAAAACCAACAAGACGCTTGTGATTTCATTTTTGAACTGTAGTTCAGGATGTCAAATGATCACAGGAACGACCTAATTAACGCGTATTGGTTATCATCTGACAGCATTTCCTGTGTACCACTAATTATGTAATGAAAAATGGTATGAAAGTGTCATAGTGCTTAATTTACAAGGTATTATGCAATTAATTTGAAGGGAGGTTTATTTTTACAACAAAAAATATAGAGTTTGTTGTATACACACTCGAGCATATGACAACAATTTCACTGACATTTATTGACGTAAACAGCACTAGAGACCCTCTTGTTTTGTTGATGTTTGTCAAATTTGAAGAAAATATATGACATTAGAACATGTGCCGATAATTGAGGTATCGTCTGCTTCTCGAATCAATTTACCGCTTGTACAATAGCACGTGCAAGTAGTGTACACAAAGATATACATGTGAAGTGGTTATAATTAAAAAACGATGAAAATGAAATGACAGGAAGTATATCTTTATTTATTCCACCACTACTTAGTCTCCAGAGATATAAAGTTATACCAACGTTTTTAATGACGTAAACAAACAAGCTATTAATAGAATTCAACGATTATTTTAATTCATTGGATTAATACTGGATATTTATACCCCCGCTCGACAGAGTCGGGGGTATATAGTGTTCCTCATGTCCGTCCGATCCATCTGTCCATCCTTCCGTCCGTCCATCAGTCCGTTCATCCGTCCACATTTGGTTTCCAGATGATAATTAAGTTTACATCCGATTTGAATGAAACTTTGAGATAAATCCGTTCGTTTTCAAATTTCAAGGTCACAGTCCACAAAAAATGTTAGGAATTTTAACAAAAACTTGGTTTCCAGATGATAATTCAAAAAGTTTACATTTGATTTAAATGAAACTTTGTGATATTGTCATATATCAGGTTAGAAGAAGCCTATCGATTTTGGGGGAAATCAGTCAAATTTCTAGGTCACAGTCCGTGAAAAACTAGAAATTTTTAGAAAAAACTTTTTCGGACAATAACTCAAAATGTTTGCATCCGATTTGAACAGTCCACGAAAAACGTTAGAAATTTTTACAAAAGCAGGGGTATCAGTGATCGCTAGATCAACTTTGTCTAGTTTAAAATGCTTTTGAAAAGAAACGTAGGTAAAGAAAGATGGATTACCGAGAAGCTTCATTATTGGCATAAGATTTTTTTTTCTTTTGGAGTTGTGAATGTATGTTTATCCGTAGACATTCTGATACCATGATTCTACAATGTTTATAAAAATTCAGGCAAGAAGAAAACACTGTTATTAATTTAAAACAGACAGCTTTGACACTGTTCAAATATAATTCAGCTTGTTAGTTCGTTTTTAAACTGTAGTTCAGACTGTCAAAGGATCAAAGGTAATTAAAGACATAATTAACACTAATTGGTTATAATATGACAGCATTACCTCTGATTGTGTAATCAAAAACGGTCAGGAATTGTCATTTATTATGTATAAGGCAATTAATTTTAAAGGGATGATTAATTTTATAACAGAAGGTAAAGAGTTTGTTGTATACACACTCAAGCATATGACCACAATTTCACTTTCATTATTGACAAAAACGGCACTGTAGACGATGTTGTTGTGGTGATGTTTGTCAACACTAAAGAAAATATAAGACATAGAACATTTTCTGGAGAAAGGAAACAGAAACTTAACATGCATACCCATTGTTCTGATGTGTGATTTTCGCGGGGCCTGTAGAGTAAGCTTTCCTCTACAGAACCTTCAAATAAGTTCCTTTTGTTTATTTCAATATTAATGAAGAAATGTTTCATGTACACATGTAATCAAAGAACAGGTTGAGAAATTCAGATGTCACGTACTCGACAGTCATAAAATAAGTGTCAAATAGTTTCCTCTTCACATCCACAGAAAGAGCACAAGTTTGTGTCTTTGATTTGAATTTTAAATAAAAATGTATTAGTTGGAATAATCCTATGTAAGAATTTGTATTGAAAATAATAGAGGTATGTTTATTCTCTGCAACTTTTTTGAAGCATACAAAAATATTTTATGAAATCTTCAATGCTGGTGTGAGGTTTCTTTGTCCCGCTTTCCAAATTTTTCTACATTCCTTTCAAAAATATTATTATAAATGAATCAGATATTTTTACTGTAAGTAAGTGTCTATAAAAAGATATCTTTTATGGTAAAGTTTGCAGTAAAGTTAATGTCAACATTATCTGGTATACACTTTTTTACCTCAATACAATTGTGCAGTGTTTTCAAATAACAAGATTGAAACAGATGAAATGAAAAATTTGTCAATAAATTTCACAAAATATCTATAGAAATTTTTTTTATGATTATGCTTTCTGTATCATAACTGGACATGCCCCACACCACTCCCAGAGAGAGTTACTCATACTTATTTATAAAGCATAAGCATAAAAGTTTTATTCAAAGTCAGATTTCACAACAAATAAAAAACATAAGCTGTGTAGAGCTTTTAGCTGACTATATATGGGGATGCACTAGGCAGCATTAAGTGTATATAAAGGCCATGGGAACTGTCCTTAGTATCCAGTAAAATTCATTGGAAAGGTGTTTGTTTTTAATGGAAAACACATTTATTTTGTTTTAATGAAAACATATGACTGTTATAAAAATATGAAATTAGTAAGGTATATGGCAAACAGAAAATCTATGCATACACACACAGTAGATCAAATAAGTAGAAATTTTTGTTCAGAAGTCATTTACATTAATTCCTGCAATAATAACTTGCTCTTACTATGAGTGTCATCAATAAGTGTAGGCATATATAATTTTTTAAGGGTGTTCAATTTTTTCCACATTAAAATCATCAATGAATGATTGACTTTTCCCTGTCAGATTTATATAAAGTACCCATTGAATAAACCCCACTGAAAACAATAGTTATTGTATTCAAACAATGGGACAGTTCATCTTCCAAAAATTTAAATACCCTAAGTAATCAACCCAAACTTATACTCAAGAAAGGCTTCATGTGACTCGCTATAATAGTTTAAAATTTTGTAATGAAAAGCATCTTTCACCTCCAACCCTGTTTAACGTTAGTTTTAAAAATGTTTGCCAGTCCCCACTTAAATTTGCAAAGAATCTTTTCACCCATGAACCAATATTAAGGTAAAAGTTAAAGGATTCTAGATGAACCATTTTCAGCCCTCCCTCATTTTTGTGTGCAATAAGTGTATTGCGTTTGATCTTTTTTTAGTTTTTTCCATCCCTTATAAAGTTAAAAATACTCTGTTGATTTCATTCAGCATACATGTAGATTCAGTTATATTAGGCAAAGAGGTAAGCAAGTGAAATAATATATGGAGTGCAAGGGACTTAATGACCATGATCTTCCGAAGCGGTGTAAGGTCTATATGCTGCCAACTTTTCAGCACTTTGGAATATCAATGATTTTTTCTCTGAACTTTAATCGAACATACATGTACATATAGTATCTAAATCTAAAGAAAAGTTAACCCTAAAACAGTTTCAAGTTTTTAAATAATTGAAATTAATATTTTAAAAATAAATGCGATATTTTAAGTAAATATAAATTTCTTCTGTTTGCCTCAGTTCTTACTGTACTGACTTGGGACAATGAAATTAAACTCTGAATGAAAAAATGTTTAAAAACTGCCATAATTTGGCGAAATGTTTTTGTAAAGAGACAATTGTTGAAGCCTGGTATTTTGGCACTTATGAATTTAACCAAAACTGTAAATAATTGTAAACTGCAGCAATTTATTATATATTATTATTAAGTTTTTTAGACCTCCTAGTGATGAATCAAAAGAAAACGACACTCCTGCAAAGAAGGCAGACCTTAAAAAGTAAAAGCATAAATAAAATAGGGTACGACAAGGCATGAGAAAATAACAGACTATGGTTGTACAGTAGTAAAGATGAAATCTAGCCAAAAAAAACACCAAACTAAAAGTCAGAAAGGAAGCGGCAAATGGAACAAAGAGGGATATGTCTATATATGTCTGGACAAGGTTAAAGATCATGAGTAGGGTGAACAACGTCCACTGTCAGGCACTTAAATTGGAAACCAGACAACAGTTAGTGATAGAGAATGCGAGTAACCAAGAATCAATTACAAACAAAGATGCAAAAGCCATTACTTGTGCCATCAAGTGCCTAAACTTTCTGTTGCAACACAACATACCATACACAGACATATTCAAAGTATTCATCGACTTTGCAACACAAGAACTGCATGCACCAGATCTCCAGTGTCTGTCTGTAGGAGCCAATACAAAGTACACAAGTCGTCGCATGGTGGATGAATTCATCAACACAATGGCTGAACACATGGAAGCTGCTGTTTTCACCAATATTAAATCTAGTTCAGCATATTCCATCATGGCACACAAGTCTACCTATGTTTCTAACATAAAACACCTAGTCTTTATAGAACGAATAATCATACCCTCGCTTTTTTTTGCGATCCAACAAATCACAATACTAACATGTGGTTATAACGGCAGTAAAATTCAACCTGCTAGTCTTTAGTGCTAAGTATATTGATGTCCTTACTAGAGAACTTCAAACAGAATTTGTTAAAGATGTAGAATTGACTGACGGTAAAGCTGAGACCATTTACAGTGCTACAAAAGATGTTATCCAGACTGACTTTAGATAACTTTGTTTCCTTTGCTTTGGCAGTGACGGATGCAATACTATGATCAGATCAAAAAGTGGTGTTGCTACAAGACTGAAAACATTGAAACCAAACATTATAACATTCACTGCCATAATCATAGATTGACACTGGCAGCAAAGAACAGTTTTGAAAACATGCCATAGCCACTCTTCCCAGGTTGTAGATGACACACCAACTCATGTCTTCAAGTATTATCTTTATTCAGCTGTCAGAACGAATAGTCTAGAGAAGGTACAGAAATGCCTCATGATGCAGAAGAGAAGAAAGCCATTAAGAATGCCATCCACACCTGATGGTTATCACATCTTAATGCTGTAACATCATTAAGGGACACTTACGAGTCAGTACTCGTATACCTTGAAAATGCAACAGCAAGCTGTACAGACAAGGTGCGAATCAGATTTGGTCCTTCAGCTTCTGGCTTATTAAAAAAACTTTAAAAGCAGCAATCATCAGGGTTGTTCATTTTCTTAGTATTGCATTTAAACCAGTATCCTAGCTAGCACTTACCTTTGAGAGAAATGATGTGGAACTTGGCACCATCCATCCACAGTTACAATCAACACTGATGACACTTGGTAGATTAAAAAAAGGAGGAAGTGAAAACAACAAAACCATCTAAGCTAATAAAGAAAATTAATATAACATGGAAACTAAATGAATAAAAGAGTGTTCATACTGCAGAGAAGTAGTTTATTGATGGGCTTGTATCCAACATTACAACAAGGCTTCAGAACACTGAAGTCGTTAATAAATTTACAATATTCAAAAATAACATTCCTGATGAGGTGAAGAATGGATCTTTTGGCAATG
This sequence comes from Limnoperna fortunei, assembly GCA_944474755.1. Classification (NCBI taxonomy): domain Eukaryota; kingdom Metazoa; phylum Mollusca; class Bivalvia; order Mytilida; family Modiolidae; genus Limnoperna; species Limnoperna fortunei. The sequence continues at coordinate 78,853,361 of OX104116.1, forward strand.
ATGAAATAATGGATCTTATGGCAATGATGAAATAATGGATAACTGAACATTTAAAACTTAATGTAGATGAAACATTGTATCAGTTGGACTTATTAAAGACCTCTATTGCAGACAATAGTATGGACCCTCTGACTGGCCCTACTGCAACAAGAAAGGGATTGCTGAAAGGGAGAAGACATTAGACAATATCTACTCCAATATAATGAAGATCTCAGCAGCTGCTGCTGTACTACCATTGAGCAGAGCTGAAGTGGAATGGATGTTTTCACATATGAAATGAACAATCACAATTCAAAAAAAAAAAAACAGAACGAAAGTGGAGAAGATGAATAAGTAATGATAGCTCAGAACAATAAATACATTGACTTTCAAGTGATAACAGATACAATGTACTAGTAAATAGATGTTAAAAGGAAACAGACGACCGACTGCAACAAAGAAATAAACACAAACAATACAACATTATGTTTGAATAAAATTGTTATTAAATCTTTTTTATTCCCTAAACTTTCAAGCAGGTTTTGCATGTCTATTGTTGATTCTGAAGTACTATTACAAAATCTGAAATAAGTATTTATTAAATTATTTTAAACCTTGTTTAACATGTGCATTTATTGCTTCATATTAAGAAATGAACTGTGCACAGTTCAAAGAATTTAGAACTGCCCATTCTTATGCTTCATTTGGAAATGGACAGTTCAATTTTTTTTCACTTTTCCCTCTGCTCCCAATTACTTTATGAACTACCTTAACCACTTGGCCACCAAAGCCTCTATTTGTAGTTTTCAATTTGTTTGTAATTTTTTCCCACATGTACATGAAATTAACATTGGGGCATGTGCACATTTTCAAAACCAATATTAGAACTGTTAAAAACGAGCTACTATTTATACACATGAGTAATAAATGTTTAGTTTTGACTTTTTTGTGTATTTGATAATTTAATTTTTAGATAACCAATATGGGAAACATTTTCCAGTAGTAGAAAAATAAATAAAACCTTTTCCTTATCAGTAACACATTTCAGTTGCCTTCACGATGACATGATGTCATTTGTTTTTAATTGAAATGGTCTAGACTCATAATAAAGATAAAATTATTACCAAATTTAACGGTTATATTTACTAGTATCTGTAAGAGTTTGCCATTAAAACTGACTTTGCTGATAGTGACAGTACGTATCCTATACTTCACAGAAACATGGACACAGACATATGCAGCAGTTGGGATAGGATTTGTGTGTGTTGTGGTTGGTATACCTCTATGGTGGAAGACAACTGTAGTGTACAGAGTCAGTTTACCTTATTCTGATATAGAAGAATTATTTCAGGCAAAGGTATAGTCAGAATTGTCAATAAAGGCATACTTCTTTTTCAAGATAATGAGAAATATACTGGTAACTGAATGCAACCCATCCTCACAAGTCAGGTTTTCTGTGTCCACATGTGTACACGAAACCCTGACAAACTTGGCTAGGAAATTCCCAGGCTAGTAGATTTTCATATGACGTCAAACCTTCAAAATATCAACTAATGAAATTGCTTGAAAGAAGCAAGTGTTTGACAGTAGTCATATTTTCTTATTCTCGAGTGTGAAGAAAACGTAACGCAACTAATAAATAATGCTGTAATAACAAACTGTTAACACTACTGTATAAAATACACTGATTTTCAAATGGTCTATGCAACACATCTGTTTGGTTTATTTACAATCGACATCGGAATATCCCCTAACCAAGTCGTGAATGAAAGCGAGCTTTTGATTGGCTACATTAAGGTATGATGTAGCCAATCAAAATAGTGACTTCTAGCCCCAGGAATTTCCTAGCTTAGTTTGTCAGGGTTTCGTGGACACATGTGGACACAGAAACCCTGACTTGTGAGGATGAATGCAACCTTAAATACAGTCTTTTGTCTATAGTTTTGTATATACAACCTTGAAATAACTTATATAACTGATATACTAATATAATATTAGTAAATTATTATTAAATATTATTAAAATAATACCTTGCCAATTTTTTTATATCGCCTTAAAGTAGGAGGTAATCTATTACCATCACCTTAGCTTTTGTGTTTGTTAGCATCCATCATTAATTTTGATTTTGCCCAATGGGAACCTAACTTGGATGATATTGTATAGTCTCATTTTATCCTGTTGCACTGAACTTAAAATAGACATCATTAATAAAAAATGACAAAGCTTTTAAGGGTTGATTCTGATTTATTTTTCTGCTAAACAAGCTGCTATTGATCTGTTATTTCATGAAAAGGAATTGTTTGTCATATATTCTGTGTTTTCTAAAATAGGATATGTATAACTGAATATTTAAAGTAGGCCAATTTTAGAAAAAAAAACAAAGAAAAACATTAGCTCTAACCATTGAGCCAATTTGAATCAAGTATAGTATGATGATCCTTAGAATACTAGTAACCCAAATAACAAGCAATACCCACGCCATACAACCCAAAATTGCCACTAGTACTTAAAATAGGAATTGTCAAACAATAAGAATTTTCCTAAATTTTTTCCTGCAAAGTTGTATATTTTAATTTCGTTTTAACACTCAATACATGAGCAAAGTTGGTTACTTCCTATAACCTAACTTGCTTTTTCAGCACGTGACTGATTGTGGCGTCATAATAAGATGTATTGTTGACGTTGGCTATACATGAATTCTTCCGCAAACAACAAGTGACGACACTAAAATTGTGAATTGCAAATATTATTTGATTACTTGTAAAATAGTGTTCTTGTTACATCATTTTTACTATAGAATTTAAAATATAAGGTTTGTTTTCAATTGTTGGTTAGATTATTGGATATAAACGACTTTGGATCGATTTACGCTGCAACATAAACCGCTTCTCGGTTTATTCAGCGTAAATCGACCCAAAGTCGTTTATATCCAAAAATCTAACCAGCAATTGAAGACAATCCTTAAATAAGTTTGAATCATCTTGGGATAGAGTACTTTTATTAAAATTTTAAAAATGGATTCTTTTAGCCAGTGTTGCCCAAAAGGTAAATAATAATATTATTTAAAAAATCTCTGGTGTGGATGGGCCTTAGATGATCCACTACAAACATTTTATACATATATACATGCCTTTTTTTCGTACCAAAATGATATCATAAAGCCCTGCCCTCGAACCAAGATGGCTAATCAATACAATGTAAAACCATTTGTCAGATTCATTTGTTAAAGAGGGAAATCTTGAATCTGTATTATAGTCAAAATAGGTATTTTTCTTCAGACAACATTAAGGTACATGTATCTGACCTATAATTTAAGTTACTGTTTAATTTTATTTTTCGAACAATAAATACAGCTTTATTAAATCGATGTACTGCTAATCAATGATACAAATAAAAAATATTGTTTTACTTTGAGTCAATAAATGTTAACAGTTTTGAGTGAAAACCTAGTTACTAAAATAATATTTCCAATGTTTGTCGAACATTACCGAAGTCTGCTCCATTTAAAAACAATGGACATCTGGGACAACAAATATTTTCACATGGTTAATTATGGTCCGGATACCTTTAAACTGATGAGTAAAGTTGTTTGTTCTTATTTTCAGTTGAAGTACACAGTAGATGTGGACATCATTAACTTTGACGTCCAGATTACAGATGTAGACTTGAGAACACTATCTGAACTGTTAACATCAAAATTAGGTAGATTTAAAAAAATGAAACTTTAAAGTTTAATCCATTTTTTTTTAATCTGATATTTGAATTAAGTGAACCAGTAACGATTTGTATTTTGATTGTTTTTTCACCAATCTCTGACTCATAGTGTATAGATTTGCTTTAGGTGCTCCATTTTTTTTTGCAAATAAAACTATTTTTTTCTGACCATAAAATTGATAATGAAATGCTTAAAGTGGGATTACCGCAACAATAATATTCCATAAAAATAATAGCCTTTTTTTTCTAACATAAAAAATGGATAAGATAACACATTTCATTTAGATTTTTAAACAATTTTGAAAATGAGTGTTTCCTTTAAATTTTATCTTTATCCAATACATGTAATTCATAACACGAAGCTTATCTCTATATAGTATCTGGACTACATCACTATATGGCCCACAGTATTATGAATTATTTTGATTATACTTTCAACCACTCCTATTGCTCCAGATTTTGACTATAAAACTACACATAACCATTTATGTTAAGGGTTGTCATGAAAAAGATATTTTTATAAATGCATGTTCTGTCAAATAGAATAGAAATATTTTGAGTATAGGGGTATTTTATAAAAGAAATGTTTGTAAAGTTATAATATCAACAAAACAGAACCAGATAAATCAACATTGAAATCATCAAGTACAAATTGAGTATATATGGCCTGGAGCTCTAGGCAATATACGCAATTATTACATGAATAGAATTTTGCATGTTTTTGATTGGTCTAAAAACAACTTTTGGGTCACGATAAATCGCAACAGTACTAAAATTACATAAAATGCTTGTACGCTGCACGATTCCGCTGCATAGTAGTCAAGCGGAATGCGATATTGACCTGGTTTTTATATTTTAGCCAATCAGAATGGCCGTCTTAACAATTCATTCGTCCAATCAAATCACTTGTATTAATTGTACATCGTGCGTGACAACAACAAATGGGAGAAACGTCGGCTCTGCGAAATGTTGATTCATTTATATTCTTCTCATATTTGAAACTGGAATATCGGAATTACCAGCAAATTGATACCAAAACGCAGTATTAAATAAAAAATATTAAGGGTAACAACAATTGCAAAATGTAAGCAGGGGCTCCAGTAGAAAAGGCATCCTCTGTTTTTCTGATCAAGGGGAGATGGTGGTTTTATTCATGTAATAAAACAATTGATGACTTTGATATACGGTCGCTATCAGGATTGATCAGCCCTCAAAAATGTAAATTCACCTCGCCTAGCGGCTCGGTGAATATTATTTTTTCTCTGGCTGATAAATCCTGATAGCGACCTATATCAAAGTCATTAATTGTATAATATTGCATGGAACAAAATATGAAGATTTAAAAGGAAAGGAAATCTATAAAAAGTGATTAGTGTTTGTAGTTGGTATGTTTTGCACACCAATGTAATGACCCAAACATGCTGTTTTTGACATTTGACATAAATTTTTGAATGAAATAAATGTAATTTCAGCAACAAGAGAGAATGACATATTTTGTAAATACAGAGTCAATGTAAGGCAGTGTACAGATGAAGAGAAAGCTAATGAAAAATTTGAGTTGGCAGGTAAAATTTCATATCGTTGTCTCTCTACCATTACTGTTTTAAGAGCTAATCAAAGTGATGAAATAATAAGTAGTGGAAATTAAAAAACTTGATGCTCGCATTGGAGGGCTACTTTAGTGAATAAGTCTACTAATCATGGTCACACCTTGCCATGTTAATATTTTTTAAAAGTGATTTTGAAGTCACCCTTTTATTTGGAACACAGTTGACTCTCAATTTACTTTCCATTCTTTTCAGAAATCATGATATTTGTCACAGCGTCCTGTTAATTCAACATTTTTTGTCCAGGGAGAATAAAAGTTATGAACCAGGGTAAAGCTGGTTCTCTGTTTACTGAAACTTTTTATAGAGTATAGTCTAAAAATACTGGCATGTACTAGTCGGGGTTGCAATGGAAATTATATATGCTCTGGGGGTTTAGGGGTTGGGTGGGGAATGTGTTCTAGGTAATGGTAGCCAAAGTGACTTCCAATATTTGTTTTGTTTGTTTGTTTGAATGGTGTTTTAACGCCACTTTCAGCAATTTTTCAGCTATTTCATGGCGTCCAATTTTTATTGGGGGAGGAAGCCGGAGTACCCGGAGAGAATCCCCGACCTGCGGTAGGAAAACTGGTCCAATATTTGTATTTCTTAAATATTTGCAATAGTTTATTGTACATTGAATTTATAAAATAACATACCATTATGTCATTTTACTTCTTTATTTATAATTTGTTACCAGTATAATGAAGGAAGCATTTTGTTGTACTGTTTTGTTAGACAGTTGATTCTTTGTCTTTAAAATGTTTATTTAAATATGTGATATACTTATGTTATAAAAAGAAGATCGGTCTAAAATCTTTTTTGTTCTTGCCTTCCAGTGCTACTTTATTCCTAATTAACACTGCTTAAAAATTGATCATGAAAAGAAATAAATACCAAGAAACCTGCACTTAATAAAATTTCTTAAACCAACAACTTATGCTTTAATTAAATTTTTCCTTGTCAGCCTAAGAATGCTACAGCTCCCAATAATTTTGACTTGTTGCTAGTCCAGGAGCTGCATCTCAATCTGAAACCAAGTATTTGGGTAATAAGTTCATTAACTAAGACATATGTGAGTAAAAACGGGTTAAAAAGATATTTCAGATAATGATACATTTTTTAAGACTGTCTGCCCTGTGGGATCACTATGGCAAAATCTGTCACTCACTTATTACCTTTTTTGATAATTTCAGAACTAGATGAAAAGCTGCATCCAGTTGATGGAGAACATAATAAATATGAGGTTATTCTTCTGTCACGGAGGCTGAAAAAGCCATACATTGGTACACATCATGCTTTGTATATATCTACAGGCAAGGGTAAGAAGTTTTCACCTTAAGTTTTTGATAAAAAATGGCTGCAGAGTAGCTGTATGAATATATGCTTTGTTAGAGTATAAGTCTGACAGTATCATACTAATTTTATTCTAAACCTTAATATGGACAGTATCTACTAGTATTTCAAGTTTGAAAATAACCAAATTCAACACCATTTGCCTGAGTTTAACCAGGAAACTATAAAATAAAAAAAATAATTCAATTTTATTTTTGAAAGCATCATTTTAAATTTTAAATTCTAATATGACGTCCTGCTTTAGCTATGTAAACAAATCTGTGTCAAAATTCCAATAAGTTGAAATCAATAAAACATCTTAAATAACCATGCTAAATAACACACAGTCAAATCGAATCCTTTCTAAATGACACAAAGTCAACCCATGCTAAATGACACACAGTGCCCAAAGACACTAACTTCATTTAAGCTTTATTGCCTATAGTTTTCAGCACTGAGCTATTCAGAATTACTTGTTTAGGCTGTACAGCTTCAACATAGTAACTAGACGATCCGTAAAGATTGGTGGTCAAGCAGGGGCTGCTCTGGCTTCTAAAAAGCTGGCGCCAAAAAAATCGCCAACTGCAATTTTCTGTCGCCAGTTTTGTAAAAGTGTCGCCATATTAGAAATCGCAAGATAACTATATGACATGGCGAAATTGTTTAACATTATGTGTGACATATTCTGTAACGTTGGACGAAATCCGACTCTTAATTCAATTTTTCAAAAGTTTGGTCTCGAGCAGCCCGTACACTAATTGTATTTTAATCATGAAAAGATGTGTGGGTGATTTCTTGTTGGCAGAAAACCAAAATTTTACAGTAATTTATTAGAAACATCTATTCCCATGAATGAACATAAAACCGGAAATACTGCAAATAGAACTACGCATGTGTAAGAGTTTTCTAATTACGAAATTAAGACGGACATCCGGTCCGGAAATCACTCAACAACGACGTCAGTTTTCATACCTGTATTTTATTAATTACATTATAAAAAAATTATTACTACAAAAATATGTTTGTTTGTTATTTTTATAAATTAATTAACAACATCAATTGTTTTATTACACGTCTACTCAAATGTGATGCAGGTAAAGCTGCTTTTCATCAGACAACTTTGTTGATTCATTTATTGCCGATTTCCGTTTAATAACTCCAAATAACAGACATGTCACTGGATACTACACAATACACGTGTATTTACAACCATAGAAGCCGACAAAGGATCTCTAATGATGCAATCGCCGATTACCGATAAATTTAAAACGTGCATGCATCGTTTAACACTATAAAATCTTGGCGCCAAAAGAATCGCCAGACGCAATATTTTGTCGCCAAATGAAAAAAAAATTGCAATTGGCGACATTGGCGAAGCCCAGCTGGGCCCCTGGAAGAATAGAATGACACAAATTACATTTTTGCAAAGCTTTGTATACAAAAATTGACTTTAGATAGGAAAGTTTAATGTATAACATAATGTTATGTAATTCAAAGGGTCAACATTCAGGACAGTTCTATTAAACTGGAACATTTCTTTGATATCTCTGTAATTACAAGGGTGTGTATTATATAAGGTGTCGATTCTAATAAAAGCTTGTCATCAGATGCTGTATAAATAAATCAAATTAAACAAATTATTTGGATGTAATAGTTAACAAGAGGCGTATTTTCACCAATCAAATGGTGGTATAAGCTATTCTCTGTTACATGATTGGCAACTCAGTTTAAGCATCTATTATGACATATAACTCCAAACTTGTCATAATTTAATTTTTAGTTCTTGTTTAAAGCTTTCTTCATATAGTTGTTAATTCAAAATTCACAAAGTTGTTCATTTTATTTACAATTATTTTACAGAATTATCAGATTTAGGAGATGAAATTGTAAATCTACTGAGGGAGTATTTTGTTAAGGAAGCTGTTTTAAGTAAAACATTTCAAGCTGCCAAAGGACAAAAATTGAACCAACAGGTATTGGTGTGAGAATAGAAAATAATAAACTATTCCAAAATATCATTTAGTATTTATAATTCCCAAAATGATCAAATTTTTTTAAGTTTGATATTATCTGTAATTTTTACATAGCTCAAATGTTTTCAGGCAAGAAAAGCAAAGATGTTTTAAGTTAATACAAGTTTTATTTAAGGCAGATTTTATTCTGATGAAGATTTCTATATGTAGTCAGTTTAACATATTTATTCATGTACCATAGGGAAGAATTTATTTTATCCCCCACTTGAAAAGCCCGAAAAAGCAGTGGCATATTGATTAGGGTGTCTGTCTTTTCTTCTGTTACTCTTTCCACAACTCCATCTACACCATTGAATGCAATTTGATTCAATTTTCAGAGAATCTTTGTCTTATAATGCCATTGTTCACCCAATATTTAACATTTGAACAGAATGATATTTGGGGTTTCCCATAGAAAAACATAGGTGTACCATTTGTGCAGATGTTGATATATTTCACAAAAGGTATATCAAATGCTTATTATCGCCCCGCCACTTTGTGGCGGATGCCCTATACTGATCAGTCTGTCCCTCTGTGCGTCCGTTCAAACTAATCATGTCTCGACTGTTACTTTGTAATCTTTTGAGGTAGGCTTTTGATATTTGGAATGTGGGTAGATAATATCAAGGCAATGTGTTGCATACCATAGTTGCTGACCTTTGACCTTGACCTCAAGGTTGGCGGGGCCCATAGAGATAGGTACCATCTCCCTGATATCTAGTTTAGATTTGCCTTTAATGTACAACATGACAGCTAATGGGGATATGTTAAGGAAATAAATACATGAGTTCTGCACATGAAACTTTTCACATCTTACTTTAATACTTTAGTACTTGTTGGTGTATTATACCAACCATATAAAAGATGTTGTCAGTCTCTATGTTTATTACTAATGTATGCTACAAACCTTACAAGAACATTTGTTCTTGTTAGAGCTAGAAGCATGGTGAGCTATAAATGTCATATCTTGTGGGGTTAACTATAAAAAAATTCTTCTCATCTTTAGCAAAACATATTCAAATATGAACACCAGTCAGGAGTATTTTTCATGTGTTCAGTATTAAAAAAAAATTAGCAAAGTTTATTTGTCACAAGTAGTTCAGGAAATTGATAAAAGGCTCCTTGGAGTTTCTGGAATAAATTGTATAACCTATACTGGTATATTTTGACAGCCAGATAAAGAAAGTATGAGAGCTGTTAAATCAAATGAAGAGTATGACGTAACTTTTACACTTGTCAACCCACAACCAGACATATTAGATGTTCAGAGGGACATTGAGTCAGGAGTCGGTAAGTTATTATATAGTGAAGCTTCTTTAAACCCTTCCTTCATTAAACAGGCCCAGGTGCCATAAAACCCTTTTGAGTAAAAATATCTTGCTCAGCATGAGAATTTTCGCAATTACCATGACAACAAGGGAAAAGGAAAGATTTGATTGGATGAAATTGAGAATAAAAAAGTTCTCAGCAAAGAAAATATTTATGGTGCTGGGCCCTGGACACTATTTTCTGTGTAAGTTACAACTTTTTGTAAATTAATGCTAACTATTGTAGATATCTCTCTAAACTGACAAAATATGTCTGTCCCAGTGGAGGCCGGTTTACAGAAGTTAAATGTTTCGTGTAATTGCGGTACATTTTTGTATGAATTGGAGGAATTTCGGATGTAGAGTAATGGGACAGGGTAAAAAAAGTGTCAAAGAGGAGAGACACTTACAACTACAGACTGTTACTACAGTGTGCTGCACTTCAAAAATCCAACCAACATGCTGTTCTAAATAAAAAACATATTAAAAAGAAAGAAAGGATGCACTAGTCTTTTACAGATATATAAGTGCTGTATAGATTAACCTCTGTATATTGATTCATTATTTCATATAAATTTTTGAATCTTATAAAAGTAATATAATAATGACAATTCTGTTAGATGTTATGTTTAATCTCATAAAATTATTCTGTTGATTTTTTTAGCCTACTTGGACCCGTTAGTTGCAAAATTGGATCAATATACAAAGTTAAACATAAAATCACAGGTAAGTATGTAATAAGAATGCATTTTACATCCCATTTAAAGGAATCATATTCCATTAGTCAGTATTTATAATAGAAACTGTAGACATTTGTAAACTTTCATTTTTTAAAAGGGGTATGTGTGATAAGGTGATAACTTAGCAGACTTTTGTACGTGATAATAATAATAGTAAATATGTTCTAACATTATGTTATGTTATTATGATAGCTATGTCACAAAGTAGCCAGGTGTTCTGCTAAAAACAGGCAGGAAAAGGAAGGTGTGTACTTTCATCTATTTACAATGAAGTGAATTACTCTACCAATGAGATAATTCACCACCATGGTTATCATTATAATTAATATGGTTTTTTTGTGTGTGATTATTGAGAGGTGCAAAAAAAAATTGCCATCAAATTTCCCTTTCTTATCAGGTTTGGTCTCACTCCCGCTGGAGATCTTTCCTTGTTTATGAGTTGTTTAATATGTGCAGTTGTTAGATAATACCTATATAGAAATGTTGTTATAATAATTTCAATAGGTTCTTACATATGTTACATAAGTAAAGACAAATTAGAAGATCATGCAGACTTTTATCACCAGATACATATTACTTCCTGTTGGTATAAAATCACTCAAGGAAAGCTGATTCAAGAAATTCTCAATCTCGCAGGCAAAGATATCTGTTTGTCCAATCCCTCAGCAGAGCTTCAGAATGGACAAGATATCTTTGCCCTTAGGTTTGAGATTTACCAGTTGTGACCAGGTCTTTACTGACAAATGGCTCAAATTGCTGACCAAATTCATTAGAATTTCTGAAAGTTCCAAAAGGGTAACATATATGCATTTACAGAAGAATCAGAACCACTTGCATGAAATTCAAACTTTATTTTTTTCACAAATATGTTTTAAACAACATTATAAATCTTAATACTCAATTTTTTTAGGCAAATGAGGTATCAATTTCTGATCACACAAATTACACATGTTCACAAAAATTAAACCTTTGTCTCTACTCAGCTTTGTCTTTTTTAATGGCAGTCAAATTTCATGCCCATTGCTCTAAACATTTATTGTTTGTTAGCCTGTTTTCATCCTAAAATAGCTGTCATACTGCTTGCTGGACATAAATCATTTACTCAATCATTTTGAATTTTTATTTTAACATGTTCAAGCAGAGTATATATAAGTTATATGGACATTATTAAAGGCTGTATATGATTTTTTAGTTTGAAATGGAACTTTAGCTTACAGGAAATAATATTGTATATATGTATTAAAAATGAATGTTGTGTTGAAAACTTTGCTTGAGGTTTTATTAAAAATAAAATTTTGTATGGCTTTTTTGTAATTATTTAATTAAAAATTCATTCTATTGTAATATGGCATATTTAATTAGGATATAACTGTAACTGTATTGTATTTGACAGCATCATTTGTTGATTTGATTGTCACAATTTTTCTGACCTTGTTGGCAAGGTATTACAAGAGCCAGTAAACAGATATCTGTGACCATCTTATCACTAGTTGATGCCAGCAAATGTTTTGAAAAAAATTCTTTTACCAAAAATAATACTAGTACATGTCCTTGGGTTAACATCTGACTACATCAGTTGTGGAATTGATGCCATGAAATTATTGTCGCTGTCCAATCAGAATTAATGTTATATTCAATGTTGCAGTAGAATTCTGTATTGATGTCTAACATTATGTTTTATATGATTGACAGGTACTATACTTTACTGGATTATTGAGACGACCTAAAGAAGATAAACAGACAGGAGAATTTCACTATGATATAGAAGATTTACCACATACAATAAATCCATTGGAAGTTAAGTTGGGTATGTTCTGTTGCCTTCTCCACTCAAAATGTCCAATTGTGCATATTTTGTTGTGGTCTCCACACATTTCTCTGGAACTTTATTTGTTTATTTTGTTTTTATTCCATACAGTCCACTAGAAGTCTAATTGAGTATGTTTTGTGTGTGTGTGGAGAAGAGATATATTAACAAAAACATTTTAGCTGGCACAAACCTTTACCTTATTAAATTTTAATCTTATTCTCTGATCACATGGCCATTTAAAACCAGACTTGGTATGAATAGACTATAAATGACCCAGTGAAAAGTTGGGAAAATGGTCACATATAATCCAAGAGTGCATCATACAGTTTGTGTGAGTATCAAATTGTATTGTTTTGTCCACATATTAAAATGCTTTTTATTCTGTCCATACTTTTTGTTTAAAGATTTAACTTATTATTTTTTAGGATCCCATGCTTCAAACAATCCAGCTTTGAATTTCCTTACGTACATACCTAGTAGAAATCAGCATCCATTATTTATTCATCATAGGAAAGGTAATGTATGATTTAATCATAATGTTTAATGATTCTGTATAAAAAATATCAACTTCCAAAGTGGGTAGTTAGTACACTAACATGGATTTAGGTAGATCTGTTATTGGATCTTTAGTTATACCAAAGAAAAAGTACTCCGGCTTCCTCCCCAAATAAAAACTGGACGCCATGATATAGCTGAAAAATTTCTGAAAGTGGTGTTAAAACACCATTCAAACAAAGATAAAGCTAGAAAAGGTGATGCCCCTGCACTTATTTGACACAGCTGTATTATAACTGATTTTAAAATAGCAGTTCCTTGGAAATGGGATTGTGTCTGGGAGACATTTGATGCCCTCACAGTCCGCTAACAAAGCTGTATTATATTTGATAGTGCAGATGCACAACCTTGGAAATGTTTATTGATGTCACAAGGAAGACGAACATACCAAATTGAAAGTGCAAGGCGCTTATTATAATTCTATGAAGTTTCAGTCCTATGCCTGTAGTTTCTGTAAAAATTGGTGAAGCAGAATAAACAAATGTAAACTTGATCTGTAACTTATCATAGTAGACTCACATACCAAAAAATCAGCTTATATCTACAAGTTTACAAAAAAGCCAGAAAAACTATTACTTTGATGAAATTTCTGAAGTCCAAGGCACGTAATTTTCGTAAAAAAATCGGTGGAGAGGAACGAAATGTAAACTTGATCTGCAACATATTATAAAGCCCTGTGGCTTATTGAAAAAGTCTAATACATGTAAATATTCACCATTACCAGTATGGGATTAAAAAAGCAAATAATTTTCAAAACTGGAAGAATTTTGAAATTCTATACTGGTACTATACTTGTTTGTTAGCAACAGACAATCTATTTCCTGACACTTATCTCAAATACAAACTGGTGCTGATATATTTCTATATTAATGTCCATGATATCATTAAAATATTAATTTCAAATATAAAAAATTAAAGAAAATAAAACATCGGGGTAAAGATTGTTTAATTTTATGATGTTTTCTTTAATCAGACATTAGAAAGTAGTACGACCTCAAAAATTAGGTGTCGAAGAGGCCATATTTTGTTTAGTGTAACAGAGTATGTATCAAAGTGGATATGAACTCTGCATCATAATTCAGCCATTAAGTTTGACTATATGTTGTTTGTTTGTTTTAGATGTGAAGGTTGACAGTAATTCATTCCTCAGTCCACGCTGGGGTGGTATTTACATATACAACATTCCTACCCCAGGACCAAATGATACACTTCCTGTTCCTGTAAGCCTGAATATGAAGTCAGTTATGGAAGTATTTATAGCACAGCTGAAAATGCTACTTAATCTACAGTCACAGGTAAATGTTATAATAATCATGATGGAGGCCATATATTAGGTTCAAATCCTGGTTTGGTTTTAATTTAGATGACTAACATATCGATGGGTGGAGTTTCTTTCATTCTGTTGCTAAATCAGCATACTAATTTTTCTACAATGATCTATATTACATTAATCAAATGTTCACCAAATATAATCATAATGTGCCTATCATGGAGATGCCGATACCTAATGTTTTTGATGAATATTAGATAAGTACTGCTTTTTCTTACCAAAATAAGGAATTGAGAGTTTTACAATTTTGGAACATAAACTGTTGTTAAACATAAAATGTGGAATCTTGCAAGACTTAAAACATACATGCTTGTAGTAAACTCAATTTATTTAATCTTTAAATTGCTACTTTTGGGGTCAAGCTGATCCAACGTATGAACCCTCATGGAAACATTTCTAGATGCAATTTAACCCAGATCTCTCATTCATTCCTTCTCTGAAAGTTAACTTATATTTACAGTTACATGATGCTGTAGAAGTAGCTGACCCTCTTAATAGAATCATTACAGAATGGGTAGGTTTTACAATAGAATTATTACAGAATGGTTAGGTTTTAAATTAGAATTATTGCAGAATGGTTAGGTTTTACAATAGAATTATCACAGAATGGGTATGTTTTACATAGAATTATCACAGAATGAGTAGGTTTTACAATAGAATTATCACAGAATGGGTAGGTTTTACAATAGAATTATCACAGAATGGGTAGGTTTAACAATAGAATTATTACAGAATGGGTAGGTTTTACAATAGAATTATCACAGAATGGGTAGGTTTTACAATAGAGTCATTACAGAATGGGTAGGTTTTACAAGAGTCATTACAGAATGGGTAGGTTTTACAATAGAATTATCACAGAATGGGTAGGTTTTACAATAGAATTATCACAGAATGGGTAGGTTTTACAATAGAATTATCACAGAATGGGTAGGTTTAACAATAGAATTATTACAGAATGGGTAGGTTTTACGATAGAATTATCACAGAATGGGTAGGTTTTACAATAGAATTATTACAGAATGGGTAGGTTTTACAATAGTGTCATTACAGAATGGGTAGGTTTTACAATAGAATTATTACAGAATGGGTAGGTTTTACAATAGAACTATTACAGAAGGGGTAGGCTTTACAATAGAATTATTACAGAATGGGTAGGTTTTACAATAGAATTATTACAGAATGACACTTTGATACAAGGAAATTGTTTAATGTTCAATAATTAAATTAGCATTTTGATTTCACCTAAGATAAAACATTCTTTATACAAAAACTTATTTTGATGTTGGTTTTGTTTGGTTTTTTTGGTGGGGGGGGGCAGGAACCTTATTGTGGCAGAGTGGTTAAGGTAGTTAGTCTACTATTTTATATGTGCCTGTCAACACTGAGGAATGTTGATTTGAGTCTCACTGCCTGCAATTTGTTAAAACACACACCAATCAAATAAACAAACAAATGATTTAAAAAAAATTTTGATTCATGTAGGAATTAGATAGTTGGCTACGACACAGATGTGTTGAGAATCTAGGAACATCAGCATCAACTTTGAGGTCTCTGGCACAGCTGTTGGGCAAAATCAGAAATATAGTTATACAAGATCATATAGGAAAACAGGTAGGATCTTATACAAATATTGCTGCAAAGTAATAAAAGATGCAATACATGTATCAGTAACTAATAAAATAATAAATGCACATTACATACATTATGTGTAGGTACCTGTACCATGTCGAGACAGTTGTGTACATTCTTATCACTATGAGACAAGTACCTACACTTAAATGTTTGTAGTAAGTTTTATCTAAAATTAAGAAGTGCAAAAAGGCAGAACAAAACTGAATGTTTAAAATTTATCATTCAATAAAGCATTTGTTACTAAAATATAGCCCCTGTCACATGACATCATATTTCATTATTTTGTAATCAAGTCTTCTGTTCTCTTTATAAATAAAACCCCTGTAGAGAATACTTGTTTTAATTGACATAAATGATAAAAGTCTTTTCAGAAACTACAAGACAAATGGATTTTAGCTTGCAAAACTAAAGTATGAGTGGTCATTACAAAGATTCCTTATTTTTGCTGATTGGCCTTCCAACGTGTAAAGTTTTAAAATCTTTATGGAAACTATGAGATCAAATCAATTGCAGTTTTTCAAGGATGGAAGTATGGTGTGTCTTTTACAGATTCCTCAATCATGTTTCTGAAGTCTCTGAAATTTGCAAAATCCACTCTGAATTACAGGGCCAAAATATATTGTAACTTTACAGGATTAAAGTAAACTGAACCCAAATTCAATGAGACTCCTGTTTAAACCAAATTTTATTGATTCATCAGTATCCTGTGTAAACTGAACCAAGAATCAGCAGAAATTCTGTTTAAACTGAAGCCCGATTGATTCTTCAGAATTCTTTTTAAACCAAACATGGAGTAAATTAGAATCTTGTTTAAACCAAACTCAACGATTCATCAGAGTCCAATTTAAAGCGAGCCTGGGAATCAATAGAATACTGTAACTTGAACATAAATTGAAGTTATAGTATACTGATACCTGTCTATCCCTAACAAATTTCATTTCCATAGAGTTTGGATAAGGCAAGTTTCACAATATAAGGAACATTGTTGGAAAAAATCAGTTTTTTAATCTCATTTAGGAATTGCATGTATTTTTTTCCTCTTTTTTAGTAGCAAATTAAAACTAAACTTATGTTTTATGGCAATGTTCACATTTTTTACTGCAATGTCATCAAGAAGACAAAATCTGCAAATTTCTTAAACAACCAAAATTCAACTACATACAGTGCAACTAATCTAAACCGGCCGCCACTTAGACAGACATAAATGGCTGGTTTAGTGAAATGTAGCATCTTTCTCAAGAATTATGTAAAAGTACACAAAATATGTTTATTGATTGACTGACAGATTAGTGCTAGTTTGTGTACACAACACTTTAAGACCTCTGCAACAATGTCCATTGTATGACCTTTAAAATTATGTAATGATTTTGTGTGTCTACAGTGATTTATAACAGGTGAGTTTTATAACTGGCCAGTAAAGTTGGGTGAATTTACTTGTTTATTTAAAGCAAAACTTCAGGAAAGTAGCCTGTGTCTGGTTTGTAGAGATGGGTGGTTTTGTTAAGATAATTTGCATTGACTTTATTGTGCATTGACCAGGACTTTTCAAAATGGCTGATTTGAAGGGAAAACAGGTTTTCTTTGAACACAGATTTAGACTAAGATTAAAACATGACCTGTGTGCTTTTATTGTTCCATTTATGTTCATAATGTAAATTGGATACCTTATGTTATTTTTATAAAAAGACTATTCATACATCTTTATTGCATCACATATAAATATCCGAGGATAAAATAGTTAATTTATATTTGTTTCATTACAGGTAGAGGAAGCAGTTAGCAGTATTAGATCTAGTCACAGCTACTTAGCTCAGGGAAAATTAGAAAAAGCTTTCCTCAAGTCAAAACAGGCTATAATTGCATCAGGTAGGATTCACATTCATGTGCACTGCTGACCTTCGGCAGTCGTATAGATTTGAATACTGCAAGTTTCCAAGTGTAAAGGAAATATAAAAAATATATATGGACAGTACCCTGAAAGAAACTGAAGTAATTATTTTTTCTCTAAGGTGGTGTTGGATCAATTAACCACTTCTTTTAAATACAGCTTCATGGGTAACCTTGGCATTTTGAAGCCACCATTTTAATACTACTTCCATATGCGTGTATTACCATAGGCCGAATTTTACTGTCGTTATAATCAGAATTTAGTTTTGTGATTTGTCGGATTAACGGCAGAATTCAGTCCTATTGCTCGTAATGTAGCAAATAAAAAATTCTAACTTCGGTCTATTTATGCAAAATTCAAACATAATATTTATCTTCTTTACGTTATTAAAGCTTTATTGCAAAACTAACGGGAAACAATCTTTATTGAAGAAATTCTTTTTTCGTCTTGGAAGATCCACGTGGAAAATGCTATGTTGATCATTTTTCCGTATATGGATAATGTGATCTAATTTTGTTATAAACGTGCTAATTTGCATACTATAACAACCATTCTGTAGTAAGAATCCAGTAATTTACATATGTATTACCCAAGCTGCAACTGGCCATTCATTTTCGGGTTTCTCAATGTTTTTCATGTAGTAAACGTACTCAAAAAGAGACACGAATGTCAATTTAATACACAAAACACAGCGGGTTATTCAAAACCGCAATAACTATCTTTACGTATCAATAATGATGGATTTTAAACACGCAACCGATGAAAAAAATGGTGACACTGTCGAAAGATATCAAGATCGACCACGTCTGATTGTATATGCAACTTCTTTTGGACATCAAAGTGCCGGAGTGATTCACTCCCGCTCTGCTATATTACGAGTAATGGGACTAACTTTGTACCCTCGCCAAAAAAAACAAGAGCCTGTATCACTCACCTGATTTTATAGGAAATGAAGATGGCATTTCCCTTATGTTAAAGTAAGTCCTGTAATTTCAATAAACTTTAATTAGGACCATCCAAACAATATTACTAGAAAGCTTTGTTTCATTGGTTAACCGGTTGTATAGAGAAGATTTTTTTTATTTGCCCATAGGGTCCAATGTAAAAACTAAGTCCTGCGGCGGTGGCGGCCATTTTGAATTTCCAATTGCCATAAAAAACATAAACTTTATAAAGGACCATCCAAACAATATTGCAAGTACCGGTAAGTTTTTGTTTCCATTGATTAACCGGTTTCAGAGAAGAAGCCTTTAAAAACTTTTTCCCATAGGGTCCTATGTTAAACTAAGTCCTGCGGTAGTGGCCATTTTGAATTTCCAATTGCCATAAAAAACATAAACTTTATAGAGGACCATCCAAACAATATTGCTAGTAAGTTTTTGTTTCCATTGATTAACCGGTTTCAGAGAAGAAGCCTTTAAAAACTTTTTCCCATAGGGTCCTATGTTAAACTAAGTCCTGCGGTAGCGGCCATTTTGAATTTCCAATTGCCATAAAAAACATTAACTTTATAGAGAACCATCCAAACAATATTGCTAGTAAGTTTTGTTTCCATTGGTTGACCGGTTTCAGAAAAGAAGCCTTTCAAACTTTTTCCCATAGGGTCTTATGTTAAATTAAGTCCTGCGGTGGCAGCCGTTTTGAATTTCCAATTGCCATAAAAAACATAAACTTTATAGAGGACCATCCAAACAATATTGCTAGTAAGTTTGTGTTTCCATTGATTAACCGGTTTCAGAGAAGAAGCCTTTAAAAACTTTTTCCCATAGGGTCCTATGTTAAACTAAGTCCTGCGGTAGCGGCCATTGTGAATTTCCAATTGCCATAAAAAACATAAACTTTATAGAGGACCATCCAAACAATATTGCTAGTAAGTTTTGTTTTGATTGGGTACGATTATTCGTTATAGTATTACCATAAATGTATTTTAGCACTGTATTCTTGTAGATAGTGTTTATTACCCAAAGAAAAGATGTTTTTCTCCATAGGACCAATGTTACAATTCAAAAGACCAACATGCACTGATTCTGGGGACTATTTCATAAACATAGTTACTACTGTTGCAGATTTACTTATAGTCAAAATGCTATGACCTGTCAGGTATTTTCTACCTATTGCTCAATCAATTTCAAAAGTAGATAACAACTGTTTAGAAAACTGCTTCAATCTGTTTTCTTGAAAGCTCTTAATCAGAAAGAGCTGGACATTTACATTGCAGCTATTCATGCATGACTCAGATAACTTTACTGGAGAGATTGCCATAGGGTATAATGAAAGAAGTTACCAGAGTCACACATGAGTAGCTGCAATTTAAATGTCCAAGCTATCACTGATGAAGAGCTTTAAAGAAAACAGATTGAAGCAGTTTTCTAAACAGCTGTTATCTGTATTAAAAATTGGTTGACCAATATGTAGAAAATACCTGACAGGTCATTGTATTTTGAC
Organism: Limnoperna fortunei; assembly: GCA_944474755.1. Lineage (NCBI taxonomy): Eukaryota > Metazoa > Mollusca > Bivalvia > Mytilida > Modiolidae > Limnoperna > Limnoperna fortunei. The sequence continues at coordinate 78,873,694 of OX104116.1, forward strand.
TATAATTTATATCAAATAGTCATATTAATGTTTTATTTTATTTCTTATTTTATTGTTGAGCGTGTTTTGCAGAAAAAGCCTTTTTTGATCCTTCTCTGTTGGAACTACTATATTTTCCTGAGGATCAAAAGTAAGTATAACAGGTCTAATTCTTTGACGTGACATTTTTTATTTTCACAGTTATGGATAGAACACCACACCAAATATCATCTAATAAGCTATCAATTTATTACTAATAACAGATCTATTAACAACAAAGTTTGTTAAGTTTTACAAATGTTGAGCATTTTTCACTTATTTGAATGAGAATAACAGTTAAATTCAGATTTAATTGATGATTGTTACAGTTTCAAGCAACTGCCAGTAATTATTCAAATGTATTAGGACAACCCCATAAAAAATTAAATGTCAATACATTTGTTCAAAGAACAAATGTGAGGTCTTTCCCGGCATTTTGGTAGTGTTATGTCTAGGTATATGGTTGATAATGACTTTTAATTGAAGGGCTTGACATATCGGTCACAAAAAACTTATATGTTTACTATATAATCTGTAACGATTTAAAAGTTATTGACAAATAACGCAGTTTACGATATGAGCCGTCTCATGAGAAAAGGTACAAAAACTTCGTGACGTTGTTATCGAGAAAACGTCCTCGGAATGAACGTTATGATTTTACCGTTGTTCAGTTGCGAGTTGTTTTTTGCAGATGACGGTCTATTCGTGAAAAACTTGACAATGGGTTGTCAAAACTTTTCAAAAGTTTGGAAAAAGATTATTTAAATATGGATTTATTTCTGTGTAATATTTAAAAAAAACTTACGATATTTTTAATTCCATACAAAAGAGTTTACCACAGGTCAATAATCAGTACGTCAGTCACTGGAAACCCGCCTTTGAAGAATTGAACGATTTCCAGATGCAAGCACCCCGTGTGGGACCCGGGGCACAGGAGAATAGGCCCACGGCTTCCTCAGCCTGCAGTAAGAGTCTGCTAACAGAGGCAACACCTGCCGTGTGTTGCGACCCGTGTCGATTACAGGACGGGATTTCAGTAGGCCGGGTAAACGGTCCCGATAACCTACTGAACCCTTACTTTTTCTAGACGGGAAATCGAGTTAGCCCTGACTTCGATGAATCGGCATGTCACGTCTTGCCCTTTGTGAATCCTTCTCATTTTAGCTTTTCTATTACATTTATTTCTTTTCAAACTATTCCATGAAATGTATTAACCAGTTGATAGACAGCTTCCTTTAAGGATTCATAAAGAAGGCGGTGGCTGAAGGGCAAAGCTTCCTCAGCTTTATAGAGGCGACATGTTTGCCGTGTGTTGCAACCCGTGATGGTGGAGGAAGGGATCCTGGTGGTTGAGAGATCACTCTCTGCTGCATCCATTAGTGCGGGTCAGCGGGTTTGATTTTCAATACACCACTTTGGCCCTGACTTCAACTAGACGGGAGACCGGATGGACCCGGTTCGGTCAATCGGCTGGTCATGCCGAGCCCTTAACAAGCTTGTCGTCATTCTTCTTGTCACTTGATTTTATCTTGTGTATCCTACTACAAAAGTTGTTCAGTAACAGGCTGTTAAGAAGGCGGTGGCTCATGGGTCAATCAAGTAGACAGAGTTTCGAACGGTTGTATCGCCAGGTAACCCCGGGCACGAGGCATGCGTTCATTGAGAAATTCGTCTGTTTGAGTATACCACCCTTGGAACACCTGATGCTTTCTGCTGGAGATCCGCAGACTCTACGCATCGCCCATGTTGGCACTCCGTGGCGGGTGGGTGACAAGGGTGGTGAACCGCAATTTTCTAATCATGGCTTCCGAAACACCCCCTTTAACACAAAAAGGTCCAAAAAAAAGAAAAAATGATTTCCCTCTCGAAGATTTGGTTGTAGAAGAAAGTTGGCCTAAATTTATTGTATTATCTAGTAAAGACCCAACTAAACCTTTGGCAAAAGTATCTCCATTCATCATTGAAAAATCTATCAAGGGTTGTGCAGGAGACGTTAAAAACGTCACCAAAATGAAGTCCGGTTCCCTGCTAATAGAATGCAGTAGAAAACACCAATCGCTGAGTTTACTCAAACTTTCCAAAATTGTAGATTTAGATATAACTAGCTCACCCCACAGAACGTTAAACTCGAGTCAAGGAATTATTCGCTATAGAGGTGAAGATCTCTCGGAATTATCAGATGATGAAATCTGTTTAGAACTAGAGCCTCAGGGTGTAACAAAAGTGAAAAGATTTATTGCTAACAGACAGGGTGTTCAGGTAAAACTGAACACCTTTCTGTTGAATTTCAATTCACCCACTGTCCCCGAGTCAATCAAGATTGGTCTCTACAAAATTAAAGTCAGCGCATACATATCCAACCCGGTGCGCTGCTTTAAGTGTCAAAAGTTCGGTCATGGAAAGGGACAATGCAGAGGTCATCTGGTTTGTTTTAAATGTGCAGAAGGACATGAGGGCTTTACCTGCACTAAAACTCCAAAGTGCGCCAATTGCGGTGAAGCCCACATGTCCTCATCCAAGGATTGTCAACATTTTAAAAAAGAAAAAGAAATACAAAAATTAAAAACTGAAAAGACCATCTCATACCCTGAGGCTCGTCGTCTGTATAATACCATGAATAATCCCTCGTCTCCTGCATCAACGTCATACGCCAGTGTGGCCAAACGCGTTCTCACTTCAGTTGAAACGCAGACAATCATCACCTGGCCTATTGACAAACAGGAACCTTCAAAATTACCAGTTACAATAACAGACAAAATCATTAAATCTTCACGAAAATCTTCATCTTCTCAAACTGCTACGTCTTCAGCACCCCCTCAAACTGCTACGTCTTCAGCACCATCTCAATCTGCTACGTCTTCAGCACCATCTCAATCCTCAACCAAATCTTCAAGCAGCCCCCAAAAAAATTCAAAAAATACCAACTCCAATTTAAATTCTTCTAACTCAAATAAAAAATCAAATCAAAAAGGAGATCGAACTCCAAAACTGCTGCGGGATCCCATCAAGGTCCACAACAGGTTTGGAAGTCTAGATAATCTAGACACTACTATCTGGGGCGATCCCATGGATACATTACCCCCAGATACTGGATCTAAAAGTAGATCCCCCAGCAGAAACCGGCGGAATAGCCCCAAAAAACCTGTCAACTATTCCCCTATTCGCAGACCATAATGGGTACAATAATACAATGGAATTGTCGAGGTCTTAAGATTAATTTTCTTGAGATTACATTATTAGTTCAAGCCTTTCTTCCTGTTGCATTTTGCCTCCAAGAATCCCACCTAAAACGAAGTGATAACATATCTTTAAAAAATTACTCTATATACAGCACATATGTAGATGAGAATGATAGAGCTGCTGGCGGCTCTACCATTCTTGTAAAAGATCAATTTCTACATAGCCCTGTAGACCTCAACACTGATCTTCAGGCGATTGCTGTTAGAATATCTTTAGACAAAACAATTACTTTATGCTCTCTGTATATCCCTCCGAATTCTTCATTAAATTTAAATCAGTTGAAACATCTTACTGATCAGCTTCCGGTCCCTTATATATTACTTGGGGACTTCAATGGACACAACCCTTTATGGGGCAGCAACACAATAAACGATAAAGGTAAAATTATCGAAGGCTTAATGAATCAGGAGGATCTGTGTATTTTTAATGATGGAACCAATACTTATTTACATCCTGGGAATGGATCATATTCGGCTATTGATCTTACAATAGCAGATCCTTCTCTGTTGCCCGATTTCTCATGGAAAGTCCATGACGATCTCTGTGGCAGTGATCACTTTCCTATTATCTTGGAATCTTTACACTCTTCAAACACCGAAAGAATCGCTCGGTATAAATTTGGCAAGGCCAATTGGCCTCTATTTGAACAACTCTGTATAGAGCGACTTAACTCGGACGTTTTTGAAGCTGTTTCTGATCCGATTTTAAAATTCAATGAAACACTTATTTCAATTGCTGATGAAACAATTCCTAAGACCTCGACAAATCCAAAACATCCTAGTAAACCATGGTTCGATGACAGCTGTGAGGACGCTATTAAAGACCGGAAAAAGGCCGAACGACGCTTTAATAAACATCCAACTCAAAATAATCTTAACCATTTCCGAATTTTTCGAGCGAAAGCTCGCAGGGTAACGAAACAAAGACGACGCACCTCTTGGCGTAACTTTGTTTCTAAACTAAATAACCATACCCCTATGAATAAAATTTGGAACATGATTCGTAAAATTAAAGGTAAAAACAGTAAAGCAAATGTCCATCATTTAAAGGATGGACAAGACTTGTTAACATCAGAGTCAGATATATCTAACAAATTGGCCGAAACATTTGCAAAACACTCGTCCGCTGGAAATTATCATCCGGATTTTCAGCGTATCAAAACTCAAAAAGAAAAATCAAAACTTAATTTCCAGTCAAAAAATTTGGAAGATTACAATACACCTTTTTCTTTGGAAGAGCTAAAAACTTCTTTGAACAAATCTCACGACACAGCATGTGGTCCAGATGACATCCATTACCAACTTCTCAAACATCTGCCACAATCTTCTCTCCAATGCCTTCTGAATCTTCTTAACAACATTTGGGAAACGGGTGACTTACCATCTATATGGAAAATGGCCACTGTTGTGCCTATTCCAAAGCCAGGAAAAGATCACTCGGAAGCGTCCAACTATCGGCCTATAGCACTCACAAGCTGTCTTTGTAAAACCCTGGAAAGGATGATCAATGATCGCCTTGTCTGGTTTTTAGAATCCAACAATCTTATTTCTAATATTCAGTGTGGTTTTAGACAAGGGCGAAGTACCCTAGATCATCTTGTACGTTTCGAAACGTATATTCGAAACGCCTTTGCAAAAAATGAGCATGTTGTGTCTATCTTTTTCGATTTAGAAAAAGCGTATGACACAACATGGAAATATGGTATTTTAAAAGATCTTTTTGATATGGGGTTGAAAGGTAGACTTCCTACCTTTATTTCAAACTTTTTATCTGACAGAGAATTTAAAGTTAGGGTCAATTCTACTTTATCTGACCCTTTTGAACAGGAAATGGGTGTTCCTCAGGGAAGCATCCTTTCTGTCACTTTATTTAGTATCAAAATTAATAGCCTTGCTCAGGTTTTGAAAGATAATATTGATGGTTCTCTTTATGTTGACGACTTCCTCATATGTTACCGAGGAAAAAACATGAATAATATTGAACGTCAACTGCAGTTATGCTTAAATAGAATAGAGAAATGGGCAATGGAGAATGGTTTTAAATTCTCCACTGCAAAAACCGTTGGGATGCATTTTTGTAATAAACGAAAGATGCATCCTGACCCCGAATTAAAATTATATAATAATCCTATCAAAATTGTAAAAGAAACTACTTTTCTTGGTCTCATATTTGATTCTAGGCTAACCTTTCTACCCCATATCAAAATGTTAAAAAATAAATGCCTTAAAGCATTAGATATTTTAAAAGTCGTATCCAGTACCGACTGGGGTGCTGAGTGCGATGTTTTACTTAATCTATATAGATCGCTGGTTCGATCTAAATTGGATTACGGTTGCTTTATTTATGGTTCTGCTCGCAAGTCATATGTCAAAATCCTTGATACTATACACCATCAAGGATTGCGACTATGCCTTGGAGCTTTCAGAACCACACCTGTTGAGAGTTTATATGTAGAAGCAGGCGAGTCTTCTTTGTATCAAAGAAGAATAAAGCTTGCTTTGCAATATGCAACCAAATTAAAGGCATATCCTGGCAACCCTGCCCACGACTGTGTTTTCAAACCTCTATATCAAAACATTTTCGAAAAACATCCAAACAAAATTCAACCTTTTGGCCTCCGAATTAAATCTCATTTGGAAAATTCTGGTATAAATTTAGATGAAATTGCTGCAATCGAAATTCCGCATAATCCCCCGTGGTTAAACCCCAAACCGATATTTATTTATGATCTAAGAAAACATAAAAAGTCCGACACAAACCATTTAATAATACAACAACATTATGCAGAAATTAAATCTTGTTACCCTGACCATAGTACTATTTACACAGACGGGTCAAAAGACGGTGATAAAGTCGCCTCGGCCGCTGTCTTCGGAGAGCGTGTTGAAACTCGCCGCCTTCCGTCTGCCTCATCTGTATTTACAGCAGAGGCGCAAGCTATTCTTCTTGCGATGAAAATAGTTGCTTCGTCAGACGAATGCAAATTTATTGTCTGCTCCGATTCCCTGTCTTGTCTACTGGCTATTGAAAATTTCAAAATTAAAAATCCTTACATTTTAAAAATTATTCAAATCTACAAATCTCTTGTTGCTTTGGGAAAAGAGGTTATCTTCTTCTGGATTCCCAGTCATGTCGGAATCCGTGGAAACACAGTCGTGGATCAGGAGGCTAAAAATGCTCTAAAGAATAATGTCATTAAATGTAATATTCCTTTTACTGATTTTAAACCGTTGATTTTTAAATATATTTCTAGTTTGTGGCAGAGTGGTTGGGATCTCCAAGTTCATAATAAACTTCATGAGATCCAGCCACTACTGCACACAAATATTTTTAAATGTTTTAGAGGTCGAAGAGACCAAGTTGTTTTAACAAGATGTCGTCTTGGTCATACCAGGACGACACATAGTTATATTTTAAACAATGAGCCACGACCCGAATGTGTGCCATGCAACAGTCCATACACCATTAAGCATGTCTTGATGGACTGTGTGGACGTGGCCCACATTCGGGAACGTTTCTATAGTGTAGATACATATTTTAATTTATATAAAACTGTCGCAGGCGACACAATTTTAAAGTTTTTAAAAGAAATTAATTTATTTAATAAAATTTAATTTCACTACTAAGTGTGATGCTTCATATTTTATTGTTTTAAGTCCCATTTTTATCTGTATATACTCTCATATTATTGTATGAGATTACGTTTTAGTATAAAAGGGGAGGCATGACATACTAATAAGTTAAAATCTACAATTTTCACGTCCTGAATATAGCTGAAATATTGCTTGCTGGACGTTAAACAACAACCAATCAATCAATCAATCAATCCAGATGCAAGCCTGGTATTTTCAGAAATTTGTCATTTATTTGACGAATATGTACAGAGTGAAATGTTTATTTTATCATCCTGGTACTATGTAGTCGTATCCCGTGCTCAAGTGAAAGTGAAAGTACTATTTACGGAATCACCCTTCATGTACAACATTTCTAAAAATATCTCCAATCAATAAAAGATCGAATTGTTTCTTTTATTATGATCGGATTTGCTATTTGCAGTTTATAAACCTTTATTTTAACAAAACAATTATAGAATAATGGGGAAAAAGTCTTTAAACGCGTTAACAATCTTTTGAAAAATTATTTTTGTCACACATACACAGGAATTTGAACCCATATTATTTCGGGCGATTCATATTTTTGCAACAACGAAACTTTTTCTAGGACGGAAACACTTTCGTTACTTCCCGTGCACACACGCACACACAATACTTATTAAAATTGACTTGGGCATTTATCGACAACACATAAACTATCTGATTTTAAAATGTTCTTTTTTGTTTGCCCTGTAAGCCAAAATTTGTTTTACATCTCCCACCGCCCCCCAAAAATCAATTAATGAAATCAGTAAAAATGATAAAATAAAATAAAGTAAGAAGTCATATACATTGATTATGAAATTAAGTCGAATTATTTGAAGTACATCATTTCAATGAGGTGCATTTCAGTGAAATTGTTTACTTATTTACGCTGTTGATAAAACTTTACATCCTCCCAAGTCTGCTCAGGGGTTCTGAGTAAACAATTCACACTACGGAAAAACTACGTCTGCTTTCAACTGAATTAAATACTGAATCTGATAATAGGTCTATTTAAAGTAATGGTGGTGTTTTGACAATGACTTAAATGATGTAGAAGGGGCCTTTTACTAAGGGTTGTTGTTCAAGTAAGCCCCATGAATGCTTGAATCAATTGATTGAAAGGAAATAAAAGATTTTTCTAGTTCTAGTTATGGAATCCTTATCGTACGAAAATAATAAATATTTTGATAAGACGGAAAGTAAAAGAAAGAGGAGAAGTAGTGCCGACCCACTCCAAAAAGCGTTCGACAGCAGAGGATTCTCGGAGTAGAGGAAAAAGTGCTCATTAACTTTTAAAAGCCGTTCAGTATGCAACGAATGTTTTAAACTTTGTTTTGACATTGTTGAAAAGTGTTTCCGAAATTTAAAAATGCATATGGATGAAAATGGTGCTGTTCCTCGTGAACATGAAAATGTCAGTGTTACACCAAAACTAATTTTTTTAATAGACTATGCAAATGAATTCGGACTACCCCAACCTGCAGCTCCACGAGGACGCGATGAAGACCCTCCGATATTTCTTTCTTCGTCCGCAACTATTTTAAATTAAATTTTACATAGAGTTTTAGGTGTATCCTCTTTTAGAGATATTTGAAAAAAATGTTGTCCACAAATCAAAATAGCTGCACCAAAAGATGATGTAAGTGAAAAGTGTGAAAAATTAAAACAGTCAACATTTAAATGATTTGTAACAGAAAACAGATAATTCACAAATAATACAAAAATGTGACAAAATAACAAGCATATGAGACTCCCGTACTCATTTCCAATGAATGAACTTCATCGTCACTTTTAATTGGCAACAGTAGTTACACATACCGAGTTCCGGAGGAACCCCTTATAAATCCCTTTCTTTCTTCCCTTTATTCGAGGATATGATCAGACAAATCTAATGTTTGTTATAAGTTATAAGCAACTGATTGTGTATCCTACCGACTCTTTTAAAACATCGAAATTCAAGCAAAATCCTTTAATATTTATGTGTTACTATGTAGCTGACTCTTGCCTACTATGTACAGAACATATGGGGTCACCACGTGACGTCAATCATCAAATCAAAAACGCAGGTATTTACATTCACGTGCGTAGTGTATTAATAGTATGTATCCAAAATAGGAGCTACAATACTGTATAGTATTCCTTTTATTATACACTTGAGGGCTTGGGTTCAGGGAAGATCCAGGGTGGTGATGATCGCATACACATACATGTAGCAACTACATGTATGTATTTACATCCATACTGAGTCTCATTTTAATATGTTACCACGTTATATGTGGCCTGTATTTAATTGTTGTTTGACAGATGGGTCAAATGTACATGTTATATCAATGTTAGATCATGCACTCTCTACTTTTGGTTACGGTGCGAAGGAATGAGGCATGCATCACGTGCATGCATGCAGGTAATTGGGCAGGTAAAAATTTGGAACTGCTAATTGCTAACAGAGACTCTGTTGCTAAACATCGGAACCCGCTTAAAATCAGGTACCGTAGTAATTTAACAGTAATCCATAATACGTACAATGTCACCGCTGATAAAGTTAGTAAAATTGTTTGTTTGTTTGTTTGAATGGTGTTTTAACGCATCTTTCAGCAATTTTTCAGCTATATCGTGGCGACCAGTGTTTATTGGGGGAGGAAGCCGGAGAGAATCCTCGACCTGCGGTCGGAAAACTGGCAATCCTTGTCAATTAAGATTGGAGTCGAGTGCATCCTGAATGCAGTGAGAATCAAACCCGCAATCTCAGTGTACAGACTACGTGATCAATAGTAGAAAAACTACCTTAACCACTCGGCCACCGTATCAGCGAATTTATTGGGTCATAAATTACCAATACACTCAGTAACAACAAACTGGGATTAATCGGTCAGAAGCTTATGTAACGAATATATAGAGAGATTTTGTATTTTAAACAGACATTGTAATAGCATAACGTCCTGTGCGCTTATTTGATACTTGCCGTGATAAAGCCTGCATCAAAACTAAATTTTCAATATTTCGTATGTATATCATAAAAAGCACGAAGCTTATTTTTATTCGAATACACCATTAACAAATTCTTTTAATGCGATTTTCGATCTGCATTTTAAAAGTTAAACTATGTTATTAATGATTTTATTGTATTTGTTTTGTTTTTGACGATTTTTCATTATAATTGATTTCTTGATCTATTAGGTCGAATTTCACTGCCGTTATAATCCGAAGTTAATTTTGTGATTTGTCGGATTAACGGCAGAATTCAGTCCTATTGCTCGTAATGTAGCAAATAAAAAATTCTACCTTAGGTCTATTTATGCAAAATTCGAACATAATATTCATCTTCTTTACGTTATAAAAGCTTCAGACATTGCGAATATAACGGGAAACGATATTTATTGAAGAAATGTCCTTTTTCGTCTTTGAAGATGCACGTGGAAAATGCTATGTTGATCATTTTTCCGTATATGGATAATGTGACCTAAGTTTTAGAAAAATCATGCTAATTTGCATACTGTAACAACCAATCCGTAGTAAGAATCCAGTCATTTACATATACTTTTCCCAAGATGCAACACACCATTCAGTTTTGGGTTTCTGAATGTTTTTCGTGTCGACACGAATGTCAATTAATACACAGCACACAGCGGGTTATAAAACACTTCAATAACTACCTTTACGTATCAATAATGATCGATCTTAAACACGACATCGATAAAAAAAATGATGACACTGTTGAAATATATCAAGATTGACCACGGCGGATTATATATGCAATTTCTTTTTGACATCAAAGTGACGGAAGGGAGAGATTCACTCCCACTCTGCTACATTACGAGTAATGGGACTAAATTCGTACCCTCGCCAAAAAAAAAAAAAACGAACGCGAGGGTACGATTATTCGTTCTATTGATCTATGTGATCCGGCTTGCATTTTACTCGTTGAATTCAGAACATCAGCTTGTGTCGCGAAAACAAGAAAAGGTAACCAATTTTAATTGTTTTATTGCCAAACAATAATAATTGCAAAATAATTTAATTTTTAACGATCGAATCGATAATTCAGAACGATCAAATCAAAACGATACTATTTCCGTGTCAATTAAAAACTTGTTTGTAATAGGTTGTATAAAAAGACCTTCAAAGACCAACTTTGTGTTTCAGAGTTTGTGGACGAGGTATGTATTCGCGAAAACTTTCCGACGTCAGACTCTATTTTTTGACGTTTTTTGTATTTATCTGCCCAATTTCAAACGTGAATATTTTCCTTATTAATAAAGATACCAACAAACGGAAAAGCGTATATAAATCAGCAGGACTTAAGCTATAATAAAATGTTAAAATCTGAATTTCGGTAAAAAATGAGTTTTTGTACCTTTTCTCATGAGACGGCTCATATGTTTTTGGCCACCATTTTGAAACCACTCAACCGAATATGTACTTCTTGGGATCAAATTGTAGGAATTTTAATTCTCTTTCAAATGAACCATATGTTTCATTCATCATCTGTAACGTTTAAAATGTTATAAAGCAAAAACCATTTTCAAAATATGAATCAAGGGCAATAACGCAAAAAACAACAAGTTTTACGCTTTCATATATGAAACATTTTTTGTACATTTCGATGTGACGAACATTTTTCCCTTGTATTGTCTGCTTCAATTTTGTACGGTTCAAGTGTCATTTTATAAAAACTGTTTACGGTGTCGGCCATTTTGAAAATGGCTGTCCGTAACCATTTGACTTTAGTCTTAAACTGAAGGGCTTGTTATGACGGTCATAAAACACCATATGTTCACTATATTATCTCTGAAGGTTTAAAAGTTATTAGCCAAAAACTGATTAGCCGAAACGTGTCAAGGGCCATAACTCGAAAACGGTTTGTCGCACAGTTTTCAATCCTTTAAATCAAATGTAGATCTCAATGAGAGGAACATTTTTCTGATATATTGTCTGCTTCAATTTTTTATGGTTTTTGAGTTATATTGAAAACAAAATTTAGCCGAAACCTGTCAAGGGCCATAACCTCGAAAACAGTTTGTCGCACAGTTTTTGACACTATATATCAAATGTAGATCTCAATGAGAGGAACATTTTTCTGATATATTGTCTACTTCAATTTTTTATGGCTTTTGAGTTATATTGAAAACAAAATTTAGCCGAAACGTGTCAAGGGCCATAACCTCGAAAACGGTTTGTCGCACAGTTTTCGACACTGTATATCAAATGTAGATCTCAAAGAGAGGAACATTTTTCTGTTATATTGTCTACTTCAATTTTTTATGGCTTTTGAGTTATATTGAAAACAAAATTTAGCCGAAACGTGTCAAGGGCCATAACCTCGAAAACGGTTTGTTGCACAGTTTTCGACACTATATATCAAATGTAGATCTCGATGAGAGGAACATTTTTCTGATATAGTGTCTGCTTCAATTTTTTATGGTTTTTGAGCTATATTGAAAACAAAATTTCAATGGCGGCCATTTTGAAAATGGTGGACCGAAAAAAAATTTTGATCCGATATATGTAATAAGGACCCTCATATCTACTTGGAAACCAAGTTTCGTGTAAATCCGACAACTTTGACGTTTTCGACAAATTTTGCGTCAAAATCGCGTAAACAGGAAGTGGATTGAAGAAATTTTTTTTGCATGACAAATCATGGCCATAAGTCAGACAACATTTTCCCCACTTTAGATTTTGGATATCTGTCATGGTTTGTGAGTTTGTCTGAACACAAGGGTTTTGGGTTTGGGGCAGATAACTCCGTTACTAAAAATAGATCGGTTTCGCAGGGTGACTCAGATCGAGCCCAAGTAGTGTCGGTTAATTGTGCCAAGTTTCAAAGCGATACGTCAAGACACTTTTTTCCTTTTGGCGTTGGAAGATTAAAAGAATAATAATAATAATAATAATAATCAGACGAAATACAATAAGGTCTTTCCACTGTAGTGGGAAAGACCTTAATAAATATAGGTTCAATCGTTCTAACGAACGAGTAATAGGCTTTCCACTTAAAAGAACACCTAAAATAAATGACATTGAAAATAAAAAGCTAAGCAACATACGTAATTTGTCTATATCAATTAATACGTACAAAAATATATAAAAAAACTATTTATATATCTTTCAAAATAAGAAAGGTCATTAAATAGGACGTAAAAAAACTTGAATGACCTTGACAACTGATCTTATGATCTTAGTATATATTACTTATTGACAATAGCATTTATAAAAATAAGACATTTAAAATACATAGTACCATGAAAAACATTTAAAAATGACTTTGACCTTGACTCTTACAGCATGACCTTGACCATGTTGAAGGTCAACGGTGATCAACATTGAAGATTTTATGCCACTATCTCTTATAATAGTTGAAATACGACTACTTTTAATAAATACCAAAAATTAGAAGATGACCTTGACCTTTGACCTTGTATTAGTTTTCAAGGTCAAGGGTCCTTATCGTCTATAGTGAAGACCCCATGCCTCTACTATCAATAGTTGATAAGTAATTAATGAAAAACCAGTTATCGATGTGTTTAATGGGGGACAACTCCTATAAGATGAAGTCGGATCCTTGACCTCAAAATAGAAAAAAGTTGCGCCTTAATGAGACCAACATTTTATCCATTATAACTTATTGCCTATCTTTTACCGTTTCAATGGAATAGCGATGACAAGACAATGTCAAAATTTCAAACGTGACCTTGACCTTTGACCTTGCGTCCATTTTCAAGGTCAAGGTGAATGATGACCAATGATATAAGGTTTCATATATATATCTGTTATAGTTACTGAGATATAGTGATATAATACATTTCACAATATATTTTATTGGTCTAGGGGAGATAACTCTTATAAAAATGTCAAATAAAAAAGTGACGATTCAAGATCTTAATATGATACACATTTTGGTAAAGGTTTCAGTTCTCTATCTATTATAGTAAAGGAGGAGATCTGCACACAACCAAGGGTCAAAAATTAGAACATGACCTTGACCTCTGATCTTGTGACCTTTTTCAAGGTCAAGGTCAATGATGACCAACTGTGAAATATCTAGTCTATATCACCACTGGTTCATGAGTTACAGTGGTACAAAATGTACTTCCAATAAATAAGGGGAAATAACTCCTACAAGAAGGTGAAAAATTCTTTAATGCGACATGTTATAAAGTGTCGCAATCCTTAGCTGAACATTTTGGAACAAATTTCATTGCGAAATCTTTTACGGTTTCATAGTTTATCTGCACACAAGCTTTTTTATAACAGGGGAAATAACTCCGTAAAGAAAAAGTGTTCGGTCAGCCAGGGTTAACTGCGAATGCGTAATGTCTCATACATCCATAGTACAAAATGTCTTTACGACATGTCGCGAAACAAAATTTATAATGGGATAGGAAAACTTGGCAGAAAAAAAATAAGAATAAATATAAGTTCATTGGTTCTACCGAACAAATGAGAGGTTTTCCACTTATTGCAAAAATGACCTTGACCTTGACTTTGGTTTTATGAAAATTGACCCGTCTTTTCAAAATAAACAAACGAAAGAAAAAACCATTCGGATATCTTTCGAAATAAAAAAGGTCATAAAATAGGACGTTAATTGACATAAATGACCTTGACCAGCAAGTTTTGTTATTTGCATACTTAATGCTTTAAAAACAAAACATTTATCAATATTTACCATTTTATTTACTCGAAAAAGCAGAATTTTCTAATAATATTATTTGACATTGACTTCTGTCAATATGACCTTGACCATGCTGAGGGTCAATAAAGGACCAACAGTGAAGATCCTATGTCAATATGTCTTATAATTATGAAGAAATGACTATTTATCATAATTACCAAAATTGATAAGATGACCTTGACCTTTGACATTGTTTCTATTTTCAAGGTCAATTGTCATAATGGTCTTTGGTGAAGTCCCCATGGCTCTACTATCAATAGTTAATAAGTTATCAATGAAAAACCAAACATCAATAGTTGTAATGGGAGATAACTCCTGTAGGATGAAGTCAAATCCTTTCCCTCAAAATAGAAAAAAGTTGCGCCTTTTTGAGGTCGACATTTTATCTGTTATAAATTATAGCCTATCTTTTACCGTTTCAAAGGAATAGCGACGACAAGATAATGTCAAAATTTCAAACATGACCTTGACCTTTGACCTTGTGTCCATTTTCAAGGTCAAGGTAAATGATGACCAATGATATAAGGTTTCATATAAATATCTGTTATAGTTACTGAGATATAGTAATGTAATGCAATTCACAATATATTTTATTGGTCTAGGGGAGATAACTCTTATAAAAATGTAAAATAAAAAAAGTGACAATTCAAGATCTTAATATGATACACATTTTGGTACAGGTTTCAATTCTGTATCTATTATGGTTAAGGAGGAGATCCGCACACAACATTGGGTCAAAAATTAGAACGTGACCTTCACCCTTGACCTTTTTCAAGGTCAAGGTCATTGATGACAAAATGTGAAATATCTAGTCTCTATCACTTCTGGTTCATGAGTTATCATGGAAAGTGGAAAACCTTAATAATAAGAAACAGACTAATAACAGTAAGTCTTTCCACTGGAAAGTGGAAAGCCTTAATAATAATCAGACGAAATACAATAAGGTCTTTCCACTGTAGTGGGAAAGACCTTAATTCTCGTATAATGGTTGTTTTTCACCTAAAGCAATAAGAAAAGGTTGTGTTGTATCAATGTGTATATTCGAAAAACCATGGAGACACGTTATCATACAATGATGTTACATAAAACCGTGTAAATGTATACAATTGTTACACACAATTTCAAACAAAAATAATGACTGACGTCATAAACATTACACAAAAACAATATTATGTTGAAGCCAGAATGGATAGTGTTAAAAAGGTCAGGTAATCTGTTTATTTATTGTTTATGTTTTTAATTTTTAAGTTTTTGGCAGGTTGATGATTGGTTTATTGATTGATTGATATTTAACATTCATGAAGATTGGTGATAACATGTCTACATTAAATATTCTTTTTAAGTCACAGAAATATATTAGGGTCATTGATACAAAATTAGGAAATGTATTTCAGTATGATTATTATAAATAATAACATTAATGTTTTGTATGACTGTTCTATGTGAATAATTTAACTCTATTTACAATTAAAAAGATTCCTTGTTTTTTTTTTAGATTTGCAATTTACATCCCATTATTTTTACCCATAAGCCTCCCTGTGTTGGCATCTTTATATAAATCATTCCAGTGGATCAAGAATCAGAAGAAACCAAAGCAGGAATAGAATATAAAAAGAAAATCAAAAAGTTCAAGAAAATCTGGAGTGACCTACACTGTATGTTCATGTTATGCATAATTGTGTTATTTATAGAATGAGACTTACATATTTATGAAATAGATCCTTGCTATCATTTGTGTCATAGGACTTGCAATGAATACTCCTCTGGAATTAAAGAAAATATTATTTTTGTATTTTGTGGTAGAAATTTAGTGATTTTTATTTAAGTCAATTTGTTTGTTTAAAACAATATTCAAGGACTTTCAAGTATACAATATTTGTGTGCATTTTTTTAGCTATTCACTTATTTCATAATTTTGTCACCCTAATCTACTTGTCTATTGTTTAACTGCAAAAGCCTGTTTTTTAGCTATTCACTTATTTCATAATTTTGTCACCCTAATCTACTTGTCTATTGTTTAACTGCAAAAGCCTGTTTTTTAGCTATTCACTTATTTCATAATTTTGTCACCCTAATCTACTTGTCTATTGTTTAAGTGCAAAAGCCTGTTTAAGTCACCACAGTTGCACTAATTGGGGGGAAAACAATGTGCAGTTACCTTTAACTGAAAATGAAATTTATAGTTTTTGATTAGTGGTACAAGGGAAACCTATGTGTAAACTGCATTCATATGAACAAACATAATTGATGACAAAGCTACAAATTGATATTATGATAATGTAATGAATTTTAAATGTGTACACACATGCTTTCTTTTGAATTTAAAAATTCTCGAATGTTATTGCAGCTTTGGTAATCATTGATCGTCTTTGTATAATTATTATAAAAAGGGTGGGGGGTGGGGAGTGGGACATTGATGGTCAGGTGGTTAAGGTAGTGCCATGTTCTATTGATTGCTTGCATGTCAACATTGAAGTTGCAATCATCACTGCTGGTTTTCCTTCAGACAGTTGAGAATTTTCTTTTGATACTCCCTTTTCCTACCCCAATAAAAATGATATGATATAGCTGAAAAACTGTTGTTGATATGATATAGCTGAAAAACTGTTGTTGATACCAGTTTTTGATCATATTTTAACTGTGTCCCATTCATTACTTTATCTGTCAAATTTAGACGTTTAATTTCTAAAATAGCTATACAAAGAATAGCAATTCTTATTTGGCAATGTAAGCCTATAGTTTGAAATACTGCTTCTCAGAATGTACAAACTGAACTAGATACAAATACATTACAATATTAAGTGTGTTATGATTGTAAGTGTATATAGAATGCATTTAATTTTTTAGAAAAGCATTTGTTTTTGTACTTTTATCTTTGTTAATAAATTTTATTTGTAAAGTACTGTTTTTGATTTAATTTTGGTACAATTGGTTTTACTCAGCTGGTGCATGTCTTTGTCATCTTTAGTGTTTTGTCTTCATGGATGGATTGAGACAACTTTACAATAATGTTCTATTTAAGAAAGTCTTCAATGTCAGAAATGCTTTCTGATAGGCCAAATTTTAAAGGTCTGACAAAAATCATGCACTATGTGGTCACAATCATGTTCTTTAAATGAAATTGAAAATAGCCATACATATATAGTATAGTTACCATTTTGTTAGACTGTGGAAAATAAACTGGGTAATCATTTCCTCCTACATTATTATAAACCTAATGAAGCACTAAAGAACTATTGCTTCAAGCTATTAAGTTATTATTACAGAAGATTAATAGGTTCTTGCATACTTTTTAGGGAAAGACCATGTGATCTTACACAAGTGACAGAAATTTTTATGTCTTTTCATGAGTTGAGCGAAGCAGAACGAGCAAAGTTTATCACCAGTGGAAGATAACATAGGCTTTCCAAAAAGCACATGAAAGTACATACATAAATCAAAGAGGTTCACATCATGATATCCTACAGACTTTCATTGGTTAATATCCAATGTCCAGTCAGAATGCCTGAAACAAGAATGTTGTTATGGTAACTTGTTTCAAGCATTTGGATAGGATGATGCAATGAGTACAGATGAGTTCATCTGTAGTGGCTTATCTGTAGCAGAAATCTGCCATTTTTGGGGTCTCAAAATATTCTAATAGAAAAAAGAAATTATAAACTGTTTTTAATTATTCAACAAATTCTAGCAATATGGTAGCACATGACAGACAATTTAAACTTTACATAACATACAAATAAAGATAATTATGACTGTAAAAATTTTCTGGGTTTACTGAATAGCATACACGAAGCTGACTATGCAGCAGTAACTTCTTAAGATTTCTACAGCTTTTTAACACAGTGGCTTCATGAACAACCAAGATATTTAATTTAAATGTATAAATATTAGAAAAAAAACCATAACATAATATTTTCTTCCAAATAAAAGGATACACTAAAAAATAACCCCTTGACCATTATGAAAATAAAGAAATGAAAAAGAATAACTTGTCACTCATAAAATGCCATTTATTATTAAACTTAATCCTTTTATTTTTGTCAATTTTTTGCAGCCACCAGTTTGATTGGTGGAAGGATACCTAGTTTCTCTAATTTTGACGTAATATTTCAACCGCTTATTGGTGGAAGGATACCTAGTTTCTCTAATTTTGACGTAATATATCAACCGCTTGACCAGTGTGGAAAATATAGTTCTTGTCACTAGTGAATATGTTGTTCTCAGCAGTTGATTGGTTTAAAATAATAATGTCATAATAAGAACTCATGAAGTCATAAACAAAACACATTCCATTTACCGAGTATGCAATTCATGAATGGTAAATTGGGGTTGGGAGAAATAGTTCTTCATTTCGCAAATTTACTACTTGTTAAAATTAGAGAAACAGAATCTTACATTAGTACTCTTGGATTATCGGATTTCTCCAATCTCGATAGTTAAATTTCCATAATTTATCTATGGAGATTGTAGAAATCCGATAATCCACTCCTACCAATGTAAGATCCTATATATCTAGGAAAACCACAGACCTTGATAAACAATAACATTTTTGATGATTTTATAGGGTGCTGTGGACTATTTTTATGAATGATCTGCAGAGTTCTATCCAGTCAAAGTAGACTGACCACGTATACAAAACAAATACTGATGATTTTGTATCTACTGTGGACAAATATTAAAGTATATCTTAAGCGATAACAAAGATGAACATCAACATGTTACAAACAAATTATGAGTTTTTATGTTTCTTCTTTGTTCCTTTTACTGCTCCTTTCTTTGCTCCTCTGACTAAATTTTTAAACTGTCCTTGCAATTTGGCTCTTTTCCTGCAATTTAAATGTAAGAAATATAGCTCAGGAGTTTTCTACATTTTGTATTCGATAATATAGTTCAGGACAAGTTTATGACCATAAGAAATCATTTTTAAACCAGTTGTCGGAGAACATTGTATTTTAGTATGATTAGTACAATACTTGTATTCTGATATTGTCATTTTTATCTTTCATCTAATATCTCGACTTAAAATCAAATCTTCACACTATCTTTGTCATGTACACAGAAAGACTTTAGATGCCAATATTAAACTTGTTACAGTTTACTAAACTACATGTATTTCTATAGCACAATACACAGAATTTTTCTCCATAATACTTAAACTGCAAATGTTAGTGTACTCTTAAACAAAAGCTAGCCAAAACAAACCTTTTATTAAGACTCTGGAAGTGTAGTGGAACATATGCATATGGATCTGGTTTTCCTTTCTTCTTTACATCACCTTTAGCTTTCTGTAAATAACAAAGTTCAGAAAGTAACCAGCTTTTTCCAGTGAGACTGATATTTATTTTTAAAGTTGACAAAATAAAGTTTAGTTGGTCTTTAACATCCAATAAGCAATAATTCTCCTATGTTTTGTTTGTTTGTTTGAATGGTGTTTAATGCCACTTTCTGCAATTTTTCAGTTATATCATGGCTTTGAGTTTTTAATGGGGAAGTAAGCTAGAGTACCCATAGAAACCCCCCAACCTGTGGCAGGAAAACTGGCAATCCTTGTCTATAAGGATTGGAGTCAAGTACACCCTGCTCGCAGCAAGACTCGAACCCTCAACCTCTGTGAAATGTAAACAATGAATCAATCTGAAGACATTACCAGGGGAGGAAGAGTCTATCAGCAGGTCATTCTAAAACCGTTGGGAAGTCAAAAGTACCGTCAGAAAAGTTATTTATCAAATAATATACAGGTGATTTGCATGTAAAGGTTCTTCATGATACTCAAAAGTTATGGATTAAATACTATTTACACAGAAAATGACAGTGAAAATAAGTTTTATCTAAAGGCAGAGTGATTTCAGAATAAAGTCAATTATGATTTTTGTCCGAGGATTATTTTGATTTTCTACAAACTAAAATGTTAATACTTCTGACAACTAAAATGAAAAAAATTTAAACAAGTTTTCCGATTAAAAACAAAAAGAATATAGAATGAATGATACTGAAGTATATCAGAGTATAACAGGACAATGAACTAAATTCTATGTCCTTGTAATGTCGACTCTAAACAGATTGATTAAAGTTGTTTCATTGTGGCAAAGATTGATCCAACTGCATGTCCTCTTACATGTAATGTAAAAACTGGAAACCCTTGTATTATAGTACAGTAAAAAACTGACCTTTGCCCTGTATTCCTTCCCATAGTCTTGTGTTTTATTTCCAACTGGTCTGTGGATACCTTTACCTCCAGCTGAAAATAGAAGAACTCCTTGGATGATAAAATGATGGGTGGATTATCATTTACAACTCTGTTCAAATTTTGTTTGTTTGTTTGTTTGTTTGAATGGTGTTTTAACGCCACTTTCAGCAATTTTTCAGCTATTTCATGGCGTCCAGTTTTTATTGGGGGAGGAAGCCGGAGTACCCGGAGAGAACCCCCGACCTGCGGTAGGAAAACTGGCAATCCTTGTCAATTAAGATTGGAGTCGAGTACACCCTGCCTGCAGTGAGAATCGAACCCGCAATCTCAGTGTTGACAGACCACGTGATCAATAGTAGACGAACTACCTTGACCACTTGGCCACCGAGGCCCCGTTCAAATTTTGATTGACTGATTGATATCAGTGTAATGTCCTATGATCCATACTTAAACTTTTTTCTGACAGTGAACAAATTAATAAACAATAAGATTGTAGCATTCTCAAATGATAGAAAAATGGACATGCAGATGTTTTATGTTAATTACAAAAAAGGATCATTAATTTTGTTGATCTATGTATAAGATAAAAAATGTTAAATTGAATACAACAATTATTTTCCACAGTTAATTAGCGTTTTGAAATGCAGCAGATTTTTCATTGTCAATGTGATAGAGGAATTTTCTATAGTAAAGTTTGACTTAAATTACAGCGAAAGTGTACATGTATGTTTGGAAGAGTCCATAGTTGTCTGTTCGAAATCCTTTGGGTAATATCGTCTGCAGTGAAGGTGGGAAAAGCTTGCGGTTTGTCCGAATATCACTGAACGTTTTGAAAACATGCGATCTTTTTGAAAACAACTCTAGGTCCCTTTTGAAACTCAAATGGCTGACTTCCTATGTAAAATTCCCTTAGCAAATGTCAAGGACAATTTGGAACATGTCAACAACAAAGGCATAATATAAAATATGGATGTGCTATTGTGTAAACTACACTACAAAGGTACAATATGGAATAATAAATAAATGCAAGCAAAACACTGAGCGCAAGGTGGTGTAACTTTTAGTATAGGAAAAAAGTCAAATCCAGGAATAGGAAAGACTACCTTCGACAGTAAAAATGTCCAATCATAGAGAGATTGATTTCCCACAATGATCAGTTAGGTCATGGTCATGACCATAGAACTTCTGACAGGATAACATCAACATAGATACAACTCGAGGTGAAAGGATTCACCAAAGTTTCGATGATTCTTGGTATATTTGCCGTGTTCGATTTTTCGATACAGTTGACCCTGATTTCTGTTCAGAACAATTTTGACAATCAAATTGCCTGTTTTAAAATAATTTAACTAAAAAATTTTAGCGTAAAACATGGGCTCTCTTTGAAAGGCAACTCAGTCTAAGGTGAGCAAGTCGCCTTGTCGTGGTCCCACTTCATCCTTGTTCATCATAACCAAAAGTGAAGTTTAGTCACCCTGTCTTTTTGAACAGTTATCTATGTCATCTTTCAATTTTATTCCCATTTTGGCCAGAAATCTACTTTATTTTTGTTATAGCATCATGTTTATCATGTTCACGTGGTTCTTTAACAAAGGGGAATAATTAAACATTATAAGCTGGTTCCCATCCGACTACACTTTGTACATAAAGCGTCGCGAGAAAATACGAGCGGAAATCAGTTCAAAATCTAAAATAAATATTAATTTTTTCCGGGACGGATATGAACTTGGTGCCGGAGATTGCAAATACAAATGCTGATAGTATTGAAATGAGCATCAGCATCACAAAAAAAATTAGTAATTTGACAGTCACTTCAAAAAAAATAATTGTGTTCTGATTAAATATTTTTAATGGTGCACTTATATAACATACATGATATTATATATGTTGACAATGATGTCATTTTCTACTTTTAGTTCTACTTTATTTATAATTCAATCAACTTGTGTGCTAATGGCAAACAAACAGTTATTTTGTTGAACAATTGTGTAGCAGTTGATTCTTTTCAGTTTGAAAGTTGAATATATATGGAAATGTTTGATATAAAAAGACTGATAAGTTAATAATTCTGTTCTGGTCATTTGTTGGTTTTTTATCCCCATTAAAAAGGACAAGCTTCTCCATCTAATCTTGAACTACATGTAGCATGAGCCCTGTCCCTTGAATAGAATTGTGGACATAAAAGCTGTTGGCCAGATGACAAACCAAAATAATAAAGGTTTAAATGTTTTTCTTCCTTGAAGTTAATGAGAAAATGAATCGTATCGAAATTAATCGAATCATCACCCTTGTATTGTGATACATATCGTATCGTGGGTAGGTGTATCGTTACACCCTAGATACAACAAACCCTTGTTTGAGTTGCATTGTAGTCAACAGCAGTAAAACACTATAGATACCTTTATACTTTGCAGGTGCTGTATCATTATCGTCATCATCAGATCCAAGGTCTTCTATTTTTCTTTTCTTGGCTCTCTGAAATTAATTACACATTCTAATATAATGTTCTTTCATCATCAACTAATATATTCACTGATATATTAACCATAAAAGCAAGAATATTTTGACAAAATTCTAGCGCATAAGTCCCATATTTCTACGTTAATAAGTATATTAATTTTTTGTGGAGCATCTTTTTGCAAAACATCATTTGAAACCATACCCAACAATAACAATAGCTGTTTAACAATATGATTACACAATGTCACTACACACAAGGTAGCTACAATAATGTAGCTCCCATTCTTTTTTGTGTGTTATGGATGGAGCTACAAAGAGGTCCATTACTCCTAATGGAGCAAACCCGGAGTGATTCACACTCAGGGGTTTTATGCATATAATAAGCTATATAACTGTTTCCCTTAATTGCTACTTACTTTTTAATGTCTTTGAAGTTTAACTGATATTTCTACTACACCTTATTCGTTACAGAACTGTATTCATAATCATGGCATTGTTGTCAAAATTTGAATTCCGGAAGTGCATAATTTCTGAATTGATTTGGTAAAAATGTTCATTCATATCAAGTTTTTCTGGATTTATTGCATTAGCTGGGATCAAATTTTAACTGAAATGATTCTACAATTTTACACTCCACAATTTTAATTTTGTCGACAATGCCATGATTATGAAAATGTGTTAAAATTATTTAATTAGACATGATAGAAATGTCATCTGAATGACGGAGAAATGAAAAAAATATAAATTAAACAAAGAAAGCATTTAATAGCGGAAAATATGTATAATTCCCAAGAGTGTTTTTGCACCATTACAAGTAAAGGGATCTCTTTGTAGCTCCATCCATAAAAAGAAAAAAAAAAGAGCTACATTATTGTATCTACACACACGGCTGTTTCAGAACACCACTGTTAAGTACATGCAAATGAATGAATGAGTGATGTATAGAGTGCTTCCTTTTTGAACATTTCAAATTAGCAACCACCTTGTTTGGTTTTGTTAACGAATAATTAAACAACTGTATGAATATACATTGTTATTATATTTTATATTGGTTTAACCATACAACACCTTAAAACAAGATTTAATATTTTAACATTCCCACATAAACAAATACAGGGAGTAACATGGAACTGTCAAAACAAACAAAACTGGAAAATTGCTGTTTTTGTCCCGATTCCAATATAAATAACTCAAATGGTTTGCATGGTATTGTACTTATTTACACAATCTGGGATAGACATTTATACCTAGCTATCACTCTATAAGGGGGCCTACGTGGCTGAGTAGTTAAGGTATTTAGTCCACTATTGATAACGTGCCTGTCAAAACTGAGGTTGTGGGTTCAAGACTAACTGCAGGCAGGATGTTCTCAACTCCAATCTTAATTGACAAGATTGCTAGTTTTCCTATCAAAAGTTGGGGATTTCTCTGGGTACTCTGGCTTCCTCTCTCAATACCAGAGGCTCTTAAGAGCCTGTATTTATAACCTGATTTTACAGTCATTGAAGATGGAATTTCCCTGAAGTTAAACAAGGTCCTGTAATTTGCAATAAATTTTAAAGAGGACAATCCAAATAAAATTGCTAGTAAGTTTTGTTTCCATTGGTTTACTAGTTTCAGAGTAGATTTTTTTTTTATTTTCCCATAGGGACCTATGCGGTGGCAGCCATTTTAATTTTCTTATTGGTATAAAAAACATAAACTTCAAAGAGGACCATCCAAACATTATTGTCAGTAAGTTTTGTTTCTGTTGGTTACCTGGTTTTAGAGAAGAAGCCATTTAAAACTTTTTCCCATAGGGTCCTATGTTAAGTCCTGCAGTGGCAGCCATTTTGAATTTCCAATTAGCATAAAAAAAAATAAATGTTATAGAGGACCATCTGAGCATCATGTAGTAAGTTAAGTTTCGATTGGTTAACCGTTTCAGAGAAGAAGCCTTTTTAATTACTATCCTATAGTGTCCAATGTTGAACTAAGTCCTGCAGTGGCAGCCATTTTGAATTTGCCATTGGCATAAAAAACATAAACATTTATAAGAGGAACCAAACAATATTGCTAGTAAGTTTTGTTTCCATTGGTTAACTGGTTTCAGAAAAGATGGCTTTTAAAACTTTTTCCCATAGGATCCTATGTTAAACTAAGTCCTGCAGAGGTGGCCATTTTGATTTTCAGATTGGCATAAAAAACATAAACTTTAAAGAGGACCATCCGAACAACATTGCTAGTAAGTTTGTTCCATAGGTTAACCGGTTTCAGAGAAGAAGAGAAGAAGCCTTTTAAAACTTTTTCTTATAGGGTCCTATGCTAAACTAAGTCCTGTGGTGGTGGCAATATTGAACTTCCGATTGGCATAGAAAACATAAACTTTATACAGGACCATCCAAACAATATTGATAGTAAGTTTTGTTTTGATTAGTTAACAGGTTTCTGAGAAGAAGCTTTTTAAAACTTTTTTCCCATAGGGTCCTATGTTACACTAAGTCCTGCAGTAGCAGCCATATTAGTTTTCCAATCCAAATAAAAAACACAATATATGTAAAGGTCCATCAAGGGAACATTATGGCCAAGTTTGGTTTAAATTGGCCAAGTGGTTTCAGAGAAGAAAATTAAATGTAAAATATTTACAGATGCCACCTACGACGATGGATGCAAAGTGATGTTTGGGTCAGGTGAGCTAAAAAACTGGATACCATGATATAGCTGAAAAACAAACAAACACTCTTTTAGAACTAATCAAATATGAAGTCCCAACCAGTGAGCATAACATATACCCCAATGTGATATACAGATTATCCTGGCATTTTTTATCATGACTAAGTACATTTTCTTTTGATCAAAATGTACAGCAAATGTCTTCAATAGACAATTACATCAATGGGGGTGTTCTCTAATCCATCCTTAAGTGACAAAGATCGAGTGTTTTCTGGAAAGATTAAGGGTTCTGATGGGTACTCTGGCTTACTTACCCAATAAAAACTCTATGCAATGGTACAGCTGAAAAATTGTGGAAAATGGGATAAAACTTCATACAAATAATCCACACAAACAACAACTTATCACTGTACAATTGTCTACCTACTTTATTTTGATTGCCCTCAATAGCTTGGAACAAGTCTTCTAAATCTTCATCATCTGACATCTGACCTTGACCTTTTGTAGGAGGTTCTGAAAGATAAAAGTATTAGAGCAATACCATTAAAATAAGAATTTAAAAAAATTAAAATGCTTGTGATATTCTACATGTATCAGTTACACTAGAAATATTGTCAACATTTTAAGTTAAGTGATATATATTTCAAAGATGATGGAATTTCATGCCAATTCTTGAGAGAACATTTAGGTTCCATTGCAAAATAAAACAAAGTCCACAATTTCTCTTACCTTCATCACTACTATCCTCAGTAATAATAAGTCGGCCATCAGCTGCTGTTTTGAAATCTCTGTCTTTAGACTTTTTGTCATCTTTTGTTTTCTCCTGCTGGGGTTTAGTGGCTAAAATATCACATATTTATTATATTATTAATGGATTAGAAGGACTTTACTTGTTTTTGACTGATTACTTTAGTTATCTATACACACATTACACAATGTTCAATTCAAAGTTAAAGCTCCAATACAATATTCAGAATCGCCTGAATATAGCTGAAATATTGCTGCTCGGGCATTAAACACCATTAATCAATCAATCAATTTTCAGAATGTACACATAACTATATCTAGAAATCTGTGTATTTTAAATGAGGGCAGAGTCATGTACAGGTATATCATGTGACCTGTTTTATTAGGTCATATATATGTTTAATATTAGTAGTAATAGCAAGACCAAATCATAAACAACTAACAATGAAATAAAATGTTTATTTTTCCCAATGCTGACTGATGGCTGGCACATGTAATCCATTTCAAAACAGAAATAATGAACACTTTATCCAAGGTAAAACATAAGGCACCATAATATACAGATAAAACAAGGAACCTGTGAGCACTCAGAACAAATTTGTTAATTTATTTTACAAACCTAAAACTTTCTTTGATGCATTAGTGTCAAGGAAATCAACAATGTCATCTGCTCCTTCCTGTAACCAAGCCAACTTGGCTTTGATTGAATCATTATATTTCTTTGACTTCTGACCCTTTAATTTCTTTTCATCTTCATCCTCCATTTCTGAATCTGTGTCTCGCAGTAAATCATCAACACTATAACAAAGAAAATTGTACACTGGATTTCTGTTTGGCAGCATTAATTAGCATAATACAGTTTCATAATCTGGTAGAAGTTTTTTGTGTCTAGATATAATGTAAATAAACAAACACTTCTTCTATCATCAGAAAAATAAGTAAATAAGTGAACGGCCAAATAATAGCTGAACGTCAAGCTAATTATATATCCACACACACAACACTAACATCATTATATATCCACACACACAACACTAACATCATTATATATCCACACACACAACACTAACATCATTATATATCCACACACACAACACTAACATCATTATATATCCACACACACAACACTAACATCATTATATATCCACACACACAACACTAACATCATTATATATCCACACACACAACACTAACATCATTATATATCCACACACACAACACTAACATCATTATCAATTATGAGTGCACTCAAATGCTATGGATGATTAAGAATTGTTGGCCTCTATTTAGAGATCCTTCCAGTCATTTATACATGTACTTTCCAAGGAAAAGTCAAATCCAGGCAGGGAAAAGACTGATATGTTCTTACATGTTTTTGGAAAAGACCAATAGGTTCTTGCATGAAAGTACATATTTCTTCCGTAAACCAACAACTTTCACATCGCTATATCCTATAGATTTTCCATTGTTTTAGATTCCATTTTCTCTGACATCCAATCAGAACGCCGGAAAGAAGAACGTCAAACAAGAACTTTGTTATGCTTCCATAACAACGTTCCTGTTTCTGACATTTTGATTGGATGACGACGCAGCAAGTACAGATGTGTGCATGTGGGCTCATCTGTACCAAAAATCTGCCATTTACAGAAGAATGGGTCATCTTCCACAAGTAACAGAAATTTTATGTCATTTTGCAAGTGAATTGCAGGAGAATGAGCAAAAAAACTTTAATTTAAATCATGAGTGGAAAATCACATGGGCTTTCCCAAAAGCACACAAAGGTACCTAAATTCTCGGCTCCTACCCAAAACTTCATACTTTTCCAGTGGCAGTCAAAATTGTATTCCTTTGTGACCCATCCCAACCCCATTTTCCGTTGATTAATTGTTTGTTAACTTGTTCCCGTCCTGAATATAGCTGAAATACTGCTCGCTGGAAGTAAAGCAGACATTCAATCAATCAATCAATCAATCCATTAACCAACATGTTTCACATCAAGATATTCTATATACTCTCCACAGTTCAATATCCACCATCCAATCAGCCATAAACATGAATGTTAAACATGAACGTGTTACAGTAACAACATTCTTGTTTCAGACATTTAAATTGGATGACAAGAGTACATGTGAGCTCATCTGTATCGGAAATCTGATATTTATGGAAGAATACATATGACAATGAATATCATGCTGATATGTTTAAACTTTTTTATCAATCTTCTGCTGAAATTATAAAATGTCAAAACGTAATGTATTGGTATGTATAATATTGACTTCTATTTCATTATATTTCAGTATGAACATAATTAAATGGAATGAAAACAGAGAAAACTAAATATGTTTTGTTTGTTTGTTTGTTTGATGGTGTTTAACGCCACTTTCAGCAATTTTTCAGCTATATCATGGCGTCCAGTTTTTATTGGGGGAGGAAGCCGGAGTACCCGGAGAAAACCCCCGACCTGCGGTAGGAAAACTGGCAATCCTTGTCAATTAAGATTGGAGTCGAGTACACCCTGCCTGCAGTGAGAATCGAACCCGCAATCTCAGTGTTGACAGACCACGTGATCAATAGAAGACGAACTACCTTGACCACTCGGCCACCGAGGCCCCAAAACTAAATATGAGAGAATACCTAGATAAACCAGACTACCATAACTGATAGTATTTAAATAACCAATTCTAGTTTAATAATTTGTATGCTCCAGTTTGTCTTAAATCATTTTTTGTAAATTCATATTCATGTCATAGGGTAACATAATTTTAATGTGTACATTAAGAGATGAATTTTAAAATTCCAGCCAATCAGAAACAAGCATTTCCATAGCGATGTTGTATGTCAAATCCTTGAAATATAAAATAATACACATGGTTGCAACATAACATTCTCATTTCTCTTTACTTAAATATATGAACACCTCATATACTTTCACCTCTGGGTACTCCGCTTCCTCCCCAATAAAAACGCCATGATATTGCTGAAAAATTGCTGTTAAGTGGCATTGAACAATATTCAAACAAACAAACATATACTTTTACACACGATAATAATTATCAACATGATTATATACGTCACAATCAGAATATACTTAGTCTAAGACAACATGCACACCCTAAACAACAAACCTTTCTGGTTGTGATTTAAATTGCTGATTATCACTATCATCATCTTCTTCTGTTTTTCCTTCTGTCTTTTTCTTTTTATTTCTCTCCTGTGTCTTTTTAACATTCATCAAAACTTTATGAATGCTGGAAGGGGCCATGTTGTATATTGTTTCATATCTAATAGAAATGGAAAATATTTTAGTATTAAAAACAACAAATAAGCAATGATACTTTTTACTTTTAGGGTATATATCATTGAACATGTATATACAGCATTGATAATACTTGTCAAAATATGGTAAGGTTTGGGTCAAGATGACATACTCATGCCAAATACATAATTAATTACCCTACAGTTGTGAAATATTTAAATATAGTTTGGATTTTTCAATTATTGCACTGTTTTACGTAAAAATAAGAAACTAAAACATACTTCAGCAAACATTTTACACCCAATCATTCGATACTCAAACAATTTGTTATTCATACCCAAATTTTTTTATCAGCTTTCCATAAACTTCCTTTGCTTTAAATCTAAAATGATGTCTGCAGTCTTCCTTCATGCTCACTAAACTGGACATCTGCAAAATTCAAATGTAAACATTTATCTCACTGAAAGAGTTATAAATTCAGCAACCTTTAGCTAAATCACAGAAAATTTTTTATTGATGACTTTCATCTGAAAGAAAAGTAAGACCAGGCTTATACCAACATGCACAAAAATGTGATTCAATTTGTTATTTGGATTATTGTCCTGACATAGAAGCCAGTTTCATTCAATATGGTGTAACCATGAATATTTAATACAGTTACATACCAAAACTACCTGTAATTAAGGTATTATATTAGAGATGGATTATGCAGTAGTTGTGCTAATATGGATCAAGTTTTTGGTTTGTAAAGATGGCCCCCTTAATAAGATGTCAACAAGTTTTGTTTATTCCCTCACTTAACCCTACTTACTATCTGTTTAAGATGACTTGCTAGGGTAACATCCTGATGAGCTGACAACAACACTTTGATAAAAGCTAATGCTGAACTGACAACCTCTCTAGCTTTGGAGGTAAGAAGTAAACACACACTGTTGATAATGGTTGCCAAAAGGTTGCCATCCACACTGTCTGTAAATTACATTTACAAAAAACATTTACATAATAAATCATTTCAATGTCTGTACGGATTTATTTAATGTTTACTTAATATCCAGAAAGTAGTATTTCAGCTATATACAGGACAAGAACAAGTTAACATCAATTAAAAGTGAAATTGATGGACCAACAATAAGAAATTTGACTGCAACTGGAAAAGTATGGAGAGTTTGGTTGGGACAGAGATTTAAGCCTTTTGCAGTAAATGAGCTTGCACTTCTAAACAGGTCACTAACTATGATCTTCAGCTAGGCTTTATGTATTGTTACCTAACAACCCTTAATGAAAGAGCTTCCCCTATCAGCCACATAGGGACATGTACGGCAGATCTGTGGGTTGAGCACCACTAACCCTCCCAGTATTTTGATGTAAACAATAAAATTTAAAACAGAACTTAGGCTATATGTTTGTGAGAAGTTAAAACTCTTAATTGCTTTGTCTTGCTAAGACATTGCTGATATCTATGTTATGTTTAAGTTTTAATATTCTAATATTTGACCCACATGGGAAGCAATACCTTCAAAGCAGATCTTGATGTCACATGAATTGTATCAAAGGTGGAAAGTCATAACAAAGGATGGACTGAACACAATATGGTAACAAAACACCCTGAAATGCTTCACTGTAATAATCTTAATTGGGTTTTACGTCATTTGAGACATCTTAAAGCTATATCATAGCATCCAGTTTTTACTGGGGTAGGAAGCATGGACTATGTTATGAGACATGCAACATTCTGTAATAGCTGTTGTTTGAGTTAACTTTTTCATAATACTGAAATAATGTACAAAAAATTCACTTTTCAAAACAAAAAGGTAGTTTTTTCTGAAAAAAATAACACTGATTAAATTTGTATGCTGTGTATATATATATATATATATACAAACCTCTGAACTCGTACAATATTCTTGTCAGAGCCAGCAATGTACAGCTGATCATCTGTGGAGATCCTCCAAGACCTGCTAATATCATCTTAAAATACCTGTTTATAACTTCTATAAAAAAAGCAAAATGATGGTAATTCATTCAAACATTTACTAACTGAAATCGTACATGTTATCTCTCATTTGATTGGTTGTTAATCTTGACAGAACAACACAGTTACCAATCAGAATACAACATAAGAAAAAAGAAAATATTGCAGAGTGTGCCATGGGTCTGGATACGGTCATATTTGCCGGACATGACCGAAATTTAAGCTAAAATGACCGACTAACATTTGCTCAAATCGGACATAAAAAGTAATATTTTACATGCAATAATCATTTGTTGGATTAAATCCCTTTAATTTGTGCTATGCAGAAATATTTGTATTATAAATTAACCCTAAGGCTATTTCCTGTCGCTGACATTTGTGTTTATTGACCACCAACCTGTGATTACCTAATAATGTCAACAGTTGACAGATCTGTTTCATCCATATCCATGATATTGTAAACATACTATTGAAACAACATTTTGAAGCAACAGAGATTGAATATAATAGAGTGTTTCTATATCACATTGCTAAGAAAATAAGACAACTTTATACAGTACACATGCAACTTTAATGAAAAACATGTGCAGTCAAACTTGTACACCACGCAAGCGCCAATGTGACTTAACGTTACATAAATCAAGAGAAAACCAATTTGAATAAAAATTCATTGAAAATAATGATAACAAAAAATGATTATTTCATTTAAATAATAAAAACTTGTAAAGAGCATCGATCGCAGAATAATGCATAAATTCAATTCGGGTCTGAACTTGTGGCAATTAGGTGACAACTTCCTATTTCCGGTTAATGAAAAACTCGCTGCGATATTCATCAAAATAATGCCGTTTCCCATTATTTTGTTGCATAGACAACGTCATTTTACAATAAAGACTTTTTAGGCAGGAGAATGTATCGTTTCATATATTTTCTATTTCACACGATGCATACATTGTAGGAGCCATCCCAAATTCCATGGTACAACCAGCTTATTCACATTTCGTGGCGAATCAACCCGACATGCAAACAAGTTTCGGTAGGAAATGACCTGAGACCAATATTCACTACCATGGAATTTGGTATTTCTTTGGGGGAAAAATGACCGAAATGGGCAGGGAAAACTTCCAGACCCCTGGAGTGTGCCCATGATTGCTAAGTGGTAGCATAGCAAGACAGCAACTAAAAGTGGATTTCCCAATATTAGAATTACAAGTATATGTATCGTATCCAATTAGATTTTTTGTAGGACTGTATTATTAATTAGTGTATGTCAAAATCATGTATTTGATGACAATTCTTTCAGATCTGTTAGTATGCCAACATCCATGTATTCCAAAAACGACCTGCCAAAAACACAAAAATTTAAACGTCATCCAATTTTGACAAAATTTACATCAAAGGGAGTGAAATCTGGCAGAACATACCTTCTTGATTAAAATCTGAATGTTGGATCTGAGATTTACACATCTGTACCAACAGGGTAAAGGCTGCTGTTCTAGCTCTCTCTGCTACTTCCTTGGTACACAGGATAGCCTGTCATAAAAAAATAAATTCTTCAAATATCATAGAACTGCAACAGGAAATTTTATAGTAGATATCAACATATTTATAGAGTATTTTGTTTTTTTTTAATGAGATGCATTTTCTCGTCTGTATCTCATCAAAGGGTGTCAGCCCATAGATTAATAGGGATGAAAAAATGCATAGATTTAAAACATAATTATAATTTATTGCTGTTTTGTAACATAGTGAAATCATGTTGTTTACTTCTGAATATACTTATCTATCTATCTATTAATACTGCTTGACTCCCCTTTCGGGTATTACTAGCAGGTGCGCGTCAGTGCAAAAATAAAAGATATAAATTTAAAATAAAAGGGGACATCTAGAGACTATTGTTGGTGAATAAAAGGTCAGGGAAATTTATTTAATTTTAGTATTGGGATTGATAACGAGTTAAAAACAGGATAAAAACAGCGTTTTGCTATCTAGGCAGTGTTTAGTTTATTTAATGCCTGCCTGAAATGATCAGGATCAGGCTGCAGAACGACAGTGGTAGGTAACTGATTCCATAAAACAATGGTTTGTGGGAAAAATGAGTATTTATATGTATTTATCTTAGTATGAATCTGTCTATATGTGAGGGGGTGCATATGTCTAGTTCTTCTCAATGGTTGTACAAAGTAGGGCGGGACTGGGATTTCAACAAAACCATAAACAATTTTAAAAAACATACAAAGTCTAGCAGTTGATCTTCTGGATTCCAGAGTCTGCCATTGTAGGTCATTTAACATGGTTGTAACGCTGTCATAATGTGAGTATTGACCTTTGACCCAACGGGCTGCTCTCCGTTGGATCATTTCAATTTTATTGATGTTACATTGTGTGTGGGGTGACCAAACAGTAGATGCATATTCAAGTTGCGGTCTGACAAGGGATTTGTACGCAAGTTGGCGGATTTTCGGATTTTTAGAGGGTATATTTCTGCGAAGGAAGCCGAGAGTTTTGTTAGCATTTTGTGTAATTCTGTTAATGTGTTGATTCCATGACAAGTCACTTGAGAGATCGACGCCTAAATATTTTGCACTGGGCACTACTTCTAAAATATGTCCGTGTAATTTATAATCAAAATTGGTTTTCTTTTTGTTTCTGGTAATGTTTAGGACCTGACATTTTCCGGGGTTGAATTCCATTTCCCATAATTTCTCCCAAGCTTCTAGGGTTTGTAAATCTTTTTGTAACACAAGACAGTCTGCATTATCCGTGATGACTAAGTATACTGCAGTGTCATCAGCAAATAGGCGGACTTGGGATTTTATATGATTTGGAAGGTCATTTATATACACAAACAGGAAGTCAAGATCAATTCCATACTTGTTAGAAATATGATTCAACACTATTTTTTTTTCTATAATCTGCTTAAATATATTGATTGATATTGATGTTGATTTTAGTGTTTATTCCAGATTAGAAGAGTGCAAAAAACTCACAATCCATCAATAGATTACTTGTCAGGATTAAGTAATTAAAGATTTTTTTACATTTTTGAAAGAAAATGCAATTTCTCGTCCCTATCTCATCCAAGGCCCACAGCCCTGAGATGAGATAATGAGAAAAGGCATCAAGTTTCGTAAAACCTTAATAATCTGTGTATCACCTTTTGTTTACTCAATGACACCTTGACAGTGAGGTGAGATGGGCCCATCTCATGATTATAGAGTGAGATCGGATTACCACACGTAAAGATCAAAGGATAATACTGCAAAATAGCAATAATATATAAATAATGATAGAATTTTGTCATCCATTACAACAGACATTATTACAATAATACATGAAAGCAAACGAAATCTACAGATATTACATTTTAATTTCTACTATGCAAAATGAACTAACCTCTGGTATAACTGCCATCATAAAGTCTGGTTGTTCTGTCTTAAATTGTTGGAATAAATTGATCAAGCATCGAAGACGAGGCTGTCAAGATAATGTTTTTTTCTTTAAATTGCAGAAGTCTTCAGATTACATTAAATAATGATAAATCAAATAACCTGGAGTTTAGCCTTTATAATAATCAGAATGTTTTAGCTCTGCAAGTCAATGTAAAGTGTGCATCATACAAAGTAGTGTCATTTTAGCCCAAATATATCGATGGCCAAAAAATGAAGGAAACAATGTTTATATAGTTCTTAAAACTCTTTCGATGATGAATTCAAAGAAATTGACAAATAAATAAAAAATTTACTAAAACAAACAATTTGGCTCTTTTACCACTAATATTTTGAAAACTGTAAAAGAAATCACAAAATATATAGCACACTACAACAAACTCCTTTAATAATAAATTCAATACATAAAATCAATTCAAAAATCAAATAAATAACAACAATTGCCTTTTACCTTGAAAACTGTAAAACAAAGAAAATTTCCTTAGATAGCGCACCAAAAGTTTAGACCAGATGAAATCCAATAAAATATCCCAATCAAAAATTTGATAAAATTGATTTTTTTACAACAATGCTGAAACTGCTTTTGCTTTACTATAACTTAAACAATTTGACACAAATTTGTTTGTAATCTCAAAAAAATGTGTGGATAATATTGCTCAGACAATTCTAAGTCCCCTAAGGGCAAATAAAATTTTCAAGGGCTATAATTTCATCCAAAACCATTGGACCTGATCAATTTTTAACTTGATCAGTAACTGATGATTATTGGGTCATATAATAAATAGTAAATAATCTGGAAACTGTTATTTTAAAGAAATTTTCTTTAAGTGTAAGGCCCATAATTTGGTCAAAAATCTTTGAACCAGAACAACATTTAAATCTGATCTATAATTCATGATGGTTGACTGACATAACAAATATCAGCTCAATATATACGATCAGTATCATCAAGTGTTTAGAAAACAAAATTGGAAAGTGTTATTTTTTCTATAGAAATTTAAGTCAAAGGGCCATAATGTTGCCAAAGCTTCAGACCAGAACAATAGTCAAACTTGACCTGTATCTAATGATGATTGACTAAGATACCAAAAATCAGCTCAATATCTGCAAGTGTTTAGAAAAAAAACTGCAGAAAACGTGTGTAAACAAGATACGAAACTTATTCAATTACAAAAAAGTACATGCATGAATTTAAATGCTGTTAATTGCAATGCATGTGAAGAATACATTATCATTTTAGTTATTGCCTTTCATAACAAGAGCCGATAAAAATTTACACCTCTAATGGTAAATTAATATGTTGGACTCAGATCGAAGTACATCCTCAAATCGATGGCATATTCTCATATCTATGGCAGATGACATCATACAATCGGAAAAATACATGATCGGTAAAAAATCTTAGGCACGCACGTCATAAACACTTCAAATTCATGGCACATTTTGGTTGCTCAAAATCTAACAAGGAAAAAATAATAAATTTAGGTATAGCGAACGAGTTCAACTACATGTAACCGTGAAATTTTTTATACGCAACAAAGTGTCGTCTAGATGTATAAATTTTTCATACAATTAAAACGTCTGGGAAGTTTTAATCCAACTTGTGAAATGAGTATCTAAATGAACAAAATGATTATTGTAGAATCTGGCGTTAATGTCTAAAAATCAAACGGTCATAAACCTAAAAAGTTTTTTCAATACGAACGAAAATATCATTTTGTGACTAAGATTTTTTGTTTGTTAATTTATAAAGATTTTTCCTATACAACTTTTCGATTTTAAAAGGTTTATTACCAAAATGATTTATGAAATATTATAAGTTGTTTATTTGAGAGTTCATCAACATTTGATGACGTCATCGACCAGTGATCATAGAAGTTACTTTCGTCTGTGACGTCACCTGCCATAGATCTGAGAAAGCGACTTCGATTTGAGGACGTACTTCGATCTGAGTCCAACAAATATACAACAATAAATTATGAAACTCACTGCTTTAGATGATGGACTTGATGACGACAGTGATGATGTCAGAGTATTCTGTATATCTGGTAAGTTGTTGTCTATAAAGCTCTTACAACCAGCAGATTTTCCACTACATATGTCCTCCAGGATTCTGTAAGACTTCTTTTGTAATGTCTTATCTGTTGACTACGAGGAAAACATGGTAACAGTAACTATATACCGTAATTAGGGTTGTATTGTCCACGGTCTTTTTCTTTTAATCTTAGTTGGAAAGGAATGGTGCGGATTATACGTAAATACAGACTCGATAGAGTTTTTTTCGCCCCGTTGATTGTTGTCGTGTTATATGCAGTATGTTCGTACTATTCTAACATTATTCTTTTACAAACAATCATATGTATACGTTGTAATGATCTTAATTTTTACTTTAATTATTTTTAGTAATATTATATTAATTATATAGAACGATTAAAAATTAAAACTGATACGAAAATAGCTGATCTGAAAACTGTATTGCGTAAAATGCAAATGGTGTCGTTATGTAACCTCAAGTGTTTGAAGATCAATGTTTTGATTGCAATCCTTCAGGGATTAAAATAAAAAGTGTAATCTTTTTGTTTTCTTTGATTTCATTGATGAATGAAAGTTGACTAATTGTTTTGGTTTTGAAATGTGTGATTATCCGCTTTAACAACGATCAAAATAGACAATATTATAATGCACTATTTTTTATTTAATTTATTACAATCACTAGAAATTAATAAAAGTATAAACATAAATGATACTTTAAAGGAGAATAAATTACATATTACAGTAAAAACTTGTTAAAAATCGCGGCCAAGTCGGACTCGGATGTCTTCACCTTGAGAAGCTTTGTGAAAACTTGTACGTGCCGCTTGTACATGCATATAAGAATTTTTCGGCAATTTTCTTGTCCAAGAAAGGGGTGCGGACAATGCGTAAATGCAGACTGTACACAGCTTTTTATGGTACACAGTATTCTTATTATTTTATGGCTTGGACTGAAGATTATAACACTGTATGGTTATAAAACAAGAACATTAAGACAACAATCTGTAATTAAATAATCTACATGAATTATATAATCTCTGTCAGTTTTTCCTTCTTAATCCCTTAGAGCTTATAAAGGAACAATTTCTGGTAGGGTCAGAACTCACAAATTTCTTTTTTTAGTAGGGATAATATGTATTTATATTTGAAACCCTGTCAAATTATAACTTTATTCTTGTAGTAGTACCACAATTGACACTGGCATTCTTACCCTACAATTATGTACTTTTTTTCAGGAAAATATTTTACTGGGACAGTTCCTTACATACCTGTTGTAAACTACTGCATGCTATACTGTATAACTGCTTGATTCTCTGGTCATCAATGTAGGGCAACTCAGCCAAAGCTATGTCTAACAAGGCATGCCTACAAATAATTACATAGTCAGTTTATGTCTTATTGGACAGGCCTTGTCATCAATGTAGGGCAATTCAGCCAAAGCTATGTCTAACAAGGCATGTCTACAAATAAGTACATAGTCAGTTTATGTCTTTTTGGACAGGCCTCGTCATCAATGTAGGGCAACTCAGCCAAAGCTATGTCTAACAAGGCATGTCTACAAATAATTACATAGTCAGTTATGTCTTTTTGGACAGGCCTTGTCATCAATGTAGGGCAATTCAGCCTAAGCTATGTCT
This sequence comes from Limnoperna fortunei, assembly GCA_944474755.1. Lineage (NCBI taxonomy): Eukaryota > Metazoa > Mollusca > Bivalvia > Mytilida > Modiolidae > Limnoperna > Limnoperna fortunei. The sequence goes on from OX104116.1 coordinate 78,912,659, forward strand.
AACAAGGCATGTCTACAAATAATTACATACACATGTAGTCAGTTTATGTCTTATTGGACAGGCATTGTCATCAATGTAGGGCAATTCAGCCAAAGCTATGTCTAACAAGGCATGTCTACAAATAATTACATAGTCAGTTTATGTCTTTTTGGACAGGCCTTGTCATCAATGTAGGGCAATTCAGCCAAAGCTATGTCTAACAAGGCATGTCTACAAATAATTACATAGTCAGTTATGTCTTTTGGACAGGCCTTGTCATCAATGTAGGGCAATTCATACTGGGAAAATAAGCTTAATATGCATAATGCCTGTTGACTCTTATGTAAAACTATGGTAACCTTTAAAACTATGGTAAACTTAGCACTTTATTGACAGTTTTGGTTTTAAATTTTATAGACATAAATAGTAAATTAATGTTTTATTTTAAAGACAGAGGGCATTTTGGTATAGACATATATGTAAAACAAGGAATCTGTGAGCTACTGCTCACTCAGTATACCCTGGCTATTCACATCATTGAATGATTGTCTATCGGTAAACAGGAAGTAGATATGTAACAGACCTGAAATTGGTACTTGCAATATAGGAACACATGGTTAGGTCACATAAAATTTCACGTAGTCGAACTTCAGTAGCTCGAACTCGGATCGCTCGAACACTCGGGATTTCTCGAACACCTATCAAAGTACGGAACTTTCCCCGTATATAATCAATGTTAAAATTGAAATTGGTTTCTCGAACACCAATTTCTCAAAAACTCGAACTAAATCAGCAGTCCCAATACTAAAAATCCATTGAAAAAAACCATGAATAACTCGAACTAAAATTATTGACAGCTTGCATGATTTATTGGTTGTAAAATGTGTAAAGATCGAAGCCATACCTGTAAAATGCCAAGCTTGATCTTTAATGGCATAATCCCTAATAATTAACCAAATGTCATCAAATTTAATTTATGTACGCCTTTGTAGGCAAATTTGTTGAAATAGGTTTTAATTAATTAAAAAATGCGCCAAAAATTGCTATCAAATCCGAATCGAGGTCATTGACACAATTGAGTAATGGAATAATACTTATCAATCCTTGTGCACAAATTAAACAAGAAATATAACAGTAAACATTGTTATTTTAATAAAAACAAAAATATGTACTAAAAATAAGATTTATATATGAAATGAAATGAAGAAACACAATTTCATAAATCCAATGTGGCGCAGGAAATAAACTGAAATATATAAACCGATATCTATTCCGGTTCGCACATGAATCATTTCCGGACATCACAAGCCCCGGTTTCTCGAACTCCAGATTTCTCGAACTATTTTTGTCCGCCCCTTCAAGTTCGAGCCATAGAAGTTCGACTGTAGTTGTAATAAGTAGTTGCTGAGAAAACTGTCACAAAAAGTTTTATCCACTGACCACTAATGTTGAAAATTGACTAAGTCAGTAAACCGGAAATAGATATGCGACAGACCTGAAATCTGTACTCACTATATAGGACCACATGGTAAGGTCATATATAAAATTTTACGTGGTTTTGATAAGATGTTGCAGAGAAAACTGTTACAAAAGTTATGTTGTGGACGGAGGGACAAACAACAGGGGTAAACCAGTATACCCCTCTTTTTCGAAGCAGGGGTATAAATATTTTAATAAGAAATTTAAAAAACTCAACAACTAAACATACCTTTTAACTGGCTTTAGATCATCTTCTTTAAGTTTTTCTAAACATTTATCACAGAAAGTACAAACTAACTACAATAAAAATATACAATAAAGTGTTAGACTCAAACAACAGGTCACTTTTTTGTTTGTTGAGCCATTCAATCTTTGCACACACACGTTTTTGATGATGTTACATTATAAATGCATTGTATATTATTTTTAATTATATTGCTGTCACAACACTAAAGCCACTTAAAATAATGTTTCTGTCAGTAGACAACAACTGTGTGTTGATATTAACAAGAAAAAAAACAAAGATTAATTTGCTATCTGATGGCCTCTTGCAATCCCATTGGTTGTTTTAAAGAAAGCTATTGCTACTGTCTAATATTTATCTGCAATACAACTATCGTTACATTGTTGGTCACATTGTCCAAGTCGTTAGTCACATCAAGTATTCATCACATGCATGTCAACAGTGAAGATGCATGTTCAAGTCTGATCCTTGGCAAGGTGTGCTCAATTCAACCTTAATTGAAAATGATTCACAATTTTTCTGCCAAAGGTTGCTCCTTCTTACTGGGTCTTTCAACCGCCTTCCCACTGATACTTAGATACCATGATATAGATAAAAACCAAACAATTACTGCTTACAGGTACAGTGGATTAAAACAGTAAAGAATCAAATACAATGAAAACAATTAAATTTTAGATAATCAATTTTTTTCTTGGTCTAACAATATTACCCAGAACACAATTTTCCAATTCCATTAATTTTCTGTTATAACTACTGTCGTTTCATTCAAGTAGAATTCTGTATACTTTATAAACCATTCAATTTATACCTCATTAACATCAATGACTACCAAAATCTTACATTGGGATCAGTTATCTGTAAGTAACATTTTATGGTTTCTAACACAGCTAACTTCACAGGATCTTTTGCATTGTCAGACTCTGTAGTGAACAGGTTAAACAATATTGGTATAAAGTTTTTGGCAAATTTGCCAACCTCCAGTTTACTTTGCTCTGCAAATACAAAGGATTAAAATGATTACACCATCCCGACACAATAGTCTGACCAAAATGATAATACTAATTACTCACCAGTTACCATGGTAATAGTGAGATTAACATTCATCAGTGCAATTCCATTAACATGAATGTTAAGGCACTTTTTACAATTTCGGTGTGTGACTGAGTTTAGTAAAAAAGAAATGGAAAAGAATAAAAATTGAAAAGAAATTCTCACTAGGTGACTGGTGTGTTTGGTTGAAAGCTGCACACAATAGTAAACCTATTCAAGGTCATATTTGTTCTTAATCAATTCAAGGTCATATTTGTTCTAAATCAATTCAAGGTCATATTTGTTCTAAATCAATCAATCACTGTATTCAAACAATGGGTTATTTAGAAATTCTTGTATGGACATCTAACATATGTGCCATGTGTAGAGCAGTCCTTTGGTGTTTGGTGTGAGCAAAAAACTTAGCTGATTCTCTTACCATCTGTTACTGAGTGGTTGATAACTTTTCTGAGTGAGCCCATAACTTCCATACGTAAATTTGGATGGTCACTTATAGCTGTACCAAGAATTTTGGCTATTCCACTGAAAGACTGGAAAGAAATGTAACAGAACATTATTTTTAGTTTCTGATGTCAAAGAAACATGTGACATTCAAGTTATGTTTTGGAAAGCTGGAAAGTTTCTGTCATTACTGGGGTACACAATAGTCACTGACTTTAATTCTTCATTCCAACAGCAGTACACAAAACACAATTATGGGCTACTTTTGTTTTTGAAGATAGTACATTTATGTTAATCATTTCAAACATCATAAAAATTATTTTCATCAAACAGAAAATAGTTTCAATAGAGGTACTTGAAAATACCTTTACTAAATCTGTTGGTTTATTACAGAATCCTGGCAGTAGTGTCCACATCTGGTATTGCAAGGCTTCATATGACTTTCCTGTTACTATGTTGCCTTTTGCAGAATCTTCTACAGCTAAAAACAAAGCAGACAATCATTTCCAAGTTTCTCAACAGTTTTAACTAACAATTTATATATAGTGACTTTCTGCATGTTAAGAGTTATTACTCTTGCAAACACTGTTAAATCTATAACCTTAAAAGTATTAAAAGTCAAGCTTTTTGCATAAAATGTTGAAATAAGTGAAGGAAAGCAAATGCTAACATGTCTAATATTCCATATGGAAGCCTTGCACATATTTATCCCTTTGCATGTGTAGGTAGGGGAAATAAATGTATTACTTAAAGTTTTGTTGTGCATGGTTAACAGACAGTATTCAAAGATGGAAAGTATTAACAATTCTTAACATTCAAAATGTGAGCATATAAACACAAAATTCTTTTACAAATTACAATACAATACAATACAATACAATACAATACAATACTACAACAGACAAAATTAAACAAATAAGAAATATGAATCATCTTATAGCTAAACAAAAAAATAAATAAACATGACTTACCTCTTTGTCGAAATTTTGCAGCAAGGGGTAAAAAGTAAGACGTAAAAAATCCTAACTCAGCGTTGCATACTGAGTCTCGGATTACTGGAATAATCCAACTACGTGGAAAATTATAGTCATCACTGAAAATTGAAATAGTCTACTTTTATAACAGGTTCTAATATGGCATCCTTCATAGGCTTTCAGTACACATTTGGTCTCTAATAAACGCGGGGCCAGAAGTGATGCCACAGAGCCAGAAGTGATGCCACAGTAAGAAGTTCAAAATGTAATAACAAGATTTGATAGATTTCCATAAAATGACAAGCACATATTTTATATGTAAATTGATTGATCTTCAAAGCATTTTTGTGATATATCTACCTTATTAAGTTTAAAAAAAAACAATACGGCAATTGCAAGCATCCTCTGCCTAGAAATTTTAAAACATTTGTAAGATATAATAGAACCAAAATAGAGTACTGCGTCTATGAAATTTATTTAGAACATGATGAGACCTTGTATTTGCCTTCATTTTATACCTCAGTATAAAATATTAACAGATATACAGTCTATGTTCTTATTCACATAGAGCAGCTTGCAATAATCTATATTTTTTTTATCTAAAAATAAAATCAAATAAACCTGAAAGCTGAAAACAACCATCTTAAAATGAAAGGAAACCTAACCTTTCCTTGAAAAGTAAAAAATAGAATAAAGAAACTAACATGCAATTAAAATGAAAGAATTGTTTATACCATGAAAAATATCGCAATATTTCAATGAATGGTAAAATTAAAAAAAGTGTCATCTTTGCACTGAATATTTAGAATAATTTAAAAAAAAAAAATTCAAAAAATTTAATAGAATTTTTTCTTTAATTAACATACTAAAATTAGAATAAGAATACTTAAAACCTCCAAATAATTATAAACAATACTAACTCATCACCGGTAATGTTGAGGGGAACTGCTTCCAATACAAAACGAGGTCCCATATATTTTACAGCACAACCAAAGCTATGATCCAGCTCTGCTTTGTATGCAAACCTGGGACTGTCCCTTAAATCTGCTATTGACTGAAGGCTCTATAAATAAATGTCATAAATAATAAATAATTCATATAAATGTTTTTTGTTTTTTTGGGTTTTTTTTTCTTTTTCCTTTTTTTTTTTTTGGTAAAATTACAGTAATCCGTTGTGTATTATCCACAGTTTTTTTCCATTAAAAATGGAATAAAAGAAAGGGGGTGCGGATTATAGGTAACTACAGGATCTAGGGTTTTTTTTTCTTCGGTCTTAACAGGTCCGTACGAGCATTATTTGGAGAGCTGCCATTTTTGTTTTGTAATCATAATAGAGAACACAGGTTATTTTCGTGCGTGTATTTTGGTAGACAAACCCGATTATCGTTCACCGTTTTGAAAATACTGCAACACGTATAATGTAATTTTGTCCTCTGCAAACGTAATTATAAATGTGTTTGAAGTGCAGTGAAGTATTTCCCTAGGCAAATACTAGTAATTGCAATCAAACACCTTGTATATTTATAATCTTTAATCTTATCTAATTGCTATAACAATAAAGTGATAATAACAAACAATGACACAAATTACAATGTATGTCAAATTTTCCCTTTTACGGAAGATAATCATCACAATCAGCACAAATAACTGCAAGAAATACAAATATAAAATGTCTAGAACCCTTCGAATTCTTGTTCATCTTCTTCTCTGAAAATTCTATAGATGTCTGCAAGCGCAGAGAGGGGTAAGCTGTCATATTCATCTTCATCATTATAAAATATATCAGGGTTATCTTCTTCAACATTATTCATACCGTTCTCTTCTGGAGACTGGTCAATGTTGTCCTGCCAGACAATATCATCTTCGGAGCCGTCTAATGCATTGGAAAGGTTCTTTTCTTGTTTGATGATCTATTGCGGGATCTAGTTCTTGCCAGGCTTCAACAATCCACGAGCAGATGGTTGTTAATTCGGCCTTTCTCATTCGACCTGTGTTTGTGAGGGAATGGTCATCTCAGGAGATCCAGGTATTCCATTTCTGTCGAAGTGCCATTTTCATGGGTTTGTTGATGCTGACATAGTGGTTGTAGCATACATGTCATGACTTCTGGTATAACAGCTAGGTCGGTACGATGCTCTTTTTTCAAAATGGATTTGACGTTTTCTGACCTGTGACATGTAAAGGAATCTAAAACAAGCAAACCACGATTAACTCCGGCACCTGGTCGTCTACCCCATACTCTGTTTAACCAATCACAGGTAATACAATCGTCAAACCAGCTATTGGGATGCACCTGAATGACAATCCCCCTTGGTTTGTCTTTCTTTTAAACACCACGTAAGGTGGCAGTTTACCTCCATCAGCAGTACACGTTAGCATGACTGTAAAACGGTTTTTTTCGTTGCCAGTGGTTTTAATTGAAACCGTACTGGATCCTTTTTGTGTTACTGTGATTTCAGATGAAAATCAAATGTCAGTGGAGTCTGATCTGCATTACCAATTTGGGACAACTGATAATTGTGCATCTTTCTAGATTTTATTATACAGCTCTGAAACTCGGTGAGTTTCTTGTCTACGTCTTCTGGAAGCTTCTAAAATATATATGTACGTCAAGGAATAGACAAGTCATGATGGCACATAAACCTATAACACCAGTCAATAGAGGCCTTAATGTTCAGTGTTATTCAGGCTTTTGGCAATATTAAGAGCTTTGAGACATAACTCTGTTGTAGAAATACCTAAGCCTTGATTCCTTCGGTCAGTAACCCATGGCAATAGTTCTTTCTCAATATCTTGGAAATGTGCTGCACTACCTCTATTAGCCATTTTTAACTTGGGCATCATTTGCAGACGATCTTTTTGTTTTCTCCAGTCTCTAACATTTGATTCGTCTATGGTAAACTCCCATAATAATATTCATTTTATATCATATATCAAAGAATAAATCTAAATGATTTTTTTTTTAAATTTTTTTCCAGTTAAAATCATGATCTATCGTTTGTCACAGAATTTCATCTTGCGGCTTAGTTTTTGACATGACCTGACAAAATGCCGTCTAATCCTAAATTATTTAATGTTTGCTTAAATTAAAACATGAACAATATTAATGTGAATTATGTTGGGACATGTTTTCATTTTAACATACTTTCTGGTTTGCGGCCTTTTTGGTACCCAATCATCAAAACACAAGTGTAAGTTTGCATGAACTGCGTCAACGGCCTGTCATATTTATGTGACTGGCCATTTTCCTTATTTAAATCCATAGTTGTTGGGTGATTTAAACATGCTAAAATTAGAATAATAAAACGGGTACAACAAATATAATAAATTAATTAAAAGTCATTTTTACCCAAATGATTTGACGACTTGGAATGGAAGTTGTTGTGCTATGGTTGTCTTATCCCCCAGTTCAATGTTACCAATTTTGTAGTTTTTGCCATGATTTTCTCTGACAACCTCTGCTACGGTCTTCAACAATAATATTTTACAAATTGATGCCGATTCCTTGTTGTTTTTGATTGTCGATATTTTAAAATAGGCAGACTTTTCGTTGTTATTTTCGTCTAATTCCATGGCCATGCTGTCAACTCTCCGAGCGGGGTACACTCTGGATGGTATAGATGAATTAATTGGTTGAAAGGGTGAATATTATCCAATCAGATTCGCAGGCAGATGTCAACTTGACTGCTACTTGTTTTACCTTTTTATTTGGAAGATAAACCGGAATATCTCGTAACCAGTCGAAAATAGTTCTCTGACAGATCGGGGGTAATTTTATTTTGCAAGGGAGAGAATTCATCAAGTCGGCGGAGAGAAGAAAAATAAAAGAAAATTTTGCTTCTTTTATTTTCCTTTCATTTAGCCAGAAATTAGGGTCGGTGCTACCATAAAACATAAAATATAAAAGTGTTGGACTTATGCTGACGAATTTGTTAAGTTCGATCTTTGTACACATTTCTCGGACGAATTGTTTGGAAAGCATGATCTTTCTACATGTTTCTTTTATATAAATGTAAAAAGATATTGTTAAGTACGAACCTAGTACACGCATTTCAAACAAATATATTGAGATTTCCACAGAATTTATCGTAAAGAAAGATCATTTTACACGTGTCTTGATCTAAATACGTACTTCCCGAAAAGCATCCGAATCTGAAGTGGATAATACACCCGAACTAACTTTTTTACAGAGATTTTTAGACCAAAACGGGATTGCAGATTATACATAACTGCGGAGAATACACGACCGATTACGATTATTCACACACTTCACAGTACTTTGCACTAAATATGGTATGGGACAATAAAAATTATTTAATATTTTGGTAAAAACCTGCAGGCATATCCTAAAAAAATTGTAAATTTACACTTATGTGTAAAGATAAGATAGTCGTAACTTTACGTTTACGTCTACGATTATTCGTATTCTTGAGTAATAGCAGTTTTGCATGTAGCGTTATCATGCATGCTCAGTTACTTGTTTCACTTTGGAAGTAAACGTATTGAAAGAGAAATAATTACCTCAAAGTACATCAATTACAACAGTTTTTTAATTCCATAACCTCACAAAGCAGTAGACTGGGGGAAGGAAATATGGTATTATATATTGGCTAAAGTGATGTGCAAAAAAAGAATAATTAAAAATAAATAAATAAATAAAGTCATGATATTAATAGGTGTGTTGCATAATTTTGAATAGGTGTTTTAAAAAGTAATCTGTCAATTTACCATAACATGGAACAAGACCATTTTTAAGGTTACATTTTTTCAGTGTAGAAATGAACGAGTAGTTTCCTGTTTTAATAATATTATAAATAACCTAAACCCACTTTAACACAAATAAAACAGCATGCTGCAAAATCCTAAATCATAAAGGAAACGTTTAATTTTCTGAACATTTTTTCATTTAATTCGGTTGTTGTTTCTGTCCTTTAAAATTATAAATTTTTGTTATTCCCCTTGAGTAACAAATTTTTCAAAATATTTGCAAATATTGAATGTTTTTTTCGTCGTTCTATGTCACGTGCAACAAAATCAATGATGCTAAGTAGTGAATGGCTTGATAAACGATTTCTCTTTGCAAAATTATGAAGGAAGCTAGGACTTACGAGCGCTCAGGAGCAGACGTAAGTTTATGATCGATTTTACACGTAACTTACAACTACGCATCTTTGTGAATATGAAAACTGTTGTAAACTTATGTTACGTTTACATTTACGTCTACGATTTTTTGAGAATATACTTGCTGAACTTTCATAAATACACGGATTACATATCATTTCTAAATTCAAAGACCTGATATATTACAACCCTCCTTAAGGAATGGCTATATTTGACAATTTTTTTAGTAGTGCTATTCACTAACATAACCAATAACAGGCCTTCAAAACACTTAAACAATTATTTCAAAAATTGGAAGCCTTAATTTAGTTCATTTGAGGTTATTTTAATATTTGTCCCCCTTTTTTGGCAGCACTCATTTCCAAACAGTAAGGGTTAGGGTGAAGCAACATTGACATTAACTGTTGTAATAAATAGCCAATTACCTAAAAGCCACTTAAGTTCTCCTATAAATACAAGTTTCTAAAGCTCAAACTTTTTACAGCTATAAAATCTATCTATAAAAAAACCAAAATTGGATAATACTGTTATTCAATTTTCACAGGAATCTCATCGTTATAGTAAAACAGTCACATGAACACATATATATACCTATATCTCTTACCTTCTTAAATAACTTTGGACACTGTCTTCCAAGTACCTATGAATACATCATATTATTATCAAAGATCTGCATAGCATGACCATATAAAACCTATCAGTTACTTTGGATGTTTTTATAAAGTCATATGGTGTCAGCCAAATTTCTACTGGCATAAAAAAAAAACTTTAAACTGGACTATTCGATGACCATTTCGGTTGTCCTTCAACCGATGCAATGGTTTAAAGGCATTTTCATACATTTTTTTAAAATTTTTACTAAACTAAGCAAAAACAATAAAGATGTGTAAATTTAAACATAAAACATTGCTGAGATTAACAAGGATCGACTATAAGATTCAATAAAAATTTGTCCTGTGTTTAAAACAGTAGCATTGAAAAAAATTTAATAAAAAAACCAAATTAAAGCTTTTAAAAGTTGTCTTAAGAAATATAATGAGATTCCTAAATAGTTCATGTTACAAACCTCGAAGAACACACTAAAGATTTGCAGAACAAGACCCCAGGATGAATGAAACTGGTAACTTAAGCCACTCTCCACGGCCTTCACCATTTTATGGACAGGTGTAGCGGCACCACTGGGTGCTGTATCAACTAAATGTTTTAAGCTGTCAGCAACTGGTATCACACACTCTTTCAGTACATTCTAAATTAATGTTAAAATGAAATGTCTTACAGATATATATGAAACAATTATATATACTGAATATAATATGCTGAAATGTGATGGTATATGAAAAGAATCATATCATATTCTGCTTATCATATATTTCAATATTGCATCAACAGAATGAATGATTCTGTATATAGATTTTAAGTGATGTTACCGATAACAGCCTGCAGAGATGTTATGGATTTTTGAATTTCAATTAGTGTCATATATGCAGAATATCTATATTCTAATATGACATGCCTAAAAAGTCCACAACTGTGGTAATACAAATATATACTCATAATCACTGTCATAAATAATCAACACTCTTTTATGGCTATATTATAGCAAGATTATTATTAACATATTTTAAATGGCTGACAAATCCTGCAACTCCAAGGTTATGTTGCTGATAAAAGTTAATATATATGTACTATTAAAATCAAAATAATTATAGTCAAAATACCATGACCTGTCAGGTATATTTACCTATTGGTCAACCAGTTCTTAACAAAGATAACAGCAGTTTAGAAAACTGCTTCATTCTGTTTTCTGTAAAGCTCTTCATCAGTGAAAGCTGGGACATTTAAATTGCAGCTACTCATGTGTGACTCGGGTAACTTTAAACCTCTAACTCAAGTTCCAACCACATTATACTCTATGACAATATCTTCCAGATAAGAAATTTAAAGTTACCGGAGTCATGCATGAATACCTGTAATTTAAATGTCCAGCTTTTTCTGATGAGGAGCTTTAAAGAAAACAGATTGAAGCAGGTTTCTAAACAGCTGTTACCTATTTTTGAAATTGACTGAGCAAGAGGTAGAAAATACCTGACAGGTCATAGTACCGGTATTTTGACTATAACTGAGGGCACGTATGTATGCTAATTTTACCCTGATTGGCCTTTTATGATAATGCTTGGGTTAAAATATTTGGCATAAAGAGCCAACCCATGGTAAAATAGGTATAGAATTATGTCCCAAAAAATTATTTTTTAATTTTGTACATAATTTATGATAAATACTTAATATTAGATGTCAAAATCTGTATTACATGCTAAATCTTCCAGAGAATTTCCTATAGCAGTGTTAAAAATCAAGAGACATGCCATGTAAAGTAGCATATGTGATATACGCCAGCCACAAACATTGATAATGCATACACAAATGAACTGTATTTTACCATATAAATATGATATATTGTGAAAAATTCATGCTTCTCTTGTGCTTCATCTCGAAATGAACTGATTACAGATCTTAGAGTGATATGCATAGAACTTAATAATATCTGGAGCCTTTAAATTTAATTTTATTTGTGTGTTCCGAACTGAAGAGAATAGAATATTTTTTTTGTTCAATGTATAGATAAACAGGAAAGAAACAAAAATATTGTTGCTTTCAGTAACGGAAAAAATTATGTCATAAGCATTACGTAAATAGCATTAAATTGTTATCAATTAAAATATACATGCATTGTTCAAGAGAACAGACCTAATCAAAAAACTTTAACTTAGTCACTGGACTGTGAAATTGAGGTCATGGTCAGTTGAAACCTACAAGACACTTATGTACTAATCATTAGCAATTTATATACTAAATACTGTCATCCTACCATGCATGGTTACAGAGGAAGTGCCCTTATCAAAAAATTTTAACACAGTTGCTGGACCGTGAATTTGAGGTCAAGGTCAGGTGACACCTGCCAGAAAGTCAGGTACTATTCATCAGCAACCAATATACCAAATATTATCATCCTACCATTCATAGATACAGAGGAACTGCTGTAACCAAAAAACTTTAACGTAGTCGCTGGATCATGAAATTGAGGTCAAGGTCAGGTGACACCTACCAGACAGTCATGTACTATTCATCAGCAACCTATATACCAAATATAGTCATACTACCATGCATGATTACAGAGGAACTGCCGTAACCCAAAAACTTTAACGTAGTCACTGGACCATGAAATTTAGGTAAAGGTGTCCAAGAAGCAAGATGGCCAAGTGTTAACACCACCTCTGGATTCCCATCCATATATCTCGCCTCCAGCGACTATCGTCGCAGGCGAGACAAAAACCAGAGGCTGTATTGCTCGCCTGATTTATATAGACAATGAAGATTGCATTAGCCTGATGTTAAACTAAGTCCTGTTATTTGCAATTTTCTACTGTAATATAAATAACATTATCTTTGTTGAGACCATCCAATGAATATTGCTGCATGGTTTCAAATGGTTCAGCTATTTTAACATTTCTAACAATTGCAGCCATCATGGATTTTTGATCAAATAAGCAAGCATAAACTTTTAATAGAACCATCCAATAAAAATTCACACACAAAATGGCATGAATCAGCTTTGCAGTTTCATAAAAGATGGCATCTGAAAATGATTTCTAAAGAGTCCTCTGTTAAACAAGTTAATGTCTAAATAATTGTTGCAATTATTATCTGATATATTTTTCAACCTGAAATGCTAGTATATCTAACAGTTCTAGTTAAATCTGTGACAGCCAGTAATTTTTGTAGGGATATATGTTTCTGTTATGACTAATTAATTTTAACAGTAAAAAAAAACTAATGAATCTGAGATCCTTCAAGTTTCCTAGTATGGCATATTTCAAATCCTTTCAAAATCATGTGTTATGTTTTTCATTTCTTTATGCCAGAAATAGTCGAACCTTTGTTGTTTTTGCAGCAGCCGTAGCTATATCTGTTCTGTCAGACAAAAGACATGTCATTGTTGAAGAAAACAGTCTTGGAAGATGACTAATGCACAACTTCTCATCCAACCTGTAAATACAGTAAATGCCAGATTGTTTACAGCAACCACCAGATTGTTTACAATAACCGCCAGATTGTTTACAGTAACTGCCAGATTGTTTACAATAACTGCCAGATTTTTTACAATAACCGCCAGATTGTTTACAGTAACTGCCAGATTGTTTACAGTAACTGCCAGATTGTTTACAGTAACCACCAGATTGTTTACAGTAACCACCAGATTGTTTACAGTAACCACCAGATTGTTTACAGTTACCACATTGGCCTTACAGTAACCCCCAAATTGTTTACAGTAACCACCAGATTGTTTACGGCAACCACGAGATTGTTTACAGCCATAACATACTAGCTGCTGCTTTATAATGTACTTTATTAATATGTCATTTACACATTTTATTAATAAGTTTTAAAAAGTTAAATATACATGTATGCACAAAAATAACAAGTGTAGACTGTGAGCACGCTCACAAAGCGATAACCCACCTTTGCTGTAAAGTCCAATTATCTTAATGATATTGGAGGCCAATAAAAACCCTTCATGCACATCTACATATAATGTACTTCCTTTACAGGGGTTGAAAAATTTTTTGGGCAAGCCTAAGCCCTGGGCTTTTTTAACTTTGAAACCCTAAGCCCCAACATTAATTAACCAAGCCCTAAAAATTATCAGAGTGATGTTCTTTTCCGTTTGTCTATATGTGAGGTCTTTATTTTGTGGGGGATTAGATCATTATTTGACCCCGTTTGGTCTTCCGATGCTTCTGACTCGTCATCCACTTTAATTTTTTCCTTTTTCTTAACCGTAAAGTTCAGGGGTCACCACGCTCTAAAAAAGTAGGGAGAAGTGAGGCCCTGATAGAAAGACTTCAAGGAGACATTAGGGAGAAGTCAAGAGGACCGTACAAATAATTAATTTTCGCAGTATTAGCTACATTTTTCATAATTTACATCTTTTTTTTATAATTGTGGATTTCCAGGATTATTTCTCTTGTGTTTTTAAACCATAACCCACTTAGATTGTTTTTTCTTTCGTAAATGGCAGATTTCTGATACAGATGACCCAGTACAGATGAGCTCACGCGCACACATCTGTACTTGCTGCGTCTTCCAATCAAAACGCCAGAAACAAGAACATTGTTATGGAAGCATAACAGCATTCTTGTTTGACGTTCTTGTTTCCGGCATTCTGATTGGACGTCAGAGACAATGGAGTCTAAAACAATGGAGAGTCTATAGGTTATAGCGATGTGAAAGTTGTTGGTTTACGGAAGAAATAGGTACTTTCATACGTTTTTTGAAAGTCCGTGTGATCTTTCACTCGTGATAGAAATTTTTATGTCTTTTGGCTCGTTCCGCTGCGCTCCACTCACGAAAAGACATAAAATTTCTATCACTCGTGAAAGATCAACCGGTCTTTCCCCAAAACGTATGAAAGAACCTATTATTCTTCTTTCTTTTTCATTATTATTCATGGTATGCAATATCAAATAGCACATAACCTTTATCATTATAAAATCAATGAAAAAAAGCAACAGTTATAGTGGCAATTTTCTATCTACTTCAGTACTTGTAGTCATATAAGGTATTCACAAATATAAATACTAGTAGGTCAACTTAAAAATATTTGTATAGGTTGTATAGGTTGAGACATAAACATCATATATTAAGTTCTTGTATACATATATTTCTAACAGTTTGTTATGAACATTCCATGTTTATCTGAGCAAAATTTTTAAAGAAGATAGATAAAATAACATAACATTAAACCCAGAAATAATTCTTCTGTTCAGCAAACTTCCACTTGGACAATGTCAATAATTACTATACATCTTTATTCTTTCATGTGCAGCTCACATATTTATCAAAGAAAATTGTTAAAATACAATACACTTTGAAAGAACTGAGTTTGAAACCAATTGAAAGTGTTTATGAAACTAGAGGCTCCCAGGAGCCCGTAATCGCTCACATGGAATCCAAATGACTATATTAAAATTTTTGAAATTAACAGTTTCAGTCTAGTTGTTATAGCTTTTAAGTTACTGTGCAAAAACTAAACATTTCTTCAAAAAATTTGTTAAATACAATAACTCCTATAAGGTGCCATCCACAATTTCTGAAAATTAAATGGTTTTTAGGCATTGTCCTCTAGGGTACTTTAGAAATTTACAGTTTTACTCTACTAATAGGTGTGTTATAGACTAATTTATAATTAAAAAACTGTTCATATGTCCAAATTCATAATGAAAGGGCAATAACTCCTATAGAGTCATCTTGCAATTTTTGGACTAAGCAATCATTTGTAGGGCTTCTATTGCTGATCATTTTGCAATTTACAGTTTTAATCTAGCTACTATAGTTTTCAAGTTACAGGACAAAAATGGAAAATTTCATAACAAAATTGTCATTTAAGGGCAATAACCCCTATAAGGAGTCATCTGACAATTTCAGAACAATTAAATGAATTGTAGGGCTTTTTGTGCTGATCATTTTTGCAATTTATTATTTCACTCTAGCTGTTATGGTTTTTAAGTTACAGGACAAAAACGGAAAATTTCATTAAAAATTGCAATTTAAGGGCAATAACTCCTATAAGGAGTCATCTGACAATTTCAGACTTAAAATTAATTTGTAGGGCTTGTATGCTGATCATTTTTGCTATTAACAGTTTCACTCTAGCTGTTACAGTTTTTAAGTTACAGGACAAAAACGGAAAATTTTATAAAAAATTGCAATTTAAGGGCAATAACTCCTATAAGGAGTCATCTGACAATTTCAGACTTAAAACGTAATTTGTAAGGCTTGTATTGCTGATCAGTTTTGCTATTAACAGTTTCACTCTAGCTGTTACAGTTTTTAAGTTACAGGACAAAAACGGAAAATTTCATAAAAAATTGTCATTTATGGGCAATAACTTATTTAAGGAGTTGTCCGACAATTTCAGACCAATCAAGTGAATTGTAGAGTCTTTATTGCTGATCATTTGTGCAATTTACTGTTTCAATCTAGCTGCTATAGTTTTCAAGTTACAGGACAAAAATGGAAAATTTCATAAAAAATTGCCATTTAAGGGCAATAACTCCTATAAGGAGTCATCTGACAATTTCAGGCTAATACAGTGAATTGTAGGGCTTGTATTGTTGATCATTTTTGCTATTTACAGTTTTACTCTAGCTGTTATAGTTTTAAAGTTCCAGGACAAAAACGGAAAATTTCATAAAAAATTACCATTTAAGGGCAATAACTCATATAAGGAGTCATCTGACAATTTCAGACCAATCAAGTGAATTATAGGGTCTTTATTGCTGATCATTTGTGCAATTTACAGTTTCAATCTAGCTGCTATAGTTTTCAAGTTACAGGACAAAAACGGAAAATTTCATAAAAAATTGCCATTTAAGGGCAATAACTCCTATAAGGAGTCATCTGACAATTTCAGACTAATACAGTGAATTGTAGGGCTTGTATTGTTGATCATTTTTGTTTTTTACAGTTTTACTCTAGCTGTTATAGTTTTAAAGTTACAGGACAAAAACGGAAAATTTCATAAAAAATTACCATTTAAGGGCAATAACTCATATAAGGAGTCATCTGACAATTTCAGACCAATCAAGTGAATTGTAGGGCTTTTATTGCTGATCATTTTTGCCATTTACAGTTTCACTCTACCTCGTATATTTTTCAGGTTATATTGTAAATACCAAAAATTTGGTCAAAAATCGTCAAAAAAGGGCAATAACTCCTACAAGAAGCCAATACACAACTTCGCACTACTAGCAACTATTGTAGACCTTAATGTGCTGATCAATTTGAAGTAACGGTTTTCTCTATAGCTATTATAGTTTTTTAGATAATGATCAAAAACCTGTGTTGACCCCCATGTTCTATTTTTAGTAACAGCGGCCATATTTGTCTGTTGATCAACACCCTGGGTACAAACTTGAAAAAAGGAACCCTAAGGATGATTGTGGCCAAGTTTGAAAAAAATTGGCCCAGTGGTTTCAGAGGAGAAGATTTTTGAAAAAGTTTACGACGGAAGACAGACTTTTCTTGGTTGTTCACTTCCGGTAATTAGTCATATCCGGTAAATAAACAAATGGCGCGTAATCCAGCTGAAAGACGTAAATCCATTGAAAAAATGTTAAATACGTATATTGTTTTCCGTTTTAATTGGAATTACACATTTACTGCTAAATTTGTAGTATGGATAAGTTTTTTGGACTAGATCATATACAAGTATCTTAGAACTGTGAACTTAACCGAGCAACGTCGCCTTCGCCTTTGAGGCGCCATAGGGCAACTTCAGGTCCCAGTACAGTAGGGCGACAAAGTCGTCCACTTCGCCCAGTGTTGAGCCCTGAAAATTATAGTTTAACAATGACATTTCTCGAATTCGTAACCAAAATTAATTGGAAAGGAAACAAACTTGAATTGTTATTGATCAACGTTGCTAAAGCGCCGATAAGATTAAGATCTATCTTAAATCGATTTGTTTTAGAATTTAAAATAGATTTATGAGTATTTATAGGACAATTTTGACGGTATACACTTTAAGAAACATTGAAAATAAAAACATTTTATTTTTTTAAGAAAGATCGAGCCCGATGGGCTTTTTTCATAGAAAATCGGCAAGCCCGAGGTTTCAGTTTTTTAAGCCCCGGGCGTCGGGCTTTAGGAATTTTCAACCCCTGCTTTATGCTGTTTCATTAAATTTCAAGTGGTTTAGGAGGAGTTGCACTTACAAGGGATGTGGATAGATGGACAGACAGACAGGGTGATTCCTATATACCCCCCAAACAAGTTTGCAAGGGGTATAAAAATAATCTGCTGGTATGAAGTCTGCAATTCCTGTCTTTATTCAGTTCTAGTCTATTTGCCAGTACAGCCACATATTATTTCTGCTTATTTTCGAAGTGCTCAAGTACTCCTTTCCACAACAAACTGATTCATCTTTTCAGCGAATTAATATTTAGTATCTACCTTAATTAGTAGTTTACCTTTACCTTAGCCTCTTTGTAAGTGTAATTCATATATAGATAAATGGTGAGTTTTTCACTCGCATATACTTTTCTGATTTTAATAAAGGTTTTCACAACACGTTCAGTTCAGTCATTACATAATGGAAATGAATCACACCAAGATGAATTGTGGCAATAAATGTATAAAATATGATGAAAATGCTTATGATTTTGGTGCAGTAATGGGAAGTCCTGCAAAACTACTGCGACTGCTTTTGAAAATAGGGTGCTGTCCTGAAAATGAAAATACATTCTATTGTCTCCCCCATATCTAAGGCCTAAATTAAAATATTGTTTGTTTGCTGTTTACCGACTGACCCTATAAAATCCACCCGACTGACAAAATTTTATTTCTTCTAATTTTGAAATATTTTTTTTTTTAGTTTGATTGTTATCCCAAACACAAGGGTTGTTCCATAACGATTTGAGTTATAAATTTTTTGCTAGTCAAGCGCTCATTTGACTATTTTATTCAAATATGTTTCCATATCAAAAATATGACGGGGTGAGTTGGGTGAGATTGCACCTCACTTATACATAAAAAAGTATTATTACCAAGAATCTGAATATTTTTAACCGCCTTTAATATCATAGGATGAAGACAACAGCTTGTCATTTTTGAACAATTAAAAATGTTAAACATAGATCAAATAGCACCAGAAGTGCCTATATATGTTCCATTTTTAAAAACATTCTAACATCAGACCCTCCCCCAAACAATCCTTGCTGAGAACTGCAGACAGCCATGTTGAAGCCTCTAAAAAAACAGATCTGAACATTTTCTGTTTACTTATTTTTAACTGACATTTTCAGTTTTTATGTTTGCTGCATAAGAATTTTTTTTAATTAAAGCGAAATAAGTAGCCAGATCCATGAGTTTTGCTGACATATAATCAACAAAGTTTTGTCACCAATGAACTTAAGGTTTAAAATAAATTGCTTTTAAAAAAACAAAACGACTATCACCAATGTCCAATTCATGCATTTTCTTATTAAATTTTGTGTAATTTTAGCTTAATTGCTTGTTTGATTTAGGTTTAATGTCCAAATATGTAAATGTACAGTTACACAATGACAGATAACCATACCTTGTTAGGTTAATGTGAGCTTTCTCCATAACAGCTAACCATGCTCTCATTGGTTGTACATCATTGGCTGAGGGCTGATAATCATATAATGCCTGCAATATATTTGTCCTATGATACAGTAGGAAGCTTAACAGTGTACAAACAATTTTTATTCACATGGAATAAATTACCATCAGTTTTGAAATGAGACCAACAGCAGAATATACAGTACATGTAAAGATTTTTATGTTTTTTGTTTGAATGTTGTTATACACTTCATTATCAATTCTTCAATCATATCATGGCCCCAGTGCCCATATTAATAATACTTTTTAGGGCCAGTACTCATATAAATGTTAATTACAAATGAGTTCAAATGTCAACCCACCAATGATTTATCATGTACCCCAATATATACTTACAGTAATTAATTGAGCATTAAGTTCTGCCGAGAGACTGGATGGTTTTGGTTGGAAGACAAACATTCCATATAAAGTCTGCATTGCACAAGATGTCACCATCTGAAATAAATTTACATGACAATAAATTTAACTTTAAATTTATATTTGTGAAAGAAATGTTTATACATAATATATTAGTGGGACAATGTATGACCATTTAACATAGGCAATGGATTTATTACAGTGAAAAAACATGGCAGTACATCCAACCAGATTTGTATTATTTGAATGTGCAATTCAAGTTTTGAACAATAATATTTCATTTAAAAATCATATAATCTGAATTAATAACAAAATTCTAAATAAAAGTTTATCAGATGCTGAAATGGTAGGATACATTTAATGAAGTTTATGTTAAATAAATTTGTATTAGTTTTTTTTATTACTTTCTATCACAACCATTTTATACTGTAAGTTGGTGAGAATAAGGTCAACATTGTTTCTATTAAAATGCAATTTGCAATTGTTATGTGGGTTTTCTATTTATATCTTTTACAAGAGTTCCTGTACATCGTAGCTCATTCTCATTGTGTCCTTTTTTATTCATGGAGAAGACCAGTGACCTGTGAGAAATATTGAATCTACATATACATGTACCACCAGTGTTTGAATCTATTTCTCCCTTATTCGTTAAAAAAATCAAGGGCTGTTCTGTTGGATGATCAACAAAACCCTGTATGTAATCTCCGGTGTACATTTGTTATGTCAACATGTTTGTTTTGAAGAAAACTGCTATCACATTGTGGCATAATTTGGTTCAAGGAAGCTCAGATATGTTGTTTTTATGTTAATATTTAAAATGGCCTAGTAAACCAACACAACTAAAGTATATATTTTATGATTTTTCTTGCTAAACCCACAGTTGACATCACAATACATTTTTACGGGAAAAGGAGCGTGAATATCTCACTCACGGGTTGAGATAAGGATATCTCAAACGGCTGAAAATAGGTACCACGCTGTCTCATTAGTGAGAATGCTTTATCACTGACAGGAACTGGATATTAATAGACCAAAAAGTATTGAATAAACAAATTATTTTAAAAAGCTGATATGAGTGTTAACTATAACTTCTACATACTGGATTACTCAATGTCATCATACGTAGAATAGTTTCACATGTCGATTTAACACTGTTTAATGGGAACAGTGCCAAGATGTCCTTCAATAAAGCTAGAGTATGTAGTGTTTCCAAAGCCTCGCCTGTCCCTGAGAATGAATAAACAGATAAACAATTAATATTATATCTATCATTTCACATTTTCATGAAGATATAATGCAAAAAGAATGTGTACACATTATCTAGACTGAAGAAGTCCTTTATTTTGACATAAGGGGAATAACTCCTATAAGAAGTGATCCAACACATTTGCACTGAAAATCATTTTTGTAGTAGATATTAAAGAGTTTATTAATTTACTATTAAAAAGGGCTTTTATGGTTTTCAAAATGTTGGGGCTTCCATGATTTGTGCAATCTTGGTAGAGAATATCCTTAAAATAAAGTGTGAAAATTTTCAAAGCAATCCCCTCAAAAGTTTTTGAGTAGAAGATTTTAAAAGAAAGGTGAAAATTTAATGATAAACAGTGAAGGGGCAAAAACTCCTAAATGGGTGTTTGGAAAAAGTTGACCCTGCCATCATTATTGTAGATCTAAACTAGAGTAAACTAGAGGCTCCCAGGAGCCTGTATCGCTCACCTGAACCTGAAACCAAACAACCCTTTTTTATATAGAATTTCGTTCCTATAAGGAATTGACCAACACTTCTGAAAAAGTCATTAATTTTGACCTTTTAAGGGAAATAACTCCTATAAGGAAGAGCTTTTGATGCTTAGGAGGGAGGTTCACTTCAAATTTGCTGTACCTGTTATACTTTTTTAACTTTCAGCCAAAAACTCCCTTACCCCCCCCCTCCTTTATATTTTAAGCCAACGTAGCTATGTAGGTAGTCAGCTGTAATGATTTGCACAATTTTGGTAGAGGACATCCTAAAGATGATGTGTGCAATGTTTCAAAGCAGTCCTTTCATTGGTTAAAGAGGAGAAGATTTTTTAAAATCAATTAAAATTCATTAAAAAAATGTTCTAAGAGAATAATTCCTAAACGGTTAATCAGACAATCTTGACCCTAAAGTCATTTTTGTAGCCCTCATAGAGCAGAACAATTAAGCAATGCTAACTTTTTCTCCAGTTCTAAAAATTTTCAAGATATTGTGGCAAAAATAGCAACTTCGACACAATGGAGTGTTTTGTAGAGCTTTCGATGCTGCTGAAGGCTGGTCTCTTCAGTTTTCCTGTATCTGTCATACTTTTCGAACTATAAGCCAAAAACTGTATTTTGACCCACCCATCCCCCCCCCCCCCCCCCCCGTTCTATTTTTAGCCATGGCAGCCATGTTGGTTAATCTGTGGCCATGGTTAGTGCAAACTTGGTTGAAGACATTTGACGGATAATGTGTATAAAGTTTCAAAGCAGTACTTTCAGTGGTTTCAGAGGAGAAGATTTTTGAAAATCAATTAAAACCGATTAAAAAAAACAGTTCAAGTGGAATAACTCTTAAACGGTTAATCAGACAATCTTGACCCTAAAGACATTTTTGTAGCTCTCATAGAGCAGAACAATTAAACAATGCTAACTTTTTCTCTAGTTCTAATAATTGTCAAGATTTTGAGGCAAAAATGGCAAAAATCATCAATTTCGACAATTAAAGGGCAATAACTCCTATAAGGAGTCGTCATACGACTTTGACCCAATGGAGTGTTTTGTAGAGCTTTTGATGCTGAAGAAGGAAGGTCTCTTCGGTTTTCCTGTATCTGTAATACTTTTTGAACTATAAGCCAAAAACTGTATTTTGACCCCCACCCCCCCCCCCCCCGTTCTATTTTTAGCCATGTCAGTCATGTTGGTTAATCTGCGGCCATGGTTTGTGCAAACTTGGTTGAAGACATTTGACGGATAATGTGTACAAAGTTTCAAAGCAGTACTTTCAGTGGTTTCAGAGGAGAAGATTTTTAAAAATCAATTAAAACCGATTAAAAAAACAGTTCAAGTGGAATAAAGTCATTTTTGTAGCCCTCATAGAGCAGAACAATTAAGCAATGCTAACTTTTTCTCCAGTTCTAATAATTTTCAAGATTTTGTGGTAAAAATGGCAAAAATAATCAATTTCGACAATTAAAGGGCAATAACTCCGACAATGAGTCATCATACAAATTCGACACAATGGAATGTTTTGTATAGCTTTCGATGCTGATGAAGGCATGTCTCTTCAGTTTTCCTGTATCTGTCATACTTTTCGAACTATAAGTCAAAAACTGTATTTTGACCCCCCACCCCCCGGTTCTATTTTTAGCCATGGCAGCCATGTTGGTTAATCTGCGGCTATGGTTTGTGCAAACTTGGTTGAAGCCATTTGACGGATAATGTGTACAAAGTTTCAAAGCAGTACTTTCAGTGGTTTCAGAGGAGAAGATTTTTAAAAATCAATTAAAACCGATTTAAAAAAACAGTTCAAGTGGAATAACTCTTAAACGGTTTATCAGACAATCTTGACCCTAAAGACATTTTTGTAGCTCTCATAGAGCAGAACAATTAAACAATTCTAACTTTTTCTCTAGTTCTAATAATTTTCTAGATTTTGAGGCAAAAATGGCAAAAATCATCAATTTTGACAATTAAAGGGCAATAACTCCTACAAGGAGTCGTCATACGACTTTGACCCAATGGAGTGTTTTGTAGAGCTTTTGATGCTGAAGAAGGAAAGTCTCTTCGGTTTTCCTGTATCTGTAATACTTTTTGAACTATAAGCCAAAAACTGTATAATTCGCTTTTTTAGATATTTTTCTCTAGGAATATAATCATCATACATTCAATCAAGCTAATTTAAGCACTGGATTTAAGTCACATTGTTGTCACGTGACTTTTTGTTCAAAATAAAAGTGAAATGTAGGAATGTAAGGGTATCGATGGAAATGAGCTTAGAAATGGACTTAAATTAGCTTGATTGAAGGTAAGATGATTATATTCCTAGAGAAAAATATCTAAAGAAGCGAATTATATATAGATTAACTGGATGAAAATGTTTTATTAAATCTGACACGATGAAATGTGCCGACCCAGACCGGTGTCGCAAAATCCGCTGTTTTGCTAATGGAGAGCTCTCTTGACGTCCCACGCACACAAAAAAAATTTTAAAAAAGCGTTGGACGGCAGAGGAATCTCGGACTAATCTTCTGTATACAGTATTTACCTGTGTATTACAAGGGTACAGAATCAATCAAGACTTACCTCCACAGGACTATATCTTCTGTATACAGTATTTGGCTGTGAATGGTACAGCAGGGTACAGAATCAATCAACACTTACCTCCACAGGACTATATCTTTTGCATACAGTATTTACCTGTGTATGACACAGCAAAGTATAGAATCAATCAAGACTTACCTCCACAGGACTATATCTTCTGTATACAGTATTTACCTGTGTATGACACAGCAGGGTACAGAATCAATCAAGACTTATCTCCACAGGACTATATCTTCTGTATACAGTATTTACCTGTGTATTACAAGGGTACAGAATCAATCAATACTTACCTCCACAGGACTCTATCTTCTGTATACAGTATTTACCTGTGTATGGTACAGCAGGATACAGAATCAATCAAGACTTACCTCACAGGACTCTATCTTCTGTATACAGTATTTACCTGTGTATGGTACAGCAGGGTACAGAATCAATCAAGACTTACCTCACAGGATTGTATCTTCTGTATACAGTATTTACCTGTGTATGGTACAACAGGATACAGAATCAATCAAGACTTACCTCACAGGACTCTATCTTCTGTATACAGTATTTGGCTGTGTATGGTACAGAAGGGTACAGAATCAATCAAGACTTACCTCCACAAGACTCTATCTTCTGTATACAGTATTTGGCTGTGTATGGTACAGCAGGGTACAGAATCAATCAAGACTTACCTCCACAAAACTCTATCTTCTGTATACAGTATTTACCTGTGTATTACAAGGGTACAGAATCAATCAAGACTTACCTCCACAGGACTCTATCTTCTGTATACAGTATTTGGCTGTGTATGGTACAGCAGGGCACAGAATCAATCAAGACTTACCTCCACAAGACTCTATCTTCTGTATACAGTATTTAGCTGTGTATTGTGCTGCAGGGTGGTGAGGTGGAGGATCTCCTTGGACCATAAATAAACTTCCTTTCAAAACAATACACACACTCTGATGAGCTGCTTTCCTTATCTATAAAAGATGGCAACACTTATTATTATTAAATAATTTAATTTGCTTTGTAAGCTGAAATCTGATTGGTTAATTCAAATTGAGCAACCCATATTATAAGAAATAACTTGCGTGACCTTTTGACCTATTCTTACGCCGTTAAAATTCAAATAGTTCCATGACGTCATCGACGTTTTTACAATAAAAATTGTTAAAATTAATAGTTAAAATTAAATTATAAGGAATATTTCAAATTTCTGAACAGGTTATACGATATAATATGGTTTGGGTCTGTTTACACCATTCATAAACCGCTTCGCGGTTTATTAGGCGTAAACAAACCCAAACCATATTATATCGTATAACCTGTTCAGAAATTTGAAGTATTCCTTAAATATATGTCAATAAACAGAGAGAATAAATTAGATGTATGAAAATACTCTTATAATAATATTAAAATTAGGAGTGAATGATTTAAATGCATAATGTTCTTTATTATTAGAATGGTTAAAAAAGTCAAAATACTCCAATGAATATGTTTGTTTGTTGGAATGCTTTTTATCGTCACATGCAGCTATATTGTGGTGTCCAGTTTATATTGGGGTGGGGGGAGGGGAGGAAGCCAGTTAAGGTAGGAAAACTGTCAATTCTCGTAAATTAAGATCAGAGTAGAGTGCACCCTACCTGCAGTGAGACTCAAACCCGAAACCTTAGTGTTGACAGACCATGTGATCAATAGTAGAATAACTACCTTAACCACTCAGCCACCAACGCCCTCAAATGAATTTGTAATAGCAGCCAGAAATATGCATCATCACAAACCCATGTCCAGTAGCGTTATCAATTTGCTACCACTTACCAATCAAGGGCACACTCCTACATATTTTCTTGTTATGGTGAATATTTAATGTCCTATTTTGATTGGTCGCTTGTACTTCTGGCGATATGTTTACAAATAATCAAGAGACATACAATAGGTAGCTTTGGTTAATAAATGTGCCATTAGCACGAAGAACGTTAACGATGAATATTTAATCAAGTCAATTAACTAGTTGACAACACCTGCACGTCTTCATCTAAGGAAAAGATGTGTATCTTTCTGTAAAAACTTGTAGTGGTAAATTATATCCACTCGTAATGGTAAATTATAGTAGTATACAAAAAGAGTAGTTCCTATTGGCTGATAGAATTAAATGAATAATCATGAAAACGAGAAAATATCTACAAGTGTGCCAAGGGTCAGTAAGTGGTAGCAAAGCGAGAACACAACTGGATGTGGTGTTCCAATGATGGAAATATGTAAAACTTCTAGAGATGCACTTTAAACCTTAATGTTTCATGTAGTTCCATATATATTATAGACCAGATAAATCTGTGACTGTAAATCCCTACCTTGGGTTTCTTGTGTGTAATGAATGTCAGCACACCACTATAGACTCTTTCTGTGGAGGCATTACTCCATGATGCCTGATCTTGAACTCTTAGCACTGCAGCTAATGACATCAAAAGCTAAAGATTAAAAAAAATATTATGATTATGCACTTCAAATGATACATTTTTTAGCAAAATAAATAGCTGTTACACATCAGCAGTTCATTATACATGTACTGAAATGTATTTTAGGATGACAGTTACAAGTAAATCACTTTCATCAATGCCATATGAAGGATTATTATTTGGAAGGCAACAATGATACCAAAGTCCATATAATATTTCGTTTGTTTGTTTGATGGTGTTTAACGCCACTTTCTTTAATTTTTCAGCTATATCATGGCGTCCAGTTTTTATTGCCGGTAGGAAAACTGGCAATCCTTGTCAATTAAGATTGGAGTCGAGTAATCGAACCCGCAATCTCAGTGTTGACAGACCACGTGATCAATAGTAGACGAACTACCTTGACCACTCGGCCACCGAGGCCCCTATAATATTTCGAGTCTCATGAAATATCACCAGGCCTAAACATGATATAGATACTATATACCTGAGTAAAGCATTAAACATAACATATTACATGGTTATTTCATGTAAACCACTGCTCCTTAAACAATGAAATGATTCCAATGTTTCAACTTTGTGGTACATTTATGCAAATCATCACTTAAATTATGTGATGTAGTATGTCTTTATATGCAGTATGTATGTGGCACGCCTAATTGTTATATATGTTATTATAGCATGTATTCAATTTCCTGTTTGAAACAGAATGTTTCTGACTGACTGGTACTTAACACACGTACTGATTTGACTAAAGATGTAGCATTTCCATCTGTGTTAGAAGCGAGTAGGTCCAAAAATCTCTTTGATACTTCTGCAAATTTACTCCTCAATACTGGTACTGGTACTCTGAAATAGTAATAACTTTAGTGTATAAAATAGTACTGGTACTCTGATATAGTAATAACTTTAGTGTACAAAACTCTTGTTTCTCTGTAATAAGCCATACATTTCTATTACCAACATTTTTGCAGTGTGGTTTCACAAAGTTAATTATTATTTAAATATCTGAAATAATTCACAGTTTCCTTTACAAAAACAATTTTGCAAAAACCAAATCTTAGTTTAATTTTTCTGTGAAAGGCATTCTTTGGCAAATTTTTTCTGTCAAAATACTTTATGTATTTTAATTATTTATTACCCTCCATAAGATATGTATAATAAATAATTTCCGCGTCACGTAGTGTAGTGGGAATTAATTGTCTTCTCGGCTATGTCCGTAAGTTTATGTTAGTTTTGTATGAGTGCTTTTTATGCACGGATGGTTTTGAGGTTTTAGGCCGGAATAATTAAGGTTGAAAATAGGTGTAAAGGTTTTTATCAGTTCTAGCTCGACTATTGCTGTGGACACATCCAATTTTATTTCTTAGAAGTGAGGCCCAACACTTGTTTCTGCCTGGCACTGGCAAATGGACCATCACAGGTTTCCATACTCTGGTTTTTCCTGGCCGGCCACAGAACATTTTGTACGAGTATATATTTTGTTATTCTTGTTGCACTGGATCTGCTTAAAACATGCTTGTAATTTTAATATATTACTGTAATTATTAAATTCGACTGCTCAGTTCTACATACAGCAGCTACGAGCTAGTCACCAAACTTTGTTTGTGTTATGTTGTTATTTTGTATACAGAATTTGGTGCATGGATTACGGTGGTTGTAAATAATAGGGAATGTTTAAGGCAATTAATGTAGTGAAGACTCATTTTTATATCCTATGAATTCAAGGGCCCTTACATGTTGTAAATTAGACCTTATGTGGATAAATGTTGTAAATTGGACCTTATGTGGAATAAATGTTGTAATTGGACCTTATGTGGATAAATGTTGTAAATTGGACCTTATGTGGATAAATGTTGTAAATTGGACCTTATGTGGATAAATGTTGTAAATTGGACCTTATTTGGGATAGATCTTACCTCTTTAATACAAGACTCAGTAAATAAACTATAGCTGATTTAGATTCAGTAGAGTCCATGGTTTCTAAAGCTGTCATCTGAGAATAAATTATTAAACAAGCATTCATTACTAAAATTTTTATCTAAAAGACTAACCTGTAAGACAGTAATGTTTTCTATTACTAAAATAAGTTTGATAACAGAAATAAAGACAAGCAATTTAAAAATAACATTTAACAAATATGTATGAGATGCCATGCTACCTCATATCTACCACTACACAAGTTTTTTTTATAACTTACAATGTACTTGCTTGTATATGAAATTAGATATACATGTTTTTAAAAAAAATTAGTATATGCACAAATAAAAACAAAACAAAACTTTTTTGTTCATCGTAAGACAATCAAGTAAATTTCCATAATTTTACTACATCATACATGTATCATCATCATTAACTTAACCTCAACTTATTGCAAAACTCAAGTGTATAACAAAAATTACCAAAGCAGCAAAATATTCTGTTTCTGTTTCATTTCCTCCATTTGTCTTGATCACTTCTGTCACAGCTGCTAATATGGCTATAACCTAAACAACAAGCAAGCTTTGTAAAATACCATATTTATAACAGTATACAGTATATGGCTAAATATATATATATATATATGTCCATGTTTAATTGTTTATACCACGAGATAATGAATCTGGGCAGATCAAACAAATGACAAGATTGGAATTGCAGTTTTAGCCTATAAACAGCAACCCTAGTTCTGACATTTATACTGGTAGCCATATATAATGTCTAACATTATAGAGAAAAAACAGACTATCATATCAGCTCAAAGTTTACATAAAGCTTTCAATTTGGCTTACTTTATAAGTATAACTGTTACTTTAGTTTGCTAACATTATTAAAATTTAATTCAGTAAACTGAAAAAGAGAAGTTATATACAAGCAAAATCGACACACGTGCCTCGTCTTAATTATGACAAGCATCTTTCTTAACTCACTACAATAAAGCTGAAAAATGAAAAAACTTCAGAACTGGTAGACAAACATCCCAAAAAACAACTAAATGAACAAAAGTAAAAAATAAATATATATACATTTTTGCTATTTAAGATGTTCACTGTGGATTTTTTTTTAAATTTTAATGAGGCCTATTTTAGTGCTTTGAGAAAATGTAGCTCCAGCTAAGATAAATAATTTCATAATTTTATTTTTTATTCCTATCACCGGAACTGGGACATCACCATGACATCCACAAACATTTGTATCCCATCAATAATAATAAATCCACTGCATGTTACTCACTTCTTTATGTAATGCCGAGTTAGATGACCAGTAACGATGTACTTTGTTAAATGTTGCATTAGTACACTCTGTGTAATTTGTGGCCCAAGTATTAAAAGTCTTGGCCCCAATACTAAGTCTGTCTGAGGCAGATAGTTTCTCAAAGTCTTCATGCAATGAATCTGTGTCTTTTGTAAAGTGATCCTCATCATGCTTTGCCAATGCATTCACTGTCAATCCACTGTGACCTGACAATTACATGTACTTTAATGAGTATAACAAATGTTTCCATATTTTGTGCTAGATGGGAAAAAAGCTATTTACAACCAAAGTATTACTGTTTATCAAGAGAATGTAAATAATAATGCATGTACATGTACCTTTAAGGACAATTATTTTAACATTGGTTTTCATGAATTTCAACCAACCTCGAATATCGCCATTATTTTCTATGCTCCCATGTTTTACCATTAATATTCCCTAATTGTAATGCCACCCTCGCATATCCCCATCCGCCACAAGTTTTTAATTGCAGAAGTATTTATTCAATAAAATTTCCCCAGTTTCTACTGCCATACACATAAATTACTCATAATTAATTTGAACTATTGGTGTGTAAACATGGTCATGCTAATCAATAAATCCATTAACATAATAGTTGTGTAAATAGCAGATTAGTGGTCATTTATATTGACTGTCGTCATGGTTCATTACTTATAAGTAAAGTTTATCCTGCTAATTTAAAAAAAATTTTAGTCACTAGAATGTCAACACCGAAGAGAAAGCATTTCTATTACAACTCAGGACATCGAATTAATAAACAAAGTGTACGAAGACCTTGACATTGATCCCAAACAACAAATGACAATTCAAGAGTTTGTTAACGTTGATCAAAATACTGAAATAGCGGAAGTTGTGACCGATGAAATGGTTATACACGCTGTTCAACCAGGGGTTGGCAGTGAAACTGTTAGCGATGATGAAACTGACACAGACACTGAATAACCAACCATCATGTAAAACTGTGATTGAATTCTTTACACAACAAGTAAGTTCTTTGAAATGGGACCTGGAACAACAGAGGCTGCAAAAAATTTTCTATTTAAAACAGCTAGTAGAAAATTTAGAACAAGGCAAAGCAACTAACAATGGCTTACTTCTTAGTTAAAAAAAAACAAAATTTATGGAATGTTATTAAAATTTTAATTTTTTTTTTATTATTTTTTTTTTTTGGTATCAAAACTCAGCAGCTGTTATGTGTGACAACTGTCCCAGATGGGATGCCGCCATAGTACTGCAGACAAAAACAACATCACTGTTAGCTACAGTGTACTATAAATGACAAAGGCATCTACATGTACTATATAGACAACAGGTAACAACAGTGTGCTGAAACGCCCGAGGTACTTACAGAGACAACTGCAAACTAAGATTTGAACATATTTGAGGAGGAGACGCTATCATTTGACATCACACAACCAGAAAGGATACTGGCGGAGTAGATAATGCAAATCCATCACTGATGCCATGGACACATACTTCTTGTCCATTGAAGAACATGGTTGTCAAGCAACATTTAGACAGTAGACAATTGGAGTATTTATGGATGTACTATTCGTACTACATGTAACAATGATTGCAAAGGTTGGCATAACAGACTGAACAGAATGGCAAGAAAGGGCAACCTCCCCTTCTATCTGCTGAAGAATTTACTATTTTAGGAGGCTTGGGACGCGAGTCCACAATCAAAGCTACTAAGTAAAGGAAAAGAAACTTTGATGGTATCAGATAAAACAGACACAACAAATACAGGGACGCCTATTTGACTTACTGGAAACATACAGATGATGTGAAATGTCAAAACCCCACTGCTAG
Source organism: Limnoperna fortunei (assembly GCA_944474755.1). NCBI lineage: Eukaryota > Metazoa > Mollusca > Bivalvia > Mytilida > Modiolidae > Limnoperna > Limnoperna fortunei. The sequence goes on from OX104116.1 coordinate 78,944,338, forward strand.
ACTGGCGTGAGGCTCATATGGCCCTGTATTATCATTCAACAGCCGTTGTTGTTTTACAAGTACAGTGTTAATATTTTATTGTTGTTGTTGAAATAAATTATCTGCTTCTGATCAATCATGGAAAGACATTTATTATATTACAGCAACCTGTTAACCTGGAGTGCCCTCCAACAGCATGTGGTAAGACTGATCATTATCATATTCCTACAGGGCTCTTGCTGGGTCAAAATTATAGAAAGAAGTAACTTCTCTTTTGGGTGGCCGACAGGGAGAAGTGGGTGGACAACATGGAGAAGTTGCATTATATGTGGCGAAAGCGTCCTGTTTACTTTGGTTTTTTTTTTTAAATAAGTGTTGGCATTTGCATTTTTATTGTTATGTTTTTTAGCAGTTTAGTTTATTGAGGATAAAGTATCAAAGATTTGATTAACTATTCAGTATACTTATTTCACACATTTTCATAAATACATGTATTAAACATAACAATAAAAAAAGAATCAACTGTCACAAAACTGTTCATTAAAATAAATGTTTCTTTGTTATTGATACCCAATTTGATTGATTTATAATGAAGTACTATTAGAACTAGAAGTAGAAAATTACATCATTGTGACACATAATATATTATTTAAAATTGTAAAATTCACTATTAAAAGTATTTAAACATATTTAAGTTAAATTTGTTTTCAGTAACTTCCACAATACTATTTTCACTACATTTTTATCATTGCAAAACTCATTTCACCACTCTCAGCGTAGTATATTTGCAATCTTTGGCACCAAATTCATATCCCCTCCGGAAATTTTCACAAGTTCTTGTGCAATGAATTGGTTTCCGGTCGTATTTTAAACCTACGCTTTATATACCAAATAAAAGTTAAAAGGGTACCAGTTCAACTTTGGCACGTAAACATAATAAACATAAAGCGGTATTAAAAATATGAAGATTTCTTACCAAAATGGGAATAAAATTTGAAAGGCGAGATTTGGCGATTCTACAAAATGAAAGGGCTACTTCACTTAGCTTTTGAAGATGATCGACGGCAAAGTGGGACCACGATAAGGCGACTTCTTCACCCAAGTCGCCCTCCAACGCGAGCCCTGCCCTATACAGAAACTCCACATCTGCTTTCTAACTTCTTTCTTCAGCATGCATTGTAAAATATCAAGAGAAAGTTGCAGTTCAGTAAATGTAGTTCAACTGTATACAATTCTCTAGAACCCAATGTAATTTAAGCAAATACACAACAGTTAAGAAATATGGAGTGAATTGTTATAAATATGGGACGAGTGGTTATGGGGAAATCGTTATAGTACCCTTTATTTTAACCATTGTATTTTAGAAATATATAAGCTGCAATTGAAAGAATATACTTCTTTATACGTACAATTATACAGTCAAACCTGTCTTGAGCGACCTTTGAAGGGAAATTGTAAAAAAGGTCACATAAGACAGGGGGTCTTTATACACAGGTCATGATGTCTGCAGACCAAACAACAAAGTCATGATGTCAGCATGTGAAAGAGTTAATTGAAGACCTGTATTGTTTGTTTTATTAAGTAAACAATAAAATATGACATTTATTTTATGTAAATAACGCAAGTACAAAATATACAACAATAATGAGTGTTTTAATTTCCGATTGAATTAACGCAGGTCAACTTTATTCCCCCATTTAGTTGTTGTATTTTTCTCTGTACCGGTTTTACTGGTTTCCTTGTGTTTTAACAATAAGCTCTATGTAGAAAGTGCAAGTCGGTTTAGAACCAGTGTACACTGGTTTCGTATTGGTTATTTCACTTTGTAATGGCGTGATTATACAATAAACACGCCGTTATGAGAAACATCATCATTTCCAACCCGAATGGCAACAAAATCGAATGTCGACATTGAAGACTATTCAAATTTTACAGGGCAATCTGAACTTCGCTTCTAAGATAATAAAACAGTTTTTGATCGCTTCATACTTTAGTTTTCCGTTTCGAAGAACCTTGATAATTGACAACAATGTCAATGCCAATGGTCTACGAATTTTCTTTTTGTCAGACAGGGTTTATTTATTGCTTAATGATTTTAACAGTCCCGAGAGTCGTTTTAGACAGGTTTTCTTGGTCAAAACGAACGGAAAACACGGTCGTTAGTCGCGTAAGACAGGGAGTCGTTATATAGAGGTAAAATGAATGGGAAAATGCTCGGGAGGAATAAATACGGTCGCATAAAACAGGAAGTCGTTATATGGAGGGGGTCGCTAAGACAGGTTTGACTGTATGTCACCAGAACAATGGATGCTTCTGAGCAGATGCTTATTTAGTGCGACAACTAAAGTGGCTAAAGCCCTAAAAATCCTGGAAAATTCCAGTGTAATTGGGTGTGAATGGTAGATGGCAAAGCGAATGTACAGAGTCTGCCAAATTGCACGAGACCAAAATATGATCATTGGGAAAAAAACCTGGGCTACTCGGAATGCATTGGGAATTTACGAAAATACCGGGTCTCGCGTTAGCGAAGCCCGGTATTCGCTTTATTTTTTACAAACAGCTATAAAATTAAATCTTTACTTATTGTTGATGCTTTTATTTTCTCAATAAAAATAATCATCTAATGAACGACCTCTTCCTCTCTGTTTTAAATAAATATTGGTTTCTCTCACGAGAATTCGATACAGTGATGACCCTTGAACCCAGACATATCGTCTGCACGACAACAAATATGTAAACTGTGGTCTTTCTTCGCGAGCTTTTCAGGTAGTGCCTGTTTCATGTTATATCAGTAGTAGATATTTAAGAATTCGACTAAATAAACATTTAATGTTACAAAAAAGTATCGTTTGTACTAGTATCTGACAGGGCTGTCAAGTTTTGATGAGCTGCTCGCGTGAGATTTGCCTAAAAATTGAAAGATCAAAGGAAAAAATAAAAACATCAAAGAAATTTGCTGCCAAATTGTGGACTAGATGCGTGAGTCTCACGCGAGTTGCGTGAGACTTGACAGGCCTGATCTGAACCTGTAGACATAGGTTGAAAGAATCTTGTCTTTGCAGCTTCTCTAAAGCGTTTGGTATCTGGATTACTGCTACTGCTTTTCCCCTTTTTCCATCGTTTTCCTTTCCATTTGGTTTTTCTAGCTGATTTTGTTACTTTTTTAGTTTTTGAACCCATTTTGACAAGATAAACTAGCCCACGTGCAATTGTTTCGTGCAAATGTTTAAATCGGAAGTAGAATTAGACGAGAGAAGAAGGGAAGTAGCTTTCATTAGATCTGTCTGAAATCCGATTATATCATAGACAACGGTGGTCTACTTTATGATTTGAGGCTTTCATCCAGCCAATGTATATTTAATGTGGGTGATACATACCACATAAATGATGCGTAGGCCGGGGAGACATCTGCATCTTGAAGATTAACAAGAAAAGATATGGGTTAAACCCATATCCAGAGACGTTCGATTTATATGTTATAGGTGTATCCTATTTGGTTTAATCAGGGACAGTCTATACTAACTACTACTAAGTATAGACTGTCCCTGGTTTAATAGTTTTTTTCAATTTGTTTCATTTAAAATTTCATCATATGCTGTAAAGGGTTGCAAATATAGACGACTGTGATAGGCAAGAAATAATCATCTTGATTAAAATATCTCAACTTTGAGAAGAGTACTGTAATAAAAAAAGCAAAGTTTTGGAAAGAGCTTATTATGCGAGTCTAATTGGTCTTTCATTTTTACCTTTCTTCAAAGTTCAGTGTCGGGTAATAAATAAGCAATTAGCAAATAAACAAAGCACATCTAATATACAATTACATCACAGAAATATCTCTGCCCCCCCCCCCCCCCCTAAAACCACCACTACCACACACGAATCGTTCACGAGAGTTTGGGATTTCGAAACCGTCAATAAACAAAAATTTGGGAAATTAAATTTAATGTTCAAGATTGACTAATTTTCTACGTATGACTATGCTCAGATAGTCATAAGTTTGAACCGATTCAAGAGTATATGAGCCAAAATAAAAGTTATATTTATCAATTACAGATCTGTTTTTAAATTGGGATAAAAACATTATTTTTGTCTTTTGGGTGTTCACACTAAGGTTCCAATCCCCACAGAATTCTTTGTAGGGCATCTACACAGTGCTGCAAGCCTGAGGGTGACTCTGAAATTAATACCAAGTCATCTGCATAAAGGAGATGATTTCAATTTATTTGGTTAAGTGTGACTGGGTTTGATTTGTTAGTTGATTTGTTAAAATCAAAGTTGGACATTATATCATCAATAAATATGTTAAAGAGTGCAGGACTTAAGCGATCCCTTTGTTTCACACCAATCTTAGACAGAAAAGGTTCACCTAAGATATTATCAGTCTAATAACAATACAGTGTATTTGAATATATATTTTTAATGAGGGCATACAATTTTCCTCCGACTTTGTTTCTTAGAAGTTTAGTCAATTGTGCTTTTCTTGCAACACTGTAAAATGCCCAGCGAAAATCTACAAATCATACATAAATGTTTTTATTTTTCCCATATAAATATTGTTTTTTTTTAAAGATTTCAAAATAAAGATATGATCACTTGTCCTATAACCTGATTTAAAACCCCTTGGTTGGACCTTAGTAAGTTGTGCTCTTCAAGGAACAAAGACAGTCTCTTTTGAAGAAGAGAAGTGAAAAGTTTTCCCGGGCAGCAGGATACACATATGTCTCTATAATTGTGTTGCAATCATTTGAGTTACCTCATTTAAATATGAAAGAAAAATATGACAAATTCCATTGTTTAGGGAATTTCCTTATGGAATTTCCCTGTTTGTAGGATATTATTAAATAACTTTACCAATACTAAAACCATAGCAGACCTGTCAAGTGTCACGCAACTCGCGTGAGACTCACGCATCTAGTCCACAATTTGGCAGCAAATTTCTTTGATGTTTTTATTTTTTCCTTTGATCTTTCAATTTTTAGGCAAATCTCACGCGAGCAGCTCATCAAAACTTGACAGCCCTGCCATAGTATCTTTACTATTTTTGATAAATTCATTAAGAATAAAATCAGGGCCACCTATTTTTACCAGATTTTAGGTCTTTAATCCCTCTCTTAAATTCACTACAGTTAAAAGCGTAATCAAGAGAAGAAACGCTCTCTTTTGTTCCTTATTAAACCAAATATCAATATGCCAGAAAATGGGGTGAATATGTTTTTAAAGAAAATGCCTATAGTGGTATGGGGCAGCGATCCTACACCACCTGCCTCATATGCTGAATTTATGCTATAGGTTTCCCACGATGTAGTGTTTCTCGTCGATAACATTATTAGTTTTCTTGAATTTCTATTGAATATTTAGGTTGAAATTTACTTGACACCTGATATTCCATATTATTGTCAATCCATAATTATAATTTGTTATAAAACGTGTCATTTTAATTTAATATTGACCATGCAGGGGTGGTTTATTATGGTTTTAAAAAGGTAACCTAAAAATTGCTTGATTGACCATTTACTATAGTTTATACTTTGATTGAAGAATTTAAGAAGGCACCATCTGGCTACTTGGTTTGGTAAAGAATTCCACAATCCATGGAACAAATAAAAATAAACAGTGGTTTTTAGGATAGAATGGCTGTCATAGTTGTATTTTCTTGATAATACTGCGTGTTTGAGATGGAAACTATATTTGATGTTGAAATTTTAGAGCATTGTGAATAGGGCTAGGTTATTTCTTTGTTGTAAAATTGGCCAGCATTGGTGTTCAAGCATGACACTTGCTCTACTTTTAAAGATCTACCTGGCAGGTCTTCATTTCGAGTTTGTTGTTTCTGTCGGGGACGGTACCATATTCTAAATTTGATCAATCAATCAATCAATCAATCAATCAATCAATCAATCAAAAAACCCTCTCTGTTAGACATTGATGATATACTAATTTAAATGGCGCTGGGTATAAAGTAATGTAAAAACAGCTCATATGACTTTACTGTCCGTCATATGGCGTTACCAACACCAGCTGAACTGTCCGTCATATGGCGTTACCGACACCAGCCGTACTGTCCGTCATATGGCGTTACCGACACCAGCCGAACTGTCCGTCATATGGCGTTACCGACACTAGTCTAACTGTCCGTCGATTGGCGTTACCGACACCAGCCGAACTGTCCGTCATATGGCGTTACCGACACAAACCGAATTGTCCGTCATATGGCGTTACCCAAACCAGCCGTACTGTCCGTTATATGCCGTTACCGACCCCAGCCGAACTGTCCGCGATCAAGTGCTATAAATGTGTTGTATTACGCAGCAGTGTTATTTAAGGATTGTTTTCAATTGCTGGTTAGATTATTGGATATAAACGACTTTGGGTCGATTTACGCTGAATAAACCGCGAAGCTTAGTCTTACACCGGGATATTTGTTTATTGTAATCCACTTCGGGAGTACCCTGTTAGAACCTGGCAATTTTGTCACTCTAAGCTTAACTCGACGGTCAGATAATGTATGAAGCATTATTAGAACGTAACCGTCTTGTAGATGTAGATCATAGTAGGAAGACCGAATAGGATACCAGTACGAAACAGACTTTGAACTATCCTCAGTAACTTTCGTGTCACCGCGGGTGGCTGATTTTTAAAATCGTAACTTGACCTAGAAACATTTATCTGTATGTTGGAACTTACATTAAATTACAATGCAGTGTGCAGGGGAGGAATATTATATCGGAAGAAGAAAGACATCTACATTCACGAACAAGCGTTAAAATGTTTAAAGTATATTGGTAAATTCTAATCCGATTTATATTCTCTACCACAGCAAACAGTTTTAGGTACGTCCCTTTGATTTATGTGTAGCTGAATAGTATGGAACGCCACAACTGCCTTATGATACACAAACATATATCATTAAGGCAATAAGCATACTATTTAGCCATTATTCTACACCATTACGACATTTAGTTATACTATATTGACACTAACCCACATCAATAAGCAACATTATTAAACTATAAAGACGTTGAAATACACCATAATGATAATCTTTTACACTATTTAACTATTATGCTATAACATAAAGATACTTCATTATATCATGATGATCATTTACTATACCACGAAGACACTTAACTATACTATGACGTCATCTTATTACACCATAAAGACACTTTACTATATCATTGAGACATCTTAATATACCATGACGATGCTTGAGTATATCATGAAGACATCTTAGTATACCATGACGGTACTTTATTATATCATGAAGGCATCAAACTGTACCATGAGGACTTTTTAATATATTACAAAGACAACGTACTACATTAAGAAGATCACATGTTGTACTAGAAAGAAATTTTAATATATCACCAAGCCATGTATAATATAAGTACCATTATAGCATTTTACTTTTCTATGATTTCACACTTCTCTGTCATAAAGACACGCTTCCATAATAAATTCACATGTCAATATAATAGTGAGCAGTTTCTGTGTACTAACAAACAAACAAATATTACAACAGTATTTTGTAGCGCTTCGATGTCGTTTTTTAATAGTACCGTACCAAAGTTCTAAAAATAGCGTTTTAAAAGTCTATTCAAGACTCATCAGAGGCGCTCTACCGAAAGATTGAAGATGCCAAACACTATATGAATATGAAGAGTAGACAAAAATAAAACCAAATATGCCGAACTGGAAACCAAATTATGACCAAGATCAACCTATGTCTGGGGTAGGAAGAACCTTAGGGTTTTGGCAATTTTGAAATTTAAACAGAAAAATTTATAGCTTTGATATGTTCTTCAACACAAAAGTGTTGATGCCGGAGTTAACGCCGCCTCCGTCGCCACCGGTAAAGTAACACCCATGTCTCACTCCGCTTCGCAGGCGAGACAAAAACTAGAATACTGACAAAGGAAGAAAGGGCCTAATCAGCAAAAAAATCTTAAGTGTTTTCAAAATATTTAACGGATTTATATAAAATTTAAATAAGCACACCATCAAAATTTTAGAACTGTATTGTCAAAAGTTTATGAGATTAGTTTTCACAAAGTCCAATTCTCAAAATTTAATTTCTATACAAATTTTAAGTTTTTCCCCAAAAAATATTTCACCAATTTGCATGAAATTTTAATATTCACATGACAAGCTGCATAGCAACTGTGCAAATTTCAGAACTGTATTGTCAATAGTTTTTTAAGTTTTACTGTTCACAAGAAATTGTTGATGGATGGACAGACAGACGGACTGACAAAGTGAAAACTATAGGGTGTCCGTATCTTCGATACAGGGCCCTAATAATTAGATGTACAACAGCCCTTACAACTGAATGTACCTCATACTTTAAGGTTGCATTGACGATATTGATCATAAATGTGCTAAAAATGAAATCAAGTCAACAAATGTTTAACAAGTGTAAACACTAAAAATGTGACATACATGTATTTGCCTGCGCCAACAATGAACTCATAAAAGGACCAGAAATCATAGTTGATGGAGCGTTACTGCAGGGCAAACATGCTGTTGTGAGAAAAACATGTCTTGCCTTCCACAAATTTTGAATGACCAAGTCAGTTAACAGGAATTAGTCATCAGATGAAACCTAAAATTGGTACTTGTGGACCTAAAAATATGTCACATATAAAGTTTCAAATGTCTACAAGAAGTAGTTGCTTAAAAAACTGTTACAAAAACATTTAACAATGAAACACAAAAGTTCAATAAAAAGCTACGCCATAACATAATACAATATTCGTTTTAAAAAAGGGTTTCTGTTAAAGATTTTTCCATGATTTTTCACTAGACTTGAAAAAATTGAAATCAGACAAGAAATTAAAAAGTTGCATTTTACCCCTTTGGCCATTAGTTTCCTAACAGAAAAAAGGGCTCAGGGAAAAAAAATCTTTCTCTGTTTAGTAACCAGTATGTGTCACAAATTACCTTGCAAAAAATATTAAAAACATGACAAGGAATCCCAATCCCATCATCCTTTTATAGTAAGGAAAATCACTATAAGGATTTATAGCAATCAGTCAGCCATATCAAAAGTAATTGTTGGGGAAAAAAGAAGAGGCTCACAGGAGCCTGAATCGCTCACCTGGTCCATAAGGGTCTCTATTATCAGGCATAACACCTAAAACACATTAGTCAAACAGCTTTTTAAGCCGAACATTTCAGCGCAAGCAACATCTTTTCTTATGCAATAGTTTTCATTCTAAAAGCCAAAACAGGATTTTCAACCTTAAGAAGGGCATAACCTCTAAAAGAGTCATCTGACAACTTTGAACTAATGGAGACTTTTGTAGAGTTTAATGAGCTGAACATTAAAGCAGGCCACAGCTTTTCTCTATCTGCAATAGTTTTCATTCTATAAGGCAAAAACATGAAAAAATATGATTTTTTACATTGAAAGGGACAACCCCTTAGATTTTACCATATGTTCTATTTTTAGTAACAGCAGCCATGTTTTTTGAGGAATCAAAAAGTGAAACATATGTTGTGCAGTATACTCTAAGGATCAATCCTATCAAGTTTCATTAAATTCTGTTCAGTAGTTTCAGAGAAGATTTTTTAATAAAAAGCTACGCCGAGCGCAGCATGATACGAACGCAACCTTGTATGTTGGAGGCCCAATATGGATTGTCAAATGCTGTGGACACATGCAGCCCATGGTGGACTCACAAAGCTTTTTGACATATGCATTCTGTGGTGGACTTTCAATGTATATTTGACTTTTTTATATATATTTATACCAACATTTAAGGAAAACTCTTATAATTGGCGTTTTTTGGCCCCTTTGACCCATAATATCACAAAAACAGTAAGAGATATTGCAAATCTGATTGAAAAATGCTGGCAAGAATTTTTAAAAGGATTCCATTGTAAAAAAAGATTTAGAAAATCAGACGACAAATAAAAAAGTTTATTTTTTGCGGCGTGGCCGGATTTTGACCCACTGTAGCATAGTAACAGTGAAAGATACATAAAAACCATTGACCCATTTAGTTGACATAATTGATTAAGGAATACAATGAAAAAAAAAGATCAAAATCAGATGAAAAATAAACGTTTTACAAGTTTTGTTTAAACATCCATTTTACCTGTTTTGGCCCCTTTTTCTCTGAAACGGTAGGGGTCACAATCCCCAAATGCAAGAGGAAGCTTCCTTTAGTGGTTAATAACATTATATTAAAACTACATAACAATTGGCCGGCCCACGAAAACTAAAGTTCTTGCATAAAACCATTTGTCCAGACAAACTCTTATAATTGGCGTTTTTGGTCCCTTTGACCCCTAATTTCTTGAAAACGAGATATTGCAAATCTGATTGAAATATGCAGGCAGGGATTTTCACAAGGATTCCAATTAAAAAAAGATTTTGAAAATCGGACCACAAATAAAAAAAGTTGATTTTTTGGGCAAGGCTCAATTTTGACCCCCCTTACATGTAGAAATGTAACGATGCAAGATACATAAAAACAGTTGTCACATTTAGTTGACAGAATTTACTGAGGAATACAATAAAAAGAGAATGATCAAAATCGGATGAAAAATAAACATTCTACAGAAGTTTTGTCAATACACCCATTTTAGCCCCTTTTTCTGAAAGGGTAGGGGCTAGAAACCACAAATGCAATACCAACCTTCCTTTAGTGGATAGAAACATCATATCAAAATGATATATAGCATTTAATTTTCTTTTTTTTTATTTGGGTTATAACCATTTATTGTAAAAGTGTTAAATGTCATGATATACTCAAGCATCGTCATGGTATATTAAGATGTCTTAATGATACAGTAAAGTGTCTTTATGGTATAATAAGATGACGTCATAGTATAGTACCGTCATGGTATACTAAGATGTCTTCATGATATACTCAAGCATCGTCGTGGTAATATTAAGATGTCTTAATGATATAGTAAAGTGTCTTTATGGTATAATAAGATGACGTCATAGTATAGTACCGTCATGGTATACTAAGATGTCTTCATGATATACTCAAGCATCGTCATGGTATATTAAGATGTCTTAATGATATAGTAAAATATTATTAATTGATATTTTTCTGATAAATTTGATTAGTGTAAAGCCTGTCACATGACATGCTGTATTTGGTAAGGTTCTTTGAAAACGGCTGATAGAAAAGTGATGTTGCACGGTTATATTTAGAAAACATGATATTGCACGGCTATTTTTAAATAATTGGAATTCCCCTTCAAACAGCCAATCAGAATGACTTCTGTCTGTTTCCGGTTTGAAAGTTAGGAAAGTATGTACATTGTGAAAAATTGCAAATATTTCAATATGTTGCAGGTATTTTTGTATTTATAAATCTTTTAAATTGAAAATTTTCATAATTTCAGATGATATTGAAATGAAATGTGATATTTTCGTACATGTGACAAAACCCATCAAAACAGTAAACTAATCAAAAGAACATTGAACTAAATTCCTTTAAAATACTAGTATATACAGATGTGCATAAAAATATCAATTAATAATATAACAATTGTAGCCTTTAACTACGGTCGATATGAAAAAATATCGACATGAGATAACATATCGACCTCCAACTTCGTTGTCGGTCGATATGTTCTCATGTCGATATTTTTTCATATCGACCTAATTTAAAGGCTATAATTGTATAGTGTCTTTATGGTATAATAAGATGGCGTCATAGTATAGTTAAGTGTCTTCGTGGTATAGTAAATGATCATCATGATATAATGAAGTATCTTTATGTTATAGCATAATAGTTAAATAGTGTAAAAGATTATCATTATGGTGTATTTCAACGTCTTTATAGTTTAAAAATGTTGCTTATTGATGTGGGTTAGTGTCAGTATAGTATAACTAAATGTCGTAATGGTGTAGAATAATGGCTAAATAGTATGCTTGTTGCCTTAATGATATATGTTTGTGTATCATAAGGCAGCTGTGGCGTTCCATAGTATGGTATTTTATATCATGTAGAGGTTGGCAGTACATTGTTTGTGAGTACACTGTGGTAATTAATATGTAATTTGTGTAAGGGAATCAAAGGAAGATATATCATTTTAATATGATTAGGCGTAACCTAGAGGGAAACGAAGCGGGGTAAGTCTAATAAGTACACAGACAGGCGAAGTAGGGCAACTTTCTGTCTGTCAACGAAGGCGTGAAAAAAGAAATTTTTTCTTAGGGTCGGATCCAGGCGTAGTGGCATGCTTGCACCCAACCCCTTAAATTTACCAAATCGATAAAGGTAAACATTTACAATTTTGCGTATTCCGTATAATAAAATATACTCTGATAAAAACTTTGGCCCCCCCCCCCCCCCCTCATCTGGCGACTTGGATCGACCAAGAGCCCTCTCTTCCTTGAATGAAATCATAGTTTTTACCGTTGATTCTTATGTATTTTGAGAATAGCTATTTAATTACATGATTGCTTGGTGAATTTCTGTTCTTCTGTGTTGTAAAAGTCAGATCATATCATATTCATTAATTATCTCGCAGATAACAACTGAATCTGTGGTAGTATTGATGCCTTTCTGTTTGGAAATGTAAATCTACATTTGAATTATATTTGTTTGTTTTTTATCATTCGCCACATTCAGCAAATTACGAAGTTTAAAAGATGAACGATGGGTTTTTTAAACCTCCGGCTTCGTTTCAATAGCAACTAAATATTTCTTTTTGAAAGTTTAAAGTTAGCTCTTGTCGTAAATCAAGCCGTTTAGTAAGTTTACAGTTCAGAATGATAGAATTTCAGAACTGGAAAAACGTGGCTTACAACATGTAAACTGTCTGATAATAATAGAAACTTTAATTTGATAGAAATAATTGACCACTCAGTCAGACGTCTGTCAATAATTTGTTCATTAGGATTAATAAATATACATTAGTAGCAGAATATGGTGGGATATGAACCAAACAAGTTATAGCTTATACTGCTATGTGACAGTTCATCAATTTTGACAAAGTATATTGGATTTAGATAAAATTTCCAGTAGTATGAATCAATCTTCTGTTTTTAATTTGCAAAAATTGAAAGGAAATATATAGTGATGATGACAGAGTGCATGAAGCTTTTATAATGTGTAATGAGAATATACAATACACAAAACGAAGTCGAAACAGTGACCAGTTGGACGGCTTAATTATGTGTGCTTACACTATACAATTAAGCGGCATATTTAGGTTCAACGAAAAGCACAAAATACATTAATTTAAAAATTAAGCTTTGGGTGTACAGAAATTTTAAAGTATGATGTTGTTAGATCGTCCATGAAGTGATAGTTCAAAATGAAAGCCAAAAACAGGGTTGCAAAAGAAAGTTCTAATTTAAAAAAAATATAAAATTGAATTAGTTCCAGGATCTTTAGGTAATATTACTGTTAAATTAATCCTGGAAATCGTTTCATATTCTGTCTTGTTTTTGTACTCTTATGTGGGTGCGTTCCTAGAAGGCCTCCTGAAGAAGAAAGTAAAGCTGGCACACCCCAATCACATTCCGCTATTTTCATTATGTTTTTTGTCCCTGAACATTACTAAATTGCTAACCAAGCGAGCTTTAAATTAAGGGCACGACCAATACACATAGGTTGGCCTCTTACTTAAGCCTACTTCCAGAAACAGACTCTGGAAAGTTGCAAACTTGACACGACAAACGTGATCACATCAACTTTCCATCTGCAAAAATGGTATGTACATTTCACAACTTGTACGTTATGCTAGATCCTGTGATCGGTATTCTTATTTTCTAGACCGGTCACTCCTGTCGACTACTTAGCTACTCAAACGATTGTTAGTTGTACCTAGGTTGATGGTATCACTTCAGAAGTTCTATGCTCGTCACCATTATTTAATTGATTAATAATGTGAAATCTATCTCTCAAATACGATCGGACATTTTCGATAAATTCATAGATAGTCTTTCCTATTCCTGTATTTTACTTTTTTCCCAGACATAACAATGAGTAACTCGACCAGTGTCTTATTAGAGGTATGCGCTGCTTACCCGTCCGGAGCATATGAATGTAACCATGGGGTTTTATTCGTGTCGTTTGAATTAAACTATGAAAATTAATATTATTAGTTCAACTATATAATTAACTATAACACCAACATTGTCCGTTTATATCGAATACACATATTCACATTAAAGTATTTGTAAAAGTGTATATTATTAATTGATAACTTTTGCTGTATTTTAATTTGTCCAAAGTTTACCACGTGATATTTTGTATTTTGCGGATTGACTGATTTATTTCGGATTGACTTTTGCGGATTGCACAGTTACTAAAAATAGAACAAAAAATTCCAAAAATCGCTTGACGTTTCGCAATCAGCCAATCATATTTTACATCCGGCTGTCAATCGTCTTCTAGAACACAATAACAAACAATGAACAGTGTTGAGCACAAAAGGTTTGCATCATTAAATAATAGACTATATATTTTTTATGTGAAAAATTAAAATAAAGCAATTTTTTCAATTAATAATATAAAAAATACAGCCTTTCTCTTAGTCAATACAAGTTACATATATCGACCTCGGACTACGTCCTCGGTCGATATACATCTCTCAGTCGATATAAATTTGTATTGACTAAATCTTCAATCATGAGAAATATAAACCTTATAAATGATATACATGTACTCATAAATATTACTGCAAAAAGACTTTAAACAGAATATTATTGTTATTCTGGCTGCACATGCATGGACCATGCACGGGTTCATATTTCCTGAATAACACACACTATTTAAAAATAAAGGAGAAATACATGTGATTTTGTTATTTCAGGTCAGCAGCGGGATATTTTACGTGCGGTCATGTAGATAGAAGGTAAAAGGAAACAGTACTCTACACGTGTCTGGGTCATCTTCAGATGTAAGATATGAATTTGAACATGTTTCGACAACATGCAACATCGGTATAGAAAAAACTGTAAGAAGCAATGCATACTATACTCTTAGGACGTTTAACTTATATTACTCAATATCAAAAAGTATAATTATATAATTATATATTAAGTAATTAAAATTACATGAAATCCAGACGTTTTGAAGAAGTAAATTTACACAGAAGATTAGTGCTTATTATAGGAAATTGTTATTAATCCTTAACAAATATGTAGTGATCACCGTGACTGAAACGTAATAGAATAAACGAGTTAGTGGTTGATAGAATAGTATTTGATTTAATGTTAGAATAAAGGTTGTTACGTTCAATCGAGGTAAACCAAAACACTTGTACAAACAATATTAGGATTTTCTTCTACTATACTTTTGAGTTTTGGTATTTGGTATCCAAATGAAATCTAAAATGGTCACCACAGAGGTACATTTTATGCTCGTGTTACTGATATTTCAGGTAATCGTTTAGCCGAGGGACGGACAAAATCCCCCGGACAAAATCTCTTCCGTGTAATTTAGCATAGGCGGACACCCCCCCCCCCCTGTAAAATTTACAAGGCGGACAAAATCCCTCCCGAATCTGATTATGATAATACCGATAAGTATTGTACATCTTGTTCGATAGTTTTTTTCTGTGGTACTTGAAATGATGAATGAGACAAATGTTTTGGGTTTTTTTCGCTGGGACAAATCGAGTTGATATGGTTCGTATTGGTTTGGTATATGTTAATAAAGGAACCGCGCCACTTTATCCCTTTCAGTATTAATTACCGAACAAACAATTAAATTTATTGAACTAAATTATGCCATTATTTTACTAAATTATAGCTTATTAGTAAAAGCCATACAATTTTCTACAAGATGTAAAAATGCTTTGCTATAGTAAGCGAAGTATTTTATGGGGAAATACCATTGGAAATGGACAAATAAAAAACTGGCAATTTAGAGTTAAATCAATGTTTAAAGATATTGATATAAACTATATTTGTAAAACAAATTATATCTTAAGTAAAGGTGTAATTAAATATATTTAGAATGTCTCATATTACAAACATGATGTTTATTTACGCTAAATTTAGATGAGAGATTTACCGGTCGCTGATTGGTCCTCTATAATTAGGGTTGATTACTCGGAAGGTTTCATCAGATACGGACGTTTATAAAACGAAAAGACCTTGAGGTGTTCCGATTAATTAATAAAACACGAGATGTTTTCTTGAGGTGTATAAACACTAATCCAATTCTTTAAGATTTTCTACTAAATTTGTTATTTTTTTAATTAGAGCAGCTCTTTTACCTTAAGCGCAACTTGACCGACATCATATATATCCTGACTCGTACGTGACAGGCCTATGTTCTCTCAAAATTTCATGACCTCTTTAAAACCGTCCAAGAGAAAACCAGCTTCCGGGGTAAACCCCACTCTAAAAATAGCTCTTTCTTTTCAGAAAATCTTGGTTTATAGGTCATTTAGTGCATGTGACATAAAACATACTAAACACCATTAGAACAGAGCAAGTTAGGACTCTAAATTTTTCTAATATATTCACCTTTCAGAAAAACTTTCATTCATTAAAATCCAGTTAGTAGTTTTTAATATACACTAAGATAAACAGGACTATTTTGTTGTTAAGTACTATTTTCTTAAATGTTCCAAATTTGATTGGTCCCCTTTAGTGTCTTGACACCTTGAAACGATCAAATACAACCTGTTTGGTTTTGGTTTTAAGAAAACCCGAAGAGATCACACGGGTATGTTTCAAAGCAACAGAAACATTGAATATGAAGTTTATTTTTATGTTACCAGTTACCAAATCTGTAAAAACCGCCTTTATCAGGCCTACCACTTCCACAACGGATGTGTCGGTCCTAATCCTTATTAAAATCCTCAGTAGACTACAAGTAATATAAGCTGACTTGCGTCGACTAATATGTGCACTTAAGAAAATCTCCAAGTAACAAACGGAAATATGATGTAATAAATTAAATAGAAGAACAGTTGACACTTGTTACTTGTTGTCTTTTTTATAAAGCCCGGCCCACGTGGCCCAAAATATAATTTCAGCGAGACAGAAAATGTACTACAAAGTAAAAATATGAAACTCTCTGTATTGTGTAAAATGTGAGAAAAAGATGTCCATCTGAAGCTAGGACTTGTCTTTCATGTCAACTTGGTTGAAAAGGGGGATGCACCCCCAAAATATATCTATTTGGTACACTGTATCTGCCCAAATTGAAAAAAAAAATAAAATAATTTGCATTGAATTTGCTGCTTGCTCTATTGCAAAAACGTGAAAACTGCTGACAGTCAACTTTTATTTCATAAATGCTTATACATGTCAATAACATCACAATCATGTCAATAGAACAGAACATGAAAAAAAAATGTTTTGATAAACATGATAAAGAAAAGAAACCAAACAATTTTGAATTAATACACTTTAATACAACTTAATTCTCAAAATGTTGTCTACTTGTCTCAAAACATCAAGCACTGAAAGAAAAAGCAACAATGAACATGTCAAAATTTGAAATCATAATAAATTGAAAATACAACCTAAACTTGGCATCTCATGTGTTGATATGAGAAATTTCTAAGAAGATAGGCAAAAAGTTAAACATTTTAAGTAAAAAAGGGTCATTTGAAAAACTAAAGTTTAGTTCGAGGAGACTGCCAGAATGCAGGATTTTGCGTTATTTACCCCAGAGCTTCGGGGGGCCTTCAGCGGCCCCCAGACCCCCGGCCGAAATAGGCGCCGAGCAAGCTCGGCGCAACGGCCGGCGTTGGCCGTCTTGTGTGGGTGCCTACTTTTTCTTTTGGAGACACATGTCTGGAAAATATAAAAGTGCAATGTCAAAATTCAGATGTAGGGTTGCACCGATTAAAGTTGAAACAGAAAGATATGAAAATATGAGGTTAGAAGAAAGAGCATGTTTTTACTGCACTGATAATATTGATGATGAACAACATGTTTTACTAAAATGTCCTATATATGCAGATATCCGTAATGTTTATTTTAATTATGCTATTAGTGTTGATAAAAATTTTTATTAATATGTCAGATGATGATAAAATTGTTTTTATGTTTACGAATAACGAAATGTTGTTTTACACTGCCAGAATCTGCCGTGATATTTATTTTATAGAAAATGTATCCTGTATTCTTAACTATTAACGTTACGCATAAATTAAGTAATAACCGGTATAACAAACAAAATAACCTTACCATAACTGTATATTCATAGTATTAAAATGTTTTTTTATGAAAATATCACTCCATGTGTATATTATTTTAATTTGTATAATAGTCTCTCATAACTCTTTTAAGAGTGGCTCAATTGTATATAGTAAGGTTTTAGACTTTTTATAATTATTTTATTGTGATACATTTTGAGGTGAGACTCAAAGTATTTGTCTTGTCTTGTCTCGTCTTCGTTTGATCAATGCGAGTCTAAAAACACATTAATTAAAGATTACCAATTACAATGTAAGCTCTACAAACGGGACAATTACTATTTTTATTAGTAATTAACTCTGTGCTTTTTGTCAACTTTAAGGTCAATTTTCAAGGTTTATTTCAAGGTTTATCTCTATATGTATTGTGCGAGACTGAACTGTGTATACATAAACAAAATGCATTTTAAAAAATCAGATTCGGGAGGGATTTTGTCCGCCTTGAAAAATTTAAAAAGGGGATGTTGTCCGCCTTGTAAATTTCACGAGGGCGATTTTGTCATTAAACGGAAGGGATTTTGTCCTACACTCCGTTTAGCCACTCTTGAAACACTCTGGTTCATTTTAAGCTCCTCAAGGTTAAATGCTGAATTTTATAAACATTCATGAATAAATGACAACCAAGACTAAACGATTAACCGGAAGCTCGGATTAGCTGAACACCTACATTTATGGAACGCCGTAGCTGTCTTTACATAGGGATTTTGTCTATATTCGGTGGTATCGACATTATGTTCGGTAGAAACAAGTTTATATTGAGTGCATATGTCTTTATATTGAGTGCATAAGTCTTTATATTGGGTGCTTATGTCTTTATATTGAGTGCTTATGTCTTTATATTGAGTGCTTATGTCTTTATATTGCGTGCATATGTCTTTATATTGAGTGCATATGTCTTTATATTGAGTGCTTATGTCTTTATATTGAGTGCATATGTCTTTATATTGCGTGCATATGTCTTTATATTGAGTGCTTATGTCTTTATATTGAGTGCATATGTCTTTATATTGGGTGCTTATGTCTTTATATTGAGTGCATATGTCTTTATATTGGGTGCTTATGTCTTTATATTAAGTGCATATGACTTTATATTGAGTGCATACGTCTTTATAATGGGTGCTTATGTCTTTATATTGAGTGATTACATCTTTATATCCCTTTTGAGGATTTCTCTTTCAATGTAAAATTTAAAAAAATCCATTCAGCAATATTAATTTCAAATTAAAAAGATACAATTTTTATAGTAAAAATAAAATTTTCCATGTTCATGGCTTCTTTGGCAATCGCCCATACATAACCCATATAGTGTCGCTAGGCGTAAAACACCACACCCACACACTCCTTTTCAATATAAAGACATATGCACTCAATATAAAGACATATGCACTCAATATAAAGACATAAGCACCCAATATAAAGACATATGCACTCAATATAAAGACATATGCACTCAATATAAAGACATATGCACTCAATATAAACTTGTTTCTACCGAATATAATGTCGATACCACCGAATATAGACAAAATCCTTATGTAAAGACAGCTACGGCGTTCCATATACATTTGTCATTTTAATAGTTATGTGTTGAAGCGTTTGTTCGTTTTATGAAAGAATGAATAAGAAAAAAATGTAAGTATTCTATTCAGTGGAAAGTTCTAAACCACCAGCTATTAGAATGTCTATCATTAGTTTATAACCTAATTTGTGATTAAGAACATTTCTTTTGTTCGACCAATAACTGACATTTAAAAAAAAAGAAGTGAAAAGCGTCTTCGACTGCGTGGCCACGTGCAGTTGTAACAAAGAGTGTCGATAACGTTAATTCGATGAAAATCATTAAGAGAACTGTTAGATATCTT
Source organism: Limnoperna fortunei (assembly GCA_944474755.1). NCBI lineage: Eukaryota > Metazoa > Mollusca > Bivalvia > Mytilida > Modiolidae > Limnoperna > Limnoperna fortunei. Next base: position 78,964,317 of record OX104116.1, read on the forward strand.
ACAAACATTTAGATTAAGTTCGTTCCATTTCTCTGGGCGTGAATTGAAAGTAAGACTTTCAGTAATTTACGGCATAACCAGCACTATTTTTCAAATTATATTGGGGCGCTCGGTTGACCAAACGCGCATGAAATCTGTAAGATATTGTAGGGTTATACTGTGATAAATACAATAAAACACAATTTAAAACATCTGACTTTCCTCAGGACTTCTCAATGTTCCCATCCTGTTTTGAAGTACTGACTCACGTCCAGCATAGCCGGGTTACAAGTAACGATTCTATACTAATTTTCTCACTGAAGTTTGTACAAGTCGTTATTATCTTGTTGAGAACACTCATCCCACACCCATAATTGGCCAACTGAATATGAGAAAAATGTGGACCAGGGTTTTCTCTGTTTAGCAAAAGTTTTAGTCGTAAGCCAGACTAAGCAATGATACGCAATGTCATTATTGTATACAAGGAAAGAAGAGGTCCAAGAACAAAGCCTTGTGGAACACCGGCATTTTTTTATTTTATTTTAGTAATTTTATTTTTGCGATTCTCTATGTATCATAATTTGAAAAATTTATCCTGCGAGAGAAAAATGACATACAAGAGAAACAGATTAATGTCATATGAAAGATTTCTAAAATTATGGGCTGTATTGACCGCTTTCCTCTTTGGAGCCATGCCTGTAGATATCGTATACAAAAGATATCTTCTTTGACGCCCCGCCCCTGTAACAACTGAAATAAACTGTTTGATTTTTTAGCTTTTATATGTGCTAAATCGGTAAGCATACGAATGTATTAGTAAAGTACTCGTAACTATACGTAAAGTGCTCCTAATAACTTATGACAGTCCGTAAAAGCACTGTAATACGACGTAATGCAATCGTCAACATGACGTAAGCTCTCGTAATAACCCGTAAACAAATCATAAACTAGCCTTAACAAATCGTAAAACGAATTACTTACAATTACGGATTTTTACGAGTACTTGACGTGTTGTTGCTATACTGGCTAACGATACTTACGGATTGTTACAAATTATTCACAGAAAATGTAACTCGTGGAAAATTAAAAGACAATTTTTGACATGTCACAAAATGCACCTACTTTCACGGAGTCTCGCGAGTTAATGTATGGATACTTGAGATTGACTACGAATTTGCAATCCGTAAGGACTCGTAACAGAAATCCATTTATGTGAAGGCGGTATAAATTTGTAAGTTTAAGACCTACAGAGATGAGCAATCAATTGATGAACTTTGAACATTTAAAAACGAATAGTCAGGAACGTACTGGAATCAACAGTGAATGTAATGAATTTTAAATAATCTATGTATAATCTATGTCTTTCATAGGGTTATAAACAAGACACGAGTAGTAATGAGAAAACGGACAATCATGCATCATTATATCAATTCGCGGAATATAAAAGATACAATAAAACAAAATTTGTAAGAACCCATTAAAATCGTTTGCAAACCTTTTCCCTAAAATGTAAAGAAACGGTAATTTTACTTTAAATTTATCTGACATTTTCAATGTGACATTCTGCATAACACATATCTTCCTGGTGTACGTTATAGATGGTTTCAATCCATCACTGGCAGCGTTAATATAGATGTAGCAAAACCTAAATGATAAAATAATTTTGAGAACTGTCAATAATACAAGTTTTTCGAGGTTTCCGGGTACAAATTCGCTTCAATAGTCGTGTGTTACGTCGTTCTCGTTAGAAAAATTTGAAAAAGGATCTGAAAGTTGTTCAGTTCTTGTTCGTTATCATGTTTACATTGAAGAAAACCAGTATGTCGACAGTGTTAATATGTGAGGAGTTATAATAAATGCTAAGATGTACGCATGTTCTCCATAATTCGTACATTTCTGCCAACCAGGACCCGGTTGCTCATCTTGTGGTTAAATTTTAACCAAGGGTTATAATTCATAACCCAGGGTTAAAATTTAACCCATGGTTAAATTTTGTTGTTCATCCTGTGGTTAAATATAACCCTTGGTTAAAGCCTTGGTTAAAACTATAATATTTAACCCACCTTCTAGGGCTAGGTTAAATGTTTAACCAAGGGTTAAAATATCCAAATGGCTGCCAGACAACTAATTTTTGGAATTCCTAACGCGAATATTGGAATGAACAGGAAAGAGAGAACGTTCAGAGACAATATTCTCAGCAATTTGACTGACCGTGAGATGAGAGAACGATACAGATTTGGTAGGGAGACCTTTAATTTTTTAGTAGACCTTCTTGGCGATGACATAAGACGCGGAACACAGAAAAAGTCTGCACTGTCAGTGGAAGATCAGCTGTCAATTGCTCTTCGGTTCTACGCAAGTGGGTCCTTTCTTCAGGTGATCGGCGATACCCTTGGATATGACAAGAGTACAGTGTCAAGAGCTGTTGAAAGGGTTACAAATGCTCTTTTGTAAAAAAAAACCAATTCATAAAATGGCCAAGAAACCAAGAACAAATTGATGGAATTAAAGCCGGATTTTTTGACATTGCTGGTTTTCCTCATGTTATTGGTTGTATAGACTGTACTCATGTTAGAATACAGAGACCGTCAGAAGATGAACCAGCATTTATTAACAGAAAAAATTACCCAAGCATCAACGTTCAAGCTGTATGCGATCATGAAGGTAATTCCATGTTGTGTTTACATTTTAAAAATATCTTAACCTTGACATTATATATATATAGTCTATTTCTTAATTATAATAAAGCCTATACTAGGAAAGACAACTCTTACAGGTTTCTGTTAAGTAACTGTGATGTACTAGTGGGGTGGAAGGGAGGACTATGGTATGTTTTTAAATTCTACAAATTAATATATTAATAAGTTCAATGTGAATTTACTACAATCAAATCTTAAAAGATAAAATAAATGCAAGTAGCAGCAAACCATAAACATTAATCCTAATTACTACTTAAAATAGGTAAAGTACATACATGGACAATATATACACAAATCATGAATCACCTTCATGTATTTTTACCAATTGTTTAGCAAAGAAATATAATAAATTAAAACAGATTTACTTTAATTAAAAATTTTAGTCCATTGTCAAAGGCATATTCCATGTGATATAAAATATTACCTTTAATCTGATGTATTAAAATGTTTGTTGATAAGAGAATATGGTAATTTATTTTTATAATACTTTTTTTGTCAGGAAAATTTAATCAGATTACTGCAGACTGGCCTGGCTCTGTGCATGATTCACATATATTTAGAACTTCATCAGTCTGTAGATACCTTGAAGGGAACCACAGAGGATTGGTTGATGGCATTCTCCTTGGTGATAATGGATATGGATGTCACCCATTTCTACTGACCCCATACAACAATCCCCAAGAATTACACCAGCAACAATATAACAGGAGCCATGCATCTACAAGATCGCTCATTGAGAGGACGTTTGGTGTGTGGAAGAGAAGATTTCATGTGCTTCATTCAGAGGTATACAATGAAAAATGCATTTTAACTGTGATAAATGTATATAACAAAGAAGCATCAAAATACTTTTCCTAAACTTTGTCTTTGTGTAATAGATATTGATACATACCTATACTCATACTGCTTGTTTATGGAACACATTTAATGTCTTACATGTTTAATTCCTTATAGGATAATTAATTGGGCGGAGTGAATATCCAAAATATGATCACGAGTGCCGCATAACGCATCTGATTAAACGAGTGCGCGGAACTTGTTCCGCGCACGAGTTTAATCTGATGCTTATTGTGGCACGAGTGATCATATTTTGGATATTCACGATGCCCAATTGATTATCCTATTTATTATATAGATCAAAAGTGTTTTCGTAAAATTTTCATGCTTAATCCTAAATTTTATGAACGGCGGATGAATATCTGTATAGTACAAAACCATTGTGACGTTTTGGCGGGAAAAAACCCGAGAGTGAAAATAAACGATAATTTTCACATGTGATTTACCGTGATTTCTGTCACTCGGAAAATTCGATATTTCATCTCTATCTATATAATAATTGTATTTCAAATTAATTAGTTATCTCCCCTTTAACATTCTCTGTTAGCTATTGTAGGGTTTTGCAATAATGTCAGCAATGTCTAAACTATAATATAATATATATTATCATGTTCCAGTTGTTTATTTGGAGATGGAATCTAATGTACCTGGTAACCAATGGGAACCCTGAACCTGGGACAAGTAAAAACTGGCAATCTTTGTAAATTATGGTTGGATTAGAGCGCAACCTGCTCTAAGTTGGACAAACTTGTAATGCCAGTGTTCACGTACCAATGATTATAACTAGATGGCTAAATACACAGACCACTTGGTCACCAAGGCCCCATATATATTTCAAATATATATAAAATCTGAAATTATATGTAGGCTCCTATCCATGAATCACATATTGCACATTTATTTAATGGACAGGAGCTGAAAATGAAGACAACTGAAATATTTTAACATAAATTCTGCCAACTTATGAAAAATATCAGAATGCAAACTTTTCTTTCAGATAAGAATGAAACCAGAGAAGGTATGCCGAATCATAGGTGCCTGTGCAGTGCTGCATAATATAGCTGTAATGATGAAGGAGCCACTTATTGAAGAAAATGCATGTGATGTTCCCCAGCCTGTTCCTGTTGACAACTACAATGGTCCTCAAGATGGGAAATCAGTCAGGGATTACATTGCCAGATCATTTTTTTGACAATAAAGCTTTAATTATTTTTCTTTGAACTTTTTTAATTATAGCTCAACTTTAGGTACCAAAAAATAACATTTTTATTAGTCAGTCAGACAAACACATTTCTGTAAACATTTAACTGTATCTTTAAGAATCACTGGATCAACTGAAACCAAACCTGTCAGAAATGGTCCTTAGGTATTTCTTGTCTGGTTAAGGGAAGTAACTCACTCTTATTGCCTTTACAAATTGGTCATGGTTGTTGGCCTTTGTAGTTAATTTTCATATTAATTAAAAACAGTAAGACAAGTACAGTTTTCAATGTTTATATTTTTAGTATATTTATTTATTTACATATTTACAAGTCCACAAGAAATAACAAGGTGGGTCTAAGTGACCACAGTTGACAATTATAATGTCCTATATAAGTAATGTTTATAGAAATAAATGAACCGTAATATAATTTAAATTCAGCTTTGAGTTTTTTTTCATTTTATAACTTAACCCTCTCTCAAGCTTTTTAGAATTGAAAATAACAAATATGTAACCTATTCAACTAGGCAATCACATTTGATGAAACCCCAAAAGGCAAAATGGTGAGTCCCTAACAGTATTGTCCACATAGTAGCAATTAAAATTTTTTTATAAATATTAAAAATAATTCCATGACCTTTTAAATCAAAAACTTATATAAAAAAAATAAAATGACATTCCCAAATTCAGTGTAAATACAAATAAACAGCTGCAACAGGAGCACATGATACACCTAGGAAAATATGGTTAGGAGCCGTGTACTACATGGATGCATAATTATATAATTGCACTTATAAGTACAAATATTGACAATGCTCAAATTTCTGAAAAATTTATGAAAGCCTTTGAATTCAAGTCTGAAAACTAAAAAATACCCCTTATTTAACAAAAAAAATGCCATAATCTCATAGCAAAAATCTGAAATTAACCAAAAGTATACAGTAGACATAATAAACAACTGTTTGGTATTTTGAAAACAAAATACATTTTATGTCAACTTGAATGCATTCCAAGATACAGTGTGACAAATTAGTTATTGTTGATTTTGTGCTTTATTGACTTTTTTTGTTGTTGGACAGCCCAAGTTCAAAATAAGATGGTGTCATATAATTTTAACCAGTAAAATTTTTTTAACATTATGCATTAAAGTAGAACATGTCCATTGTTAATACACAACCACTTTTAAGAAATACTTGGCAGTTCTATTTTCCATATTTTTTATTTTGAATGGATTGATAGTATTGTCAAACTGCAGCATCAGAGGCTCAGAGCATGTGATGCAGTTTAACAAGCCTAGCAGCAACCCATCAAAATAACCTACATCATTTCTTTACAATATATTACCAATTCTAGAAAAATATATATCTATATTTTTGCAAATCAATAAAATTGAACTTAAATTTTATATCAAGCTATTAAGCTATCAAGCTATGTATTCTTTTTTCATTAACATTTATAAATTAATATGATAGTATATTGACAAGTCTTCAGTAAATTTTTTTTTTTAAATTTTTATTGAATTACAGAATAAATATTAAAAAAAAATTTGAAAACACTTATCAATGTGGATTTATTGTTCTAAGATTGGCAGAAAATATGACAGATGGTATTCTGTGACACATTAAAACCAGTTCAATCAGATTAATTTAAAATAATTACATGTGGAGGAAGCTACTTGTAAGTAATTGATTAACAGTAGGCGAAGAAAAGACAGATGTGTTTGTTTTAAATTGTTTCAATATTTCAATTTGCAAATTTAATTTTTCTATTTCTTTATCCTGTTTCAAAAGTTCTTTTTCATATACTTTGTACTGTATTTCATAAAGGTCTTCTACTGTTTTTTTCTTCTTTGGCAAAAGTCTTTTGTGGTTGATCTTTTTTACACTACAAAATTAGAAACAATACTTATCTCCCCTTGAGTACTGTGTTCAAATGACAAATTTGAATGAATTTCCAGTTATTTCCTTTTAACACATGCCATATCAACAGCAGTTTTATGTGATTAATAAGATTTATAGTTCTTGTTGGTATGATTTTCATTTTTAGTGTTAATTAGTTTTTAAAAAAGAATGTTTAAATTTACAGAGGTTAAGAGGACACATTGTTAATGATATAAACTGTATTGCTTCTCATCTTCTAATCATTGATTGAAATTCATTACATGTATATGTGAATTCACAACAATATTCAAGCACTATGAGAAATTACCTTGCATTATTGATACCAGACAATCTTGGTATAGGAGGAGTCTGGGACAGTGGTAAAATAGATGATGATAAGGTTGTGGGTGGCAATGAGGTCAAAATTGACTGGCTTTCTTGCTCCAGTGTATCAGAATCATATATGGTAGGTGGTGGTGTCCTGACTACATCTTCTTGAGTTTCAGACCAGTTGTATTCATCTAGGCTTGTCACATTATTTTCGTCTATAAAAAGGTTATTTATTATTGACAATCAATAAACATGTTAAAAAACATAATTTCTTGTTATTTTATGCATAATGGAGGGAGAGCAAGAGGCGGTCCATTAGAAGATAAACAATTTTTCCCAAAACAGATAACAGTAAATTTAAAATTATGATAAAAGATAACAGCAATTTACATGAGGAAACAGACATGAGTGAGTTCAAAAATTGGTAAAACAGATAACAACATAACTGAGTAATTTAGAGGGAATAAAAGATAAAATGTGTAACAGTGTTCTGACTATTAAAAGCAAACAGGGTTTTTATTTGTATTATAACCCTTAAAAAAAGACAGTTAACAGAACAAAAAAAACACAAAATAGCAGAAAGGATAAAAAAAATCCTCTCTCTCCCCCCCCCCCCCCCATAATGGGGCTAATAATTTCTTATGTATAAGTAAGTCCTGACTTTTATCTAATTTAAATAAGTGTAACCAGTTGCAGATGAATAGATCAAAAGAATTACTTTTCATTATGTTTTAGTTAGTTCTATTGACTGTGGGTTACTGGTACTAAAAATAATAAATAATATATATTGCAATTGCAGTGAGAACTGTTAAAAATGTAATTCTTTAATCCCTAGATAAAGGAATGGTATAGATATCCTGGTTTCCAATTTTATTCTAGAATAGATTATAGAATCTTGGAAGCATTGAATTTGAAGATTGGGACATATTATAATCTAATACACAATATAGGTGTACCTTTTGAATGATGAATAACAAAGGAAATTGTGTCATGCACCAAAGATGGTATATCCAAGACTGAGAGATTTATTTCTTTGATCCAAGACTGAGAGATTTATTTCTTTGAAAGTACAAAGATATGATGTTAATTCATCTCTTTCCTCTTCTGAGATGCCTTTAGTTGTGTCAACATAATAATTAAATATGTTATCTCCTACTTTTGGTAACGATTTAATAGGCTTGTAATTCTGCAAGAAATCTTTGATTTCAGTCTGCATCCTTTTTGCTTTTTCAACCAAGGAGTTTACTTCTTTTCCTGCAGTAAACATTAGACATTTACTTTCCTAACAAATTTTACCAGTCTTTTCATCAAACTTTATATATTAGCCATTGAAGTGTTGTTTCATCTTTGCAACTAGGATAAATGATAAAAGGCATTCGTATTAAATTCTTTTCAGTATTCTGCTACTTGTCTTGTATATTATGTTCTTTGAATATCTTATTATCTTTCCTTGACCCCCCTTTTATTGCTCCTTCACAGCAACAATAACAAAAGGCTAGGGGAGGGGGAGCAAGTAAAAGATTATTGCACAAAAAATCTTGTAGATGAAAATAAAAAATATAAATTTTATTAACATCATACTTTTTTTTAAATATGATGTAAAAAAATCAGAAAAATATTCATTTATAGAAACTAACTATATAGTTTTAACTTGACAAGATCAAATTGAGGGTTATGTGAAGAAATCAAAACTATTAAATATATATTTTTAAAAGTTTATTCACTAACATAATATATTTAGTTATTCAATATTTATACTGGAAACAGTTGTAATTGTTTATGATAGCAACAAGAAAAGACCTTTGGTGAGCCCCTTCTACAATCTCTAAATAAACTAAGACTGGAACTGGAAGAATTTAAAAGTAATCACGGGCTACAAATTTTTGTTATTCTATAACAACAAAAATATTGAAGTATACACGCGCAATCTAAGTTGAAGTACAATCAACTTAGTTTATAAAATATTCGGAGATTACGCTGGAGTGGAAAACAAGCACCACTCTCCGGCACAGAGAACATAACTGGTTCCCAGATATAACCTCTGCCACACGTCATCCTCCATTTAATGCGGGACTACATTTGTCGTCTGCCCGTGACGTTTGTAAACAAAGAACAATGTTTGTAAAATAATATACGAGATCTTATTTATTTTTATATAGTCTGTTTATACACTTTTGATATAGTTTTACATTAAAATAACTGCGTTTATAAGCGAAACTTATCAGCCATGAGAGATATCTCTCACAATGTCAACCAATGATATGGCAGAGGTGATTGTGGTTGACGTAGGATACCCAGAATCCTTTGCGTGGAGATTGAACAAGCACCTGTGCTGCGCCTGTGTGTTTTCATAAATTATAGTTTTTACCACTGTGAAAAATTACGTCATCATGTTAGTTCGTGCATTTTTTAAGTAAACGACATTTGTGAGCATTTTAGTCAGTTTATTTAACAGCAGATGCATGTTAAAGAGTTTAGTGTTAATTAGAATGTCACGTTGGAACACGAGAAGAAAGGTGAAGGTCGTATTTTCTAGGAATGTAAACAATGCAGACGACGAGTTTTTCTTTTAAAGTTTTTCTTAAGAATTTAATGGAAGATATGTCAGAAACATCGGAATACATGTGGAAATAAGTAACAAATTTTATTAAACATACTAGAATCAACTATTGATGTTTCCACTCCGCTTCCCACCCCCTTAAACGAAGCGCTGTCTTTACACATTTCGATAACGTTTTGCACAGCCCTGCTTATTTCCTTTGGCCTGGGTCCACCTCCGGTTTTGTAACTCTCCCTTTTGTTTTCGGTAAAAACCTTTTTTGCTGCCTTTTTTGTATTCACCCATTTGTCTTTAACTTCTTTTGGTGTTCTCAAGGCAACACCTATGGCAGTTGTCTTGTTTGCAATTAATTGCCATATTTCAGCCTTTTTCTTGTTGGTAATAGTTGTTGTTTGTTTTGAGTTTAATATTTCATAAAATTTTTCCACCTGGCTTTGAATAGCTAGCTCTTCTTCTTTACTAAAATTTGGTTTTTTTACCCTTTTTTTGTCTGAGGTGGGTATGTCGTCTGCCATTGTAAGAAGGATGTTCAAGGAATTGAGAATTATGGGAAATAAAAACCTCAGTTAAATTTAACCCTTGGTTAAATAATATAACCATGGGTTACATAACCAAGTGGTTAAATAAAGATGAGCAACAGGAATTTAACCCTTTGTTATGTAACCAAAGGTTAAACACTTTAACAAAGGGTTAAATTTAACCTTAGGTTTAATTTAACCACAAGATGAACAACTGGGTCCTGAAAGATACGTAAATCAACTTTGCACTTGGAATGAACATATGATGTTAGTTTATATTTTAACAGTTTTCTAGAGAGAATATCGCTAGAATCTATCGACGAGTGCGGCCAGTTAGGTTTAGTTCTTAATGACGTAAGGAATAATATTCATAAATTAGACGACATCGCGTACAGTTTGATGATTTTCTATGCATTGCATTGATGATAAAAAAGTCATGAAATTAAATATATGTTTTTGTATGTATAACTTTAAAATGTTACTTGTGTCGGTTCATGTCTTGGTCCCTTTGCACGAACTGATTATATTGTATACATTTATACTTTTGTTATAGTTCACTTGAATTATATAGCTTGATGATCTTTTTACGTTTTATATTGACTACTCATGATCAACTAAAAATTAAAAAAAAAACTAGGTCCGCTATGAAGATATCTCAAGATATTACCTTGCGTAATCCCTTCGCCCGACATTGTAAGATAATCATACCAAAGATCTACGTTTTAACGCTATAATCTTTTAATATATTGGTTCATGATTGTAGAACAAATTTAAAGTAATATTTAATTATTGTTGGTTCTGGAGTATGCCGGTTTCTCGGACTTTGATTTGTGGATTGACATTTATATTCAACTTGTACGTATCGTGGTTTTAATACACAAGTATTCGGGTTACTCTAGATTGATATTACGAAATCATGGAATAAAATTGTCAGCATATAGTTACAATTTGAATAGTTGCCTTTATTCGACATACAGAACAGCAAAAGAATCGTTGTTCCCTTTCTTAGTTTTTCCGTTTATTTTTAATATTGATATCTCGTATTCATACAGTGCTATATACTAAATACAGCACGCATATACATTAAGACAATTTTTAAATACACTCTCAGGCCAATGAGTTTTTCTAGAACAAAAATAGCTCATATGTGGTCTGTCCAAACAATCGTCAATAACAAACAATGTACCTATCAACAGAAGAATAACCGTTCGAACTGTCGACCTTTAGATTTTACAAATACATAGCATCAAATTGAGCATTTTCAGGAAATATAGTTCAATAATATTTTTGTTAGAGGGTATTCAAATATTAAGTGCAGTGGATCCGCTATACATTAAGTCGTTTTTAATCAGATTAGTGCATTGTGTAATAATATTGATACAGTTAATATAAAACTATGTGGCGACCGTATCAAAAATGTCTAGATACTTAATTATCACAGAAAAAGATTTCTGTGAAGCCAGTTCAGCGATGCAAAATCTATTTTATCACATTATTCTGGTCTATGGCAAACAGGTTTGATAGTTTACTGTCATATAATCAAATGCAAAGGGTTTTAATAAGACCGTCGTGTCAACGAATCAGACTTTCGTTTATTAGATCTGAAACCTTATTAATAATAATTAAATGAAATTGGTTTTGATATGGATTAATCGAAATAGTCGATTGCTTATTCACAACTGTACTACTATTTTTCAAATGATGTCTAGCATTTTATATACTACAGTTAGAGAAATTTGGTTAACAATTATATTCTGAGGTTTTAAGATATGTATGCCATTTATACGACGGTTATTGTATTTTGGACGCAAATTTTAGTGTTTGGGGCTTTTTTTTGGTTTTTTTTTATCATTAAGTTGAATATTTTGTCAATTGTCAAATGAGTCGGCCTCTGTTGAAGAAGTTCGCCTTCCATTGATCACGTGGTGTGTCAACACGGGAGGTTGTGGGTTCGAGTTTCACTGCAGGCAGGGTGCGCTCGACTTCAATCTTATTGACAAGGATTGCCAGTTTTGCCGAAGGTCGGGGGTTTTCTTCAGGTCCTCCGGTTCCTCCCCAAATAAAAACTGGACACCATGAATTGCTGAAAAATTGATGGAAGTGGCGTTAAACACCATTTAAACAAACAATCAATCTATTGTCAAATGTTCGCGCCGTTCAAATCAATGTTAGCTATAGACGACTAGTTTTGGAGTGAGTCTGTATACGTTGTTTAGTGCTAAATGCGATGACGTTTACAACTTTGTTATCATGCGAAGACTTTGGGTAACATGACGTATTTCATACGTCAATAAACTTTGTTGGTAAAATAACTTAAATGATAAGAGGCATTTAAAGTTTTTTTTAACTGATTATACTGAAATAACCGAAATGTCTTATTTTATTTTGACCGGGTGCTACCTAAATCTATAATATGTGAAATTGCTCGACATTCAATGGGTATTTATGCACCAATCACCATTTTCTTTCATACAACGACGTATACTATGTACCAGGAAATTACAAATACATCGAAAGAACACATTGCTACAGACTTATTCAGTTTTATGTTGACGTTTCTTATATGATTGTCCTCAGAGCGATGTGAAGTTATTTGATCCAGCAGTCAAGATTATATATTGTCCATGTTGTATTATACTCTTTGCTATTAATATTTCTCCCCAACGACCTGCTGCGAAATCGAATAGCAGAGAAATAAATATCAGTAGTTAATTAAACCTTCAATTTTCGTCGAATTATCTAGCATGGGAAACGTTAGGGTCGTAGAACAACATAATTTCGTAGCAGAAGCGGTCAATCAAATCCGTCCAATTTACTGATTGTTTATTTTGCATATCATTCATCAGTGCCCAAATTGCATCAATGTGTTGATAAAGTTGTCTTAATGCATTTACTATCAATTTAGCTAGCCCATTGCATCTTTGTCTATTCTTTCTGTAGAATTATAAGATACAAGTGAATTTTCTAGAAACATGCTGTGACAGGGGTAAGTTTTTAAATATATTTGTGATTAAATATAAACATTAAAATACAGAAGACAGATTTCCAGATCTAAATTTTGCACAGTTTTTGCCTGTAATACAATGTAGCATTAATAACTAAACATGACGCAGCAAATTTCCCAAATTGCCATAATTACAGGGTTTACAAATCGATTAGTACGTTGGTTAGTACTGTGATGAAAACGTATATCTCATATTCTAATATGACGTGCTTTAAAGGCTTTGAGACCAAAATTGTGGTAAAAAAATGATTTATATATGAGCAACACGCGCTGAGGAGGGCGTGTTTTAAATGGCTGTTCCAATTACAAATCTGTAACTCCCACCGGAAAGCTAATTGTGTATGACGTATTAATCTTATAAATAGCGGCACGCGCTATAATTATCCGTTGCAATATATTGTGTGTTACATTGACCGAACAGCCATTTATGGTGAAAACGATGTTTTCTATAGGTACGGAAATATTATAAATGTACCGTAATTGTCTTATTAGAATAGAAATAATTCACGGAGGCTGTGATTTATCATCATTTTACCACGGGGTATAAATGGTCACCCCATACGACATAAATGGTCACCCCGTGGTAAAACAATGATAACCCACAGCCTCCGTGAATTATTTCTTAATTAACAAATCTGAATATTAATGTTTAACGCAACTTAAGCAATTCTTCAGCTAAATCACGACGTCCAGTTTTTATTGGGATAGGAAGCTGGATTACCAAGAGAAAACCCTTGCCATCGGTAGGAAAACTTAGTTTAATAATATTTTATTGCCAATAAAAAAAGCAAATGGATTGGACATCAAGTTATACCAACTTAACAACAGTCCTCACCAGAACAATACAACACATAGATCAATTTATGGCGACAAGCAGTTTATCCATAAGTAAAGAAAAGTAATTAATGATTTAAAAGGGTGTAGACTCTATTGACCTGTTGGAAATCTATTGGTACGGCCGATATACGTACGAACTTTTTCAAAAATAATAGAATTTATTTCAAAAGTTAGATTTGCATTGCCAAAAAGAATGCTGTCGATATTTAGCTCTTCTATATCAAATATGGAATCTCTTTGAGATAGGTATACTGGAGAAAAAAGTGATAAGCATCCTCATAATATGAACCACAGCTACATATCGGACTTCCAATTAGATTTATTCTATATAAATCTGAATTTAATGAACTACATTGATGACGTAATCTAGTGTGGATAATATTTAATCTCCTTGATCCTTGCCAGAAATATTTTGGTGGTTTAAGTACACGAGGCTTCATTTTGAGTTTAAAACTTTCCAATGACGGCATATTTCTAATAGACAGTTCTAAGTTATTCCACAATGATACTGTAGATGGTACAAAGGATTTTGCGTAAACATTTAATCTTGTACGAACCGGTATATAGTTGTCATTGTTTCGAAGATTATATTCGCTTACATTCGAGACTAGTGGTGGCAGGCAATCACTTAAGTATTCGGGGCAAATTTTGTTGTGCATTTTATAAAATATACACAATTTTCTATTTTTCCGCCTCTCATTTAGAGTATTCCAACCAGTTTCAAAATATAAAGAATCTCTACTAGCAAATTTAGTCAGGCCAGTTACAATTCTGGCTGCTTCTAATTGAACTTTCTCGAGCTTTTCTATCTCTCGTTCAGAACAGCCATCCCAAACTTCGCAGGCATATTCCAACAAGGGTCTTATAAATGTTAAATAGATATTTTACAAACTTTTAGACGAAATCATATATTTTAATTTTCTCAAAGCATTTAACTGTCTCATAGAAGATTCAACAATATTGTTTATATGAGTTGTCCATTTTCCATCTGAGGAGAATGTTAAGCCTAAATGTTTATGACAGTCTACGATTTCAACATTCTCATCTTTAAATAAGATTTCAGGAGCAATATATGCATTGTTTGAAATAATCAGTGCCTTGGTTTTTTTGGATTAAAGTCGATGAGCCAGTCTTTCGACCAGTCGTTTAAAATTTTTAAATCATCATTAATCTTGGTTTCTAATGCTAAAATGTCAGATCCTGCATATTGAAGTGAAGTGTCATCTGCAAATAATCAAGCAATATTTCCTAAATTATCTGTAATGTCATTAATATACAGTAAGAATAACAGCGGTCCAAGAACAGATCCCTGTGGTACCCCAGCTGTAACTGCACCAACATAAGAAGATGTTTTGTTAACAATTACAGTTTGTTTTCTGTTTGCTAAATAGTTTCTGGTCCAGTCTAAAAGGGGGCCAGATATTCCATACGACTTTAATTTTGTTATCAATCCTCGATGCCATACTCTATCAAATGCCTTCGAGATGTCACAGAAAATTAAGATATTAGAAAGTCTATATTTTCTAAATTATTACATACTTTTTCATATATCTCAAAAAGTTGGTAGACAGTAGAGTGACCCTGGAGAAAACCCGATTGGTATGGATAGAGCAACGAATTAGTAATAATGTAATTGTATATATATTTATATACAATTCTCTCCATCACCTTTCCCACACAACTTAACAACGAAATGGGATGATAATTTGAAGGATTAGATTTATCATCTTTTTTATCAATTGGAATGACCCGAGCTAGTTTCCACTGGGAGGGGTAACTGCACGTTTCTAATGAGAAATTGAAAATTTTACAAAGAGGTCGACAAATAGATTTAGCTGTTCCTTTTAACATTTGGTGGCTTATGTTATCATTACCACACGCTTTAACAGTTTTTAAAGTCTTAAGTATATCTTTGACATCTTCTTCTGTTACCTTTATATTTACAAGATTATTATTTGTTCTTGAGGATATGATTGCAGATTACTTATGCATTTTTATTTTGGTATTTTTACTTGAAAAAAAAACAATTGACATTTTTCCAACTCAAGATAACATGCGATTCGAAAAAAATAAAGTTTAGTACCACATACCAAGTGGGACAGGTAACCATACATATCAACATGTAGAGCTTCATACAAGTAGGTAATCACATTTTATTCAAGTGTGCACTCGACTCGACTTGTAGTCAATTTAAATGTCGTGCTAACGACTTCTACAGACTTTTTAAATGTTGTTATTTAAGATTAGCATTGTGCACTTCAGTAGTCTTCTTATCTCTAGGCATGAACGATACTATTCCAGTTCAGACAACAAATAGTTCGGTTGATGTTATTGGCATATGGTTAAGAGTCGTGCACTTTGCTACCTAACGACCTCAATGGCATTTCTATTTAATTACAATCCATTACTGCAGCACTAATGTATTACCCTGCTTAAGTCAGTGTCGTTATCTACCAATTATTGCAAGAAATCTTCTGAGAGATAAGAATGATACTGTAGTATAAAGTTAAAATGCATAAATACCATATTAGATCATATTACCATGATCATAGTTCTCTCCTCACAGCCGACTCTAATACAAACAAGGAAAAAATCTACATTACGTTGGTGTTTAATTTTTTATTTAATTCGTGAAACAATAACAAATGGGTCATTTTCATTGTCTGTTTATTTTTGAATTTTTTTAAGTTTATACTGCTCTGTCTAGTAAAATGTATGGTTCACAATAGTTTGTTACATGGTCTGTATTTAATAACAAATAACTTTTGTGTATAACAATCACTCAACTTGATACAGTTAATGTGGACGACGTCATGTAGATAGGTTCTGAGATTTATCTTTTGTTTACTGAAAGTGTTTAAACATGGTCCCTCTATACCCAAACATTGAGCCACTATGCCACCTGTCTTAAATATTTAAACCCAAGACTATATCAAAGGCACATAGCACTAAATTCAATTCTGCAAGTATCTAGAAATATGTTTATAATTGATTAAGAATAAGGTTGGGGTGTGTAATTTTTGATGACTATTATAAATGTTATAATGTATACGTATCTTTATAAATGAGAAAAATTACAACAAAAATAATTGACATTAAAACCGAAATCTCACCTAACTTCAGTACAAAAATAACGTACAAAGGCTGTGCCAGGTGTAAAAAATTATATTGTATTTTAGTAACAGTTCCA
This sequence comes from Limnoperna fortunei, assembly GCA_944474755.1. Classification (NCBI taxonomy): domain Eukaryota; kingdom Metazoa; phylum Mollusca; class Bivalvia; order Mytilida; family Modiolidae; genus Limnoperna; species Limnoperna fortunei. The sequence continues at coordinate 78,981,352 of OX104116.1, forward strand.
TTAGATGGTCAAATGTCTGCAGTCTAACTCAGATATACACAGTAAATTTCTGGAATCCGAATACGATTTCTTTCTGTATTAACTCCAGGTCAAAGAAAAACATCAAGAAAACAGATAAAACAACAAGAGCCGAAACTTGCACAACACGAAACAAAAACTTCAATACACAAAACAGAATATGAATAACCCGAATTCAATTTAAAACCATGAGTTACTAAGGACCCCTGACTTCTTTGAGCTGAACATTAAAAGCTTATTATGAACGAGGTTATTTTCTTTTAATTTCAGTGCTATCGAATAAATCTGGGAAAACTTGTGTGTTTTAAAATTAGAAAACCCAAAGGACAATAAATATCGCTCAATACACAGAAAACTCCTGCTAAATATTTGTTCCATACGTAGTTAATAAGTGGCTCGTATTTTGCAAGATATTGACCCAACATAAAAAGTACAATTATACCTTCCTTCAACAACAAGTTAAATTAGTAATCAAAAGACAACACTAAGGTAACAAAATATTTAAATTAACTTGAAATCTAATTCTTTAATGGCTTTCTTAAAAATACACATTTATTTATGTTTATTTTATGTATTTGAAGGTTTAGGAGTACATAAGATTTTATGTGTCAACGTAATAAAATAAAGTTGATCAAAGTTGTACGAATGACATTTTACATGGTAATCAATTACCACATAATATCTATGTGCCAATCAAACTAGCACATTTTTATTTACATTTTGACACATGCACCAGGTTTATCCGTGCAACATTGCATATTTTTACCCTTAAAATACATGTGTCCACCATTCGACCTTTGGCAATATTTTGTTTTGGCATCTATTCACATAAAATGCAAATGACCACATAACGTGATTTAGAACTGAAAGCAAAAAGAAAGCTACTTTTATATTAGTTAAGTATCGTGAGCATAAACCGTATCATCCGCTGATTAACGGTCTGAAATATAAACTTCAAACTGATGGAAAACTGTTTCGAACTTTACGGAACCTTTTGGGGATTCTTTTCAAGTTTCTCTGTAGAGTTATTTGTCATTTACTTTCATTCCTTTAGTAACCAATTTTCGTCATTAATCTTATTTGTTATTTACTAAGACATAATAATACTTTTTTGCTTTCTTACATAATTTCTCAGAATCAATCAGTTGTGCAGACAAACAGATAATAGCATCAAACAAACGTGGATATAAACATCGCGATAATTTATTATCGTTTATCATTTAAACACGTGTCAGGTATTTGGGATATGCCATAAGACAATACAATCAAATTTCACTTGAGCGTTTTTTTCTAAATAAATTGCCTGCAATACAATTTGCGGGTTTATTAGGCAGCAACTTTACACTAATAGATATTTACTAGTTTTACAAGCAAATACTGCGCATGCAAAAAAATGTTGCTTGTTCTACAGATGTGTTACCTGTCTGGGTTCAATGTGTCTAAAGATTTTAAAACGTAGTAGAGTATAAATCATACAAGAAAAAAGCATGGAGCTAGAAACTGAATTTTGGCATTATGAATTACAATACACACACTTTGTCTTACGTGCGATTAAAAAATATAATACTATAATAACGTTGAAACTCTTGGCAACACGTTAAAGACCTTAGTGGGATACGCGCCTTGCGTTTTGGTTGTTAATTCTCAAGTGTGCCGGCGATTTCTTGGACTGATTTGTGAATTTGTATAAAAAGTTTTATTGTCGTTCAATGTTTTGTTATTACCATTTCAGTAATATTGAAGTAATCGTCAACTTTCATATAAAAATATTCAGCTAAAGATGAATAGGAATAGACGATAGACTAGAATCTTCTAGATACCTTTTGGCAGGCAGTTATCACACAGTGGCTGATAAATTTCTGGAACGGTTGATATACATATCGTAATGTTAAGATATAGACTCATTTCCAAGGTCGGGAGTTTTCGCCGGGAACTCCGTTCCCCCCCCCCCCCAATCCCCCCAAATAAAATTTGGACGCCATGATAGAGCTGAAAAATTGCCGAAAGTGGCTATCGGCAATTTTTCAGCTATATCATGACATCCAGTTTTTATTGTTATACGTCATTCAAACAAACAAACCAATGAGGATTGTTTAGGTCAGAACAAGTACAATAACTACCCTTACTTATCCTGAGCATCTGGACCAAGTTACTAGAACAAATCTTAGCTAAGCTTGAGTTTGAATCCTGATTGTAGCCAATCGAAATATTTAATGTTGCAAATAACTCAGCTTGTTTTGTATGAATGGCCGTTCATAGTTTTGCGAACATATGCCTAGTTTTCAGTTCTGATTTTTTTTTAGATCACTAAAAGTTTTAGCTCTGATTTGTTGATTGAATTAATCTAGAAGTAATTATTTTTATATATTAAACACGTTTTAAACTTGTTCAAAATATGTAAAGACTTTCGTTAACTGTACAGTCGAAACTATAAGTAATAATCTAGATCACATAGATTGCAAGACGAGCTACTAAATATATATGCTGGAAACAAAGATTCGAAAATGAGTCATTGTTGATACTTATTGGTTTGGGACAATGTTAGCAGCACTATGCAACCTTTACAACCAGAAACCCAGTCAAACCAATATAAAACTTTTGTTTGAACGTTGACCTGTTTATTTCGTGTAGGTTTGTTTTTATTTACATTTCATCTGCAGTTTATTGATGTATCAGTACATGCCCAGGGAGTTGAAGATGCTTTTATTATTAACGAATGCAGTAAATGTAAATAATAATAGCTAATGTCAAAACAACATGAAATTTAAGGTAGACAAGACAGTTCTGCTGCATTTGTTATTAAATGAATCCGTGTTTTTCTTGCTATGTTGGCAGGTTTATCATAAAGCGATTTTGTTCTACTTTTTCAAGGTTTGCGGATGTGGGTTTCAAAATGACCAGCAGAATAGTATAAAATAAACTCCTTGATATCAGTGCACATGGATCTGGGATTTTCAGTCTCTAACGAGATTATCATACGTATTACAAATTAAATCCTGTATATGACACTGAAGACAATGACGTCAAATGGTATTATATAATTATAATTGTGTCTTCGAATTATGCCTTTCTATATACATGTATGCACCCCATTTTGTACATCAAGTTCTTACAATCTTTATAGGCCTAGCGGTTTCCAAATTATGAAGAAGACAGGTGATCAAAGTTTTATACTTAAATCAAGTAAACATTACATATATTTTATCGTTTTATCACTGGTTATTGATACTGGTAACTTGTACGTACACAGTCTACTGACAAATTAAGATTACATGACGGACAGGTAACATCTGTCCGTATGTACCTTACAAGTAAGGAAAACAACTTAAACAAATAGTTTTAACCTGGCGACAAGTACTTGGTAAATAGTAAACCATCATCTAATATTGGCTTCATAAATCTCTCATTTTATTCATACACTCTGTAAATATTACTGTGAAAGCATTTCATGGTTCACTGGAGCTGATAGGTGCCTGTGGATAGGTGCACTTGCAGATACGATTTGTTATATACTGGTTACATGTGTATAGTGTTTAGTTTTGTGAACTTTGATAAGTACGCCTCTTGTGTGTTTTTTCCGACATAGTTTTGTTCGTGGGCGGAAACCCAAACACATGGATGTTAAAACCACATCGCATCCAACCAGGTGTCGTTAGAAATTACCTGTCAGTTTTTTTTTATTCAGGTAAGATGAATAATTATGTAAAAATTTAAAAGTTAAAGATGTATCATGAATTACATTGTTTACAGAATGTAGTAAGATATGTAGATTTCTTCATTTGTATGTAAGAGTAATACGCTTGTTTGTCAACAGACAGCAGTACATCCAAGTAAGTTTTTTTTTAATTTTAAATTTAAAGAAATATGTAGGGCTATGTATAGAGTTAACTAAACAAAATATAGATATGGTTTTTAGCCATTAATGGAATTATTAACTTTATAACAAAAACTTTTAAGTAAGTTTACTTTACTGAAGTAAAACAAGACTAGCTGATTGTTGTTAATCAGGTTTCACCTCTACTCCTATTTCACCCAACACAAATATTATGTTAGTATCTGACCTTAACTGGTCCCGGTGTCGTATTAATACCGAGCTACCTATGAAAATTAGCTACGGTAGTAAATTTTAATACCGCGGAGCTATTAAAAATTGACTACTCATGTAAACAAGCTACCCTATGACATAAATTAATTAAATTTATCTCCCTTATACCGTAAGGTGGAGTTAGATAGGCGTGAGCTATTAAAATACTTATTTTAATAAACAAACTTATTTTTATAATGTTATTTATTATCTACAATGCCATAACGGCATAAACTGGGGTCTGTTACTAAATAATTTACCAAACGTTTGTTCTACAGTCCGTAGATTTGCTCTGAAAACATTTGTGAGCGAACATCTTCAGGTATGTTTTTGACTATCTCCCAATTATCGCATAATTACAAAAGATAAATTTAGCAACTAATTAATTTTAATTGATCAAAGAAGTAAAAACCCAAATTTTAAATGCTATCTTCACCTAAATTTTACAATTTTACGTAATTTAGTTTATGTAGTTTAAAATGGAATTAAACATTTTTCATTTTCATTTTTATACGCCTGTCAATGACAGACCCCCCCCCCCCCATGCGTGCGTATTATGGTATACAAATGTCTATCCTTCGTATCTTGCAAATAAGATTCACAGGTAATGTGTTTAGTTTAAACATATTTATTAATTTTAAATTCAATAATATGTACAAAATACATCATACAAAGAATAACATACAGGATTCGGAAATAAGCATGTAAGCTTTTGTTAATCCGTCTCCTTACAATTCCGACAAAGTGTAATATCAAAACTATAAGCATGCTTAGAGAATGAATAGAAATAGAAAAAGGACATGTAAATGTTGTCAGGAAGTGTAATCAATAAACGAAACAGTCAATGTGACATTGGAAATGATGGAATAGTGAAATGCAGTTAAAAAAAGCGTTTGCTTTGAACAATATATTTTTAAACAAGATTAAAGACATTAATATTTTCATCTAATGTTAGAAAATCTGACCCATACAATAATAAGTTAACATCGACAGGTTGGTTTAAATTAAGAGTATGTATGGTACTATAACGAAGATGATCGTACTTATAACATTCAAAAAGAAAATGATAGGTTGATTCGACATGACCACATGTACATTTTGGAGAATCCACAAGGTTTCGCAGAAACAGGTGTTCATTTAGTGAACTACTGTTCATACGAAGCCTCGCATGTAGAATCTGCCCTTTTCGAGTTCCGACCTAATAGTATTTTGGGGTTACTTTGCTACGAGTCTCCAATTTATTTTTAAATATACTTAACGAGGTAGACTTTCTTACATCTAAAGGCAAATTATTCCACATGTTAATGGTCGCAGGCAGAAAATATTCAGAGTAGAAGTTCGTTCTTGTACGAAGATTAACAATATTTCGACTTGGCGAGTAAAATGACTATGTCGATCACCAAATGAACTAGGAACAAGTTCCCATAAATAATTTGGGGATTCCTTGTTTATAATCTTATATAATTGAATAAGTCGATGTTTTTCCCTCCTAGCCGAAAGTGTTTCCCAACCTGTTTCTTGATAAAGTTTTTCTAACGACGTCAATTTTGTCCCTTCCGTAACAATGCGCATAGCGTCTATCTGGACACTCTCTAACTTGTTTACTAAGTATTGTGTATGGTTATGCCATACCACATCGCCATATTCCAGAATTGGTCTAATATAAGAAAAGTACATTCTCTCCAGGACATACCTGTCAAGGACAAATCGTGCCCTACGAAGGAAATTAACTCTATTATAAGCTTTTTTAACAATGTAATTAATGTGGTCATGCCAAGAACCATTACTTGAAAAATAAATGCCTAAGTGTTTATGCGAAGCGACTTCTTGAATATTGAGCCCGTCCATAACAATAGGTGGATGAAGTGGCTTGACTGATTTACGAGATATAGTTATCGTTTCAGTTTTATGTGGGTTAAATTGTACTAACCACTTTTTTGACCAGCTATGAATTTTAGCTAGATCCCTATTTAATATGTCAGCAGCGACTTCGGGACTATCTACAATTATATAAATGCTAGTGTCGTCTGCAGAAAGCTTAACACAAGCATTCATATCTTCTACAATATCATTAATAAATAAAAGAAACAATAAAGGCCCCAAAATGGAACCCCGAGGAACACCTGCATTAATAGATGCCCAGTCAGAACTACCACCGCTTAAAACCACTCTTTGTTCCCTCCCTGAAAGATAGTTTTTAAACCAGAGTAATAAATTTCCATCAATACCATAATTCTGAAGTTTGAATAAGAGTCCTAAGAGAAACTCGCTTGTTTCTGTTTCAGTGTTATCTGGTTTTTTTTCGATTTTTGAAGTCGCTGTTTTCTGTTTTCTCATGTAAATTGCTGTTATCTGTTATCATTATTTTAAATCTACTGTTATCTGTTTTGAGAAAAATTAAAAAGTGTTAACCTGTTAATAGAATGAAAGAAAAGGAAACAACCCTATTGTTCCCGGGGAAATAAAACAAAAGGGAAACAACTCTATTGGTCACCGGTAAATAACCTTTAAGGTAAAAAAACAAATAAAAAGGTCAACAATGGAGAAGTTTAGATGAGAACAACAAAAATTTCAGTAAATTAAAATGTACATGTACATGTTTAGTGTTAATTGGCGTACAATATAATAAAACAAGTACGACCCTCTCTTATTGAGGGAGACATCCATATTTGTAAACTAACCCTCGTTGAAGTTGTTTGCCTCGGGTTCGGGTTAAGAAATTTGATTGTTGCCCTCAAGAAGGTGAAGTCAAGGTGAAAGTACTAGATTGATTATTCATTAGTTTATTTATTTATTCCATAGTTCTGCTCTACATTCTCTTTTCTTACTTTTGCTACCATTCACTTTCTCCTATGACTTCACTGCCACCTTTATTGTTATTATTTACCTAACAATATACCGGTATATTTATGCATGACAAATGTCCGAAATATGACCCATTAAAATAGGATACCTTACAGCTATGTATTGCATGATGGGTAAATAAGAATTATAATCCTCGAAAAAAAGTAACCTTACCCTGTAGATTTTTGTAAGCATCTATAAAACTATTACCTATGAAAAATCGGCAACATTTCATCTATGCATTACAACAAAGTGAGTAATCAGAAAGATGACCCATGAAATAAGATACCTTATATCTATGTATTGTATGATAGAGGTATAAAACTATTATCCTTAAAAAAGCATCTCTGTATTGTATTATAGGGGACCAAGAACTATACTCCTTGAAAAAAGCGACCTTACTCTGTAGATTATATTAAACATGTTTAAAACTATTACTCATGAAAAATCAGCTACCTTACAAAAAGAGGAATCAGAAAGATGACACATGGAAATAAGATACCTAAAATTTCTGTACTGTTTGATAGAGGAATAAGAAATATAATCCTTGAAGAAGCAAGCTACACTGTAGATATTATATATTAAAGATAAATAAAATTATTACCCATGAAAAATCAGCTCCCTTACATCTTTATATTGTATAATAGAGGAATCAGCAGTATGTCCCATGAAAATAAGATACCTGAAATTTCTGTAGTGTATGATAGAGGAATAAAAATTAAAATCGTTGAAAAAAAGAAAGCTTACCCTGTAGATTATATAATTAAATGTATAAAACTATTACCCATGAAATATCAGCTGCCTTAAATCTATACATTGTACAAATGAGGAATCAGAAAGATGACCCATGAAAATAAGATACCTTATATCAAGGTATTGTATGACAGAAGTATAAAACTATTATCCTTAAAAAAGCAACCTTCCCCTATAGATTAAATTAAACATAAAACTATTACCCATGAACAATCAGCTACCTTACATCTATATATTGTACAAAAGAGGAATTAGAAAGATGACCCATGAAAATAAGATACCTGAAATTTCTGTATTGTATGATAGAGGAATACGAAATATAATACTTGAAAAAGCAAGCTACCCGGTAGATTATATTAAAGCTAAATAAAACTATTACCAATGAAATACCAGCTAACTTACATCTATACATTGTGCAACATAGCAATCAGAAATATGACCCATGAAAATAAGATACCTGAAATTTCTGTACTGTATGATAGAGGAATAAGAAATATAATCCTTGAAAAAGCAAGCTACCCTGTAGATTATATTAAAGATAAATAAAATTATTACCTATGAAAAACCAGCTACCTTACATCTTTGCATTGAATAACAGAGGAATCAGCAGTATGTCCCATGAAAATAAGATACCTGAAATTGCTGTTTTGTATTTTTTATTAAACATAAGACTATTACCCATGAAAAATCAGCTACCTTACATCTAGTATACATTGTACAAAAGAGGAATCAGAAAGATGATCCATGAAAATAAGATACCTTATATCTCTGTATTGTATTATGGGGTAACAAGAACTATACTCCTTAAAAAAAGCAACTTTACCCTGTAGATTATATTAAACATGTATAAAACTATTACTCATGAAAATCAGCTACCTTACATCTATACATGTACAAAAGAGGAATCAGAAAGATGATCCATGAAAATAAGATACCTTATATATCTCTGTATTGTATTATGGGGTAACAAGAACTATACTCCTTGAAAAAAACGGTTATAGAATTTCTATTAAAATTCAAAATTATTTGTCTAATTCCTTGGGGGGGGGATCTTCCATTGAAACGGCGACTTTCCATCATTGACTATAATAACCGTTTTGCCCTTAAAATCAGACCATTTCGAAATAAAATGGGTCATCGACCAGGTTTACAAAGTATCTCCTCAATAATACCCTTCTCTATCTTAATATACTGTCGCGGTTTAGCGAAAATGTTGCTTGATTTGACGCTTTTAAAATGATTATATCATGTCGTGTGGTTATCCTTAAATTTGACGGGTGGCTTTCAATTTTGAATTGGCGAGAATGTGGAATTTTATCGTAGAAAGTTATATTGCTCTTCTTCATCTGAGTAGTTTGTCTTTCGTAAAGGTTTGTCGTCAAGCCATTTATTTTTAACATTTAAACGTTGATAGAAAATTTTTCGGCAGCCATGAAAACGATTATCTATGTTTATAATTTAAATCAGTTTAGTTAACTTTATACGTGTATTAAATAAGAATGAGAGACTATTTAGCATGTGAAATTGGTTTATCAGTTTGTTTTGTTTAATCATATTTTATAGAGGTTAATAAATCAATTAATATGGGCTTGTCTCAATTTCTGGTGTGGCAGAGATGAATTCTGACTTAGGAAGATATGTGGCTCCTGTTTCGGAAATTGTTTGATTTGTGGATTGTCTTTTTTGAGTTTCTTTTATTCGGCATTTTGTTATTACCTTCATTTATTTCTGATTAACTACAAAGTACACAGTCACAGAAAAAATAGGTATATATGGTATTAGATTTCAAAACTAATGTGAACACTACACTCAAACCAATCGGAGGAGAGACCCTCGATTTTTTATGTTCATGAACATATACAGTTTTGCAAGAACAATAAAATTTCTAAAAACAGTTACCTTAGATATATGGTATACAATATTAATCTAATGATACATGGTAAGCAATAATAATGCAATGACATGACCTCGTATTTGTTTGCTTGTTTAAGTAGTGTTTAACGCTTGCACTTTCATCAATTTAACAGCTATATCAAGGGGTCCAGTTTTTTTATTGTCATTTTAATGAGAGTTTGGGTAATACATTTTTCAGGATCATAAGGGGCTTCATCGATTTTAACGGCGAAAATTGTCATGATAAATTCACTTTTATAACATTTTCCATCAAAAATATAGTATATAAAATGCTAAGACATAATAGAAATGCAAAAACATGTTAGTTTAATGTGTGTTTGGGTATAATTTGGGTAAGTTTGGGTATGTTTGGGTAAAAAGTCACACCCATCAATCGACTCCTTAATTAACCCAAATACAACACAAGAACTAAAGAATATTTGTTCATATTTAAAAGAATCTTATACACTAAGAAATTTACATCTTTAGAAAAAATATATGTGTATAATTATTCAAAAATAATTCTCATCATATTGTATAGCAAAATGCCACTTAGTGTACATTGTCATACTATACAGAAACTTTATATATTTTCACAATTGATTATTTCATTATAATTATTGAATACATACCAATATACTTTTATGTCGATAAACGTACTATCTGTTGTGTATTAGATTACGCAATATTGTAAATATGACTATGCTTTATCCAATTAAAAAATTTGAATTTGATATTAACACTTAACGTTCGCGGCGGATCTAAAAAAATATCCGAAAGCAAATTTCCATCCTGCATCCAATATAGTGATAGCATCAATATATATGCCATATTTTTTTAAATGATTAGAAGAAAGGGGGCTGGGGGAAAGATACTAAAATGATCAAAAGTTATCTATTGTTAGGTTAAGATTGGGACAAACTATAAATTAATTAGAACCTATACCATCTTTTTTTAAGAAAATGCTGATAAATTATGTGCAGAAATTAATACAAATGTTTATAAAATGTTTGTTTTCAAGGAAAACAATCTCCATCTTTTCTTCGAATTACTTTTAACTAGCACCTAAAACAACTTTGTAAGAGAAACAACGTAATTTAAGCTTACATAACTGTTATAAGTCAGCCTAAATAGCTGGTCGGTAAAATTTATTCACAGGAATTTTACTACATATAAAAAGGGCCATGTCACCCCCCCCATATTTCAAATGGTATGGGGCTTAATTCATGTTGTTCCATTTTCGTGATTCTACTCTGTATCACTTTGATGTAATAAGTAAGTCCATAGTATCACTTTGATGTATATACAAATATAATGGTACTTTATTCTAATTTCTTAACGTGGCGAATTCTATCTACCAGAAGTTCAAGATTTCACTGTACTCTAGGTACCTCTCTGACGACTCCTATAGATATATATGTAGTTCTAGCAAATTATCCAACAGTGATGAAATCTGAAGGCGGTCATATACAATATCTTGAAGATGGTCAAGATTTTATCTGAATGTTTTCTGCATTTAATTACTTTTATGCTGTTGCACACTGAAACTAATAATGTCAATTTTATTTGTTTACTGCTATAAAGATGTAGATAAATTCTTACACATCTAGTGAAGCTACCTCTATAGGATACTTCGCCTTCATTAATAGATTTAATTAAGTTACATTTGTTTTAGTGTTCAATATATAATCATACTAATATATGTCCAAGTTAATGTGTCTACCTGTCGTCTTAATTTGAACAGAGCAACAATTGATCTAACATTAAAATTGTCACATTAAAGTAATTATAAATAAAATAATTCATTTTATTCATATATACTTAGGAACAATTATTGTTAAAAATAAACTTTCATATAAATATGTTCACCGACTAAGAAGATGTGTATTGTTGCTATATTTTACGACATGCATTTTTAGAACTAGATCAAGAATATTGATGTGAATATTATTATTATTATTATTATTATTATTATTATTATTATTATTATTATTATTATTATTATTATTATTATTATTATTAAGGTTTACTTTTTCCAATATGACGCTTGCTTTCCAAATTCCTTCTCAATTTTGTTATTTTTGCTCTTTTTGCTTCTCATTTTTCCAAAAAGGCAGTGGAAAAAGTAAGAAATATTTCATTTTTAAAGTTTCGCGATAAATTGTTATCTGAAAAGATTCTTCAGAATCAGCCAGTGAGATCGAAGCAGTATTCCAAATCTCCAAAATATTGATACCCAAATATATTTTACTTTTATATCAAACATAGCGAAAATGTCAAACACCAAACGCACTGTACATTTTCTTATACATGATGGTGTACTTAGCCCAGATCAAACTTTTAGCAAATAAATTTATCCAATACAGATCGGATATGGCCTCGTTAGACGAGTGGTTAATTAGTTCGTCTAAAATTGATCACCGGGTCTGTTAACACCCTTTTTACAACTAAAATACTTAAACAACTGAACATTGTTAATATTACATACATTGCTACATTTTAGTCACAACAGAGTCAAGGTTATGACCCAAACCGCTCTATGAGCAAAACAATCTGTTTAATTAAAATTCGATCCCTCATCTCTCAAGTTTTGCTGATACATCGCGTCGAAAATAAGTACAGAAGCCATGAGAGGACGAATTCTAATTAAAGTGGACAAAACCATAAGAAGATTGAATTTCTTTGTTTAACAATACCAGTGTTTAGTTCGGCTTCTTTAACAACTATAAAGCATTGTTTTCGTAGGACAACCGTACATACGTACGTTCCGAATGTACTGAGATTTTTTGTCTTTTTTCAGTGGGCCTCGTTGGCCGAGTGGTTAAGGTAGTTCGTCTACTGTTGATCACGTGGTCTGTCAACACTGAGGTTGCGGGTTCGAGTCTCACTGCTAGCAGGGTGTACTCGACTCCAATCTTAATTGACAAGGATTGCCAGTTTTCCTACTGCAGGTCGTGAGTTTTCTCCGGGTACTCCGGCTTTCTCTCCCAATAAAAACTGGACGCCATGATAATTGCTGAAAGTGGCGTTAAACCCCAATCAAACAAACAAACAATCTTTGTTCAGACTATACATTTCATTAGGGTGTCTTCCAGATTGTGCCACTTTTGATAATTATAGGTAAAGAAAGATAGAAAAAGTGATTAACAATGATGGACGACATGGGACTTCTAAGTGTTGGACAATAGGGAAATGTTTTTTTTAAGACTGTCACAGCAATGGTTTAATACAGATAGTTTATAATATAATATATAACATGACAAGATTAAAAACTATTTTATTGATTGATTGACTGATTTATTGTTTGTTTTTATGATCAATAAATAATGAGAAAAGTGATTTACCACCGGAAACAGAATTTTGACTTCCACTGAAATAGTTATGAGGCGCGTAGTTTTAAGCATAATATATCGCGGGTGCAAAGTGCCTACAGAAGGAAGGGGTCTTCATCGCGCAAGAAACGCAGTACTCCGCAAACACTTTATCCACTACGGTTCGCGGTCAGGTTTTTTGCCGTTTCGCATAAGACGGGATAAATGATCAAATTCTAAACTGCAGAAACCAGTTGTACTTCAAGGATAACAGATAAACAATGTGTGTCTTGATTGACTGCTTAATTTGGGAGATAGCTACCCGATTGGCCAACAAATACTAGTAAGCAGAGCTAAGTTAGGGATGAAAACCCTTCATTTTTACGGGGCGGTGGCAATCATAATGGGCAGACCGCCGTTCATGCCACTCTAGAAAAGCCGAGAAATCACGAATCGCTTACGATGAATGAAAAAGGGGAAAAATATGCAAGATAATGGGAATCAAACCAATCTAATTAAAATTATATCTTCACTTGGCTCCCCCTTTTGCTATTTTCACGACGACAATAGCAAAAGGGGGTCAAGTGAAAATATGATTTTAATTAGATTGGAATCAAACTTTTTAAAAAGGAAAGTGGCATTGATTTGTGTATGTTTATTATAAAATGTGTATAAAACTTTAACGGAAATTTCCGAAGCGTAACATTTTCGCGAACAGGTCTATATCATCTATTTTTGTGAATATAATGGATCTAGGATACTAAACAATGATTTCTTGGATACTGCTTTTGATTTTTATTTTATGGACAAATGATTCCGGTTACAAGACAAATTTTAATTCTTTTCCTGCTTACTGACAATGTTAACATCAACTATCTTACCACGTATGATGCATCTAGAGATGCTTAGTATAGTGCTGTCTCTCACCTATATTTTACGGTTGCCTGATTTGGATATCTAAACATCGTGTACTTATACTGAAGTGATGTAAATAATAACAATACATATTGCCATTTAACATTAAAAAAACAGTACGTATTTTTTGTCCATACAGAAAAATAAAGCTTTGAGACGGCTAGCTTTTTAGGAAAGATAATACTTGTCGTATTATATACCTCACAACTTTCTTTCCTCTACCGGAGATGCGCTGTAGCTCGGACACTGGGAACCATCACAGTATAGCCCCAGGGATAACAGTTTTACCCATATCGGATAAATAATAATGAAAAAATATTTTATGGGCCATTTCAAAGCTCAAGTTTTGACCACAGGATAAAAATTCAAAATTAAAGGTATTTTGATCCTTTTCTCTTTAAGATCATTTTAATGGCAACATTAAACTTGTAAAAATGGATTTGGATGATTAAAATAATAATCTGGATTGCAAACGTCCGATGTAAATCACATGTTTAGATACGTTAATTTTCATTTCTTCCAGTTGATATATGACAATCTTATCATCTGGCAAGATATGGGGAAGGGGTTTGTATTACAGTGTAACTGGACAATAAAAACTGGACGCCACGATATAGATGAAAAATTGCTGAAATTGGCGTTAAACACAAACAAACATCAATATATTTATGCGCTTGATTTATATAATAGCAAAGACTTTTTTGTTAATAAGATTTTGGTTGGTGTAATGGGTTTTAACGCCGCTTGCAGAAATTGTACAGCTATATCATAGTTTCGAGTTAAAAAATCCACAATAAAGAGGCAAATCCTTGTCAATTATAAGGTTCGGCCATACCATCTCATAATACTTTAGGCCAGAACGCGAACCTACGTGTTCATGTTTGTTTGTTTTAATGGTGTTTAACGCCATTTTCAGCTCAGCTATATCATGGCGTCCAGTTTTTATCGGGATAAAGCCGGAGTATAGAAAACCCCCGACCTGCGGTAGTAAAACTGGCACTCCTTGTCAATTCCTAAGTGATTACAAATAGGAGATCATAAATAATCCCTTGTTTTGGAGTTACAGCGCCATCACTTTGTGGCCATTAGTATTTAATTAACATACACATCTGTAACGAAATATGAGAGTTGGTTACGCCACAGCGGCAATACATTCTTTATCTATCTTTTCACACAATGCAAAAGTTTTATGAGTTATTGAAGGTTTAAAAAAAGAAAAGGTTTTGTAATAACACATTTAACAAAAGGTTGCGTTATTTATACAATGGTGACTTACATCGTATATAGAATTTTTAAACAAAAAATATTCTTATATTTAATTGTATTTTACTGTACCTCCACTTTGAAAAAAGTCCATTTACTATCAAAATGTTTATAAAACAAAAGCAATAAAAATTAAAATGACATATAAAGAATAATATGTATTTGTGTTTCCTGTCTGTTAGAACTTGTTCTCCTAGTGTTTATTTCCTCAATTGTCTTCACAGAATTGCAACTAATTATAACATCTGTGGGCATTCCTATACACATTAACAACCATTTGTTATCATTGCATGAAACATGTTTTATTGGTTTATGTAACGACATAAAGACATTAAATGTAATCAAGTGATGTTAATAGAGCACTTTTATTTGATAAGTCACCGCGGTTAACCTCAGCTTTAGATGAAAATAAGGGGAATTGGGTATATTTAGATAATTTACAACTACTCAAATATATATGTTATTCAATGAAAAGAGCAACCTTTTCATATAATTTGGAAGGGAAAAAAAGAGACCCTTTTGGGCTGCACATCCATATTACCGTACCCCAACTCCAATCCTCTCGTGAAAATTTCATATTTTTGCATTGGTTTTGTTATTGTAACTTGGTGGAAGGGCGATAATCCAAACACGTTATTATTGGGTAGCAGATTTTCATAACGATCTTTCGGAACACATCGATGTTTTACCGAATAAGTATTCCGAACATTAAAAAGCAGCTTGATTGTCATGGTAGCAAAATTTAATACGACACCGGATTACCCATGTGACTGATATCGCCTGTAATTATCTGTATGTACTGCCTTCAGGTGTGATCATTTTAAATTCAATTAAAGGTCATCTACAACATTTTACACTAAGGTAAGTATCTTTAACTCAGTATATGTAGTTATTCCTCGAGTATTTATTAATTAATAATATTTCTTGTATAACAATCAGCCTTTATGAATTTAAGATTACAAGCAGATACAAGAAGGTGATAACAAAGCTACACACAATACATACTTTGTTTTATTTAAATACGTTCGTTGAATTTACATGCATATGCAACGTCAATGAAGGATCCCATTATAGTTCCACAAAACGGATATTTGTGGTATTAACAACCCCCCACATACTGTTGAGATTTTCTAAGACAAAAATACAGAATATATGTTTAATGGACTCTACTTTCATTTTTATGCCGTCAGTTCTACCGTAGCTTGATATTATATCCAAGTGATTAAACCGCACCTTTCCAATGAATGAATAACTACTGCTATAGAATAATTGACATTGAATGAACCACCGAAACTTAAAATTTGTAAGTGTTGTCTGTACACTCATGCGTCAAAATATGAAATATAAACCTGTTTTCTATAGCCATACCTTTAGACGACATATACATTGGGTGTCAATTGAAGACATTATCTGTTTAATTTAAAAAGTTACTCAAGTTTCAGATTATTGAGTGAACCTTTCGACAGAGAAGCTAATGCAATTTTATATTCATATTCCTTTTAAATAGAACCAAGAACGAGAACGATTTTTATGAAACAGTCGAATCTAATTCGATATCAAGTAGCGTAAATCCACGTTTTATTATATTTGAAAGTTATGACACAAGTACATTTGTTGTTTTCTGTCTTCAAAATTATACAAATTTCGATCATTTAAAAGTCGTTTCATCAGCATCAGGATTCGAGAATTTATACCATTTATCTATCTTACAGATCGGTGTTCATCTAGGGCACAGTTTATGACTGGTCAGTAACACAAAGAACATATTGGAAATTAAGGTATGTATTAACGATTTCGTTCCGACCCGTATTAAAATAGCAATTACTTTACTTATCTATAATATCGAAAAACGATCGATATATTGTAGTCTTTCAGGCGTAAATCGGAACGAGACTGCAAACAAGCTAACCACTAAAGAAAATAAGAAAGTTTTGTCGGTCTTTAAAAGTGCAAATTATTCACGGAAACATTGCAACTCAGTTAAAAAGGAAATTTATTTATATTTTGTCGTTACATGACTTTTGGCGAAATGTATATACTATATTGTTCCTGTGGACACTTGTATATGCAGTGAATAACAAAATAACTAATACCAGAAAGACAATCCACAAATCAAATGTTTATAAATTCAAATTAAGATCCTTTATCGCATATTTTGCCCATATGGACTTATACATTTGCAGATAAAGTAAAAAAGTAACAAAATCCCCATTTCATTTAACATGCACCAACTTTTTCCACCTAGCACCATAGTAAGTTTTCTAACATTGGTATCTTCAATTACCTGCTGAAGAATATTGTCAACACGAAAATCTAGCATCTAGCATTCTATAAACCTGTGCCTCGTTGCACAGCATAATTTGCATTTTTGTTCTTTAGTAGAAAAAATACGTTCTGTTGTAACTTAAAGCTACATATTTGTAGGCATATGTAGAAGTGAAGGCTTTATGTACGATTTCTTTCAGACGAATTTATCGTCAGGTATGGTGGTGTAAAGAGTTGAAAAATTAAAGGTTTTTACGGATGAAAGTTTAGATATCGATCTTGATTTTAAATTGTCCAAAAGTTCTGTAGCATTTTTAGAATTCACATATGATTGATATTACTTTGCGAATAAACAGTTTCGCAGTATTTTTTTGTCCTAGCCACGAGAGGTGTAATACTTTATGTGATACGAAGAACAGTCGCAGTAATCCTTTCAAATTGCTAGTAAAATTCAGTTTAAATACATAAATCTGCGATATTAAAGTCTGGTATCTTTAACAAGTTTACTTTGCCAATTATTAATCCCAGGTAGTCCTAGACGAACATGAGAATTAAATAGAAATAGTGTATAAATAAATAAAAAAAATCGTATTAATAAATTACTGCATGTTATAAAGAAATAAAAACGCTCCAGTTTATATGACGCAAGATCGTTAAAATTATTATATATATGACATTTTCATAAACTGAGCCATTTCATTATTTAATTTCTTTAGAACATGCCATTCGTGACATAATTTTTAAATTGTTCTCATAGTTTGTTATATTACACACAACACATTTAGCTATTACACAATCTAGTGAAATACTATGTTTTATCATTGAACAAATATCCAAAGAAAAAAAACTTTATTAGGCAGATGAAAACATTTGTATATGTACTAGATTGTTATGAAGTTACGTATCTCACCGAGAAATCGCTATTTATATGGAAGTTTTCGATCGAATAATTGCAACATTCAGTTAATTGTTGCTTAGAAATGAGAATCTGCAAATGCAAAAGAAAAAGAGAAAATCTGGAAAGCAGATGGAATATATTTTCATGCTTTCACATAAAGACTTAAAATGTTAAAAGCAAAATGTACTGATGATAGATACCAGCATTTAAAATAAATATTCTAAGTAATACTGTTAAGATTTATTTTTATTTTTATCATTATCTTTTATGCTTGCACATAATTATTTACAAATGAAATCATGAAAGTTATGATGAGGCCTCTATGATTCTATTGAAATATTGTAGTGGCAATCGATAGTTTCGACTTAATTTGTTGTAATAAGGTGTAATAATGGCGTGGGTTGCTGACTCTGGTATAAATGATTAACGTTTATGATTGTTTCTGTTCATTTATATTATTCTTCATATTTTCATCACTTTATTTGCTACAGTTCGAAGATGAACACCTCAGTGTTTAACCTTAAAATCTGCATCACTATTATTAAAGAACAATGATATTTTGTTATCATCTTCATTTATTGGATTGACTGTAAACTGTGACTACAAACATGATAAGTCTGCTGTAATTATATAATTCGTACGGGTATATGCACTCTGCATTTCAGTTCTGTTTTTTTTTGACTGGGTTGCAATTATTGAATTTTTGGTATAATTTGGCACAGGTGCCCTCGTTATCTGCATAAGTGCTGTAACTATCTAATAACGAGCTCGTTATAACTTATCTGTGTTTAGTGGAAACAGTGTCAATTAGTAAAAATCAAACGCAAATAAAACTAAATTGCGGTTAAAAGAAAATACGCCGTCTTTTGCTCTCAGTTCACCCAAGAAGATTGTCTGTTAATTTCATTCACGAAAAGGTCAAAATATCTGATTTGTTGTACGGTAGTTTTGCCGACTGCCTTACTGAAATGCTAAACCATTTTTATTTAGTGATACATTTTTAATTTTCTGATGATCAATTATCTAAACATTTGAAACGAACGGGATTACATTTTTTAATATAAAATTTATATCTCTTAGAAGCAATGACGACTAGTAACGATGTATGCGGACTATTTTCTCTCTATACCCTCGCTGAAATTCTGATCCAAATACAATATACCAACCACATCGAATGTGTGTTGATTCTACATAAACTGATTATTTTCTCATGCACACAGTTGTATTTGATGTCGAGTTTCTTTTCAGAATCATTTCCTTTGAAATTAATACTGCTTTGTTTAATGTTTGTCTCTTCAACTCAATTTTCTAACAAAGCTTTATATTTTTCTGTGATTTTCTGCCATTCATATCTTAATTCGTTTGTTTATAGACACACATTCGCATAAATATTTTCTTTGATGCGATATTTTCATTGAAGCAGTGTTACTATCTCATGTGATTTCTTTTGTCGCTATGTCTTACCCACTACCCTTAGTTTTAGGTGCAAGAAAATAGAAGTTATTGAAATTTGAATTAATATTATTAATTTAACGACGCTACGACAATATTAATTGAAAGAAACCCACAAAAAGTTGTCATGTTAGGTAATACAATCCAAACTCTTGTATGTACATAACGATAAGTAGCATAATTAAAATAAAATTACTTCAATTTATGTATAAGAACCAACGGTTTTTAAAATTAATTTGAATCTATCTATATACAATAACGTGTATTTATCAACACGCAAACTAATAATGCACTACATAGTTTAAATCGTTTTTAGGGATGATCTAATCTCAGTTGGTTAGCCAGACGTTGTCATCTGCAAACAAAAGAAAACACACAGCGACCGGTATTTTCACCACACAATTTACGAAAAAGTCAAAACACAAAATCTGTTTTTGTTTATTGTATTTTATGGTAGATTTTTACAGTGAAAATAAAATTTAATCAAAGATACCTGTTATAAAATGTACTAAGCCAGACGCACTTTTCGTCTAATGAATGCTCATCAGTGGCGCCCAAGCCAAAAAATTGAAATCTAAATAATTAAGTTGTAGATCTTTTAAATATCCAATACGTATTACCAATTCTACTAATCTACGTACACACAGACGTCCCTGTCTGTTTAAGTAGAGTCCTATATGTACCACTTGGCATTGGTTGGTAACCAGGTTGTTTTTCACCATAATGAAAATACTAATACTATTTCAGATGTGTGAAGAATACTATTTTTTATTTTCTAAATAACAAAAAACTAAACACTAAAAATAGTTTAAAATATTAACTTTATATAAAGATTTATATATGTTACGAAGATGGAACTGTTATATGACATTATATAATGGGATATCCATAACCTAAGTAATTTACAATTCAGGACAGAATACCGTTAGACATAATAAAACTTGTTATCATACCTAAAAATTACATTGTACATTAGCTACATACTAGGCAGTTACTCGAATCTTTTACTGACGCAAGACTTAAATATTAACACATTTTCCTTTGGTTTAAGTACATATGCCTTTATTAAAAGTGTAATTGTTGATGCTTATATTTCTTGTTTGAATTATGGTCCTAATTAGCGTAATGAGGAGTGAATGAGTGTTGCAAATGTACAGGTTTATGTGAACTGGCAATGTATGTAAAAGTAACACAAGTGTGTCTTAAACTCTATACACTTCTAGATGAAAAGTAAATCCATTATACAGATCATAATATCTAATAACACATTAAAGTATATTGCCCGAAGAGCAAATGGCGAAAATTCTTTTATCATTAATGGTAGTTTGAACACTAGATCTAGGTGCATACCTTTAACTAAAATGCATTGATGTTTAATATATTGGGAAACAATTGAAGCAAGGAGTATCCATATCTCTTATATTTTTAATCGTCAAGTAAACAAAATTCCACACTATATTCACTGCAACGTTTCTCTCTGTTGCTCTGAGCCGATGTGAATGCTGCATACAAATCCATTAAAGATATCAATTATGGTAATGATACAACTATTGTTCCAATGCATATCTGTTTCGTAAATAGCGGGCGACTGGCTTGATCTCTTGTAAATGAATGTCATAAAGATCTGGTTAATATCTCAGGAAGGAGTCTTTTACTTCCTTGTTTGTATCATTACAAACAAAAGTAATATAAATCGTTTCGCTCACTAAAAGATATGGATTAGCTGATGAAAGTTGCAAGACCGTGTATAATTTAAACAATCTATGTTAAATTTCTATTTAATTATTCGATTATATTCCAGGGCACCTTAATTCACCCCTCAATTTTATTTGGTTTCGTTTGGCTGGTTTTCTGTTTGCATGTCTCAAGATGACTCGGGATTTGTTATTCGCCGTCTTAACTTCTTTTCGTTCTTAGGTCATCAGTTCAATTATTATCACACGTTGAGAATGTAACGTGACATTCACACATGACAGCACCTCTAGTTTTTATGATGTTCGTGTTGTTCATTCTTTTGGGTTTCTGTGTTTGTAACTATTAGTTGTTTTTGGCTTGTTTAGTTTCCTTGCCACTTGTTTGTCTTGTTTTTCTTGCCATATTAATTTTCGATTTTTTACCACGTCTTATCTGCCAGTTTCTTTTCAAAATGAATTAGACATAAATAATGAAAAATTCGAAATCATTCCCTAACTTGGAAGACTGTTCATAAGTAGCGACTGTTTTAACATAATACAAAAGTATAAAATACACTGTACGGATGTTAAGAAACAATTGTGAAAAAATGGATATAAGTTACAGTCAATATAAATTATTTCTCTGTGTAATTTAAGCAGTGACGTTATGTGACGATATACTTATTCCACTGAACGTAGGACTCGTATTTTTTCTGTTTGCAAGGTATAATTCTAAGTAAGTTTTTCAGACAAGTGAAGATTTAATATATGCACAAACAAGACAAAATAGCACCAATATTTAATGCAACCCTGAAATGTAGCGATCAATTTGGATTGCGTCTCAACATTTCGGTAGTGCATTTCGATATGTGCTGCACCCGTCGAAATGTTGAGACACCGTCCAAATTGAATCGTTTGTTTACAGAAAAGGTAAAACAATATTCCTAGAATAAATTGCCTTATTACACACACTATTCTATGATTAGTATGGATAACACGAAACGTTTGATAATTACGACCGATAAAGCTTATTTTAATTCTGTGTAACGATGTACAATCACACTGCAAGATATTAATATTATTACTATTTAATTGTACTGATAACGGTATGAAATGACGGGAAATGAAAGATTTATGTATGCGCCTCATTGTAATGAAAAATGTCCATTCAGTATCAGTTATTATCTTCAGGGTTAAACTATTGCACTTTACAGAGCAGAAAAAGGTGGCCATTGTTGAGGACCTCCGGTAAAATTTCTGTTTATCAGTAGAACTCCAGGTTACAAGAGCGCAATCATTTAGAGTTCTTTTCTCATAAAGTACGCCTAGCAATCACATCCAATGCGAGCAAAACCTGTAAATTTTATACTCACGATAAAAGTTTTTGTGGAAGTTGAAATGTTACGTTTCATTATCAGCAAATAAAGAAGGGTAATTTGTGCTGCAAAAAGTTTGGTTGATATAATCAGCGGCGAATTAAGAAATTGCAAGCATTTGCTCGTTTCTTGGTTTTTAGAATTATAATTCGAGGAATCATGCACAAAAAGATAATACGATATTTTGATTAGAACTTTCGGACATCACGTGCGGACATGAAATTACCACTACCCTAATACTCATGCAGTTTTATGTTTACGCTGTTTCATGACATGTAATTCATTTTCATACAAATTTAGCACACACATTGAATAAGATGTAATCCTGATAGAGACTGATCCATTTGTTTGTAACAATTTTATTGTATGCATTCTTTAAAAACCGAGTTTGTGTTGGATATGTTTCGTTTTTATGTATTTTTGCGTTATGCTAGATTATCAATCGTATGATTTTTTTTAAACTGTCGAACTAGATAAAGATTAGCAGAGTAAATAGTACGGTGATTAAATTATTGAAAAATCGAAAGTTTATTTAAATCATGGGTATTTTTTAATTGAATTTATTTGAATCGATCTTGTAACTTAAAAAGATGGTATAAAAATATTTCCAAGATGTTAAATTTGCAGTAACAATTTCAAATGTTATCAATACTAGGTTAGTCATCTTATTTCGTGCACAAGTTAAATATAAAAAAGAATAATTTATATACTGTACTAGACAAAACATACAAGAACCTTTGCTCAAAATGTCCATATCTTTAATATAATTTAAACATGTTTGTTGTAATTTGAAATAATCTGTCCCAAAACTGTGATAATAAAGACAACAGGCCCATAGCGTGCCATTTAAGGTTTCTCCATTAAACGATAACATTTTACTGTAACAACAATACTACTAGATCTTGTATTTCATACAGACGTTCTATGATGCACTTTATAGAAATAAATCATGTTTTGTTATTAAACATCAAACCAGTATGTTCAGAACGGTTAAATATGGGTCTACCGACTCCTAATGAGATAGATATATCGCATTTGTTAAAATGTAATTTCAGTGTTCTACCGAAGAAGATCATTATACTATGATGTAACTAAACATTAGCACCTGAATTCCAGGTTCTCGCCAAAGATATGTATTTGACAAAATAAAAATAATAACCTTGTGACTTCTCTTGGATGAAAATTTACCTCGTCTAAAGCCTAAATTGGAAGAATTAAATTCATTTTTGTTCAGTCAGTGAGAAATAAGCACACACATCGATTTAGGTGTGCATAAAAATAAAACAGAATCTAACATACAAGGCAAATCGCAATGTGCAATTGCAATGCTATAACTGTTCATATCATTTCCATGTCATGAAAATAAACCAAGCACGTTTCAAGAAACGGTCTGATAAATATACACAAAAATAAATTTTCATTTCATCTTTATCTCCTATAAGCTCTAATCTGTATATGTGTTCATCTAATGCTTCAATTTGTGGTGATAGGTCGTGTTTTCTTTTACATTTAAAACTATGAAATCTATATTGAGCTTGTGGTCCTTTTCAAAAATCATAATTATTAGAAAATGAAAATTAATTGAAATCAAGGTAAACACTAATAAATAGAGGATCTCTTTTATCATTAGTATTTTATTGGATAACTCTATTGACAAGATAACTCAGTCGCCGTTATATCGTCATATATGAGCCTTGGTAATTATTTTTACACTACGTGTTGTTGACATGTGATTAGATTTCCCTTCATCACAAGCATGCAAACTTCGAGCCAACTTTCGATGCCATAACTTAGTCTCGTAAAGTTGTCTGATTGTATGGTTACTATATTTTTGTGTTTCATCTCCATTATTTACAGTTCTATAATATCACATGCAAATTAAATCGGTGTATTATTGCAGGAATCGGTTATATTGATGGGGCAATATGGGACCTGAAACTTGTTCATTATTGTGATTTACGACTTGGAATTTCTGGATAGTTATTATATGGTAGATTAAAGGTGAGAAATCATGAAGATACCAACGGATTTTGATCTAACAGATGTTCTGACTGACCAAAAGGCGTCGCCACCTCCTAGAAAACCGAGACTACAGAAACATGATATTTTTATGGATATTAAAAAGTTTAAGGCCGTCGATGATCATGCAATAAAGGTGAGTGACATTAATTAGGTAACATTTTATATATATATCTTTAATATTAGTTTAATGTTACACTTTAACCATAACTAAATGAAAGAAAAGAGGATTTACTAATATAGACTCTAGTTATATATATTCAAAGTTTTTTTAAAAATATATTTATTCTTTTCTTTTTCGCATCACAAGCTAATTATTTGGTAACTTGCAGTGACTCACAAGGTCAATTCATTTGATCCTTAATTAATAATAAGCCGTATGACTATGAACGTGCTTGTCAATCCTTGATCACTGCAACTTAAAATAATCTGAAAAACGAAAAAGAGAATAATTTTAGTTCTCGATTTAGAAAATAACTGTTTACTGCTAGTAATAATGGTGATTGAATGGTTCCGGACATTTTCTCGTTAAAATGTCATTTTCTGCCCTGATTGCTTGGGTTCCGCAGAGAACCATAATCAAGTGAATTAAAACACAACGAAACATTTTTCTTCTTACTTTTGCGTCTACTTCATTTAGTCAATACGTAAATCACGGATTTCTTAAATATGCATAAACCGAATAATTTTCGAAGTTTTTGTAATCAGCTACACAGCTTCATCTTTAAATTATACATCTCTCGCGGTTGTTTGATTATGCATCAAGTGTTTCACGATCAAACGACGGAACTATTAACATATAAAACATTTTCAGAAGATTGTCTTGTCTGTAGGTTAAGACATATTGCAACAAAATGTTAATTGGTAATGAAGGGGAGTTGCAAATTCTAATGTAGTACACGGAAGATCTAATAGAAAACAACATAATAAAAATACAAAAATTAACATTTATACATTTGGGAAAATAAACACAAAAAGGATTATAAAAGATAAACAGACAAAAGGTAACGTGAAAGCTTATATTCTGTGAAATTAAATGCAGTACAGTCTCAAAATGCAATTCATTTGTTCTACATTTTCACGGACATTAGGTGGCGATAATCCTTTTATGCTGTCACATGAAGCAATTACAGCGAAATAGAGTTCCAACACATATACTTCAGATAAATGTATCTCACATTATTTCATCCGGAATTAAAATGAGCGGCAAAATTAAAAACAGGGTTGTAAGTAGTGACGGAAGTAAAATCCACCATAATCAACAACAGTAAAATGTGTATGCTTTTATACATCATTAATTGTAGAAAACATACACTTTTCATCTATGTTAGTAGTTTTAAAATTTCTGTCAAATAATAGTGTAATTAAAATTTTGGTGACACATAAGCTGCCATTATATATATACAATATTTGTTGTGACACTAATAATGCCATTTTTTACTGACAGGTTTCTCAACAAAGACATAGATCATTTAGAGGACTTATTTGGCATTTGGTATACAGCTCTAAATATGTTACAAAGGATGTCGACAAAGCACGGTAATTTCTATATTTTCCTAACACAATAAACTGAGGAATATCATGTTTTTTGCGGAATAAACTCCATACAGTTAATAAAAAAGAAAGCTCAATCAAAGATGACGATATAATGTCTCAGCTCGAGAAAAATTACTCTCTTTATAATTTTATTGTCGAATTTGTAAAATACATTTTCTCTTACTTCTAGAATGTCTTTAGAATATGAGAAAACTAAACTTTGTATACACCATCACGCCAATCACGGCAATAGTCTATTGTGTTCTGGGTATACACTATGTACAACTGAACATTATCGCTTTCAAAAGAGGTTTCTTATTTGATTCCATACCATGTTAACCTATCTGAATTTTATGTATCCGTATTATTAGAATAAAAAATACCCTACAATGAAATAACCAAATTTATTTTTATAACCAACTTATGAACTTAAACAATGACAAAAACGGCTGTCATATATGACAAGGTCTCATCCTAAACAACAGTTGTAACGTCAGTGAGATAAAACAATGTTTATCGAATTACATATATGAAGCATAGATAAATTGCTTAACAGAAAGAGAGAGAGCAATATTTAAGATGTATATATCTCATTTTGAGAGGAATACAAAAATTACTAGGAAGAATTTAATTTCAATAATGTAAGGTTTGTATCATTTTATAGTAAATGAATTTGATATAAACTTGAATAATAAATGTTTAAAATGTTTTGTTCGACGAAGCTATAAAAAGAAGAGAAACGATTTCATTCAAACTTTTGTCCTCCTTTTTGTTGTCTTCATTTTATGCTTTTGTGAATCCTTTTTTGAAAATAAAGTACATGTCAAACCCTTTATGTTTTATATCTCAATAAATTTCAATCTTGTTTCTATTGATGAAGAAATCTTTTAGATGCTCTTCCAAATTTTCACCTTGAACAAGCAAAATTTCACAGAAATCAGAATGTCGATAATGTGGAAAATACGGATTTTACAACTGAGGATGATAAATGTCGGATTGAAAGCTATAAAAAGGAATTAATATGACAGAACAGGAATAATTCTGACATTCGGTATGAGACTCTGTAAATGTATGGCATTGTAACGCTTCACATTAAATTGGACAGCCATAAAACCTATATACAGCACGCCGATTTTAGAATTTAAATAAAACAACGCTCAGATTAAGTGTTTGTTATTAATGCAATAATGGCAAATCTATATATTTTATTTGTGGATTCAAGATAATGAACTGATTTCGAGAAACTTTGAATTAGCCCAGGACAATTATTTTCATAAATAATTAACGGTTTACTCGGATGCCCAATAAAATTGTAGGATTCAAATGATTTAATACAGACATGGAATGGTAAGAATCATAATTTACTTGAAGAAGGTAAATGCGAAAAAAATGCCTCTTCTCATTTCTCGATTACTTTACGTCTTGTGATTAATTTCGACCGCTTCTTTTAGTAACTTATTAAGTTATATGAAATAAAATGACATGAAATATTAATAGAATTTACTAATGATAATAAAATGATATCAATTTAACCTTTATTAAAATTAGTATAATCATAAATCTAAATTAGGGTTATACTAATATTTAAACATTTTCGAATAAATTTGAAGAGAAAATTCCAAAACATATTTCGTTTTCAGAGTTTTGTTCAAATGGATGGTCGAGCGTGATCCAAATAGAAAAGTGTTCGATACAAACAGTGGAGAAAACACAGTTGAAAACATAATTGAAGAGTTTAAACACGGAAGATCTACGCATGCTCAAATATATCAGATTCTTTGTTTGTAAGTATAAATATTCACGTGTTACTAATGATGATTTGGTGATCTGTTTTTTTCATAGTAAATAATTTTGTATGGAAACCAAGGGATATTAGTTTTTGGTTCTATTAATGTAACTAATAATGTCATCTTTGATGTTTAATTGACTACCAGTGGGTCGATGCCACTGCTTGTCCCCGAGGATTTCACAAGCCTAGTAATCAACATTCGTTTTGACATTAAATTTATTGATATCTTTGGTATACATTTTCTGCTTCTAATGTGTGAAACCTTATAAAAATATGGTTGCCTTGCACAATTATCCACAGATTTTTGCATTATGTGCGGGCGTTTTTTTTCGTGATGTAGACCATTAAATTGACGTTTCTACATAGAGTTTGTGGTCGATTTGTTTAAACTACTACATGTAAATAATAATCAGTAAATGTATAAGAACAAGATAATTATGACTATGCATCTCTAGTCCAGTTAGTCAGGGTCAAGTCAAATTGCAGTTTAAATATTGGCACATTCAAAGTCTTCCATTCTAATTACTTAACATCACACCATTTTCATTTATTTACAATTAAGTACAATGCATAATGAGTACTTGTATTTTGTTCTTGCCCTCAGATATGCCGGTCTTCATTGTAAGATAATATCCGGTAAAGCCAAAGGTAAAGATTATAGACCTGCAGACAGTTGTAGTGATGAAAAATATCAACACTGCTGGAATGCAGTTTGCATTGAAGGAAACTGGCTACCAGTTGACACAAAATGGGCCTCTAAACGAAAGGTAAAGATATAGCTTCTTTAGTGTCATTGTTAATTTTATAATTTATTTGTTGATATCTTAAATGTATTATCTTTATAAAATGCAACGGTGCATGTTAGCTTTTCATTATGTTTTTATTTCCGATTGCATTCATTTACTAGTAGAAACAATAAATATATGAAAACTGAGAAAGTAAGATTATGTGTGACATCAGACCTTTATAAACCATAATTGTACAGGCAATTGCTAGCTTAATTGTTGTTCATTCCATATGATAAAATAATATCTTCCTGTGTATTTATTTCATATACATACAGACATAACACTTCTCATGGGCAAGGAATGCTGCAAATTTTAATATTGCAATTATTTTTGCTCTTGTAACCTTTTTAATAAAACTTTAATTATCATATGAAAAAATCATAAGGGGAGTATTATTTTAGCAAGGTTTTTTTGTAGAATTCGTTATTAACCTAATGGAGGGGGTAACCCTTATACTGTTGTTCTCCATCAGTCATTTAGGTTTTAAAAATCCAATACTAGTTTTCTATATATAATTTTTCTGCGATCATCTGAATTTTGTAGATATTATTTATCTATTGATTTATATAAAAAGATAATATGGAGTTTTGTACTTTTGTTTAGACCCATACAGGTTCAGAAGAGTTTTACTTTTTAACTGATCCAGAGAAGCTTTTGTTGAGTCATTGGTCATCGGATCCAGTATGGCAGCTAGTCGAACGGCCAATATCTTTGGCAGAATTCGAAAATTTGCCATTTGTCAAACCACACTTTTTTGTATGTGGATTAAACTTCATGGCCAACGTCAAATGTGTTTTACAACCGAAACGAGGGCAACTTAAATGGGACCTTGGAGTAACTAAGCCAACCAAGTTCTTTTATAAAATGATATCTGTTGAAACAGGAAGCCAAACTGTAGACGGTCAAGAATTGAAGAGTTTTGTTTACCACGAAGTTCACAGTGGACGAGCTTACTTTATACTTAGAACACCACCACAGGGAGATTACTGGCTGAAATTGTTTGCAAAAAGATTGAAAACTAATAGGACAGAGGAAAGCAGCAAGTTTCAAGAAGTGGTGTCATATAAAGTTCATATAGACAGAACATGTATAGAGGACGACCCTCTTCCATCCTGCTGGGATCGAATATGGGGACCTGGTGTCAGAAGTGAAAAAATGTGCTTATATCCAGTTCAGAAGAGAGGCACTATTACAACTACGGAAAAGTCCATTTGTATTGAAATTAACAAAACGAGACCTGTTAACGTGTATTGTCGATGTCTTAGGAATGATTGGAATGGAAAAGAACTGCAGAAATGTATTAAAATACAGGACAACGATACAAAAGCATATGCAGTTCTCACGATGCCAATGTCTGGGGAATACGGTCTAGAAATATATGGAAGTTTTCCAAATCAGCCGGAAAACGTATACACTCATGTGTGTCAGTACCTTGTAGTTTGTACAAGACGAGATGATGACCGGAATGAAGAGTTACTTCAGCAATATCTACTTTCTCCCGAACATAGATGTGCTGATGTTGTTGAAAAAATGACTGTCAAAAAAGTAAGTTTGCTTTTAATTTAAGGCTCTTGTTGTTGTAGCCCCGTGCGGGATCCGGGTGGCTAAAAGAATAGACCGCAGTCGCGCTAGCTTGTCGTAAAAGGCGACTAAATAGCGCCCAGTACCCTGACCGGCGTGTCAGGTCGGTTTGCCTAAAGACCGACTGGGATGTGTGCCCCAGGTGGTTGAATGGGGTACCCCTGGCAAGCTGGGGTTGTCAGGCCATAATACGGAAAACCTGACCGCAAACCATATTAGTGCACCGTGTTGGGAAAATGCCACGTTCCTCGCACGTTAAAGAACGCTGCTGTAGTATTCGCTATGAGTAGGGATTTCGATCCCGCTACAGGAGGCTAAATTGCCCGACCCTATCCATCCTCCCATTTGCCAGTGGCAATCTAAAATCCGTTGCCCCTATTTTTCCTTGTGTCCCATCCCATTTTCATTCATCATCATTTAATGTTCATTTTATCATCCATTTCATGTTCATCGCCTGAATATAGCTGAAATATTGCTGCTCGGGCGTTAAACACCATTAATCAATCAATCAATCTTGTTGTTGTATGGACAAATCCCTTTTACGGATATAAGGTTTTTAGATATTTTTAGCAAAAACTAGACACTTTGACAATTCTATAACAAATAAGTGCATGGACATTTGTTTAATATTATATTTTGTTTAAATGTTTGGAAAAAATCGAAGACTTATGTAAGAAAGTATACATGTGTTATTATATGATTGAGGTATATTTCATATTTCTCATGTTTCATGTTCTTTCTACATCTCCATTTGAAACCATCGTTTGCCTCTTGGGTTGTAGAAATAAAGAATACTATTATTATTGCACAAAACAACACGAATAGAGCATACAGCACGGATATTTAGCAGTATTAATAAAATTTTCATGACAATCTCCAGCACATTAATATTGAAAATTATCAAAGATTGTTTACTAATAAGCAATTTTAATATTCACTTTGCAGGAAACACTGGTAACTAGTATACCAAACGGATTAGGGTCACCTCCTGCATCATTTCAATTGTCTTTGGTTAATATGAACAACGCAGATCTTCCAGACCCGGTTCCTGCTAATCATGTCACTATTCACAGTAATAATAATAACAACATATGGGAACAGCACATAAAAAGGGTAAATATAATCCAAATCTATAATCTTAATCAAAACTAAATCATTTTAACTGCCAAGGATTCAATTTTAGTCGGATATATTCATAACAATCTTACGAAGTATGTAAACAGTATATAGCTGGGTATCATCAGACCAGTAGTCTTTGGTGCTTACAAGAATATCATTGACCCTTCGTTGTCTAAATTTACTGCCCTTTAATTTCGAAAATAATTTTAATTCTAAGGGGTTTCTATTTTCAAGGTGTTGATAGCCTTAGTCCGATTTGGTATAACGTTTTGAAATTTTTGTAATAAAAGCTCTACAACATCTTAATTATTTGAATTTTAAATATTGTTTGGGTTTGAGCGACTTGTGAGTCTAGATTAGGCGCAACGCGCGTCTGGCGTAGTACATTATATTAAGGTATCAATGTACAAATGCATAATGTTATGGTCGCGGCCATTTTATGAGCACAAAGTAAAGCGTGCAAAAAACTGTAAGGTTAAACGCGATTAGTCAATAATGATTTTTAAAGTAAATATATTTAGAAAAGAAAAGCAATCTTTGGTATGAAAAACACTAAAAGAAGTTTTGGAGAAAGAAATCAAATTTCGTATACGTAGGGGCACCTCGAGGAAATTTGAAATAAATGAGACTCCCTATTTTTGACCCTCATTTCTCAGTCAGAAAAGCAATGCGAACCTATATTTTTAATAACAGTAAATGAACCACAATTTCTGTACCATAGGTAATCTCTCTTAATTTAACATTAAATTAACTTTATCCTCCAAAGAAATAATAATCGAATAAGGGTACCTCCATATGGAAAATAATACTGAAAGTCCAATGGTTCTTTGTAACCTCGGGGTATCTTTGATGGCCTTTTATATAAAGGTAACCAGTATAATTATAGATATTCGTAACTTGAAAATTTTTCAGTGATAAAGAAAGAATTACAAATACTGCGAATATAAAAAAACTTACGATCTAACTAGATAGAACTGGCTGGTATGCTTACAAATAAAAATTTAATGCTCGTGTTTATTAGCATATTCATTTCAGATGTCAAAAATGATGAAGCAGCAACACAATTACACAATTAACGCTATGTTGATCAGTGCAATTATGTAGATTTGTTTCAAGTGTTATATTGGGATGAACGAGAACTATACAATGGTGTTAGTTGTGTTTAATTAATTTATCATTTGAAAAAGTAAACAGATGCTAGTAATTAAGTCTGCTATCAACTATTTGCTTCCTTTATTCACGTATCTGCCTTTTCACATGAATATTTTTAATACTACTCCTAAACTAAAAAATTTAAAACATTTTATTGAATTGGGTTATTTCATATGGTTAATATATTTACTCATGTAAATAGAATATGTAACGCTAGTCCATTTTCTATATAGATATCAATTAGAAATTTAACTAGATATAAGTATGTTGTATATTTAAAGGTTTGTGAAGAAAACTTTAGTACATTCCGAGAACTGATGTGGGACCTTATTTATTCCAAAAACATTGACGATGACACTACAAAAGCAAGGTTTGTTAAACAGAATTAATTTTAGAAAATAAAGTTATAAACTGCTAAAAAGTCATTCCATTGAAACTTTTTTATTTAAACATAACAAATCATATGGTCGTTAGGGAATAGATAACTGACGAGTGACTTTGTTATTACAGACTTAAAGCGATATTTGATGTTACAAAGCTCAATGATTTAGCTTTAGTTGTTTTTGTCAAACTGCTTTAACTACGTCTTGATTGCATGTTCTACAGGTACCCTGTATAATTAAACGTAGCGCAATATTTCCAACATTATTATGTCAATTGCCTTGGTCTGTAACATTATATATTATCATATTCCATATTTGTCAAGCTCAATTTGGTTTTTAATTGGTTAAAGAACTGATCTTATATGTGTACTGTGTAAGTACTATACTATTTATTGTTTTCTTTGTAATGTAGAAAGCTTAGGTTTGACTCGTGTTACAATAATATGCTTTTTAAACTAACGGTATGCTATAATTAAGATAAAACTAATATCCGAATGTTTTATTTTGTTACGTTATTTTTAACTAGAATATTGTTTATGTGGTTGGCATCGAAGAAACCTCAAGATTTATTATTTGACGACATTGAACCTGGTAGTCCAGAGGAAGTCTTACGAGGTCTATGTAACGGCAGAACAACATATGCAATGGCATTTAATACACTTTGTTTGTATGTAAATTAAGCGATCATATCTATATATAGTTTGTGTATATTGTCTTAAAATGCCAAATTCATTTTGTACATTTTGAACATGAATAAATGCTGTTATGACTTCTCTTGTTCCACGTCAAATACAAATACATATTATAAATATAATAGTATATGTTACTCGGTATGCAATTTTTATACCCTTTTTTATTCAGTTTATATCGCAATTACTCATTGTATCATAAATTATTAGAAATGAATGGACTCGCACCTGTATCGATTTTATTTTAGTAAGTGCATTTTATTATTTCAAAGATGGTGTACATGTCCTTTGTTAGCATAACATTTGTTTACGAACTCTAGGCGGTTTAATCTTGTAAATGAGTGAGTGTGCACGGATTATATTACTTTATGATCGATCAACTTACCGTTTGTTTTAATTATTTTTATGTTTTCTATTTTTGCAGACATAGTGGTCTGCCATGTAGAGTTATAACTGGAGTGGCTAAAGGTTCCGATTATAAGCCAGGTCAACCACTAGGTCCTGGTTCCAATCATCATACTTGGAATGTTGTGTTAATAGATGGAGCTTGGCGTCTTGTCGATGTTCGATTTGCACGCAGACCATTGCAGATGGAAAGTGGAGAGATAAACTACGAAATCGACAGTCATTTTTTCCTTACACATCCAGACCAGTTTATATATACACATTACCCAGATGATATACGATGGCAACTGTTAGATCACCATGTGTCAGAGGAAGAGTTTTGCAATATGCCAGTAATGACTCCACACTTTTTCTTGTTAGGAATGGATATACTGAGTCACAAATGTGCGAATATCTATTCTACTGACCAAGTATATATTGCACTAAAGTATCCTAGTAACAGAACGTATAATTTTACTTTCAGCTTACAGGAGCTAAATGGAAGCGATGATTTTCAGGGAATTAAATATAATCGTTATGGAATGTTAGAAGCAGCAGAAGGCATGGTTACCTTTAGAATACGACTTCCAAAAACTGGGACATTTGATTTGAAAGTTTACGCAAAAGAGGATATGTCTGACAAAAAAGAAAATATGTTTGCAGAAATTTGCGAATACATCATTATTCAGGAAGCAATATCCGAAACTACTCATAAACCCTATCCCCCCTGCGCATATCAATATTGGGGTGTAGGCAGTGCTTTCCATAAATTCGGCCTTATCACAAGTCAACAATCTGCAGTCATCGACACAGTAAATGGAGAAGCTAAAATTACTATAATTTCACCAAAACCTATGCAGTTCAGAACAAGACTCCTCCATCACGAAAATGCTGCCGAGTATGAAGGTTATGTCACACAGAGAACAACGGATACGCAGAACGTATTTAATGTAACTGCACCTTTTAAGGGCGAATTTGGTCTAGAAATTTATGCGAAGGACCCCGACACGGATACGAAAAAGATGCGCCATGTTGCACAATTTTTAATTTTATGTAGCGAAGATGTTCAAACACTTCAACTTCCAAAACTACCTTCTGGATTTCTAGGACCTCAACCAATGTTAGTGAAATATGAAATTACTGCTGCTAGCCATCCTAACCAAGTTATACATACAGACCACAACAATATAGAAATAATCTTCAAGACATTAGAGGGAATGAGGTTTACTGCTAGTTTAGCTGAAGCAGAAACCAGTAGAGACTGTTCCGAGAATGTTTTCATACAGTCTGACGATACCGAGGTAAAACTTTTAGTATCTTTACCCAGGACAGGATTTTTCATCTTGTGTGTACATGGGAATCCTTTCACCGATAACAGTCACCAAATTCCAGGCCTTTACAATTACCTCATCTATTGCAAAACAGTAAATCAGGAAGTTATTGAATATCCAAAACAATTTGGATATTGGAAGGAAGGTTGTTATATGTGGAAACCGATGTCGATTAAACCCGGATTGAACGGAGAATTCGTGCCCTTTGCCGTTCGAGTGCCACGGGCTACTACTGTAGCAGTAGTGGTAAATAAGGACTGGACACCGCTTGTTTTAAGTGAAGAGTCGGGTATATGGGAAGGATCAGTCCAAATTAACTGCAATGAACCTTCAAACAAAGCTGTGTTAGTTGCAAGTTATGGTGGTGACCAACTTAGGTTTGCAACTTTGTTGGAATATATCCTCTAGGTGTGAATTAAAATGTATCTTTGCTTTATTTTAGTTAACATTAAGATTACTTAATTTTATAAGATAGTACTTAGTGTTTGGTTTTTACCTCTGTCCAAAAATAATACTTTTTCTTCCAAAGGGAAAGCACTCCGATATTATTATAAAGAAAACCATGTCAACATAAATGTGCGATAAACAATGACAGTTATCTCGCTTTGTACAATACATATACAGTAGTATTAGTTTTAGGCGTGTATGGTACAGTATGTATTTGAAGCTCAATATTATTCAGACTCAGTCCCTTATTAAATTTTAAACTGATTATGCATATATTAAATAAATTGACAATCTAAAAGGTGTGTTTAGTGTGTTTCGGATGGAATTTATTATACTAGTTCCAGAAATAATGGCATGGAGGTAACAACAAGGAGGCACATATATATAGTAACATATACATCTTTTATTTGACAATTTATCACGTACCCAATTAAAATGATTTTGTACAATTTATAATCAAAGAAACTTTTGTTTAATTATAATGGTTTAGTTCCGTTTGATGTCGACGCCTACGGGTATACCAGACTAAATGACAACCCGGGTTTATTATTGATGTAAAGTGACTATCATTTGCACACGTAATCCAACACTAAACAGTCGGCAAGTAATGACGCTTCCGAGATTTTTAGCAATAATTATGACTTGGTACAGACATTCCAAACACACTGATGGATCGAACCAGATTTCACAACGCTCTAAACCTCTCGGCAGACATAATATACAAATACTCAGCGAAGTTCTGTTTTGAAGACTTGTAAATGTTTTCTGCATTCAGATTTTGTAATCTGCAGTTCGCTAGATCGTTTTCTTATGCATTTACATTTATTTAACTTATCATTACTTTTTATAAAACACAGTCCCCATTAATCCATACTATTGTCTTAAACATAGCTTTAATGTTTTGTAAACGGATTGTTGAAAGGTACGGTACAATGTAGCTGAAAATTAAAAGTATTAAAATATGAAATTACATGGAGTGTGAATTTAAAATAGGCGACCAGCACTTGTGTTTTTATGTTACATAGTATTACTTTAACAGTATCATTGATGCTGTGATCGCCAATACTATACACAAGACTGTTTCGGGGTTTTTTCTGCTAGACATTGAAAACAAAGGAATAGCTTTCTTTATTTTTTTCCGGAGGCTACATGATGGGTCATGTTTGTATTCAGTGACTTTGGGCTACAATATGACAAAAAATTAGTGTATTTCTAAATATTAAAACATCAAAATCCAAACACGCAGACAAATCCTAGTGACAAGGCGTGGTGAAACAATTATTACACTGAGAACTAAAAAGCTAGACAGAACGAACCCAATTGTATTTTGGGTAGTTTTCGTACTCTGGATCGGCGGCTTCGAGTGTGGTCATGTTCTGATAACCTTTGCATTTGCCAGTCAAATTGCATATTTAACATCGGTAAAAGTAGAACAAAATTTAAGCATAGCGAAGAAGCTGAATTTTTTGTGGAAACTGTTGAAACAAATTTGGGTGATTAAAAATATCCTCTGCATGTCCGCATTGTAAACGTAATACAGATTTAAAGATTGTTAAAATGACTGCCATGAAATTTATCTAAATGAACACTATCTTAATATATTTATGATTGCAACAACTGTAATGATGACTTAAGCACTACTTAGGAAACTGTTATTTCGGCAACAAAAATTCTACCAACAAATCTCAGTTTTGGTGTTTCTTGTAAAATAAATACTTCGTGGTATGTCTGTAGTCATATAATCCTTAATTCTCAGACGGTCTTAACTCTCAAATGCAAGTGGGCAGCAGTGTGGATCGTCCTATTGTCACAATGTTTCTCTGTGAATGTTATTAAGCAACATAAATTACACATAGCCACTGTAGAAGTCTTGTGTAAGAGTCAATAAAACTCAACCGATATTAAAGTAAAAGGATATTTTGTCATTATATGGTTTTTTTTTGTTTTTGGATCAGGATCCTTATTCGATTTTGTTGTTACAATCCTATAGTGTACAGAACCTACCTTCATTTGATAATTTTTTTAATTTAAATATATTTCCATATTTTTCATTGTAAAATTGATGTCATCCTTTAAGTGTCAGTAGGTTCATTAGAAGGGTCGATAATTCAATCAAAGTTTAAGTCACTTTAAAACAACCCATTAGACTAAAATATCTCTACAAGATTACTATTTGCTCTTCCAACATCATTACTGTAATTTGTGAATATTGACTTTTACGGAGAGTTTTCAGATTGATGGTTACCATTAAGTAACTGTTGTTATCACTTACCATATGCTCACATTTACGCGTTTTGCTGAATAACTTTAACTTAATGTCTCCTTATTCATTTAATATATACTGTTTTCCTCGCCGTTAGGAAATCCGTGTGAGGGATTGTCACATGTGTCTGGTGCCCATTTTACTCTGTCTGATATTTTACTAGCAAAATGCCAGTGAGACATTTTGTCTTCAACTTTGATAAACCACAAAATATAATATTTCTGATGACACCGCTATCCAGTGGTGCGACCAAAACATCACTTCAGGAGACTTTATCATCTACATCATCAATGTATCAACCTGTAAATATTTACTCACATTACCACGATCTGACTCAATTCAGACGGAAGAAACTGATTTCATGACCAAACTATCAAACGAAACTGAACACGGAACAAAAACACATTAAAAAAAATTGATTTTTTTTTATACTTTTGGAAACACAAATAGATAAATTTTTCAATGAATGTATAAGAATGAACGTAGAGGGGCCATTGAGTTATCATTGAAAGAAAAGTAACCGCAAAATGTAAAATATTACTGGACCAGCACTGTTTTCTGCATATAAGAAATTTGATACATGCAGTACTAGTTTGTAGTTATATATGTCCATGATCTAGAGCATATTATTCTCATTATTAATTAATGTGTAATGGATTTACATGTATCTGAGAGCTGTCGTACGGGTATGACCTGTAAAAGCTATTGTCGGATTCCCTGGTTTCTAGTATTTGGTAACTTTTTGAGGATAAATATATAAGTGGAGGCCTAAACGTCTCCATGAATTCACTTAAGGCAATCAGATCTGATTGTTTTAATCGGATTTCTCTATCCTATCTTATTAATACTGATTGCACAGTGCGTCCGTGCTTGCAACCTTTACACAGCTAACAATTCTAAATATTATTCATAAAAGAGTAGCGGTGTTTCAGGCTTATTTGCTGCGCTTACAAATCCTTATTATACTGCCACCTTCTATCAACATATATATGTCAAGTGACGAAAAACAAATGAACAAAAAACGAAATCCTAAGTATAATAACAGTTAACATATACCTACACTGCATGTACCATTGCATCAATACACAGTTATTTCATATTAGGTTTGGGAACAGTCAAACTGGTGGCCCGAGGTTTGCCGAAAGGAAGAAACAAAACAAAAACTTACATGGACTTGTGCAATGTTTTTTCCGACGCATGTTCGGAGATGGACGTCGAAGAAAACATTGTTTCTGAACTCTTAGATCAACTTAAAACTTCCTCACAGAACATAAGTGGGCTCAGTGAATCGGACTTGACTGCAATTAAAGTAGTTAACCTTCTTCTCACTGGCGTAAATACTTCTCAACAAACGTTGTTGGGAAACATGTCCAAGGTCAAGATAGGAAATTGGAGAAACTTTGTTCGATGGTAAGAACTAACACTTACGAAATAGACAGATGTAATCAAACTGCACGCAGAGAAAACATACGTATCACGGTCTAGAGGAATTGGAAGGTAAAGATGACTGAAATTCTTAGCCAAATGTTCACAGAAATGCAAGTCGATGTCAAAAAGGAGGATATTGCCGCTTACTACAGGATTGGGAACCCAGTGAAAAAACCAAGAACCTAACTAATACGCGTAAAAGAGAGACACGTTAAGTTTAAAATATTTGCAAACAAGAAAAACTTGAAGGACAAGCCGCTTTATCGAAAGGTGTACATAAACGAGTACTTAACCACGACACGTTTCAAATTACTACAGTTTGTCAAAAAATTGGACAACGTCAAATCGACATCATCACGTGATGGTAAGATCATTGGAACATTTAAGAGTGGAAAGAAATTCTCAGTCGAAAATCCCGATGACTTGTTAAATTTGGGAGTTACTGAACTTGATTATGCTGCTTTTGGTCTTCCCGAGTTCTAGGATTTACCAAGAAGGCAGTGAAGTCCACATGTCGATGAGAAACAACATGTGAAAGTTTCGAATAATAATTCTGTATATTTGAAAATTCTTCAGGATGAGGAGGAAAAGGCCTCAGTGAAATTATTATGTTTAAATGTCCGTGGTTTATTTTCAAAATTAAAAGCTTTTGATTTAGAAGAAAAATGTCAGTGTTATGATATCTTGTGTTTTAGTGAATCGAAGCTTGATGCGTTTGATGAAGTTAAACTTTCTAATTTTGTAAATTTGCCACCTCCTAAATTGAAAATGTGCAAAAGTAAAATCTGGTGGTATTATTGTTTTTGTTAAAGAAGCATTATATAATAATATTGAAATATGTAAAAGTTGAAATGATTGTGTATTATGGTTTATACTTAAAAATTGTCTATATGAGCCTGTTCTTTTTGGTTCTTTATATGTGCCTCCTGAATCCAGTGACTATAGTGACATTAACTTTTTCGATGTTATACAGGATGATATCCTGAAACTTACCTCAGAAGCTGATTACAGAGTATGTCTCCTTGGAGACTTTAACGCCCGTACGGGTGTAAAGAAGATTTTACGAACATTAGTGACTTTATCTGTAATGCTGTACAATTAGATGATGTAACAAAACATGAATTTGATCTTGTGAACCTTGATATTTTGGTTATTGATTGTAAACGTTCTAATAAGGACAAGTTTGTTAATAATTATGGAAATATTTTATTACAATTGTGTAAAGATTTAAACTTGCTAATAGCCAATGGTCGGCTAGGGTCTGACAAACAAATAGGTTCTTTTACTTGTAAAGAATCGTCAACTGTTAATTTTTGTATTTTATCGCCTTCACTTTTCTCAAATGTTATTAATTTTGAAATATGTGAATTTTATAGTATGATAAGTAACGTACACAATGCCTTATGTCTCGAATTATTATGTAAACAAAATATAGAGGTTTAAAATATTGTAAATGATATAGAAGTTACTAAAAAGGTTAAATGGAAAGGAGAAAGTAAAGATGTATTCTTAAATGCATTATCTGATGTTGATATCAGTACTTTGTTAGAGAAATTGTCTGTTTTAGATATTGATACTGTAAACAAAGATGTCATTAATGATCTTGTGGAGGACTGTGGTAATATAATGAGAAATGCTGCTGTAAATAGTGAATTATTGTATGATAAGGTTGTAAATTCTAAAAAAAAACATTGTAAAATAAACAAACCATGGTACAACAAAGAATTTTATTATAAAA
The DNA here is from genome assembly GCA_944474755.1 of Limnoperna fortunei. NCBI lineage: Eukaryota > Metazoa > Mollusca > Bivalvia > Mytilida > Modiolidae > Limnoperna > Limnoperna fortunei. Next base: position 79,022,744 of record OX104116.1, read on the forward strand.
AAAGAAATATAGAAAAGCAAAAAATATCAATAGAAGAATTCACACTGCAGAGAGTAAGTGTAATGTTGTTCAATGTAGTAAAGAGTATAAAAAAGTAGTAAATAATCAATTTAGATTATACCAGAAGAATTTTATTAAGAAACTCAGAGGTCTTCGTCATTCTGATTCTAAGTCATATTGGTCACTTTTGAACAAGTCATGTAGTAATGATAGTAAAAAAATATATATGACAAGGTTGCCTTAGATTGTTTTAGTACACTCTAAAAGGTTAAATACTGTAAATGTTGATGTACAAGATGATATGTTTGAAAATATAGATCCAGATGTTGTCACAAATCTGAATACTGAACTAAATGAATGTATTACTGAAAAAGATGTTATTGATGCTGTCAAAAGGTTAAATATAATAAAGCTTGTAGTTCTGATTTGTTGTTGATTGAATTTCTTAAACATGCTTGTAGTAAACGTTTACCTGTATTTGTAAAATTATTCAATGTAATTTTTAACACAGGAATTATTCCTGATTCTTGGTCTGAAGGTATTATTATTCCAATCTACAAGAACAAGGATGATCCCAGTAGTCCAGACAACTACAGGGGTATAACCATATTAAGTTGTTTCGGAAAACTTCTTACCACAACATTAAATAATAAACTGAATTGTTACTTAGAGAAATACAATGTTATATGTGAAGAGCAAGCAGGGTTTAGAAAAAATATAGTACATGTGACCATATTTTCAACTTGAAGTGTCTTATTGATTTATATACAAGATGTAATAAAACATTGTACTGTGCATTTATCGATTATAGCAAGGCTTTTGATTCTGTAGATAGATTAGCCCTATGGCATAAATTGTTATCTCACAATATTGATGGTAAACTGTTCAAAATTATTCATAATATGTATGCAAATGCAAAATCTTGTGTTAGGAAAGGTTCAAAGTTATCTGATAATTTTTTAAGCAATATTGGTGTTAGACAGGGTGAAAACCTTTCACTCATAGTTTTCTCGTTATTTTTAAATGATCTTGTTGAATTCATTTCTCATTCATACGATGGATTGTCAAATAATTACAATGCCAGCTCATATAATTTCAGATACTGAAGAAATTGCTGTTTATTTTAAACTGTACTTGCTATTATATCCTGACGATACTGTTATACTAGCCGAGTCAAAATGTGAATTACAAGCTGCTTTAAATGCAATGTATCTATATTGTAAAACTTAGAAAACTAGAGGTAAAAGCCTCTAAAACTAAAATTGTTATTTTTCAAAAGAGAAATCAAAATGTAAACGAAAAACCTGTTTTTGTGTTAAACAACGAAGTGTTAAATATTGTAGATGACTTTACATATCTAGGCACTGTTTTTATGTTTAATGGTTCTTTTTGGTAACAACAAGTCTAAGCTTGTCTCTCTAGGTAGAAAAGCTCTGTATAGTATTTTGAAAGAGTAGAAAATTAAATTTGCCCATTGATATACAGTTAGAACTTTTGATACGATGGTGGCACCTGTACTATTGTACAGCTGTGAAGTATGGGGCTTCAATAATAATGACGTATTTGAATCTTTTTGTGTTCAATTTTACAAACAAATACTTGGCTTAAAAAAATCTACTCCAAATGATATATTATATGGTGAACTTGGTAGATTTCCTATTGATATTAATATAAAAAGTAGAATGATATCATTTTGGAAAAAAATGTATGTAACAAACAAGACAAGATTTGTTTTACATGGTATAGACTTATGTATAACATGCATATCAAACATTTTTACCAAAAAAGTAGAATGATATCATTTTGGAAAAAAATGTATGTAACAAACAAGACAAGATTTGTTTTACATGGTATAGACTTATGTATAACATGCATATCAAACATTTTTACCACTCTGAATGGAAAAAATGTGTATTGAAAAAGTGTTAAATGATTGTGGTTATTCTGAATTTTGGTTATCACAAAGTGTACCTCAAAATATGAACCTATCTTTATTGGTTAAACAAAGATTATGTGATTAATTTAAGCAACTTGGTATAACAATCTGTTCAACTCTCCAAAATGTCTTAACTATAGAATTTTCAAGTGTACCCATAATTTTGAGAATTATTTGTTAGATCTTCCATATGATCTGAGAAAAGCTTTTTCAGATGTTTAAATTATAGGTTACCCATTTACAGGGTCGTTTCTGTGGAGTTGAAGAAAGAGATGATCGTATTTGCGATATTTGTGATATGCAATGTATTGGTGATGAATTTCACTATTTATTTGAATTAAAAAATCTCTATGGAAAGAAATCAATTGCTACCAAAAGATTCTTTTAAACATCCAAATACTTTAAAATTAAATGACTTGTTCAACTGTAATGACTTTAAAACAAAAGTAAATGTCGCTTAACTATGTAAGATAATATTATCTGTTGTAAATTGATAGAACTTCAATTAATCTATGATATACTTTATTATCGCCGCACTTTCGTTGCTAACGATGGATAAAGGAGAAATATTTCTAAGTACACTTAGTTACCATAAATGAACAGAAATTTGCTACAAGAATGTCAATCATTTAACTTGAGTGAAAAAACAAGATGATAGCTAAGTTTCGACTGCAAAAATGCTTGGGTAATATCAAAGTTTCATGTAATAATGAATTTTGTTGGTATTCTATTTACGGAAGTTAATAATAGAGGGAGACCCTTTTTATCCTGGTACTGTATAATTCGGTGATAGTTCTATCGAAGAGCGTTGGTTTGAAAAATCGGAAACCAGAATAAAAGGCAATTTGGTTTATACAATTCCGGAGTATGCCGCATTTGTAAGATTCAATATATAAATGTTATGTCAATAATTTAATTGAACAACTTAAATATTAGTTTTAATTCAAGTATATTTGTGATTTTATATATGACAAAAGATTACATGTGCGCAAATTTAGAAATCGGCAATTCAAATTAGCCACAACAGCAGGACTTAGCTTTACATAGAACCTTATGGGGGAAAAAGTTAAAATGCCTTCTGTTTAGAAATTGCAATTCTTTCTAAGCGAATGTTCATTAGATAGTCCTTAGAAATTGTGTGTTTTTAGTTCGATTGAAAATCTGAGATGTCTGCTACACAAGCTTTTATATTATATAAAAACAACTTGACTGTGATTATTTATTCTTCTGGTCCTCTACACATACAATTTTTTAATCCAATCTAAAAATTGAGATTTATTTTCTCTAATTGCCATATTGTCGAGATGATATTTATTTTGCATTTAAGCAAATGCAAACAGATAGAAAAACACATATTCAAGGTTCGAAACGTTTGATTATACATAATACAGCCTGTAAGATAAACACACTATTGGGTCTAAAGTTTATGCTGTTAATGTATAATTTGAACAAAATATTAACTTAAAGCTTTGACACATTACAATATAATTGCAAAGAACATAAAAAAATTCTGTAATGTAGGTATAAACATGCTTTAAAATGCATCCCGTAATTTTTTTCAAATCATTTTGACAAACGCGTGCAGAATGCAGAACAAATCGGCGGCGAACTGATGCTTTGCATCAAAAGTTTTCTTGTCAGTATTGCCTTCCTAAATCACACCTGTGTATTATTACTTATGTACCAATTTTGATGTTACATTTAACTAAGTTGTCATTTGATTACTTACATATATATTATGTTAATATTTGTTTGTTTGTATTCAACATACCCCTGTTGGGGTCATTGAATAAATAAAAAGTTCAAGTTCAAAGTTTGACTGTTCCCAAATCTCATATGAAATAACTGTTTTATTACCTGATCAATTAATAATTTAACATCACTTGCAGAAGAAAAAGGAACAAGAAAATAGTTTTGCAAATATGTTAATACTAGTAATTAAACTTTCTCAATTTTATAAACTTTAAACTAATGTCAGACCGCAAACATTTTTTATGTCTTTAGGTTTTTATATTGTTTTTCTCGCATATTTTGTAAAAAAAACTTCAGGAACAGTCATTTTGCTATTATCAACTGACACAATTGTAATTTGTTTCAATACTTCAACACATTTTATTTATGGAGAAATAGTCATTGGATTCTTTCCAAACAAGTTATTTCCATAAAAGTAAGAGAATAAAATCATTTTGTTTCATTAGAGTAAGCGAGGGGAAACAGTCGAAACTATTGACCGGTCAACAGTTCGCGAACGTGGTTTTTAGAACTTAAGAAAACAGTTAAAAAATACCAAAATTATATTTATATTAGATATCAGGTAATAAAGTCTTCTATTTTCAGACATCGTTTCAGGAGACAGCTCCACAGTCATTGATATTTGAGCCGTCTTCTCATTTTGATTCGTTACCATCAACAGTCATTTACGTACATCTATCAACATTAGACGATTACCATTAAAAAGGGTCCTTTTTCACTATTATTTAATACACACTGTTATTGCTTTGATGTTCAACAAAAAATACCGTTTGTTTCAATCGCAAAGTATATGGTCACAGACGTGTTTATATGTCTAACTCACGGCTTAGGATTTATATTCCATGAGCCAGACATTATATACACCTAATTTATATTATATTTTAATCGATTTGTCAGTAACACGTTTTAAAACCCATTTACTCTGCTGTTGCTTACCATTTATCTGGCAGCGAAAGAAACAATTCGTTAAAAACGAAAACAACATGAATTTCGAAGTTGGTCTAAGTTTTAAGTAACAAAAAACGAATAGCGGAAAAAGTACTTGATCGTAGTTTTTTTTACATATTGTACAAAAAAGAAAAAAAAATCACCTAAAAAGTTGATTTACAAAAATTCCTTCCAATGAAGTTTTCCTAATTTTTTGTATAATATCTAGCAACAGAAAAGAACTAAAATGTTGGATTTTCTGACCCAAGTTAAAAGTTGCTATTTAAGCCATAACAACATTAATAAGACAGTATATGTATACGTATACGTCGTTAATTGTAACTTTTTATTTCGTAAAATTTAATAGGTAAATAACGAAAGAAACTAATATTTGCACCATTATGCGATATCTATTCCGAGATTTTTAGAAACACTGTGTACTGTATCGTTTAATGTGTTCCATCCACGGCATAAACGATGAAGGTTAAAGCTCATATACCTTATATTTCGTAGCTTCAAGGGACAAGAAAGTCTATAAATTATGTTTGCAAAATTATTGAATATTATTAAGAAGAAAACACAATTAAATGATCAATCTTCGTGTTTTGTTATTTAATAAGATACGGGATTGAGGGAAGGTTTCTGAAGACAGTGCAGCATATTTTATTGGATACTCTATATCCAGAATGGAGTATAATGAGAACAAAACAGAATTGTTTTAAAAAAATCTTATCAATATCGTTTTCTGAGTGTGATTATATAGAATTACCGAAATAGGAAGTGAATAATGGCGGAGTCTGTCTGAAGTATCTCAACACCGTGATAGGATAATTACATTCAGACTGGTTGTATTTGTCACTTATAGTATTTCGTTCTAGAAAATGGTACTCATTAATACAACATTCGCCTATAAAGCATTACATGTTAGGCACAATACTTCCGGTAAAGTCTTTTCGCTGAATAAAGAAACCTCTATCAGCGGAACTAATTTTTCGTGTCAGGACTTGTCAACTTGTGAACTTATAACGTTATGAAATACATAAGTGGTATATTATTAGTAATTATTCGTAAAATTATCGAGAACTTCTATATCCTGTCGTATATCAATGCTCAAATGTAGCCTCGATCCGTTTAAATATGTCTGTCTGGTTTTACTGTTTTGTTATTGGTTTTTGTTTTTTTCTGTTGTTTTTTGTTTTTTGTTTTTTTTTTTTTTGTTTGTTTGGTTGTTTGTTTTGTTTTGTTTTTTGTTGTTTGTTGTTTTTTTATTGTTTGGTTTTCTTTAAAATTCTTTAAATATTTGTTTAAATAGTATATTTATAGTTATGTTAAATCAGATTCGCTGGTTATTGTCATATCCAAAGCCATATCGTGGCGTCCAGTTTTTATTGGGTTTTGAGCTGGAATAGCCGGTGATAATTCTCGTTCTTCTGCTGGAAAACAGACAATCCTTGTAAAAAGTGTGTTTAGTGGTTTAAAATTTGTTTAAACCTCCTAGTTGTAGCAACTTTTATTTCCCCAATGATCTATATTTTTAAGAATTTCATTAGATATATTTAGAAAGACAACTGTGATATTATAACATGAAACTGAATACAAATATTTCTCCATGGCTTTGATAAACAAAACTTAGAATTTTAAACGAGACATGTTTCTCGCCAATCACTAATTAATTCTAAAACATAAAAGCGTTGACCTATGATCAGTTTACAAAAATTTGAAAAATGTGTTATTTGAAACTGCAAAAATAATGTTTCAGCCGAGCACACCTTTCACCGAGTCGAATTCAAAACTAACAACCCCGATATTCATCTGTTTGCATTTCTTTTGTATATTGCTATCGCTTCTCCGTTATCCGTACTGACAACTAACACGTCAGAAACCTTGTCGTAGTCTATGCCCCAAGGAGCTTTCACTTGTTCTTCTGCCGATAATATAACAGCTGCATTTTTTCCATTGTCTTTGAGTTGTAAAATAGAATTATTAGACCATGTAGATACATATATATTGCCAAATTGGTCTGCCGTTACTCCACATGGTCTTTTCATGATATTGTTTTTGTAACGAAAAGCTTCCCTACCTTCGAGTGACATTGCAAGTAACACACCGGAAACTCCCATTGAGCAAACTAGTTTATGGTCATTACTCATGCAGAGGTACATAGCACCGGTTAATTTCGGAAATTTTGTAATTATTTTCCCTGTTTTACTGAGCATAAATATTCCTTCATGTATACAATTGACAATGAACCGGTTCTCTGTAAATGTTATACCTTCACATTCGTGTGGAGCAGATACGTGACGAACAGTTTTCAACGATGTTATATCTGCAATTGTTATATCCTTTGAACCGGAAATTGTTACTGCTATCTCATTTCCGGACATTACAGCAATACATTGTGGATGGTCATCGAAAATAGATTCTTTCATTAATGTCCCATGTAGGTCGTATAACATGATGCATTTATTATTATAATCGGATATAACGAAGCGACCTTTCGCAACACATCTAATATCTGTAACAAAAGATGATTTGTCTCGTTTTGGAAGCAAGAACTTAGTTTGAAGAGAAAATATTTCGTTTCTGACATTTGTATAAATGCCGGATTCTTCTTCTTCTTCGTATTTCTCTGACTCTTTAATTTGTCCCAGTCTACCGGTTCTAACCTTTAGTAAGTACTGTTCATATTCTCTCGGCGACCTTTGAACTGGCGTAAAGGTTTTAGATGCACTTCTAAAAGACATTTGATCTATGCTCACGTTGTCTCCCATTGACCTATGCACATTTCCCGAAGCTCTGGAAGTATTTCTGAAAGTCATCAGACTTGAGCTTACTTGATCTCTAGTCGACCTTTGAGTTTGAACATAGGCAGGAGAATTCGAACCTGTCCTGGAATTGCTTCTAAATGTCAAGCGACCAACGCTGACATTATCTCGCGGTGATAATTGCTTTAAAGTACTAGGAGTATCTCTTCCTAGTTGTAATTTTAACTCTTCATCGATAACAGGCTTTGGTGTTAGCTGGTTCTTCTCTGTTTTCCATTCGTCAAGTTTAATATTAGAAATATTATCACCCTTAATCTGCACTTTTAATAGCTGTTTATGTATTTGTGTCAAGTCACGCATGCCCAATTCAATGTCGTGTTTAAATCTTACATCAAGACTGGTTTTTCGTAACTCGTGAATCGCCTTTTCTGTTATGAAATGGTGTTTCTCGACAGTTTTAACAAAGAAGAATAATTCTAAATCAGGTAGTTTATTTGCGACGATTTCTGTATCAATCTTTAATTGATTGACTTCTTCCTTTATTTCCTCCATATACGATGCAATGTTATCTAATATTCCTAGTTGTTGGTTGTACGACTGTTCAAGTTGTTCTAAAAGTTCAGACTGAATACGTTCTAATTGTTTTTCGATTTCTTCTCTCATTCGAAAAAATTCATTGATTACTTTATTTTTCATCATGTCGAGTTTTTTCCGATTTTCAAAATTTTCATGTATCAAAGATTCAAACGACAATATGGCATCCTTTAATCGTTCCGTTAGGTCCGGAAATTCTACACTTTTTCGAACATTCATCGCCATCTCCGATGTTTTAAACACTTTATCACAAGAAGAATGAACTTGTTTCTTACATCGTTCGCAGCATGTTGTCTGGTGTTTCAAACAATAATATTTTGAACGGACGTCACTATGAACATAACAATTTTCAAAGCTGCCATAATAACTGTTTAAAAGAAATTCACGATATTTCATTGTACTCAGAAACGGATGTTTATGCCTTTTTATTTTATTTGCGAGAAGACATTCAGAACAGAAGTGTTTTCTACAGTCAGCGCACCACGCAGTAGAATCTTGAGAAAATCCCTCTTCCTTACACTGATCACAGAAAAGACTTTGTCTGTCTGTTAATTCTTCCATCTTTAAGAAGAAATAATAATTATTTATGGTGTATTATTTTATTTTAACTTAGCAAATATTAATCTTTTACTAAGCGTTGAAGCTACACGATACCTCCTGGAGGCCTCTGATTGTGACTGAAGTTAAAAATTGACTATAGAGCAGAACCACTTCATGATGAAGTTGTGCTCTTTCATTCGTCAATGAAACTTGGAAAAAATTCATTTAATGTTTATAATTACATTTAATATCAATAAATGGGTAAATTTTTGCAAAAATTTAAGTAAATGAGTTGCTGATTTTCTTAAAATATTACTACATTATTGACGTTGCTATGCACTGGTTTTAATGATTCATAGAGAATCTTATGACCACGTGACAGAATTCGACCCATGAAAATATCGGATTTCATTGAAATGCATACACAATGTAATTAGTATCGTTAGACGGCAGAATTCCGATTAGTTATAGATTGTTACAGACAATTATGACTTGGGAAAAAATCTTTTTTTCTACTCAACTGAGTTAATAGCCTAATACGAAAAATACAAAAAGCGGAATTTTAGAACCCAAAACTAGAACAGTTGATTGTTTGTGTTTGTTTGAATGATGTTTAACGCCACTTTCAGCCATTCTTCATCTGTATCATGGCGTCACGTTTTTATTGGGGAGTAAGTCTGAGTACCCGGAGAAAACACCGACCTTCGGTAGGAAAAATGGCAATCCTTGTCAATCAATTAAAATTGGATTCGAGTGCATCCTGTCCGCAGTGAGACTCGAATCCGCAACCTCAGTGTTGACAGACCGGGTAATTATAAGTATGCGAAATAGCTTAACAACTCGGCCACCGAGGCCCAGTGAAACAGTTTATGAAATATTTCAGAACAAAAAGTAGTTAGACGGTGATGATAATAATTGGGAAGGTTTTATGGTTAAGGAGCACAATTGAGTGCTGTTATTATTTATACTTTGCAAGAGACCGATAATTTGTTTTGATAAATACTATGCTTTACATATATTTCTTATTCTTTTGTAAAAAGATTCTGTCTGGTGAACAAAATCACCTGTCTTGAAATAACGTTGGAACTGCAATTGTGTACGTTAATCCAAACCCGCTCATATTAAAAGAGAGTTTTATCTACAACGTCTTAATCATTTGGATTTTAATATTGCTTTGATTTAGTCATTTGATGTAAGAAATACACTTTTGTACTAGGTATAGAGGACCGCTAGGCTACTTCTGACCTCATTTCTACACAACTTTCTCCAAGGTTTAACACAAACCTATATAATGGTGGGGTTTTCCTACTGGTACCCTATCTTTTATTCTCTAGAACTCCTACACAACTAAATAGAATTTTCACAAAAGCTTTGTCACATAGTGTGATTGTGCACCTGATGTTTTTGATCGCAATGGTATTTAGGGTTCCAATAGCAACGTCTTGACTCTAGTTTTTGTTTATTTATTTATTTGTAAATAGCTTGTTTCATTTAATTTTTCCTTGTTTTAATTTATTTTTCCTGGTAAATGGCTTGTCTCTGTTCCTTGTTTTATTCTGCACTTACACATTTTATTTAGTAAACGCTTGTTTCATTTTGTTGATAAATCTTGTTTAAGTATCTGGTTTGCAGCTATACTTGAAGATTGCTTCTTTTCTTAATATATTTTTTTGACGGATTCCGTGTTCTATACAAAATACAAAAAATGAATGCTTAATTACAAAATGTCTGGTTCTTCTGTTACGATAACGTTTTATTGATCAATTTTAGTTTTTATTGGTTTCTAGTGAAAAGAAACTACAATAATAAGCTTACCTTTTGTAAAAAAGTATAGGTAAAACGCTAATTCTCGGGTTAAAAACTGATTCTCTATCGTGTAAGGCATTTAATGCATGTGAAGTGTGAACAAATATTACAAAAAGAAATAGTATGTATTTATTCTTGGTTACCCATAGTCACACAAGAACAAAAGACCACATTTGAATTTCATTACACAATATCTAATTTCATTTAAAGTCCGTAAACATATCATATAACGCATAATGTAAATTATATTTTTATTTTACACTTCGTTCGAATGATATTGATTACTAGGAGTGTTTTTATGTGTAGATATTCTCTTGTTTTGTATATTTTCTTCTCCAAGCACAAAAGAACACAAAAATGTACAACCGAAGAAAAGGTAAAACTTGACACAAATAAAATAAAGTTATTTGACACTCTATTGTTCCAACTATTCTCCAAGATTTGCTTCAGACTGCATCCTTGCATCTGATTTAAAATAACTCTGTAATTACGAGTTCTGTGGACTTGAATGACATGCATCTTGTACAGTTATTCCTATCTCAATAATAGCGCCAATCACGTAACACGTACTATTAATACAATTCTAAGTTATTAAGAGAAATTTATATTTACTCTTACTGAAAAAAGTTAACGTTATTTATAAACATTTAAAAAAAATATGTGCACTATACTGTTTTTTTTTCTGCAGTAGAACACTTGATTAACTGCTCAATTTGCATGGTAAACAAGCTTTCTGTCATTTCTGATTGATCATCGTAGAATTAAGATGAATTCATCAATAATTGGTCCATTTCAATATTAATTTTCTACTTGACAAAATACGTTGATTGCATTAGAAACTTACTTTTGCAAATGCGAAACAAATTGTGTCTTGATTTCTTCGTTTAACTCTACAATCCTGTAGAAATTACATTTGTAGAAATATATTTAGCGTAAAATTGAGCAAACGATATAAATATTTACAGAGCAAATCTCAGAAAACAGCGAGTAAGAAGTTAATGATGTAAAATTCGTGTTAAACAGTTTATTGGACCTACAAGATATATTAAGAGAGAGATGGAATTATCAGATACTTTAACGCTATCCGTCAGATTGTACTAGAGCATGCGTATTGACCATACAATCTGATTCCAATAATGTCATGATTCAGTAGTCAGGAAGAGAATATCAGTCAGTAAAATATGAATGACTTAGGCTTAGAACAGCCACAGTACGATACAAAGTGGGATTTAGTTCAATTTTTCTTTTTGTCTACCTATACTGTGGGATTTTATGGGAATACATCTCTTCCATATTTCATTCAGAAATATACAGGTAAGCTCCTCTGTATTGCATTATGATTGAATCGTTCAAAGATCTCGTTTGATTTTTTGTACAGCTAATTGTGTCAGTCAATATTTTAATAAATTACAAAAAAAAACAATTTACTTCAACGTGTTTTTAAAAACGCGTTTTTAAATATTACTATCATACATACAGTCAATGACAAACACATCAAAATTATAAATTATTAAACAAATACGGTAATAACACTGTTTAAGACTACGACTAGACAGTTATATTAATGGTGGCGATTTTTGTCTTTAATGAGTAGCAAACAAGCAAGAGCTGCGCGTGGATCGGAATCTATGAGTCATGAATCGATCGAGAATCAGATAAACGATTTTGTCACGCCGGTTCATCAATATTTCAATCATTTTCATAGCATCCAACTAAAGCTTCGTAAGAATATTGTTCCGTATCCCTAGGGAACAGCTTCAACAACGTAATATAATGTTATAGGTTGTTTTTTTTAATATCTTGGCATATTAAATCTAGTTTTAGTTGTTGACGTTCAGACTATGAAATGGCCCTGTTCAATATGACCAAGAACCACGTTGTATAATTAAATTTCTAACGCAAAAACATAATAATTCATTATTCTGGTTTTATTACACAGACCTAATGGTATACATTATTAATTCCGACAATCTCATTAAAGTATCATAAATATAACAATCAAACAAATAAATAAATAAAAATAAAAGTAGAAAAGTCAAGAAAAGCATTCATTGTAACAATATGATAAAATGCACACTAACTTTATGGTCAAGTACATCATAAAATACACAATAGTTACGGTGGCCGAGTAGTTAATGTAGCTCGTCTACTATTGATTACGTGGTCTGTCAACACTGAAGTTGCGGGTTTGAGTCTGTGGGCAGGGTGTACTCGACTCCAATCTTAATTGACACGGATTGCCAGTTTCCTACCGATTGTCACGGATTTTTCTCCTGGTACTCTGGCTTCCTCCCCTAGTAAAAACTGTACGCCATGATATAGCTGAAATATTGCTGAAACATCATAAAAAAAAATAAAATAAAACAAACAAGTTACGGAAGCTTCGCGATCGTTTGTGTAAAACTTGTGCAAATAAAACGCAAAAATAAAAAAAATAAGGATTTTTTTTTTACCAAAGTTGTGAATGGATATTTTTGGTGATGAGTGCTCCCGAACATCTTAATTATCTAGCATTCTAAAATTTTTAGTCGTGATTAGACAAAATGCGCGTCTGGCATATTGAATTTATGACTAATATCTTTGAGGACTTTTATGTAAAGCAATTAAAGCGAAGTTACACATTTGTTTACTTTAGAGTTAACATTTCCGTTTTACTGTGTACCAGTAATGTGAAAGCACGAAACACTTAGAACATCCAACGAAAATCTATATATAAAAGTGTACTTGCTGCTTTAAAATTGTGTCCAGTTATCAATTTAACCCTTATCTGGTCTTATTGATTTTCGGGGAACAAGAATGGAATATCTATTATTAAGACACGTAACTGAAATAAAATGTCACTAACAGCATTATATATTTTTAATAGATATTGTATTTGTTCAATAATGTTAACACGCCACAGTTAATGTAAAAAGTTATCTTTACACTAATATATTATACATACATATACATGTTTTGTCCGAAATGAAAAACGTAAAATACAATTTAAATAAAATCCTTATAAAGTATTTAGTTTTAAAAGTGTTAAATTTGACCGGCGATTTACGTCGTATTTTTTAAATGCGTAGAAACTGTATTGAAATAAATTATCCCAATATATCAATAAAATAAAACCAAAATTTAACATCTGAAATTTTTATTTTGCAATTTTTACTCCCTTGAAATTCAAGCAATAATCATTTTCATCGACGGGATAACAACAAATCAATAATGGACAGAAAAAAAATGGTTCTTTATTTTCGGATTTATTTATAAATTATTTCGTATTTTACAAGTGCAACTTGTTTGTTTGTTTCAAAAATGTTTAACGCCACTTTTAGTAATTTGTCAGCTATATCATGGCGTTTAGTTTTTATTTGGAGAGAAGCAATTGTTTTCATTTAAGATTGGAGTCAAGCGCACCCTGCCTGCAGTGAGAATCTAAACCGCAATCTCACTGTTGATAGACCAAATGAATAATAGTAGACGAACTACCTTAACAACTTGGCCACCAAGGTCCTTCAAATTCGAATTGTGGACCAAATTCGATTAGAATTTATTAGTCAAATGAACATAAACAGTGTCTTTACGTAAAAAATCAAACTACTTGCTACTAATGAGGAACCACAAAATACACCTCGTCTTATAACAGGCTATTCAGTGCGAGAAATCACTGCAAATTATTCTATCAATAAAAGTCCATATTGGTAAGAACCTTCAATACATATGCTACCGGGGCCTCGGTGGCCGAGTGGTCAAGGTAGTTCGTCTACTATTGATCACGTGGTCTGTCACACTGAGATTGCGGGTTCGATTCTCACTGCAGGCAGGGTGTACTCGACTCCAATCTTAATTGACAAGGATTGCCAGTTTTCCTACCGCAGGTCGGGGGTTCTCTCCGGGTACTCCGGCTTCCTCCCCCAATAAAAACTGGACGCCATGAAATGGCTGAAAAATTGCTGAAAGTGGCTTTAAAACATCATTCAAACAAACAAACAATACATATGCTACGTCAGATTGAAACTTTAAGGAAACTTTAAAAAAAATTGTCACAAAAGGCGATCTTCGGCGCTAAGATGGAAATATGGAGAAGTTTTAAAACAATGGGTAAATATTCTTAAAACATTTGCCATAAACATTTTTTGTATATCACCGAAGTTAGAAATTATTGTCCTTGTATTTCTAATAATCTATTTCATTGTCTTTTTATATTCTCGACACATTAAGCACCGTGTTCGATATTAAATGGAGTTTTGACTTTCCATTTGATTTGATTACTTGTGGACAAAATATTGGAATAAACTGAATTTCTTGGTATAAACAAACAGTATGAAGCTTTATCAATAAACTGCGTGATGAATTGATTAAAGCAGACAGTAATTAATGTGGCAGAATTAAAACCGGAAATGGGGAAATGGCATATTAGAATTATTGAGTATATCTTAAGAACAAAACACTAAAAGTATATGGTCTGCAACAAATAAGGTTCTTTTTTAATTTAAACAGTTTTCAATTTCATAATCAATACAGTTCGTTGTTGGTTTCTGCCATTGTTTTGTATTATTTTGTTTTGTTTGTTTGTTTGTTTGTTTGTTTGAACGGTGTTTAACGCCACTTTCAGCAATTTTTCAACTACTTCATGGCGTCCAGTTTTTAATGGGGGAGGAAGCCGGAAAACTGGTAATCCTTGTCAATTAAGATTGGAGTCGAGTACACTCTGCCCGCAGCGAGAGTTCTGTATTAGTGTTTTTGGTATAGTTTAAACATTTTAATTAGCACAACTATCTGGTAAAGTTATATTTTACATAATTCTAGAAGCATGATTTCAAGACTCGTATTGTATATGAGTCAACAACTCTTAGTAAAATAAAACAAAATCTTCAAATGTCAACATTTCTGCGTGTATTTCTGTTAATTAAGCTATAAATGTTATTTAATACACCATATCATTTTTGAAATTTCATATTATATCAAAGCTGTTCATTAACAATGCGAAAAAATTCATCTGTAAACTGTCCTTGTCGACTTTAAAGTTATTGATTGGAAATATTTTGTTATTTCTCAAATAATACTTCTATTACATAATTCCATACCCTGTAACATGTAATGTGGTAAATCATGGCAAGGATTACATAATCTTTGATTCAATATATTTGAAAACCCTAAACATATAGGAAAAGAACATTATGTATAATAAAATTCAGTTTAAACCTCAGCATTACCACTTCATATTTCAAGACCTGACGTAGAATTAAAAAGCTAATTAAGGCTGGCAGAACATTAACAACGTATCGATAGTCCTCTCCTTCCGTGGTAGAATTTGCAGTAGCTCAAGTAATTGTAGATATAAAACAAATCCACAACATTAGCGTCTAAGATCTGTGATATTGTAAATAATTAAGAAGTTAGAATATCATTATCACTGCCTTAGATATAATGGTATATTCGACACATACAAAGAAGATATTTGGTTACAGGGGTATGAACAAAAGGGTAGATTTTGAGGATTGGTAAGTTCTACAAAGCCTCTTCCCAGATGGTTAAATATATAAGTTTGAAGACCTCTTGAATCTTTATTCGATTTGGTTCTCTTTGTTTTTATAACAGTATTTACGTAAGGAGTTTATTTAACTAAGTTTGAAGGTGCTGCAGCAAAGTAACTACGACTGAAGATTTCTGCCGACGAAACTTCCTTAGCATGACATGGATTTTAGATTTCGGAAATACTGTCGTCATGATAAATTGGATGATACGGAGTCGCTGTTTCACTGATGATTGTGTGTTTGCTTGCACTGTCGTAGTCTATTTCTGTTGATTACACTTTTAACCGGACTCGTTATAATAACCCGGAGCAGAATCTATTTACGCCTCTGGAGCACATAAGTCTAACAAAGATTTTCAATGGATGGGTTTGTTTCTCTGGGCATAGCTAGGTTGTTGTTTTTTCATATTAATTGACGTTTTTTAACGTCTGTATATTTTACTTTTTTCAGTTAATCGATTATATTTAGGTATATTTGTATTCCTTTTCCTACTCACAGCAATATGACACTTCAGAAAGTGGAAGTTAGAAGTTTGTAGCGAGTAAATTGTTTGAATGACACATGTTCTCACACCGAGTTTCTAAATAAAAACTCAAAATGCAAGTGGCATTTATTGTACTTTGAGAGTATAATTTTACAGAGATTCTGGTTCAATCGTTTTCGCTTGTTAGAAAAGTAAGAAAAGTAAATTGGTTATTGACATTTCACGCGTTATAAATCTGAGGAGTTTAAAATTATATTTGATTTCAATGAGAATTGTCTGACTTCTTTTTCATCTTCGATGGGAGCGTGGACGGCAGAGGATTCCAAGACTATGTTTAAAAATTATGCGCTATTTGGCTGGGTACAATTTCACAATATTGAATTAAAAAATGACGCACGAAAAAAGTGAGTGTGAGATAAGCATTATAAAGTACGATAGTGGGTCCATAAAACAACTAGGTTTGGATAAGACGTCATTCATTACAAAATTATTTCTGTGTCATATTTGCGATAATTTAACAGTTGCGTGGCTCGTTTTAGAACTAAAATTGACGTGGATTCAATGTAATTGGATAGTGTGTTTGTGTATTATATACATAAAGATATATTTCTGTATAAAAACTGTATAGATATATTGTGCCACTTTTGACGAGATACAAAATAATTCCATAATTATCGGTGAACGAGTGTATTGAGAGATAGCTATCTTCGACTCTTAATTTTTTTTCTCTTGCGCAAAGCCTATGGTAACCACCGGTACTCCGGTTTCCTACCCATATAAAATCTGACGCCATTATATAGCTGAACAATTTCTGAAAGAGTTGTAAAAATGTTATTGATGTTTAGCTCTAATAGTTTTTAGCAGTAGTAGTAACAGTAGTGGTCACGTGGTAGTGGTACAATATTTGACAGGAAATGAAACGTTATTCAATGTTGATAGATTGCAGCAATAAGATAAGTAAAGAACAGTCTTATACAAATTACAAAATGACAGCTACGTGTAAAATGTTTGAAAATAGTTTAACTTTTACTTCACGCAATTGTATAATAGTGAACGCAAGAATATGTATAGTATCAATGTTTAAAATACAAGTTTTTGTGTCTGCTATTGTGTACTCGGCACATGTTTAACTCTATTTGTTTGTTCCGCATTTGTTCCCATGGAGTGTTTTTCTGTCTACGATTTGTGTAATCCAGTCTTGTTATCTTCTACCTTTCTTACAGTGTTGTTCCTAGTAGCGTATTTTGTTCTGTTGGTACTAATATGTATCCCTGTGTGCTACCTACAAATAAAACTTGGTGCCATTTACAGACATGGAATTGTAGGTATCTTCAGCAACTTGATACCAATTATAAAGGGTAAGTACCGCGCATACAATGGATAAGAGGATTTTACTTCTCTTTGATCACGAGTAGTCCGAGATTCCTCTGTCGTCCAACGCTTTTATTTTAGAGTGGGTCCAACCCAAAAAAATGCGTTGGGCAGCAGAGGATTTTAGGACTAGATCACGAGTAATATGCAGAACAGTCATATAAGAAAATGCCGTAAAGTGATCACATTGGAATGACATAAAGATATCGTCGCTAGTTTTTTCCAGTAAAATCACGTTAAACAGACCATTATTGTCACAAGAACCGTTATTCAAAATACCATTTCCATTTCACTTAGCTCAGTTGATATCTGACTGATTAGCAGTCTCTTCACTCAGCTTTTTGTACAGAAATCAAGATTGCATTAAATAAATATGTGTATACATCAATCAGGAAGGCACCGATTTGAATATAACAAAAACATCTCTGGAGATTTCAGTTTTCAGACATGACACGCATTTAATATAAGATATAAGCATATAACAAAAATAAAAGCAGAAAATCCATTGGGTAATTGTTAAAGTTATCAGTTATCAGTTCTACCACCTTTAAAGAAACATTTTCTTTAGAAAAATTATAAATGGTAACATATATTTTCAATGTTATCTTTCAAGGATCAGCAGTAGCCCTGTTGGTGATGACATTCATAAGATGTCTGACGACCGGACTAGAACTGAGCTACAGTCTGTACTTTTCGTTTGTGTCATTTAGTGGTTCTGGGGGTACAAACACGAGCTTTATAAGGTATATCTTAAGCTTAAGATGTTAAAACATAACAAAACCCGGGGCATAACTAACACAAAATGATATGTTCGCAAAATATAATGATCGACAGAGAAAGGTTCGCGAAGCAACCATTCTCACCTCGTAAGTACGGATCTAGCCATTAATTTATGTAATAAATTAGTATACTATTTTTTAATTTCAAAACAAATTACGCATTTCAATTCTATAACTGTCTGCTTTTGTCATATGAAATTCAACTCAAAATCAATTTTATAAATCGGTGAAAAAAATCAAACCATAGGCTATATTTCTAAGGACGTAACTGCTCTTTACGTTTCTATATAAGCGACAGTAATCCGCTCAGTGCGCGTTCGTCAATATAAGCGTATCAAGTCAATATAATGATCATTTAGACTATTATTGAATTATATTTTTACAGACCTACAGAGAACAAACCTATCAGTAGCTATTTTCAGTAAGTAAAATATATTATGAAAATGTCTATAAACATATGAACTGGTTTCTCTGGCTTGCCACTTTAATTTACACATACTCGGACGTCCTTTGTTGTGCGGTATGCACACACATTCAAAGAAAGAAAGTCTGTTGTGGACGGTAAAACCATATTTGTCGCTTTTTCGTGTGGCAATATAAATTTCCTCCGTCTCATTTCTTTGTATGATACGAACTGACTCATTGTTCCTTAACTTATTTTCTTTGTTGAATTAAGTCGAAATATTGCCAAACAATTATAAATATAATTAATATTCCTTAATATTGAAGCAAGAATAACTTTTTATACAATGGATATATTTTGCCAATTATTGATTACTGCTGTGTTGTGTGGGGAGGTTGTAATAAAGATGGTTTAAATAGAATAATAAAATTACAAAAAAGAGCAGCAAGGTTAATACTAAATGCTGACCCACTGTCCCCATCTACTCCTCTTTTTAAACAGCTGGGTATAATGCCAGTCCACCTAAGAATCAAGTATCACAAATATTTATAAGGTTTTAAAAAGGGAGGCTCCAGAATACTTAACACAAAAATTCAGCTACCTCTCTAATCATAACCCATATGTGTTGAGAAACGTTTTAGCTGGTAATCTTTTTATTCCAAAGGCTAAAGCTGAATTTTACAAACAGTTATTTGTGTTTTCAGGACCAACGTTATAGAATGAATTACCACATGATTTAAAAAGCACTGAAAATACACAACTTTTTAAGTATGGTGTCAAAAAATATCTGACTCAAAGAAAAATTTATAGTGATGTGTGATTTATATGATTTTAATTGTACTGTATACATACACTTTTTCATTTTGAATTGTAAACTTTTAATAAGATTGCTTTGTGCTTGTTAAATGCATGAGGGCCTCAGGGAAGATTAGTTATAACACTAACTGTGTAACCCTCTTTAAATAAAGACTTTATTATTATTTTTATTATTATTATTATTATTATTATTATTATTATTATTATTATTATTATTATTATAATAAACAATGCAACAGTTTAAATTAAAGTTTTATTGTTTCATTTTACCTTTTAGAAATGTCCGGGCAATAACAAATCGCATTTTTCTTTTGAAAATATTTCATAAAGGTTACTGTTAAGTCAGACTTGTTTGCTTGTATGCAATTTTTAACAGAACCATAATTAATAACATGTATACTCATATTTTAATGTTTGCAGTAATCAGCAACTGTATAAATCAGTTATGACCTAATAAATGCTATGCTTGTTTTAACCGCTGCATAAAATACAACATTGTATACTTAAATACATTCACGCACCATCTTCGCCTTATTAATCTAGACTCCAGTGTTGCTGACATACCTGATATACATGTATGTGAACATTTAAAACCAACAAACCAAAAATAATCAATTTTTAATTAACAGCGAAGATTTCCTTCAGCGATCAGATGGTATTGCAGAACCAGGTCACGTGGTATGGTACATATTCATATGTCTCCTAGCTACTTGGACGATTATTTATCTGCTGACATTCAAAGGAATCTCAGTCTTTGGCAAGGTTAGAATAATCTAAACATAGGTGTACCATTTGCATAACAGGGCAGGTATTTTTGTTTGTAGAAATCATATAAAGTTTGAACGGTTTTAAATCACCAATACCTTTAATAAGGTTTGCAAATACAAAAATATAATTTAATAAATGTGTGGTCCACAGTAGAAGTTTGCAGTTTACCAATGCAAACTCTAGTCGTACGGCATTGTCTTATGACGTAAACAATATTTTCAAATTAACTGCGATCATACTTATTTTGTCTTTGTTTTTAAAAATGTAACACCTATCAAGAAATTCGAAAATACAAATCTGTAACTGACGACCAATACATTCATTAGCAAAACAATCCTAACGATCGCTTTTTTAAATGAACTTGTTGTATATGTTGCTGATGTAGAGCATTTTTTCCAGTCTGTGTATGCCTTGGCAACTGCAGCCTTTGTTTTGTTGCTGGTTGTCTTGGTTTACGGTCAGCTTAAAGACGATTTAAGACATTATATGGTTAAAGATGAGAGCAAAAATGTTTTTGTTGAGGTGGATATTGTGAATGAAATCTCGTTATACAACCTTGGATCACCGGAGGTATGTCTTCTCCACCAATTAAATTTATTTATAGGTTTCGTACCCATAGTGACTCATTCTTTTGGTTTCTAAAAAGGAAAACGATTTTACAGGCGTGATTTAAAAATAGTCATTAGTAGTAACTGTCAATATCTCTATGACACACATAAAAAATAGGGAACTAACAAAACCCATAGTTTGAAAAGAATACGAAGCTATCTAAAATGGAGACAGTGAACGCGAGTTTAAGAGAAAGAATAATACTGAAAGCAGTTTTTATTTGCTTTAACATTTTAATGATGATACCCGAAGCTAACCACATTAATTTTTTACGATACCTCACGGGTAACCAATTGTATCTCACATATTTATTATATCTCACCGTTAACCCCTTGTGTCCCTCTTGTTTATTACACCTGACCGTTAACCACTGGTATCCCGCTTCTTTATGATACCTGACTGTTAACCGCTTGTATCCCTCTTATTTATGATACCCGACCGTTAACCACTTGTATTCCGCCTATTTATGATACCCGACCGTTAACCAATGGTATTCCTCTTATTTATGATACCTGACCGTTAACCACTTGTATCCCGCCTATTTATGATACCTCACCGTTATCCACTGGTATCCCGCTTATTTATGATACCTGACCGCTTACCACTTGTATCCCGCTTATTTATGATACCTGACCGTTAACCACTTGTATCCCTCTTATTGATGATACCTGACCGTTTACCACTTGTATCCCGCCTATTTATGATACCTGACCGTTAACCACATGTATCCCGCCTATTTATGATACCTGACCGTTAACCACTTGTATTCCTCTTTTTTATGAAAGCTGACCGTTAACCACTAGTATCCCTCTTATTTATGATACCTGACCGTTAACCACTTGTATCCCGCTTATTTATGATATCTGACCGTTAACCACTTGTATCCCGCCTATTTATGATACCTGACCGTTAACCACTGGTATCCCTCTTATTTATGATACCTGACTGTTAGCCACTTGTATCCCTCTTATTTATGATACCTGACCGTTAACCACTTGTATCCCGCTTATTTATGATACCTGACCGTTAACCAATTGTATTCCTCTTATTTATGATACCTGACCGTTGACCACTTGTATCCCGCCTATTTATGATAACTCACCGTTATCCTCTGGTATCCCACTTATTTATGATACCTGACCGTTAACCACTTGTATCCCGCCTATTTATGATACCTGACCGTTAACCACTTGTATTCCTCTTTTTTATGAAAGCTGACCGTTAACCACTAGTATCCCTCTTATTTATGAAAGCTGACCGTTAACCACTAGTATCCCTCTTATTTATAATACCTGACCGTTAACCACTTGTATCCCGCTTATTTATGATAACTGACCGTTAACCACTTGTATCCCTTTATTTATGATACCTGACCGTTAACCACTTGTATCCCGCCTATTTATGATACCTGACCGTTAACCACTGGTATCCCGCTTATTTATGATACCTGACCGTTATCCTCTGGTATCCCGCTTATTTATGATACCTCACCGTTAACCACTAGTATCCCTCTTATTTATGATACATGACCGTTTACCACTTGTATCCCGCTTATTTATGATACCTGACCGTTAATCACGTGTCCTCTTCTTTATGATACCTGACCGTTAACCACTTGACCGTTAATCACGTGTCCTCTTCTTTATGATACCTGACCGTTAACCACTTGTATTCCTCTTTTTTATGAAAGCTGACCGTTAACCACTAGTATCCCTCTTATTTATGATACCTGACCGTTAACCACTTGTATCCCGCTTATTTATGATACCTGACCGTTAACCACTTCTATCCCTCTTATTTATGATACCTGACCGTTAACCACTTGTATCCCGCTTATTTATGATACCTGTCTGTTAACCACTTGTATCCCGCCTATTTATGATACCTGACCGTTAACCACTTGTATCCCACCTATTTATGATACCTCACCGTTAACCACTAGTATCCCTCTTATTTATGATACCTGACCGTTAATCACTTGTATCCCGCCTATTTGTGATACCTGACCGTAAACCACATGTATCCCTCTTATTTACTTATTTATTAACCGCTTGTATCCTTCTTGCTATTCTTCATTAATAACAAATATTAGCGATCAATGTGACCCTGGATTGGGAAGTAAAGGCTAAGATTCTACATTTATTTTTCATTTAACATTGAAAATAACTGTCATTATCATTATTGGTACCATAAGTTTGTATTATTTCACGGAATTTTTTTAGGGTAGAGAGTATTGACTGTTTCATTTTACTCGACATTAGCGCGGAAAAAAGAACACGTAACTTATTTAGTTAATATTACGTATTCCGTTTGGTGCACGATTCGAAAATCCCCCAAAATATGAACGAAGATTGTTGAGTAAACTGTGAAAAATGTTATGCTATCAATAAACAACATTTATCTCTCCAAGTGCAAATTACCTAACAATAGATTAACCGATTGTTTATTGCTTTTCGGGGCTATATTTAGAGCAAGAACAATAAAAAGGAAATAAAAAGAAAGTCAAATGATACATCTATAGTTTTGACTGTCATTAGTATAGGTGCTGTTATAAAAAGGGTCACGGTCAACCAACACCTGTTGGTGAAATTACCCTTTGACATGAAATGAGCACGCATTAGGAAAGTAATATTAAAAAATTTTGACTACTAGTCTGCATAACGCAATAAAAAGCTGAAAAAACCTTTTGAATAAATTATTACAATATTTAGCCAGGCTTTAAAAAGCAAACCACTGGTTATCCTTCTCAGTATAACTGAAGTTTCTATTTGCAGATCGATTCATTAATGATACTTAATCGACGGTGCTAGTTAACTGTGAAAAACGTTTCTATTTATTGAATTATATTAACCAATCTGTCAACGCTTTATCTAACAACAAACCAATTTACTAAGTTGTTAAAATTATACAGATATCTGATTTAAGTTTTCTTTTCTGGCTTTCAATCGAGAATGATTTTCAATTTTTATTAGAAGTTCAATCTTGCCTTGAAGAAATGTTGACGCTGAGTTGATAGAAATATAAATTCAGACGATACTTGACTTTTATTCTCAGACAGCAAAAGAAAATGTTCAAAGTGTTATTTAGATTCCGATTAGTGACAGTTTGTATTATTGGAATTTAAAAAAAAAGATAATACGAACGTCACGTCTAGTTTTTACATAAGTACAAATATAGCTTGAAGGCAGATGTCCGCGTCGTTCACATATATCGTTGTCGACGCTTTTTTACTTTACAATGGTACCGAGCCTATCATTGAACTACCGGTATTGCATTTTAAGTTTAAGCTGTCACCACATTAATAAAAAAATCTAGAATCTCGTATAAAAGGGTATTTTGACCTATTTGAGTGGTCGCATTACTTATGAATTTGTCACAATTACGTTATTAAAATTTGAATTGGTGAAATGTGAAATGCACGTCAAACTAGCACATAATATACTATTAAAATAAAACAGATTTTTCAAACGTACCAACTTCAAACATGTTTTAGGTCTCCGGCCACATACCTATACTGCGCGCTTTCTTATTTCGGTAACAATTCCTTCTTCGTATAAACAAAACACTAACGTTTGTGGACTGTAATGAGTGATATTGCCACTTTTTATCCGTCACTCGCAAAATTTGTATCTTGTTTTAGGATTTCTAATACTGCATTTCGTTGTTTTAAACTTGTACTAAGAGGTTAGTTTCTGTCTCATTATGTAAGCAAATGTTGCATTTGTATATAAACTGTCTGATTAATGTTTCAGTTATGGGTAGATGCTTTATTGTTACACATCAATAGCATTGGACTTTGGTCAGGTGTTCTTCCTCTTCTAGGATCCAGACTTTACAACAAGAAAGTAGTTATTAATGCGTATGTATAAATACTATGTGTAATATTTGTGTTATTATATAGGGATATAGTTTAGAAATGAAGAGGAAATGGAAGGCTCGGGTTTATATGATTCCTTTACTTTTTGTTCACTGAAAAGAATAACTGCAAGTGTGCATTCCTTCCAGTTTGTTAGATTATTATATTATTGATATATTATAATTTTATTAATATTTATGTTTGTTTTAGAACTCCATATAATTATAATTTTTATGCGTACAAATTGTCTTTTACTTATGCTAATTTTCCACAATATACAGTTGTTATTGATACTTGGTTGATTTCTATTGGGAAATTTTCTTATGTTGAAATTTTTAATGATACGTCATATTTATCGAAAAGAATTTATTAGTACGACAACAAACACAGCAAAAGGACAATAGTGTTATCATTTTAGTTACACCAAAACTTTGCTAAACACCTATTGCTTCATGTTTTTGTTCATGTATTCAGCATACAGCAATTCGACAAACTACTATGGCACGCCGTTCTCGTCAAAACATGATTCAAAATATCATCACAAATTACACATTCAAACTTTTAAATTACGCACTCAAAATTAAAATATGCACTCAAAATTTTGAATTTCGCACTCAAAACTAAAATATGCACTCACAATTTTACGAAAACACACTCAAAAGGTAGATTGAAATTACACACTCCAAATTTTAATTCATGCACTCAAAACTGAAAATTACGCACTCGAAACAGAAAACCTATACACTCAAAATTGTGCACCTTTTATACGCAGAACTTATAAATATTCATATAAATTGATTTGAATATATCAATCCTGGTTTTTAAAGCTTGAAACTGGTCCCTATAAAATAACGAAC
Source organism: Limnoperna fortunei (assembly GCA_944474755.1). Classification (NCBI taxonomy): domain Eukaryota; kingdom Metazoa; phylum Mollusca; class Bivalvia; order Mytilida; family Modiolidae; genus Limnoperna; species Limnoperna fortunei. The sequence goes on from OX104116.1 coordinate 79,048,529, forward strand.
GAAACAGACTAAACAATTTTTAATTTTGTTACCTCCTACCGTCGGCCCTGTATCTCAGACTCATACTACCTATAGAGTGTGATTTATTCCGTTATTGAATTATGTTTTATGGTAAAACAAATAGTTTTATCTACGGGTTTATAAAAATGCCTGTATCGTTTCGTTTCTATTTCGTTTCTTATTTTACTGTAACCTGGAACTTTTTCACACACGTGTAACAAGGATTGAAAAAAAACTCGAGCAAATCTTCTGTGTCGTGAATTGACATTTGGATTTCACCACTTCCGGTTCGCTTTAAAACTCGAAAACCACCCAGATCAAATTTTATTTATTTATATTTTTATGAATATTTATTAGTTTTGCACCAAAACAATGCGCACAAATTTGAGTGCGTAATTCCTAAGTTTTGAGTGCATGAATTAAAATTTGGAGTGTGTAATTTCAATCTACCTTTTGAGTGTGTTTTCGTAAAATTTTGAGTGCATATTTTAATTTTCAGTGAGTTATTTAAAATTTTGAGTGTGTAATTTGTGATGATATTTTGAATCATACTTTTGTCGAGAACGGCTCGCCATAAACTACTTCATTCGGTAAACTATGTTTGTGGGAATCTCGGTGGCCGAGTACTTAATACTCTACTATGTTGATCACGTACATGTAAACACTATGGTGGTGGGTTCAAGTCTCGCTGCAGGCAGAATGTGCTCGACTCCAATCTTAAATGACAAGGGTTGCTAGTTTTTCAAAAGGTCAGTGGCTATTTACCAGGCAATCCGGCGTTACAGTATGATATTAATCGGGGCATCATCTACCGTTAAAAGTTTTAAGACTGCGTATAGTTTTCAGAAACATTAAACTAAGGAGGATTCTTCAGTATAATGTAATGGAACTTATTTTAGCTCCAATATCACCTATCCATACGTATTTTGTGAATCCGGTTTTCAGCTAAACATCGGATATATTGCTGTGAATGTGTTTTGCTTTACACCTTATCAACAAAGTCTGTTTTGTAGAGCCGTTGCATTGTTGATAATTGCATACAGTATATTCCCAATTGTGGTATATCTCGCTCTGGAGCCATACTATGATGGTAACAGTGATGATGGGTTTCTAGCTTCGGGAAGACAGGGAATCAAACCAGGTAAATAACAGACGACTTCATTAAACACACAATACTCGAGATAAAATTTATTGATTTCGTTGAAGATCTCGGTTTGATACAGATGTATTTGTAGAAGTAAATGAATAGAAATCCTCATTGCAGGCTGTATAGTTCAACTGTGCGTAATAACCATCGTTGGTGTATACAAAGTTCATAGTCCAGTTTATTATTCAAAGTAAATCAGAATATTCCTTAACAGTATCAGGAATAAAAAATTCCCAAGGATCAAATTTACACAGCCATGGTAAAAAGATAAGGATTACCAAGTTTTCTGTTGGAGGTTGTCGCTGGGATCGCCAGCTTATTACTCAGAAATTGGGCGGCGTAAAATGGCAAAAACTAACGTTAAACATCAAACAAAGCAAAATTTGTTTTTATGTTTTCTTCTTCTCTTTAACTGTATTCGTTTTACATTTACTTTTAATGTTAATTTTTAGAAATGTTTTACAATGTAATGAGGTCAGTAACGTAACCATTTTTATCATTTTCAGGGTTGTCGTACCTATTCCTTGGAATATTTTCCACTGTACGACACCATCCAGTTATTGCTATGTGTCTCTATATGTTTTGCTTCATATTTGGAATCATTCATCAAGTAAGTAAGACAAAATATCCTTGTAATTGTTTATAATTCGCTGCATTCAGTTAGTTTGGTAAGTGATGTATTAAACTATAAAAGTTTATATATGATAATACATGAAAATAATTGAAATCCACAACAAAAACCGATTTTAGAGTTACAACAGTCCATTCCAAGGAAAACTGACGCAATCAAGTTATATTGATAGGGAACGGCAATATATGTCCGTAGTTGCAATTTTAGATTCAAGTATGGCGAATTTAAAAAGAGTGGAAGTAATTGTTTGGACACAGTCGAAAATCCTAACATTTCTGTGATTTGTTTGTAAGTACAAACGTGTATCGCATGACCTATTGATCGATGACTTCAAGTCAAACCATCTGATTGTTCTTGCCACAAGTCTGTATTCCAATATGGTCCTTTAGGACCTGTTATAATTGGATATTTGGAAACAATATTCCATCAGCATTAATACGCTATGCTAGATCTTGCAATCCGATATTTTAGATCAAACGCTGCATTAAACTTGTAAGCTATTCAAACGGGAATTTGTTGCACTGATCATGCTCGCATCTTTTCAGAAGTTCTAGTTGACTTAGTTGATCGCTGTGGAAAATCAATCTCCCAGATGCGGTCAAACTATTTTCTCAGCCACATTTCCGTTTTCCTTTTCCTTGGATTACTGTTTTCGGACATAACTACGAGAAATCGACATGTTTCTGATTAGAGGCAAGCACTGCTTACCTGTCTGGAGCACCGGAGTGCGCTAATGTTTTTATCGGTTTTGGGTTACTCTTTTTTTCAGTTTTTGTTCTTCTTTTTTGTTTCTTCGTTGTGTCGTGTGTCTTATCTCAATTCGGATTTTGTCACTGGTTTATGGTTTTCGATTTTTGTTGACCGTTTGTTTTTCAAACACTTTAGTTGCAAGCCTTGGTAACATTATTCAGCATTTATCTGTGCTATGAAATTTATAAGCTTTCAGTTAACAGTTGAACATTTTGATACGATTCACTTGTACACTAAATTACTAATGTGATGTAAAAATACGAAACAATCTAATTAAAATTGTATCTTCACTTGGCTTTCCACCTTTTTGCTATTTTACCACCTTTGATGCCCTAGCATAGACAACAAATTTAAAACTATTAACGCTTGCTGGACGTTAAACATCAATTAATCAATCAATCAACCTAATCGGAGCACAACATATGTATTCACTGTTATAGTGACTACACAATCTGGGCCCAGCGTCATAAAACCTTTCCGAGTCAAAATGTTTTGCTCAGTATTAGAATTTTCTTAATTACCATGACAACAAGGAAAGAGGGAAGATTTGATTGGATGAAATTGCGAATTAAAAAATTCTCAGCAAAGAAAATGTTTATGTGGGACCAGATAACCTTTCACTGGTACATTTTAACAACCGTTCTACCCTGAGATTTACGAATTATAATGACATATTGAATAGACGAATGTTCAAATTCCAGACTGTCACACCATTTGATTGGTCCTTAAAGTCACATGATCAAATGTTAGCATGAACATGATTACGTTTAATTCTGCACGCGGGGACAATAGAAAAGGGGTGGAACTATTAAATATAGATTGTATATTCGCAGAGCTGCTATTTCCAGTGTTTTCATCGACAGAAAGGCTAATAAAATATATTTCCTACATTAAATTGAGGCTGTGACTAGAATAACTAACGGTAAATGCCTCTTGCTAAGTCTCTTGTAGCACTTACGAATACGTCGTTTTCAAGATATAATCGTTCTCGTTAAAGGAGGTGGAAAATGTAATACTGATCAGGTGACGTCATAAAAAATTTAGGGCACTTTTAGTTTAAAACGGCGACACTTGATACGAAATGGGACGGCATAAAAAAGACGATGCAAAACGAAACCTGTGATGTGTTGTCCCGAGGTGCAAAGCCAACACTTAACATAAAATTTATGGAAAGGAGTCAAGTTTTATTCCGATTTATGACGTTCACACGATGTTTAAAGACGGTACGTTGAGGAAAGTGCCCTAAATAAAATCACGTGATAACATTAATCACGTGATATGATACATCTAACTACCTATCTTGAAAACGACGTATTACTCGTCGTAAACGAGACCGGAACAAGATAAAACGATAACGCAGAAATTACACTGTCTAGCAAAATACGATACCGAATATTTATTTTAACTTCATGCAATAATGCTTTTAAAGTAATGCATTTTAAAATTTTAATAAAGTTCAGTGACTTATTTACTGAATTATGTTATCATGACCACGTTTCACCTTTAAAAAAATATATAAATCGGCGTAAATCGCCAGCAATGTAAGTGGTCGCCATTTCTGTTTACCATTTTGACGAATTTCATACTTTTTACTTATATTTGCGTATTATAAAATTTCAAATTTAAAAGGTATAAACTTGCTTGTAATTTTGTCGCATTTCATCATATATTAATTTTGTCTCTTAGATACTTTCGGATGAGATAGCGTGAAAATTTTTCCGGTTTTCGGGAAGTCGGCGCAAACGCTTTAACTTTATGACCAATCAGTATTTATTGGGGTGTTGGGAGCGGTGCAAAATGCAATAGGACACATACTTTTTTATGCTGGCAAATACATTGGACTCCAAGTTTTGTTACATTCAGCACTGGTAGAACAAGTTTTTTCATAACAATATCATCAATGAACAAAAATCAGACGTTTTAATTCAAAACCAACATACTGTAATCGCACAATTGTTTAACAAACATAAATTCTGAATGGTAATCATGAAATTATTCACTAGATAGGACACCCACTTTTTATGACACGTCTGATGTAGGTCAACAACTTTTTTTATTTTAAGGAGATAGGACATGATAATTTGAAATGCACCGGTCCCAACCACCCAATTAATATTGACCGGCCCCTTACTGGAACTAGTACAACTACCATTTTTAAAATGAATTCATACAAAATTGTTTTCATATGTTCGATCTCTTCTTATTATCTCTTAATGATATATAATTGTTTTCGGGTAAATTGAGCAAAAAGGTAAAAACCATACTCTACAATATAGTTCATGTTGTAAGTGATAAAATGGCAAATTTAATATTAAAGAAAACATTTCAATTACAGTTTTTCGTATTTGTTAAATCCTTCAGGCTTTAAAATACGTTTTTTTTTGTCCTGATCTAATAAGGAGAAGTAAAGATGTACATAATTGCATATTAATGCGCGCTTTACCAGTATCTCGGTAATATGAACAGATCCGCCTCAATTTTTATTTTTGGATTATTTTACTATCTATAGGGTAAGCCTAGTATTTTTATTAATGCATTCTATTCTTGACATAATAAAATGTATAAACTTGGGTTTCTTTTATTAATTAGTTATTTAATTTGATAAGAAAAAGGCATTTAAAATTTTTGTTATGTTATATTACGTAATGTATTTCATCGCCTCAATTGTATTTCTTGGATTATTTCGTGATTTATATGTCAAGCTACGTAATTTTTATGCATTCTTATTTTAACATGATAAAGTGTAAATTTTTCGGTTTCGTTTATTAGTTACTTAGATAATTTGACAATAAAAGTGCATGTTTAGATTTTGTTTAACGCGCTTGTGACCACTCATCCAGAAAACTTATTTCTGGATTATTTCATAATTTATAAGGTAGAAAATGGAACTTTTACGCAGAAAATTAGTCATCTTGAACATTAAATTTAATTTCCCTGGGTTTTGTTTATTGACGGTTTCGAAATCCCAAACTCTCGTGAACGATTCGTGTGTGGTAGTGGTGGTTTTAGGGAGGGGGCAGAGATATTTCTGTGATGTAATTGTATATTAGACGTGCCTTGTTTATTAGCTAATTGATTATTTATTACCCGACACTGAACTTTGATGAAAGGTAAAAATGAAAGACCAATCAGACTCGCATAATAAGCCGCTAAAATGGCTAAATTAGATTATGATTTTGATATATATTGTATATAGCCTGTTGTTTTGTTTGTTTATTTGTTACTTTCTCTGTACCAATTGTTTTATTTTCTGTGTGAGAAGAAACTATACAAAATTAGATTTTCAAACAGGCATGTTATTTAAAAAAATTGATGTCTGAATCAGTGAAAAATGTGGTAGAAATTAGGTGTGGGGAAAAGAAATTTCTCAATAATAAAAAAGCACAAAAGATATAGATTTTTATTTAATTCAAGATTTAAAAATTTTGATGTTAAGATATTTTAACGAAGCAAGTTATATATATAATAATACAACAGAAAAAAATTCAGTTACGTTCGAATAAAGGTCATCAACAGTTTATATTGTTGAAAATAATTGTAGAAGTTAATAATCTCATCAATTGTTTTGCAAAATAAGACTCTTCTTCTAATTGTTTTTTTTATATTTTAAATTCTGAACATGTTATAAAGTTCTTAGCAATGTTTATGCACATGAATGCTAGTTTGACGTTTGAAATACATTTAATTGCAAATCTTTTGAAACAATTTTAATTACAGTAAAATGAAATCAATAAAAATTGTAACTTGTCGGTATGTTTTCTTTGATTTTCCGAGGACGCGATAACTGCAGATCTTACATTCACATTTTCCCCCACAGAACCACTTGACTATGGTCAATGTATTTTTATTGGTAAACATATATTTGTCCTTCGAAAACTTTGCTTTTTTTATTACAGTACTCGTCTCAAAGTTGAGATATTATAATCAAGATGATTATTTCTTGCCTTTCACAATCGTCTATATTTGCATCCCTTTACAGCATATGATGAAATTTTAAATAAAACAAATTGAAAAAAACTATTAAACCAAATGGGATACACCTATAACATATAAATCGAACATCTCTGGATATGGGTTTAACCCATATCTTTTCTTGTTATTATTAAATACATCAATTTATTAACATATTTTATCTTGAACAGTGTATACCTTATGAAAGCTGATAATACCATATCCGTGTCCACATTAGTTCCGTAAATTGGAGTCCAGGTTAACAGTAGGAAATGTGTACCAGTAACAGGTTACCAGATTGTGTACCCCTACATTAAGTACAACACTGAATATTATGTTGTGTTCTGATTTGGTCAATAGTGGTTACATGTGTATAATTTTTTTGTCTGTAAGCTCCTGCATAAATTTAGTTTTAAAAAGTGGTATTTTTTTTCTCATATCTATCAAGATAAAATTTTGGTAATTTTTAAACACTCTAGTATTTTTACATTCACTGCATTAGATATTGTATGTAAAAATGGGAGCGTTTCAAAATGTTCTAACTAGTCAAAAAGGAATTGGTCATGGACAAAAATGGCATGTATTTTTTAAATGTTGAATGAAAGTTGATTAATTTCCTAGCCCAGGTGAATGCTGATCAGTGTTAGAAAGGTATGCAAATAACAGAAATGTTAGTATTTTTTACTAATACTATGTTGATTTATAAGTTCCTAGTTGAGGTCATCCGTACGTAAATTTCCTTAAACAATTGGGTTGGGGTTTTTAGGTAAAGTTAACTCATTTTTAATAAATTGGTGAGGTAAATTCACAGATCCTGTTATTAGGGTGTTTTATCAATTTCTGAGATTTTGTCCTTTTTCAAACTTTAACTTGAAAATTACATTGCCTATATTCCTTGAAGTACTTAACGAGACAATTTAAGTAGGAGGACTGGGCGGATAAAACAGTATTTATTTAACCTTGAATTTCTTTGTTTATTAAAGTAAGTTGCCCATGACAAATGAGTTTAAAATCTACATGTGAAGACCGTTTCCTGTTATATATACATGACGAGACTGCTACTTTTTCCTAATTGTTTTAACTATAGACAAATAGTAGGTCATATTCCTTGTTTAGCTGCTGTAACTAGATATATAAGGCAAATAGTCATAAAAACCGGTATCGTGGTGTTTTATAAGAACAGTTTTCATATCTTTTAAATTTTAACTCAAAGTTCAAGACCACCTTCTGAATCTGTTGAAACCCGCTCGCACCCCCCCCCCCCCGCCCAAAATAAAAACAAACAAACAAACAAACAAAAAACAAAAAAAAACCTTCAAAAATATTTTGGAATACTAAAACAAAACTAACAAACATATGACCTCATTTAGTTTAATTTTATATTTATGCGGTAAGAATAATGACAAAATTAAGTTTGACCTTAGTGTTATTGCTTTCGGCGACATACCATTAATATCAATGCAATGTCAAGAATATACTATACTATATTTATCAGAGCTTTATTAGACATAATAAATAACAAAATATTTATATTAAAACAAATGAGGGTAAAACTCAGAACTACTCAATATTATAAGCCATAAACAACCCGACATAATAGATTCCAGCATTTAATCTCCAATTTACACTTACCGGCGATAGTTCTTTATTGAAAAAAGTCCAAAAATACTACAAGAAAAGGTAATTTTCTAGTGCAACTCTATTTAAAATGTAAAAATGAACTCCACGGGTTTACTTCGGCCCTTTATAGTATGCCTCCTCAAAATCACCGAATACAAACAAATATTTATGTGTATCTGTTTAGTCGGTGGGTGTGTGATATATTTAATATATTAATATTAGTAATTGTATATTTATTAATTGTTTTAACAGTTGTAGTTTAATTGTGAGTATTTGTTTGGGTAAAAATATCTCCAGCGATAAGTAAAATGTTGTTTATGGAGGTCTGTTATGCTCTCCAAAGGGATGAGAATGTAGTTTTCAGTACGATCGGTGTCGCGTATTTCTTACGTCTTCCTATTCTTCAGTCCGTCATAGTGTTGTCCGAAGCATATCTCTAAAACCGTTTGACATATTGACTTTAAACATGGAGACAAGAAGGAGTGATGTGACAAGAGTTATTACTCTACATACCTTAATTTTAGTTTGTTTGTTTTCGAAAAATGACTTGAAAACTTATTGATGGATTTACTTCCAGCTAGATACATAGTAACCTGGCGATAAATAAAAATGTTATTTCTTTTTGTGTCTTTGTATTATATATTTAAACATTATTTAGCTAATTCCAAACCCAATATATTACAAATACAACATTTCTCTTAGTGAAAACTATACAAATACAGCCTTTCTCGTAGTCAATACAAGTTTATATACAGATGTCGATATATACAACTTGTATTCATTAAGAGAAAGGCTGTATTTTTTATATTATTAATTTATAATTTTCACCGCTGTATGTGCCTGTCTTTTTAGTGTTTTTTGCATCTAAATTTTCATATTAAATGTCCATCTCATCCTTATTAAAGGATGCAAGCACTGTCCATGGGTTTTTGGTCGTTGTGTGACAACCGGATGTAAAATATGATTGGCTAATCACACATTTTGTGAATTTTGTGTTCTATTTTAACCGTGCAATCTGCAATAATCAATCCGCAATAAATAAGTCAATCCGCCATAAAACAAAATATAACGTGGTAGACTTTGGATAAATTAAAATAAAACAAATTATCAATTAATAATATAACTTAAAATTTGATTTTCATACCGTGATTGATATCACGATAACTGGTATATTGCCATACATCGCCAAATCCAAGGGATAGTAGAATGATCTGTACTACTACTCATATTATCAAGAGTGTACTTCAGGTAGAATCCATCTGTTCTATTCATATCACTAGTTAATTTTCTATTTTTACATTCAAAACTTATACCCGTTAAAATTGCCCATCAGAATTGTTTTCTGTAAGAACAATGCCGTAATTTGTATATTCTAGAGACATTTTTTTGGTGCAGTATTAGGTAAAAAAAACCTTTAGTTTATTTGGTACTTACACTTAAAAATTGTCAGTTTGTACTAGTCAGTGACTAAATTTAATCTTGATTTATGGTATATTCAATGCAGGTCAAACAAAGTTTCAATGTCATATTACACACAATGTCATTCATAAAAAGTACCGGAAAGGACGGAGCCACAAGATAATTAATTTATATGTTAGAAAGAGTAATATGTTAAATGCAGTCAAATTTAGTAATCATTTATCTTGTATAAAAGCTCCAGATGTTAGGTTGAATATGTAGTGTTATAAAACGCAAATTTTAAATGAGTGATTGGTTTCTTTACTTTCAGTCAGCGATATTTTATCTATTTTCAGGGCAAGAAGAGTTACATAAATAATTTAGCCATTTCAAGCGGACTGCCATCGTTGGAAACCCACGTCCGGTCGCGTTTTCGCTTTGCTACCACTTACCGATAATTGGTATTAAAGCAAGAACGCAACCGGACTTGGGTTTCCGACGACGGAGGACTACTCTTTGTCGTAATCTTTTTGGAATCTCTAAACACGTATCCTACTATTGTCCACGGCAAGGCATTTTGTACTACATCCTGACAAACACTCAACAATAGTGTTTACTGTATCCGCCACCTGCGGACGCGCTGGGCAGCTCTGTGGATTGATCTCTGCATACATGTGCCAGCATGTCTAAATGATTATTGTATGACAAATTAAAATATTTATGTTTTAATGTTTAATGAGGTTTGATAACTGCTAATCTGAAGTTATAAACTGTATTTATGCTTAAAAAAAACTACTGCTATTACAGGTCATTCATTTATCCGTCATTTGGGAATCCTTACTCCCTTCCATTCCCAATATGGTTATGAAGAGAATCCAAAGACGTGAATATTTAATCGCCATTGCCTGCGTTGTGTCTGTGTTACTGAGTATAGCATTTACGACACGGGTAAGCATTGATTTTACATTATAATCTTTATATTTTAATCATGCAAACAACCATACGTTGTTTTACAATTTTTGTAAGCTTTGTTACCCTTTGGTGAAAGGAATTCTTATGTGTAGAGGTGAATGGAGTCGGAAAGACATGGGAATTTTCTGTGAACACAAAGTGAGAAAATATTTACCTTCATGTAGCATTATATATTTTTATAGATTAACCCTGCATTCTACAAGGTTTATACAATGAATTGAATCAGCAGTGTGACATGTTTTTACTTTTCATCACATTACCTTTATTATGTCTCCCAAAATTTTGGGATACATATTGTTTTTGTCCAGTTTCTTATTATTATTCTTCTTCTTTTTTCTTTTTTCTTTCCGCTCAATCTTGTCCGCACATTTTCTCTAAGATGGATTGTCCAATCAATATGAAACTTTGGGAATATTTTAAGAGTGACCTGAAGTTTTGCAATCCATTTTTGGAATTTTCAAAATGGCCGCCGTTTTAAAAAATGGCGGTTGTTGTCAGATCTCATTAATGGCCAGAGCAATTTCAATGAAAATTGGTATACTGATACAGCTAACTATTCTGAGCATTTTTGCCCAAAAAAATTGGGCGCGAACGACATTTCAAAATGGCCGCCATCCAAACACCAACCCCTTAAAAATGCAAAAATTTAAACATCATCCGATTTCGACGAAATTTGGTAGTACACATGTAGATTATGGTACCCTGAGTGTGCCACTACTTTTCAAATTTTTGTCCGACTTCCGGTTTTAAAATGGCTGCCGTTTTAAAGTTTTTTAAAAAATGGCGGCCGTTATCAGATCTCAGTAATGGCCGGAGCAATTTTAATGAAAATTGGTATACTGATACAGCTAACTATATCCTGAGCATTTGGACGCGAACGACACCATTTTGTGATGGCAGCCGTTTCACCACACTCCCCCCCCCCCCTAACGTCAACTTTGTCTGATTGCTACAAAATTTGATATGTAGGTAGATTTTAATGCACAAACTAAGAATATCCTGTTTATTTGGGGGTTTTCAACATGCACAAGAATATAGTGGCAATGGGGGTTCGTTTTGGAGACATTCTGTGTTGGCATCCCAACACAATCATATATAATTAAATCTTTGCTCTTATTCTTTAAACTATAAACTTTTTGGAGTTTGGAGACTCAGTATAACTTTAACACTCGCAAAAATGATTGATTAAATATTGCTTAATTTAACAAACAATAAATTAACGGGAATAGGGGTGGAACATCGGGCACACAATTTTTACTCACACTGACAAACTATGGAGTAATGGGTAGAAGCGGAAAATTCAGTCTTTTGTAGTGGCTAAAGGGAGCCTTCTCTTTCTCGAAAGCTAAAAAAGGTGTTTTTGCCGTTAAAAGCATTTTTCAAACACGTTACCTAGTACGGTAGCGCACAGGATTTCCTATTATAACCTGACAACCCGAAACGAGAGAGCCTCCCCTTTCCGCCACCCGGGACGTGGGTCGAGCACTTGTAACCTTCTCAGTATGATTCCAGCTTACACACTTTAGAAAGCATAATTTTAAAACACTTGTGTAATTTCCTATAGAGAATATCGATAATCTCTATTTTAGGATTTCTATAAGAAATCGTGCGATTTAAAAACTAGTTCATTATATATGCTGCGTTGACAACGTGGTTTGTCTTAGACTATACAAGCTTAAGTAAAAACGTGTTCATTCTAAATGAAGTTACTGACGTAATTCAAAGCACGTTAACCATAACAGTTGCGATGTTCACCTACACGTATAGAATTATACCGTGATTTCTCACGATATACGTTTGACTGAAGTTTAAATCGTAGGGACAGACGTTTACGGAAGAAAAATATGTCCTTTTTATTATATAGATAGAGATGAAATATCGAATTTTCCTAGTGTCATAAATCACGGTAAATCACATGTGAAAATTATCGTTTATTTTCACTCTCGGGTTTTTTCCCGCCAAAATGTCACTTGGTTTTGTACTATACAGATATTCATCCGCCTTTCATAAAATTTAGGATTAAGCATTAAAATTTTACGAAAACAATTTTGATCTATATAAATAAATAGGATAATCAATTGGGCATCGTGAATATCCAAAATATGATCACTCGTGCCGCATAAAGCATCAGATTAAACTCGTGCGCGGAACAAGTTCCGCGCACTCGTTTAATCAGATGCGTTATGCGGCACTCGTGATCATATTTTGGATATTCACTGCGCCCAATTAATTATCCTATAAATCTTGCTACTATATTGGTAATCATTTTACCCAAAATAAAATACTAAAAAATGACGGCAAATTCCATCATAAAATATTTAACTACACTTTTTAAACAGACATAAAAAAACTAAAACTAAAAAGAAAGTAATGTTAGTTGTTTTATAGCTGAATACAGCATTTATTCGAAACAGAAGTAGAATATATGAAGCAATCTCATATATTTTATCTCACGTGTTTTATCTTCACACTTTCGTTCATTCGAATAACAAGCGTATTGCTCAAAAGTATTATCTTTTAAAAATATTTAGCACAATCTATACTTTGCACAGTTAGTACTAGTTTGATACAAAGTTCTGAAAACGATAAGCATCTTTTTCTAATTTGAGCGTGTATCCGTATTCGGCATTGTACTTTGTACTTTCTATATCATTGTCAGTAGTTTAAAAGTAGCATTGTTGCATATTCTTAATTTTAATATATAAACGAAGAGTAAAAGTCTCACTCCACTGTCAGTCTACAGCACCATAATTACTTTATTTTATATTTATAGGGTGGACTCTTCGTGTATATGCTGATCAACAGTTATGTGGACAGATTAATCTTTACACTGGTCATTGTTAGTATTGTACCGGTTATTACTGGATACAGTAAGTTACTTACAGATAATTGTTCCTATTATGAGACCTAGCGTTAGGCATTTAATATCCGACATTAATGTCATTTATTAGTAGACAATAACAAATCACAGCTAAATGGAAAGTTTTAGTGCAAAGAACATTTCCTTGTTATTAACTTGATATTTAGAAACTATGTCGCGTCTCAGTTTTAATGGCGTTTCCGAATGTTGACCTATAAGGCCTCTCAGCGCGTCCCTAGATGGCGGATAGGGCGTGTCCTGTCGTTCGGGTTGTAATTCGAAAGGCCTGACCGCAGTACGAAAAATGTTTGGAGAGCGCATAATTCCACTTTTGTAGATTTCGAATAAGATAAGGATATCCAAAACCAAATGAAATGCAGTACTCATTTTCAGTTATTTGGTCCCTGCCATTAACAGAATGATTTTTTGTGTGTTCTAGACATGAATATAGATGAAATACTGCCGACTGAACGTTATGCAGCAGTATAAATAAAGCCGGTTTGAGTGCCCTGCAACGATTTGTTAAGAGAATAGTAGAGACCTTATTCAGATACTTACATTATAAAGCATAAGTTTATCGGAATACCTTTCTTGTACATCAGATTGCATAATAAACGTACAAAGGTACCAACGAGGTAACATCAGACTGCTAGACGTAATTCGGTACAGACTCAAACATTGTAGAATGAGGATAGAACATTTATCTCGTGTTGAACCAACAAGAACGGTATGATCTAAAATCACCATGTGGTTAGAAAAGTGGTGCAGTTTAATGGGAATTGTTATATTTACCTGTTTTGCGATAATATGAAAATTATAAACACAATACGCAGAAACTGCATCAATTTCAATGGCCACTAATTATTTTTAGTTTTGTACTTTCACTTTAAAATTGTGGTCGCGTAAACTAACTAAAACGTAAGTTTTTTTTTTAATTAACACATAACTCTGTCCATAAATATAGTTTGCGATATAACAGTTTATGACACGTCAAAAATACTTTTAAATTGAATTCAAATAACAATCGTTTGACAACGTAAACTAATTTATCTATATGGTATATATAGCGGGATTTTTTTGCCGTCGCATAATAAGCTTTACGGTCCTGAATAATTTATATAAAAAACAACAATAGCGTGTCATTTAGCAGCAGGTTTATCATGTCAACTTTGTTAACTGATTATTTCACGGAACTTCGTCGATCTGTCCACTATTGTCCCAGTAACCTATGTGAAAACCAGCATTTAACAAGGTAAGTATATGTTCTGTATATATTCTTGTTTTCTCTATACTTACTGATCATTATTCCTCTCGTGTAACAAACGTAGTGTAAAAGACTATTTTGATAGAGTCGATTGAATTTTCTTGCATATGAGCAGTTAAATTGTTACTATTTTTATTTTTCTGTATTTCGCTGCGTATCCTGCATGTAATTAATTTTTAGGTGTATATTACTTCATAAATAAGTTGAATAACTTTATGTAAAAAATGTTATCTTACATACATTGTTAAAACCTTCAATCCATTTCATATAGTTTGTAAAACAGCACACGCACTCTCCTTGTGATATAAGGAGTTAATGTGTTACGATAAGTACATTATAATTATGTGTCGCTTGTCCTTCATTTGTCCTCTGGTTCTGTATTTTCATTTGTCATTGTGATTATTCAGATTGACAGCGGTTTTGTCATCTTTCCATATAAAACGACTATACTGTCATTTTCATGATTTAATTGGTTAAGAATTAAAAGTCATCAATACATATTAAATAACATTAACTTTTGATCCTTGACGAACCTCGTCAGACCTTTTGTTTCTAACAGTTGTGAAATTCGGAGTTATCCCTAAAGATGAAACATCTTGTAAAAAAATTGTTTACTTACTGACAAAAACAAACAACTCTACAATTGACCAAAAATTAATTTTCTTACTTTTTAACCCACATGTAGAATACCTACCCAATGTGATGTTCTAGTACACTTTTGATCACACTCGATGAATCCGGTTAAAAACAAACCAAACTATTATTACACGTATATTGACATAAGGATAAGCCAACCAATCGATAGATTATTGTTTTATTACTTGTTTTCTCATTGGAAAAATTGCGTAGAAAACTAAGTTAAAGTGTCAATTTACCCCGCCCTTCTTTTGCAATGTACGTTGATTTCAATTAAAAGCGACCGCAAGAAATTACGTTCATACGAAATATGCGTGGTTACTTATACGTATAGAGCTATATTAATAAATAATGGAATAAAGTATTATGGTAACATATGTGAACATATGTCGGAGTAACAATTCTCTTTCCATCAGATAGTTTATAAACCACGCTTCAGTTAGTTTAGATAAGGAAACGGAAGTGTGTACTTTCAGAGGTCACAAATCAGGTGGGGTGACCCTTTGTATGAGTATGTATATAAAGACTGAGCAGTTACAAATGTTTTACATTAGCTTCACCAGACTTGGCGAAAATGGTTAGTTTTCGAACTCTTTACATTACATTAGAAATTTTTATTTTTTTATATTTCAATATTTTCCACGTTGTTTTTACTTTATTTTTCTCTCTTTTTATTTAAAAAATATATAAACACGTTATGTGTTTTTTATTAACCTCATACTAATTTAACAAAAATTATTATATTTTTTGTTCCTAATTTTTATTGACATAATTTTTCCCTTTTCATTTTCAGTTTGTACACTGTGTAAATTTATTCTTAATAAATTTAATTTTTCTTTGCAGATCCACTCAGTATTATTTGTATTTACGGCAGTATTTTGTCTCAACTTTTATCTGGCATATTCACGTTACACATGTTCACATTGTGATCTCATGGACGTTCCGATGGACAAGATACTAACGTATGCAAAAGTCTGTGCTATGTGCGGTGATTTATACGGTGGAGATATTGAAAACTGTTGTTTCTGCCATTCGAACATTAGAAATCTTTGTAGAGATGCATGTGGCTGAAGAGAACAACATTTATTTACAGACCAGGACAAAGTCAAAAGCCTTATTCCAGAATGAAAATTTCATGATGGACATGGCAAATGTGTTGCGAATGGTGAGAAGGAACAGATGACGCAGTTTGTTCATTGGCTGATGAAATGACTACCAGTAGTAAAACAACAGACGATGAAAAATAAACGACCAGACAGTTGTATACTGTAACAATAAAATTTTCTGTGGACTGTTAGTTTAGTTTTTTTTATAGATATAGTTAACTTTTACTGTTCAATGTAGGAATAATGTCAATCTTAAGTCTGCAGAATTGGAAAGTGTTAACATTCATCGAGTTTCGACGTTTATACACGTCTAATATTGTATGCGCCTGGGTCTCCTTTAATGTCACAAGTTTCAAGTTTGTAAATTCGCGTTATAAAACATTATTATAGATTTCTTCTTTTTGGTAAACTTAAGAGTAAATATAAAGGAAATACATTCAAACCAGTCTGTGAAATAACTGCAATTAAAGAAGCAATCGTGGCGTTAGAAGTAGTATACAGGGCTATAAATGGTATGTTTTGTACAGGTTTTTATTAAAGTGTAATTTGGAAACACATGTATGATTATGGTCATTGTCCTTATCATAAGAAGTGCGCTGTTATGAACTTGATGTTGGTTGGTCGCTAAATAGATTACAATCCCTGGTATGTGAGGAATTTTTTTGTAACTGTGGTTTCCGTATATTGTGGTTCTGGTTTGACAGGTGCGGACGTATTCAATATTTGGAATTGACATTATTTAGAGCATGTGTTGAACGAAATAGCAATGCAAGTCACGCTTGTTTTAAAATCCAGTTATATGTGGTTTAGACCGTTTCGATAAGCAGAACATAGACCGGCTAGAGTGTATTAACTATTAGCGTTCTATTTTACGCGATCGTTGTTTATGTTATATTTTTATTGAACGAATTAACCGCTGTCTAATATTAGATATTATTACGTTAAATATACATGCAGCTATTCTATCTTAGGGGTCGACAACAATGGGTATAACCAACACGAAATGATTTGCACGTTGTCATATGTGAAATTTTTCTTACATATTTATCTCGTGCTTAACCCTGATGGTTGCCATCAAGTTGAGTTCTCGTCTGTTCGTCTTCGTTCTTCTTGCATATGTTTTTATTTGATTAGCTTCTAAAGAAACGCATAGTCTAATAAACTAGACAGGAATTGTCCGTGTGTCTGTGTGTGTGTGTGTGTGTAGAGGGGTTCAGATTTTCTGGAAAAAACTGCTGCAAACGAGTAATTTCAATGAGTTTTAAACCGTCTTCTAATGAAACTTAGTTGCGAGAAATAAAATCGTTTGCACAAGGTGCCATGACTTGGAGATTGAAGATTTACAAGTTGGGTCAATTGTCTTAAACTATAAAATCAAGGTCGCTACAACATTTAACATTATATTCAATAGCGTTAAACACCATTAATCAATCAATCAATCAATCTACCATTGCAATGCATGCATGTTTGGCATCCTACATTTACATTACATTAAAAAGCGTCGATGGATGACCCTACGGATCCTCTTCGTGCCTAGTGGCACATAAGGCTGAATGCGCTATTGAATATATATTGATACAAGAATGATAACTCTAATCACGAATGACGTATTTGATGGTTACAATAGCCTAATTATTTGTTTACATCACACCGGGGAAATTTTTACACCAAGATAGTATACAGAAAAAAAATACACGGAGGCATCTGATTGGATGTTGAGACTTGAAAATAGCAGAATTTAAAACTATAAACATTATTGATTGAAAATGTTCGATATTTGGGCGGATATATTTAAGACCCTGGAAAACCGAGCTTAAAAGAATTAAACCTGGAGGTTAAAATATCAGTGGCATTTCAGTTCCGATTATTTTAAGCCACAATTGCAGTCATTTTTTGCCGCAAAATCTATTATAGTATTTTGCCAATAATGATGATTTACATTTTAACTGTTTTTAACTTGTGTGAACTTCGAGTTTTTTGCACATATGATCGTAATTGAGTGGCGGTACCATATGAAAAATGCATTGCAAATAATTGCGCTTCTGTACCTAATATTTCCGAGAGTTATTAAAGATCAGTGTTCTACAAATTTAGTCATAAATGCGTCTTTCACTCGTAAAATGTTTTTATCGAAATAGGGTTAAATTTAAATATTAGTATATATTTTAACACACAAAAATAAATACTCCCCTGTTTAATAATTGTGTTGATGCACTAAATTGGTAATGTTTGCATTAGTACTCATCCAACAATTTATATGGTTTTTTAATCGTGGTATAGGTTTTAATTATATGTAAACTGTATGTCAATACCGTTTTAAAAGAAAAATATACGACGCAGCATAACAAATTACAGTGAGGTAAGGCAACTTTGGAAACAGAACTATAATACCCATTTCTTATTAGCTGCAGTTTCAAAAGTATCTATTTTAAACAAAATCATTTTCTTTATGTCTTTTTCGGGAGGTGGTGGTTACTGTTACAGTAGCACTATTCAACATGGTTTTTGATACATTGCCGTTCTTCTTGACCAAGTTTGCATTTCTATTGATCAAGCTATACACACAGTGCCTATACATCAGCACCATTACTTACCTTTGTAAACCGAGAAATTACGTTTTTCATTAGCAGATCAAATATTTCTTTTTTGTTTGTTTCAGTTAAACAGGAGTCACTCTATCTACCTGTTGAACGTGCTTTTATGAGTGCGTGGTATGGTCTGGCTTCACTAATTTCAGCAGTAAGAATTAAATAATGAAATTTTAAAGTTATTTATGTAGACTGCATCTCCTGTTTATGTAGTTCAAATATAGAAGAGTGCCGCGTGGTTGGCGCATGCTGATAGTTGAATGAATTTTATGTCTAGACATTCCCATGATCATTTGTGCAATTCTATTGACAAAAATGATGTATGACATCTGTTGTCAAACAAGATGTGCCACCCACAACCTACAATCGCTAGTGGATTAACGATTACTCTATTCAATATTTAATGTACAGAGAAAACCATAGAACATAATGTTACCTTTTTTGTGAAGGTTTTTTATCTCGGGGTATTGACCTACAGTCAATCGTAAACTCATTGTCCATAAGAAAGAAATAATTATTACACCTTATGCAAATGACGGATTTCGATTAGTTGATAAACGGAGTAGTTTTTTATATTTTGACAATTTTCGTCTTTTTACACAAATATACATCATTCATGACGCTCGGATATGATTGAGATTCCCTCATCTGCCATGATATTTAGCAACTTTTATATTCCTGTTTTTCGTGTTTTTAACATAGCGAGCTTTAAAAAGGGGCTATTTGGTTTGTTCTGTTTCAGTTTGAAAACCCTTAAAATTTATCAATTCAGAGATTTTTGGAAGTGCACTAACAAACAAGAACTCGACAAGTTTATAGTAAATCACATGAAATCCACTTAAAACTAAGAATAACACCTGACTTTATATATCCTTCATTCCTTTAGTTTTTTTTGTTCGAAGCATCAACCTAATTAAAATCTTAGGCAAAAAGGGGCATGGGCAAGTGAAAGATTTAATTTTAATTAGATTGGTTAAAGCAATTGATTTTGTGTTAAATGAAATACGATAATATTTATGACAAAATCTGTAATGTAGTGAAAATATTAAGCCACTGTCCCAAGTAGACTACCTTTTATTAAAGTCAATCATTAAGTAAATTAATCTAAAATGTATCTGTTATTATTAACACCATTATAAACGTTTAACGTCATCTGCAAGAACCTAAAAAAAAAATGGAAATTTGTTTCTCAAGTTTAACTTTGTTTTTCAAAGGGCATGATGATCTACTACTTTGCCGTCTATGTATATCCTGAATCAGTGTTGAGTTACGATGAACAATGGGCAGAAAGAATTGGTTGGGTGATTTCAATATCACCTATAACATTTTGTATGATCTTTGGTGCAGTACATGCAATTTATAAAGAAAAAGGAAACTTTAAACAGGTATTATTAAAACTTGAAATAAGTATTATGACAAATGTAACGGATTCTTTATTATTATACATGCATCACATGTTACACTGACTAGTAATTACTCTAACACTCTAACAGGTACAATCTAACAATGACAACACAAATAAAATGTATTCGCACTATTGTAGAGTTTGTTTTTATTAGAAGTGCCAAATGTTGCAATCTCTCTGCCACATTGTGAGTTTGTGCGAAACTTAAAAACAAAATACATAAATATCATAGTAAAAAACAATCGATAAAGTCATAAAACTACTAACCATTGATGAAGGATTTCTTTATTGTGTCGAATTGATTTCATCAGGAAAAAACAAAGTTAGTAAGAGGTATTAGCGAAGAATTTAATGCTTAACAAAATACAACATAAACAATAATGTTCTTCAACCAGAAAAAACCATTATGTTTCAGAAACATGCAGTGAACTTTACATTAAACGGTAACTAATCCGATTAACTTAAATGACATATAGGATCTAACACCGGTGGGAGGGCAAGACGGAAAAATCTCAGACACCCAAGTGAAAAGATTTCTGGTCTCCAAGAGGCTCTGCCGAGTTGGAGACCAAAAGAAATCTTTCACGAGGGTGTCTGAGATTTTCCCGTCTTGCCTTACCACCAGTGTTTGATTCTATTTCTCACTAATTCCTTTAAAAAATCCGTTTCTGTTCTGTTGGAAGATGGCAAAAACAAATAGAGTTATCTACCTTGAACGTAATCTCCAGTGTACACATGTTGCGTCACAGTGTTTGTTTTGATGTTTACCGCTATCATATAGTGTATAATTTGGGTCATGGAAGCTCAGATATGTTGTTTTCATGTTAATATTTAAAAAAAACATAGTAAACCAACACAACTAAAGCAAATATTTTATAATTTGTATTGCTGAACCGACAGTTGACATCACAATACATTTTTACGGGAAAAGGAGCGTGAAATTCTTATCTCACCCACGGGTTGAGACAAGGATATCTCAACCGGCTAAAAATAGGTACCACGCTGTCTCATTAGTGAGAAATTTTATTCATTGTCTCCACAAATCGAAATAAGAATTTTCAATTTTCGAATACAAAAAAAAAACATATCAAAAAGACCAGGAAAAAAAGCAAAGAACAAAGTGCAAAGTTTTATGTATGTTGCGATAATATTCTCACAATTATTAAACTTTTTACCGAATGCCGAATAAGTATTTTAAGACAAATTAATGCCCGAGTATTTACATTATTTTTGTGATGCACCACGAAAATATTACCAAAATCTCTTCTCTATAATATCATTGTATTATAGTTGTCATTTGTTGGGTAGAACCATCCTCACAAGTCAAGGTTTCTGTGTCCACATGTGTCCACGAAACCCTGACAAACTTAGCTAGGAAATTCCTGGGCTAGAAGATTTTCGTATGACGTCAATCCTTCAAAATATCAACCAATGAAATTGCTTGAAAGAAGCAAATGTTTGGCAGTATACATTTTTACTCATTCTTGAGTTGGAAGAAAACGTAACGCAAATAATAAATAACGCGGTAATAACAAACTATTAACACTACTGAACAAAATACACTGATTTTCACTTGGTCTATGCTACACATCCGTTTGGTTTATTTACAATCGACATCGGGATATCCCCTAACTAAGATGTGAATGAAACCGATCTTTTGATTGGATACATCACGGTATGATGTAGCCAATCAAAATAGTGACTTCTAGCCCTGGAATTTCCTAGCTAAGTTTGTCAGGGTTTCGTGGACACATGTGGACACAGAAAACCTGACTTGTGAGGATGGGGTAGAACGCGATGTAAGTTAACTATAATTAAAAGCTATTTTTAGAAACCACTATATTCTATGAAGTGAGATTAAAGCTAGTTGTTTTTTTTTTTGTGTTCATTAATGCTTTGGTGTGGTTATAACGTCTAAACAAAAATTGAATGCTATTAAATTAAGGTTTACGTGTATGAATACCTTATTTAATAATTTACTCCCAGTTGAATTGCGTGCATTTACGTTACACAGTACGATTCAAGTCAATAATTTCGTTATTATTGGGCTTTGCCTACGAATATTTACTTTATATTTGTGTGAATAAGTAAACATAATAATTTAATTTTAAAATATTGATTTGTGTTAACTAAGTCATTGGCTGTTTTCTAGAGATGCATCCAGGCACTGAAACCAGACAGTTTACATGCAACAGATAGTATAACAGAGGAAAGCAACAACACGGGATTTGCATCATCCAAATCAACAAGTGATTCGGTCATGGAAATTAAACATGACATGGATTCAAAAGGTTTTACTCCGCTGCAAAAGGCTGAAACAGAAATTGTAATGCGACCTCCAGAGTTTTCGGAGGTTGTCAAGGTCTGACAAAGTGTACAAATCTTTGAATTTAGTAAGAGTACACGCTAGCTTTGACAATCTGAGGAGGTTGTGAAGTAATATTGTTTAGTTTTGTGTTATGCTAGTTACAATATTGTTTATTTATTTTTATGAAGAGACCATCAACATGTATTTGTTAAAAAATTAAAGAACTTAAATTAATTAGTCGTATTATATTGATGATGTGGAAGCGCATTTCCCTGTTTCAAAAGGAATGTATCAAAACGTGTCTATAGGCGACATTATTTGTTTTTGATCGAGTATGTAATAAAGAACACTTTCTGTATTATTGATAATTATCTTATATGTCCAATATTAGTATTTAAAGCTAATTGGAGAAATTAAGTTTTGTTATTCGAAAAAAATGAATGAAATCACTTTTCAACGTCTTTGTTATTTGTCAGTATGGTACTTTGTTTTAAACTCGTTTCAAGTGTAAAATTATATTTTTGCAATATACATTTTTCTTAAATAAAAAGTGTATTGTCACAGAAAAGTTTATTATAGCAGTAATTGGACGCGGATGCAAGTGGTTGTATTTTATCAACAACTGAATTATTAAAAATAGCTTGATCACACATCGATTTCTTTTAAGAACACGTTTTGCTTCAGATTCATAAAGTCGCACTAACATAATTTTAAACCTTATGCGATTTTGTTGGTGTCAAATTTTGTACTAAGTGCCGTAGTAAAAGTGAACACCATTGCAATAAAACGCAAATTAATAAACAGAAAGGATTGCACAAAAATTATAGCTTGCAACGCCCCATTGTGTACTGTAGAATAAAATTGCAAACGTCCGAATGTTCTAATTTATATTTCTTTATTGTATCGATACAATTTATTTCTTTGTATAAAGAAAATTGTGCCATAAAAATACACCTTTTATAGCATTATCTCACATAAAAGCCAACATTGATTTTACAAAATAATATATTAAATGAGTATTATAATACTATATGTTTAAATATTATGTGATCAGTGCCGTTCGTAAACACATATGGATACCGGAATCCTATTATAGCATAATGTATATTAAGTTTTGTGTAAGCATTTTTTATGTTGAACATGTTTTTATCATCATTTTATAATATAATCATTACATACCTCAGTCGTTATTGTTTGCTGTATTATGTCAGTTTCCTGTAAATGTCCAAAATAAATTGTTATGGTGAAAAATAATAGTTATTTTTTTTATCAATATGGACTATATACAAAAATCTTTATACGTTATGAACGATATCCTGTCATAATGTGGTTGATCATACATGATGACTGTTTAAATATACATGACTTTCATGTATACAAAACTAGTCTTAATATTTTTACTTTTTACTTAAAAAATTCTTTCTAAAGTCGAAAATGAAAATGGTAAGAACAAGCCATCCATATAAAGTGAATAAAAAAAAATTACTATATTGTTACGTCATAGAGCTCTTTAGCACTCCAGATGGACAAACCAATAATATTAATTGTATAAGGTTTTAATGTTATCATGAGATATCACTCTTTGGCGTTTTTACCGTGTTGTACCCAGATGCTTTCCACAATGTTTAAATGTGTACATGTGTGGAAACTTTAGCCAAAGCTTTATCCCCCCTGTTACCTTCGTGTAAGTGGAACATCAGCTGTTTTTATGGAGTTTTCATGTGTGTGTTTTAAATACGTGTACACGCATTTTTAAGCCTTCAATAGATGAATAGACAAACAAACAAAAGTGACTTTACGTGTGCCATTTGTATGCGTTATATTACATTTTTGGGGCAAAAGATTAAACAGAAATTATTTAAAAAAAAATGTATCTGTGCTTAAAATAGCGGATCGCAAAAGCATAAATGGGACAGTTCATCTGAGACTTTTTAATATGAAAAACAGAATGTATGCTTGTACATTATCCTTTAAGTTTTACGCGGTCTTCCGCAGTACTGAAATAATATTTTTCAACAGAATTCACGGATGTTTTAATCTAGAAAGTTTCCTTTATTTTTTATACATTTTTCTGAATATAAGGATTATAAGGAACACCACGTGACTAAAAGCAGATATGTGACTTTACTGCTGCAAGGGAAATAATCCCCACGGGATATAACGTAAATCAGCATTCCAGAACTATAAACTGACAAGATTAAAACCTTGTATTTCAATTTTTGCATTATAAAGGTACTATTATTGTCAGGAAAATTTTTCGAATGATAAAGCTGCTTGTTTTATATGTATAGTTTTCTAATGGTTTATCTTATTATGTTTTACCAAAGGAGAGCGAATATTTCATATAGGATTCTTAGGCATATGACGTTGTTTTTGTTTGGATATATATAAATGAGGCAGAGCTGAATGATTTACTTTATTAGGTTTGTACAACCATTCCAAACAGAACAACATACTTATCAACGAATCATTTCTTCTCGGTCGGCTAACAACATGAAGCATACATTTCTTATAATATTCACTTACATGTATCACCCAAAATTTTCAAAATTTAGGAATACGATAGTTAAAAAATACCGAACACCGATGAAACTGTTAAAAAAACCAATCCACAAATCTAAGCCCGATAACCGGCAAACTCTAGAACCAACAACCAACATAAAGCAACTACAGCAATGGTCCTGACTTGGTACAGGCGGGTTAAACCAGGTTTTATGGCATGCCAAATCCCCTGTTTCCATTACTGTAGAATGGGAGTTGTTTAGTTGATTAAAATAGATAAATAGGTGTATCAAACAATCATCGTAGCACGATCACTGTACACTGAATCAAAATTGGGCAAACTGTCTGCAACCATATTTTTAAACGAGATTTTTCGACAAGGAAGTTGTATCTATAATAAAACTTATTAAAGGCGCGGACGAGTCGTGTTTTCTTCTAATCTTGGTTTATAAGTTTATCCCGAAGAAATAGGTGACATTTGCAAAAATCGGTATACTCGCTGCAAGCTCTTGCATACCTAATCAATTGAAAAATATAGACACCGTATGCAGGAGAAGCTGGAATATTGCTGCATAGGTGAGGAAAGTTTACAATTTTGAAATTAAAATCGTCTCGTTTGTCACAAACTATTGTGCTAAGATGACCGTTGGTGTCATATTCGAGGCGTGTCTAAAAATGAGTTAGATTAAGATGTTTCTGTGGTTTCTTTAATTTCTAGTTCTGAAGGATGTATTAATGGAAGCCACTCAGCAAATTGAGTGTTGTTAATTGAAAGAACATCATCAATATATCTATATGTAAAATGAAAGGACATAGCTTCTGCTTTCTTCTTGTCTTTAATAAAACGTCGAGAAATTACGTTTCATAAGACTACAGGAACAAATCGGCAAGTAGTGGGGCAAAGTTTGTACCCATTGGAATTCCGATTGTCTCTTGAAAAACACATCCTCCAAAACGAACAAATATGTTGTCGATAAGAAAATCTAGCATACTACAAACCTGTTCTTTGCTGTAGCATAATTTTCCTTTAAGTTCTTTAGTAGAAAAAAACGTATTGTCGTAACCTTAAACTACATATTTGTGTAACCTTAAACTACATATTTGTGTAACCTTAAACTACATATTTGTGTAACCTTAAACTACATATTTGTGTAACCTTAAACTACATATTTGTAGGCATATGTGGAAGCAAAGGCTTTATGCATGATTTCCTTCAGACTGGATTTTAGTTTTTCGTGCGGCAAGGTGGTATAAAGAGTTGAAAAATCAAAGGTTCTAACAGATGTAATTTTAGATATCGTTCTTGATTTTATACTTTCCGAAAGTTCTGTTGAATTTTTAAGAATCCAAATATGATTAATATTACTTCGCGAATAAACAGTTTCACAGAATTTTTGCTATCCTTCTTTCACTGCAGACAATATCTTAGTCAACCGTTTTGACAACTCTTTGGTAGAGCATGTAGATGACCCGGCTATGTATCTTTCTTTGTAAGGATATTTATGTATATTTAGTAATACTTGTCTCAAAGTGTTCATTAAAAATGTTACACACCATATTTGTGGTAAAATATTGTACTTTCTATGTGTTTTGTTCTAATATCATTGAAAACAAATAGTCCCGAACAATTATAAAAATAAAAACACAGTCAATAACGCCATTTAAATACATAACTGTATATTTTGTAAAGAAAGTACTATTCGAGCAAAATGAGAAAAATCTTAAAGGAATGCAGAACACTTTCACTGAAAATAATTATTTGTCAATGAATGATCTTAAAATTCGCAAATTTTCCGAATTTTTATATATTGTCAAGCAATTGTTATGCATTTTATTGATGGAAATAAAAATAAGGGTCTCTGAGTTAATTTTTTGTCTATTGGGAAATAACTGGTAAAAAAGTGCAAATAAATGGTATTTTGTCAAAATTATATCCCTTATTAAAAATTTCATTTTCATCATTTTTGCCAATACCTAACTCATTTATGCGAAAACTTTTTATTTCAACCATTAATAGATTGAAGTAATATTATAGGTATAAGACTTTCATTATTATTTTAAATTTTATGTAAATTAAGAGTTAATAATGAAAGAAATTATTATTAAATATGCCATAAATGTTCTATTTTGAAATTTTCACAAAAATGGCGGATGGTGTCCTGAATTCCTTTATATCATGGAACGGTTACAATTTACAATGATAACTAGTATTAATTTAAGATTCGTGACAAAATGATACGTTTACAATAATAGATAATAGCGGGAGTTGGCAGAAACCAATCTCAAATAACACAGATAAATAGCAAAGAAACCGACCGAACAACAATAGCCGAAAGTCAATTGACAAGTACGAATACGGATACAGACAAATATATACAGCGTAAAATAAACCCCAAAACACAAAAACAGAAAGTGAACAACCCGACCCCAATGAAAGCCATGGATGCACTGGACAAGCAAGCAGTGCCTGCCTATAATTAGACACCCGTCTGGAACCGACCTTTGGTGAACAATAATAAGCCAAACATAAGCTCGAACTTCTTGTGGTGCGACAGACATTTCTTCTTGAACAGGGTCTAATGCACTTATTTTGCGTGGTGACTCGGTGGTTGAGTGTTTAAGGTATTTAATCATTTATTATAAATGACTTGGCCTATCAACACTTAGCTGGCAGTGTACTCCACTTAAACATTAGTTGGCATGGATTACGAGTTTCCTGTCGAAAGTCTGGGGTTTTTACCAGGTACCCGGCTTCATTTCACAATACAATCGAAAGCCATGAAATATCTCTTGCTCTAAGTCTCATTCAACATCATTCAAATATCAAAACATATTTCGAGACCCTAGAAAATGACTTGTTCAAATAAAGCTTATACTTTAAAATGATTTTACGCTACGTGATAATGCAAAAAGGTATTTTTATCCTAACAGTGCCTTGGTTGGGGAAAATTCGACGGTTTATGTATGGAAGAGATCCAATAACATTAATGTAAACGTCATTACTAAAATTTGAAAATTGCCGCCATCCATTCTGTACAGTGAAGTTTCCATGAAAATGCTCGAATGGCTACTTACGCTCCTTGTTTTTTTCATATTAAAAAACCCTTCTGTCAAATTTTATCCTTCTTCTGGGACTTGCAAAAACTTTTTGGCTTTGAGCGGAGTGCCAATAGCGTTTATATATCTAACAAATTATTATAAAAAAAGTAGGACAAATAGCTTGTAAATAAAGATTACCAAGTCGTGTTAGACCGATTGTATACCGGCTCAGGAATGAACGTTTCTTCTCCTCCCGAGACGTGGATAGCTTCCGTGGATGTAGCGTCATGATTTGGGCGGCGATCTCTAATGACCGTAAAACTGAAATGGTACATGTAATTTAACGGCCAAAAGGAACAGAGATGAAATTCTTCAACCTCATCTAATGGGCGTAATTGACTGATAGAGGGAATTGTTACAACGTTAGGCCTCACAGTTCGCAGCTCAAGATAGTTATACATGGTACTAATTTAAACGTGACGCGAATTTTTTTTTAATATGATAAACAGGCGTTTATTTACCAATCTCTAAGGAATAGACTGTAATTTTAAAATTAAAACCCTTTTTCTGAATATCTTTATTTGTTCTTGTAAAATCTTTATCCATAATACATGTACCAAAATCATAAAAAATCCAAATTATAATTTTTTTTTATTACTTTCCGAACAAGAGTTACTAATACTTACAAGTTATAATATATATTTGGCTTACACAGGTTTAACAGTTGCTATATTATTTACTGTAGGTGTTCAATCACTGACGTGATAATTCGATATTTAATGTAACACGTATATTAAAGTCCTCGGTGAACGTTGCATACGGGTATTAGTAGGCTAAAGTATTTTATATAAAATCGTTGTTTCCGTGTGCATACAAAATAAACATTAAAAATGTTGGAAAAGTAAATTTTTAGTTTTGGTAATTTCTAAGTCCGCATCTATTAAAAATGTTTTGTCAGGTTATAGTGTTTGTGTAGTAAGATGTTTTGCATTCCAATTTCTGTATGCTGTTTCATGACCGTATCTTTCATTACAACTCTATTATCTTCCTTGTCGTGCATACACTGATACATCATCATGCCGCATCAATGATGGACAATAATGAATACAGTCTGTGGACAATCTGTATTATTTAAGACTATAAATATTGGACATCTGCTTTTTGTTTTGTTTTCAATTCATATAATAGTTTTGTCGCAAACAAATAATTAACCACGAAAACACCAGCCCGCGACTCATCTAAAAGCATAATACTAAGTACCAAGACAAATTAAAAGTTAATGGTTTGATAAGACAATAAAACAGACAAAACAATGAATAATAAGCTTTTTTACATCGTGAACGATACCAATTTATTTTTGTATATATGGGCAAGTCAATTTCATATCAAGGAAAGACAGAATAGCATAGGTATCAAATGTTTGAAAGATTGTTTAAATTAGTTCCTTAAATAAATTCATGATGTCAACAATTATATTTATTTATAATAGTAATATTATCATGGGCAATGTTTGTGTAAAGTAGCTATAGCTCTAGCGTAACGTATAAATTGAGATAGATATATTACATAAGCTGGTGAGGATAGAGTGCTTGCTGTAAAGGTAGGTAAGACCACGTTAGAAGAAATAAAACCAACCACTTTCCATCTTTTGCCTTAGATTTTATGTTTTTCATGGTTGTTCGTTTCCAGAAAATATATCTTAATAACAAGTTGAACTTTGATGGTTGGTGGTTTCTTTAATTTCCAACTCCGTAGGGTGTTAACTGTCATTAACTGTAATATTATTTGAGTAATAGTGCCTGTTTTTATCGCAATATGAAATAAAAAGACTATGCTTGGGTACACAAGAAGTTTCCATGTGAATGACCAGACTATTTTGACTTACTTTTCAGTAATTTTCTGTTTGTTTTTTTAGCGGTTTCTATATTAAATTTTCTGTAGGTGTTCCTTTGCACCTTTGCAGAGGTGATAATTAATGTAACACGTACATTTAAGTGTGTGATAAAGTTGTAAACGGAATCAGACCAAAGTATTTTGTTTGGGATTTTTGCGTACGTGCACATACAAAATTTTGTTTAATTTATTTATGATAGATATGTTTTTACAATAGCCAAACGTGTAATTGAAAAAAAGCTATACCTATTGAGATAAATATATAACATAAGCTGGTGAGGGTGTTTGCAGTAAATGTAGATGAAGATCACAATAAAAAAAATAAAACTAACAATTTCCAATTTTTGTCATATATTTTATGTTTTAATGGTTGTCAATTTTGAGAAAATCAATAAGATGAACTTTGATTGTTGGTGGTATCTTTTATTGCCAATTCTGTGGGATGTAAAATGTCACTAATTCTAATATTATTAAGTAAATTGTGCGTCATCTATTTATAGCAATGTAAAATTAAAAGACTGTGCTTGGGTGCACAATAATTTCCCACGAGAAAGTCCGGCTTTTGCTCAATTACTTTTTCAGTAAATGTTGTTAGATTTTTTCACAAAATAATCCGATAACCCTTCCGGTGCCAACCTATCTTTGTAAAGGCAAACAACATGCATTGCCAATAAAACTGTTTATACTTGTTTCGCGTTCAAAATCTAACGAGGTAATTTATGCTGGTTTACATGAGTTTCAATTTGAAACCTGACGTCTGTAAATAACATTACATTTTGAAGATTTGTAAAGTATATTGGCTTAAAACAATTACATGTTTGTTGTCTGTTGCAGTGTCTCATATGGTTCAGACGCGAAAGGTATTGTAGTTATTTAGGTCAAAGGTCTAATTCATGTTCGCCATGGATGAGTTGGGTTATATAATTTTTCATATGAGCCTAAAGATTGTTTTCGTTATGGACTTCATTGGACGTTGACGACGAAACATTGACTGAGGCTCGAATGGGTGGAGTCCTTTCCAAAGGATCAGCCAACCGGACGATCCATTCTCTTACCACGATTAGCAAATTTTTTTGCAATTTCATTTTAATGCTTTTACGTGCTTCAGATGGTTAGATATATTTTTTCGTATAATTCGGCTAAGGCCGAATTTTACTGCCGTTATAATCCGAAGTTAGTTTAGCGATTTGTCGGTTTAACGGCAAAATTCAGTCCTATTGCTCGTAATGTTGCAAATAAAAAAATTCAAATTTCGTTTTATTTATACAAAATTCAAACATAATATTCATCTTCTTTAACTTATTAAAGCTTTAGACATTGTGAAACAGGAAACGATCTTTATTGAAGAAATTTCTGTTTTCGTCTTTGAAGATGGACGTGGAAAATGCTATGTTGATCATTTTCCCGTATATGGATAATGTAACCTAATTTTATTATAAACGTGCTAATTTGCATACTATACCAACAATTCCGTAGTAAGAATTCCTGTAATGTACATATGTATTACCCAAGATGCAACACGCCATTCAGTTTCGGGTTTCTCAATGTTTTTCATGTAGTAAATGTATTCAAAAAGAGACACGAATGTCAATTAACACACAACGCACAGCGAGTTATTAAAAACGGCAATATCATCATGTATCAATAATGATTGATTTTAAACACGAAACCGATCAAAAAAAAAATGGTGACACTGTCAAAGATATCAAGATCGACCACGTCTGACTGTATATGCAACTTCTTTTGGACATCAAAGTGCCGGGAGAGATTCAGTCCCGCTCTGCTACATTACGAGTAATGGGACTTAATTCGTACTCTCTCCAAAAGGGTACGATTATTCGTTCTATTTTCTGTTTTCTGTTTTCCTCAGAGTCTAGATTATTGTTATAACATAATAATGATGAGAATGTAAATATCAAGTAACTATCGAACGTGTTATATTGTTACATATTAACAATGATAACCAGTATTATTAATTAGTACTTACTGACTTTTGTTAAAACAAATGTGTTAAATGGCAAATAAAAATCACGACTATTTATTCCTAACAAAATTAAATAACAAAATATATATCTGGTTCACGGTGCCGCAGCGGTTGCTATATCATTTATCGGCAGGCGATTATTCACTGAAGTTATCAGTAATATTATACATGTAACTGAATCCTTGGATGATTCAGCAATGAAATATGTGTACAGGTATCACAGATATGCATTATTCTTCACGTATACATTATTAACGATTTAGCCTGCTAATAAATTATGGAAAAGTTAATTTTTGATTTTTGCTGATTTGTAAATTGTAGGACAACAAGCTTGTTATAATATAAAATCTAAGAATTTAAATCATTTTTGAAATTTCAGGGAAGCAAATTTAGACAATGACTATATCAATGAAAGAATCAAAGATGTTCTTGTAAGAATTCAAGTGGGACTACTGGGCTAGTGATACCCTCGGGGGACTAACAGTCTACCAGCAGAAGCTTCAACCCAGCATTAGCAAATAGAATGGCATAAAAGATACCAACGTTAAAAAGTTTTCTACTCCAGACGCGCATTGTGTTTGATCACGACTCATCAGTAGCGCTCAAACCCCCAATATTTATTTATATTTTAATATTTAAATGATTAGGATGTAGAACTTTAATCATAAAAACTATAAGGCGTCATACCAAATCCTGCTAAATTTATACTTTGAGATAGAATTTAAATCATTTTTTAAATTTCAGAGCAATTAAATTTAGACAAGGACTATCAATAAAAGGATCAGTCATAATCTTATCAGCACCGAAGTGTGACTACTGGTGATACCCTCGGAGACAAATTCCCCACTAGCAGAGATAGCGATCAAGTAGTTGTAAATAAAATGAAATGCTATCAGAGATACCAAGGTTACAAAATTTACGTTGCCATATTCGTTTTTCGTCTAATCAAGACTCACCAATGACGCTCAAATCCAGACAATACTTGCAATTCTTGATTAAGAGGTGCTTTTGGTGCTTTAATCATAACAATTCCAAGACGTTATACAATATACGGCTAAGATCGTCTACACCTTAGATTTTTCCGATTTTCAGCGCAGTAAATTCAGACATTGACTATATGAAGGAAAGAATCAATGATATACATGTCCAAACGAATTATACGTAAATGTAGACATAACGCAGGTACATTTAGGATGTTTTGAGTTGAGGTCATCAATATTTATTTTCATCAATCTCGCTTGTATTTGAGCATCTTTCATGCAATGGGTGCAGTTTTTGTGTACAAAACTAATGCAAAACCCTCACCTTGGTAATAGTAAAGTATATTGCTAATATTACGTCGTTTCCTTTATTCACGAATTTCATTTTTTTAATTGTTTGTATTTTTCTTCTATCTGTTGTACATGAACAGGTTGAATAGTAGGATTTGCAGAATCAATCATGGTTCATATTTAGAAGATTATCTGTCTATAATTCTATTTTACAACATACATTCGGAAGTGTGTGTGAAGCGACACAAAATATACTTTTGACTGAATGCTATGGATTCCAAGACAGTTGTGGGAAGTGGTTAACGATGTTTCTGCAATTGCTTAACATTTCCTAAAAGTGTCGCTTAACTGAGATAAAAATAATGTCACGTCAGTATCGTTTTAATTATTGAATAATTGAGAAGTAAAACACCGTAAGAGCACAGTACTTAACAAAGGTATACAGAAAAATAGAAAAGAAAATCGACCGAACAACAAGAGCTAAAAGTCAAGGGACAGTTACAAATCCGGATATAGTTAAACATACACAGCGCAACACAAAAACTCAAAACACAAAAACAGGAAGAGAGTAACCCGAACCAATAAAAACCATGAGTGCATTCAGGTGCTCAAGACGAGTAAGCAATATCTGTCTCTAATTAGACACCCGTTGAGTTACTCATTGTCATTTCTAGGAAAAAGTCAAATCCACGAATAGTAAACACTACAGCGAAAATGTCTAATCGTATTTGAGGGATTGATTTCCCATAACGATCAATTAAGTCATAGTGAGACCATAGAACTTTTGTAGAGATAACATCAACCTAGGTACAACAATGCCTTGAATCGGAATACCAATCGCAGGATCTGGAATAACGTATAAGTTCTGAAATGTACACACCATACGCTGAAGCCGCTGGAATGTTCATGTCATGTCGATGAACGTGAAATTGACAATTGGAAAGTTGAAGTTGTCGTAGAGTCCAGTTTGTAGTTTTTCCGAGTCTATTTCTAGAAGTAGGTCTAAGTAAGAGGCTGACCTTAGTGTATCGGTGGTGTCGTTAATTTTCAAGCTCAATAGGGTTAATTGAATGCAAACAGTCACCAAATTTAGCATTGTTGAGGGACAAAACATCATCAAATATAGCGGAATGTGAAATTAAAGGTCTGGGACAGTGTCTTTTCTTTCTTCTTCAGCAGGCCTTCTAGGAACTCAGTCTCATAAGAGTACCAAAAAAAAACAGGTCGGAGATGAGAGGAGCAACTAGTACCCATTTGAATACAACCAGTCTGTGGAAAAACATGTTCTCCAAACATAACGAATATGTTGTCAATCAGAAAATCTAACACATGACATATTTGGTACTCAGTATATTTAGTATTTGATTTAGAGTCATTGATGACGAAGAAAGTTTTGTCATGGCTAATTACCAGGTATTTATATATCGTCCCTTTTTAAGTTTTTGTTGAAAATGCAGCGTTTAATAAGATATTTCCTTGCGAAATAATAACCGTGCCGGAAAATTTGGAACACTAACACTTTTTGACAGCATAAACTGTCATAAATTGAACCATTAATAACGTAATAGTATGTTCAAACAAAATGATTGTTGGCCATGACTTTATGGAGATTTTAACACGGGAAAGCGGTCTATTCGTTAAATTGGTATGCATATAATTATGCGCGCCTGCGATGTGTACAATTGAGAATACATTTTCTGCCCAGGGTAAAATCTACTAGAAACAGTTGCTACTATAAGAAAAACAGCATGAAAACTGAACAAACAAAAGCCCAATATTCAAGAGGCGATTAAAAATCCGGATTAGACAAAGAAAAACAAAACGAAACAAAAGGCAAAAACACAAAAAGAGAGAGCGAGCGAGTCACCCCAAACCAAATACAAGCCATGGGTGCACTCTCTGTTCCGGACGAGTAAGTGGTGCCTTCGCTAATTAGATACCAGTTGAGCTAATGAGGAAAAAGTTGAATTAAGGAATTAGAAAGACTATATACGACTCAGCGAAAATGCCCAATTGTAATTAAGAGATGGATTATCTCTAACAATTAATTAAGTTATGGTGACGGCTAAAGACCGTCGAAAAGGATAACTCTTGTTTGAGTAGGTTTGTACTAAACAGCAGTGACCGGTGTACATAACTGGAATATCGATCGTACCATAACGAATAAGTTGTGAAATGAACGCAACATACGCCGAACCTCCTGGAATGATGCTATAGATGAACATAAATTTTACAACTGGAACGTCATCACGTTTGTCGAATGGTCTAATTAAATTAGTTTCTATTAAAATTTGACAACTGAGACTTACATTAAAAGTTGAAAATTATTTTAAATTATACTCAAAATAACATGCATGGAATGTGGTTTTCTTTTTTTTTGTCGAATATCGAAATAAATTTGTGAACAAGTAATTACTAACATATCTACCATGTAGAAATAGTATGGTTCACATAACGACCAAGTTTTGATAAATGCAAGGTTTGTTTTATACAGAAAAGTGAAAGCAGACGCAAATGGTTAGTGTAATATCTGGCTTCGCGATAGTTTGATCGTTAGTGTGTGGTCAGAGTTTTCTGTTCAGTTCATTTGTTGTGGCTATACCAGATTAAATTGTATCGTTATCACTGCAAATTGCATAAGAAGTCATGTTTATAAGACGACAGCGAAAATGAAACGTTAAGAATATCATATTACTGAATATATTTAATAAATAAGCGAGGTATTGTATGGTCGACAGAATAGTAAGACAATGATAATATTTTTTAAGATCTATCGTTCTGTTAAGAAAACGTAAGTTTATAGAGTCTGTCTAAATTAATTTAGGTTTAGTTTATTAAAAAATAAGAAGATCTCATGTAATGAGTTGCGTTGCAAAGGTTTTTTCAATATACAGAGAGTTTTCAAATTTTGTTGGATTTTTATTTGTTAAAATATGAACAGAATATTGCAACAACTGGTATATTATAATAAATTGGATATAATGATAATGATGACAAAATCTATACCATTAAAATTTAAACATGAAAACAAATGATAAAATGTGTTATAATACTAAAGATAAAGATACATAAAAAATACAGTAGACCAATGCAACTGTAACAATAATGATTTGACCAACTGTAACAATAATACAGTAGGTAAACTGTGTAAATACGCAATAGATAAAAATGCACTAAAAATACAACCATAAAATTAAAACACGAAAACAAATCATTAAAATTTTTATAATAAACAGATAAACATACAGCTGCAAAAATACAAAAGACCAACTGCAACAATCAACCAGAAAGCAAACTCTGCCAACAATATCGTAAATCCATGTTCCCGGAATCACTTTTGAGTTGAAGTTGAACAAATTTAGGAATTTCAAACCCGTGAAACAAAGATTTTTGACAAGAATAAATCTTTAATGAATGAAATAAATTAATGAACTGTTATATGTGTGAGTTACGATATTAAACAAACGCTAGTTAATTGATCTAGAAAGTAGATTTGTTTTGTTTGTTTCAATAGTGTTCTACAACAATTTGAATAAAATCGCTGCGTCCAGTTTTTATATGGGAGCAAGTCGATGTACGCCATGACTTTCGGTATGAAATCTGACAATCCTTTTCAATTAAGATTGAAGTCGAGCACACATTGGTACATACAATTGTAAAGGTTCAAATATATGCATCACGGTGTACTGTATATGAAGCAATAAAAAATGATCATGGAAACTTCAGATTTTCTTTTGAATTGACACACATGTAGGCATAGTGAGTGATGTTATGAAAGCGAGAATGGATTTCTCCAACGTTTATAGTTTTCTTAACTGAGAGGTATAAGTAATGATAGTACATAAAATATGTTTACAACTGAATCTGGTAAAAGATAAACTGACAAAGGTTGTGTCAACATTACATTATGGACGACGGTCGAAACCCCAGGCACCCGGTGTATCGTTGTACCTTTGTAGATATATACGACCAATGGTGTGGAAAAATATCATTGTTTTACAAACAAACGGAATGATTTTAACAATAATTAAAAGTAATGTGTTCGGGTGCCAACAAAGAAGTTGCCCGAACTTCCTATAGATAGCACCGCGTTCCAATTAGGACATTAACATCTACTTGCACATCAAATTTCGTTGAAATCGGGCCACGAGACAATTTCTATTTAAGGTGGGTGGAGTACAGTGGCGGCCATTATCAAAACTCGGATTATTGACTGCACCCCTAAATATGTGGACCTACAACTATACCAAGTTTCATTTGATTCTATCATGAGAAATGTTCACGATCCCGAAAAAGTGGAAACAGGAATAATAATCAGAAACTATGTAAAACAACTTGTTTTGGGCGATTTAATAAAATAACTATACAAACTAGACAATAAAAACAACAAAATTAATTAAATAAAACAGGTTAAATCAACCCTCCTTGCCTG
This sequence comes from Limnoperna fortunei, assembly GCA_944474755.1. Taxonomy (NCBI): domain Eukaryota; kingdom Metazoa; phylum Mollusca; class Bivalvia; order Mytilida; family Modiolidae; genus Limnoperna; species Limnoperna fortunei. The sequence goes on from OX104116.1 coordinate 79,086,286, forward strand.
TGGTCGAACATACAGAATGCAGAACAATTAAATACCTCTACAACAATTGTATTTATACAGAAAAATAGTTATAATTTCCCTCGGAGTTATAATGAAAAAATATATTTACAATGGCTTTGACCAAGATAAGTTTTGTTTATTGCATAACCACGTGACTTTTAAATAAAACATCTTTGAACTTATGTAATTGTCAGTGATTGAATGCTCACATGATCAGCTGTATTTTCCTTTCTGGCTTACTTGTAAAATGTTAAAAAGAGAATAATTTTACATGTTTACGTATATGATCTATTAATAGACGGCGACTGGACTGGGTTCATAATAAGTTACCATGTATGTTTCTTAAATAGACATATATAACTAATTTGTCAATATTTACTTCCAAGTGCTAAATCTGTTGCAAGAAAGAAGAAAACCTAACTAAAGCAATCTTATTAAAAGACAGTGTAGGGTCATCGAATGAATTTTGAAAATGACAAATGTGAAAATAATTGACCCCTAAACTTGTGTATGGTTTTCAGATACACGTTTATTCAAGGCAACTTAACAGTATTTTGTATTGTTTGGCGGATGAATTGATCTATAACATTCAAAAAGGAACCAGATAAGAACAGTCCATTTTATATTTCCATAATTAGTGATTTTGGGAAATCCAGTTACAGGCATGTAGGCAATGTCGCAAAGATGAACAACAAAAAAACAATAGAGACCCATCTTTTAACTGGTCCTTATTGAATTCATTGGAAAACGTATAACAATCTCGGTTACAAAAAATGCACTAAATTAATTCAGATAACATTACAGTGCAGATTGGGCAAGGAAACGTAGTAAAGAAGATAAAAAATCAAAAAGGTGATTTTACCAATAGTAATTCAGGTAAAAATAAATCAATAGAAGTTCATATTTAAACTATGAAAAATTGTCATGTTTTAACTGTATTTACATAATACTTTCTAAATTTGATGTCATTGTCATATATCTTCGTGCATCATACATCTTATTTAGTACTTCCGTTTACTGCGCCATGCTTATACACCACCCTATTGTCATCTACAAATGTTGAACTGTTGCGGATTCGTTCATTCCAGTCGGGCCAATATTTATTCTTCATTCGTTCACAGTATGATACTAAATTTACAAGTTCTTCTGGAAAAAATATTTTGTTTGCTTAATTATGTTCCAATAAATACATATTATAATTTTCATAATATTTTGGTGTTTTAGATTCTTTTTAGATTTTATATATTCTCCATATTTTTCTACTTAAAATACATGTCAAACAATTAGACAAAACATGTATTTACTGTTTAAAGAGGCTTGTTTTGGCTACAGTTTGATAGTAATATTAACGAAACTTAAATATAAATTTACAAGTAATATATTACAGATACTCACGAGCACAACAAGCAACAAACACTTAAACCAAACAAACAAACAAGTAACCTACACGAACCCTTATGAACAAAGTTATGTCAGATGATCCGGAAGGGTTACCATATTACGGTCAAAATCGGTGTGATGTCAAGAAGAGACAGCAAGATTAAAAAGAATATCCGTTGCCTTTTGTGTTTAAAGTACTCTCAAACGAATAATAGTTTGTGTGAAGCCTCTATGATAGCTTCGGGGAAACCCTTGTCGCCAAAGTCTTTGTTACAAAGTGGATTGATTAATAAATGGATAACACATAATATAAAACAAAATATGAAAAGCTTAATGAAACAAACCAACCGAAATTATACCAAATCAATGGAAAAATTTTATACTATGAATCATATGCCGACGTTACACAAAAGGACTCCAAGCATAGATAAACTGTGAAATGTATGATCAATTGAGATGTAGCGCCGATAATTAAACAAGAATATAAATAGACAATTACACCTGAAATGTTTCGAGAAATTAAAACTAGTTTCTGAAATTATTATATATAAATATACATTTTTATTTGTTATTGTCGTTTTCTGTGAAACTACATCGGGAAAAGTTCTAATAATAACAGTACCATAAATAAGTAATTTTATTAAATAATTACTAAATTTTCACCTTCTTAAAGGTGTTAATTATCACCTTTGTTATTATTTAGACCTACTAAGAACAATCTGATAATAAATCCATTAACAAGAGGAAATCCCCCAAAAATGTACGTGATATATTCAATGTACAATGTGCGTGACGTATTCAATGAGCAGAAATGTTAAAATCGAGAAGAAACTAGAGGCTCCCAGGAGCCTGTAATCGCTCACCTGGAATCCAAATGACTTCAACTATATTAAAATTTTTGAAATTAACAGTTTCAGTCTAGATGTAACAGCTTTTAAGTAACTGTGCAAAAACTAAACATTTCTTCAAACACTTTTGTTAAATACAATAACTCCTATAAGGTGCCATCAGACAATTTCTTAACATTAAATGGTTTTAGGCATAGTCCTTTAGGGTACTTTAGAAATTTACAGTTTTACTCTACTAATAGGTGTGTTATAGACTAATTTATAATTCAAAAACTGTTCATTTGTCCAAATTCATAATGACAGGGCAATAACTCCTATAGAGTCATCTTGCAATTTTGGACTAAGCAAGCATTTGTAGGGCTTCTATTGCTGATCATTTTTGCAATTTATTATTTCACTCTAGCTGTTATGGCTTTTAAGTTACAGGACAAAAACAGAAAATTTCATAAAAAAAAATTGCAATTTAAGGGCAATAACTCCTATAAGGAGTCATCTGACAATTTCAGACTTATATAGTAATTTGTAGGGCTTGTATTGCTGATCATTTTTGCTATTAACAGTTTCACTCTAGCTGTTACAGTTTTTAAGTTACAGAACAAAAACGGAAAATTTCATAAAAAATTGTCATTTATGGGCAATAACTTATTTAAGGAGTTGTCTGACAATTACAGACCAATCAAGTGAATGTTAGGGCCTTTATTGCTGATCATTTGTGCAATTTACAGTTTCAATCTAGCTGCTATAGTTTTTAAGTTACATGACAAAAACGGAAAATTTCATAAAAAATTGCCATTTAAGGGCAAAAACTCCTATAAGGAGTCATCTGACAATTTCAGACTTATATAGTAATTTGTAGGGCTTGTATTGCTGAACATTTTTGCTATTAACAGTTTCACTCTAGCTGTTACAGTTTTTAAGTTACAGGACAAAAACGGAAAATTTCATAAAAAATTGTCATTTATGGGCAATAACTTATTTAAGGAGTTGTCTGACAATTATAGACCAATCAAGTGAATTGTAGGGCTTTTATTGCTAATCATTTTTGCCATTTACAGTACAAACTTAGAACTAGGAACCCTAAGGATGATTGTGGCCAAGTTTGAAAAAAATTGGCCCAGTGGTTTCAGAGGAGAAGATTTTTGAAAAAGTTTACGACGGACGACGGACGCCAAGTCCGGTCCAGGTGAGCTAAAAAGCAAGTAAACCGACCGATCAACAAGAACCGAAAATAAAAGGACAATTACAAATCCTAATATAGACAAACATACACAACTAAAAAAATAACAACTAAAAATACAAAAAAGTGAGAACCTTAAAAACCGATATAAACTATGAGTGCACTATGATGCTCCTGACAAGTAAGCAGCGCCTGCCTCTAATTAGATGCGCCCTGTAATGTTTACGAAAAATAGTAAAGTCTACCTATGACTTTGCGAAGACGTGCGATCGTATTTGTTGTAACTAGGTATCAACCTACGTACAACATACCATTGTTTGATAAGTTTAGAAGTCAACAGCAGTGTGCGGTTAGAAAATCCGAATACCGATCGCAGATCTAGCATAACGTACAAGTTGTGAAATGTACACCCCGTACGGCCGAAGCTGGAATGTTGCAATTAGTAATTGAGAAGTTAACAATTGTTATGTTTAAGTCATCACGTTAATCGTAGAGTCTAGTTTGTAGTTTTTCCCGGGTCTATTTCTACAAGAAGGCCTAGGTAATAGGCTACCTATGTGCATTGGTGTCCTTAATTTCAATCTCGCTAGGGTAAATTGAATGCAAATAATCACCAAATTTAGCATTGTGCCGGTCAAAAACATCATCATTATAGCAGATTGTGAAATAAAAGACCTAAACAAGTGTCTTTACTTGCTTCTTCAGCAGGCCATCTATAGGAACTCAGTCGTATAGAGTACAAAAACAAGACAACGAGGAGAGGGCACATTTAGTAAAAATTGGAATACTAACAGTCTGTTGAAAAACATGTATCCAAACATGACAAATATGTGTCAATCAGATTTGGTATTCCGAATACATGTATTTACTATCTGATTTCTGTCACGGTAAATTTCCAGGTATTTTTATCGTCTTATTAAGATTTTCCTGGAAAAGCAGCATTAAATACGATCTTTAAGCCTAGTATTAAGCTGCATATGGGGGATGGTCATGTAGAGTGTCGAAAAAAGAAAAGGATTTTGGGAAATATTTCACTGCTATATAACTTATAGAATCGACTCCATATAGCACCAGCAGTACCAGTAGTTATTTGCAAACTATATTATTATTTGCAAGATTTAAGTGTTATCAATTTTTCTTTGTTATTATTAATGTATTAATCCACGATTTTGTATTCTGTATCAATCAAAAAAATGTACATACCTTTTATTAGTTTCTCATGTTTTGATCCTGGCATGTTATACAAAATCATAGCAATCATACCAAACAAAACACAATCCACTTCGCACGGTTCTTCTCCCATGAAAAATGTCTTCTCTCCTAACGAAATATCATATAAATACTAATATATACTTTGTCATATTATATATATTATATATTCTCTGGTCTGTGTTATTCTATTTAATAGTGCTGAAACAAGATGCAGTCATTTCGACTGTTTATTGGTTACAACGGCGTGTCTGAAGCCCGAAATTCGGACCTACTAAACATCAAACAAATACAGTATTAAATATTGTGTTCCAACACTAGAGTAGAATATATAGCTACTAATTAACATCAAAACAATACAGTAGACATAATTATTAATTATGACTGCGTTTCCAATAAGTAAGAACATCAATGCAATGAGCAATAAAATGGACATGTGGCTCTCAAAACCGTGCATCGCTTATTTGATTTATATAGGCAATGAAGATGGCAATAAAGATATTAAAAATATACATTTAAGGAAACCTTCCAATGAACATTGACATACAAAATGGCTTGATTCACCTTTCACTTACAGAAAAGGTAGAATTTGAAAATTCTTCGACAAAGTCCTTTGTTGAACTAAGTTTTTAATTGTGACCATTTAAATGTCTGATTGGCATCAACACTTTCGACAACACGACAAATATTGCTGATAAGTTTTGTTTCGATTGGTTTACCGATATTAAAGAAGAAGCCTTTAAAAAATCAGGTCCAATGTTAAACTAAGTCCTGCGGTGACAAACATTTACAATTTTCTATCAGAATTAAAATGTCAACTTTTAGAGGACCATCCAATAAATATGCACATACAATATCACTTCTATCGGGTTAGCTATTTCTTAGAAGAAGAAGAGATCTTAACATTTGCACATAAAGTCCTGCTGTGACAGTCGTTTATTATTTTGGTACAGCGAAAACACTATCTTAAAAAGTATAATCCAAAGGGTACTGGTAATATTTTTCGTTTCAATTGGTTAATCGGTTTTAGAAAACAAGCCTTTTTAAACTTTTTTTCCTTTTGGGTTCTATGTATCAATGAATAAACTAAGTTCTTCAATGGCGGTCCTTTTGAATGTTCAATCAGAATGAAAAAATATTGTTAAAAGAGCATTAAATAAACATAGTTTTGGTTCAATTGGCTCTGTGGTTTTGGAAAAGGATGAAATAAAAAGGTTTACGACGACGACCACGGACGGAAAGTGGTGACAAATAGCTCACCTGAACCTTCGCGGATATGTGAACTAAAATGGGACTCGCCACTATAGAAGTCCAAACAATATGTACTTGACAGACTGCAGATGGTTCAACCTCAGTGAGCCAGCAGTAAAAATCTAAACACCCTCCATTGTGCATTTACATACAGCTTATTATGTATGTTGATAGCCACAAATCCCTATAGTTTTTGCTTTGAGAGAGTTGCCATTAGACATTGCCAATGTTTAATAGTAACTACTTCACGCAATAGTCGACCTCAGGTAATGCTCACCAATATATATGGTGCTGTGATTATGTCAGGTGTCTATCACAGATTTCCATGCAGTCACGTGGAAAGGTTCGTTTTCAATAATACATGTCGCTGTGCTCATGTTATAAGATCCATTGTTTACAATACATGGTACTGATATTGTGTTAACTGGTCAACGTTCCATAATATGGTCAAATGCATTGTCAAACGTATTTAATACGTAGTGATGTGATTATGTTTCATGGTCAAGTATTCATACATTTATAATAAAGTGTCATCTTATGTTACACAGATTAATATCCATAATAAATGGTCCGTATACGAGAAAGTCCGATTCTTAACAAATCCCATCAAAATCGGATAAAATTGATAAGTTACAAATTTTGGATAAATGTGCATATATAAACTCAGTGCCCCCTTTTTCGAAATGTAAGGAAGAAGATATGTGACTACCGGTAAAAATAAAACAACCGGTCAACTATATCAATGCTGACTACGAAAACAACTATGTCTACAGACAGGCCATACCGACGACAAACCCATACTCATACTATATAATCGCAGCTCTACATTTAATGAACAATAGACCATAAAACAGTATCTGTGCATCTTATATTGTTACTATCAACAGGACTGTATCACCATTTATGATTGACAACGTACCGCACAATATCATTGCACGTCATATATAATGGAGAGCACTACCTTCAAGCGACTGTAAGATATAAGCAACTCTATGATCATAACAATAATCAAAGGCATATGTGGCACATCCTCAAAAGTCAGGATTTCTGTGTCTACATGTGTCCACGAAAAGAAACCCTGACTTGTGAGGATGCTTGTGGCAAGTCTTTGTTTTATAAAATGCACAAAAGTCTGGTTTATGTGGTATTGGTTAACTAAGGTCAACAACTCTTGTTACTTATTCTAAATTTCTAAAGTTTAATAAAAGTGAACCACCTAAAAAACTGCTGATAGCCGTCAGATCATGAACAGCTATCGACCACACTTCCTCTGGGGTGTGTCTTCCAATCCCTTGTCCCCATGTCTCCTGTTTAATGATACGTTTTAAGAATTTTAGAGTGAGCCACAACTTGATTCCTTTATATGGTATTATCTTCTTCATAGAGCTCACATCTCCGCCAAAGGATTCAAGACACATGGTCCTATAAAGAAAAAAATAATACAGTATATTCACCTTGTTGTATCGTCGGGACGTAGGTAGCCGTGTGGCCTGCGTATGCAATTCCGCTTTACACTGGCAAAATTTAGTTGGCGTGATCTACACTAAACAAGTTGATAAAATTAATTATTTCTTATTAAAGTTAAGGACTAAAACAAAATTGTAGGAAACACTAATAAATAAATTACGGTTTAGCTCCATACTATAAATCATTAAAATACAGGACAAAATCACACACACAGTTTAAATAACAGAGATGGTGTATAGTGTCTCATAATTTACCAGTATAAATTTTCCTCCGTTAACCTCTGGAAAGCTTTTGCAATACCAATCTGATCTTTTGTTAGATGACAATTTGCATCTATGTTCTTTTCTTTCTTCAGGTACTCTATACAGAACTGAGAGTCAGCTATAGCTTTGCCGTTATACTCCATCCATGGTGTTTTACCTTTCGATGAAAACTTTGCACTGTGATCATTCTAAAATACAGCATTAGAAACTAATTTTGTGTCTGTTGTGACAGCACCAGTTATATACAAGAGTCATAAATTACTGCTGCTAGCTTTATACAAAATTATATTATTGTCTGTATCTATTATAAATATATAATACTAGAACAGGAATTTATATTCAGATTACGATATGAAATTATAATGTCAAATACGGTTATAAATACAAGTAGTTTAAATATGTAATTTTTATTCATTTTATTGTCTCTGTGCAGATATCTTTAGACAATCTACATGTACTATAATCAAATGCCAGCTAGGCCTAGATTTTACAACTGAAACCAAAATTAACTTTTAAATCTAAATTTTTAACTAAGAGTCAGCTGTTTTTACTGTACAAAAACCATAAATTTAAGTACGAGATTAAAAAAATGTGCCCGATATTTTTGGATACAAATCAATAGAAACATGTCGTTCATTTCAACTAAAGTTTGTATAAATGTAACCAAGTAACCATCCTCCCAAATTTAAGGGTTCCGAATACTTTTTCGTACCATCCCGCAAGTCAAATATTCCGATTCACGTAGAAGGATGCCTGTGTGTCCAAGAAGATCAAGCCAATGTCCAGCGGTTTGCATGTATAATAAATATCGATTAAACATCTAAATTTGTGATCTTCTAATGAGTAATTGTATGTGTATAATTAGTTACTTACCATATATGGTATTTTATTCATTCGTAGAAACGTTTCTAATTTTAGTGGGAATGGGGAAATGCTGGGCGCTAAATTTCCTCGTCCAATCTGGTAAAGTAATACAATATTTGGAGACACAGTTTTCGTTTGTTTGCATCTGAAAAATATGCAGAGTAAAACATAATTGAAGCTATAGTCATACATATATTATTATTTACAATAATAAATAACGAAAAAATAAATATTTTGACCCACGTATTCTGGAAAGTAATATCATACAGATGATCCAATAAATAGACTTATACACTAGATATTTTGCCACCATGTAAATTGTTTGTCACATATAAATGAGTAATAATATACTTGGGTCACGTAAGGTTAACAACTAATTGAAAGTAAAAATAATAATACTACCAGGTTATAACACGGAAGGCCTGACCGCAGACCTTAGTAAGTAACGTGTTGGCATGTGCCACGCTCCTTGCAACATGCTTAAAGACCATTTTTTAGATTTTGAAAAAGAATAGGCTTATTGTAGCCGCTACAAAGGGTTCATTCTCCGCCCCCACCCAATACTTCATTCTTTTTTCTGAGACAGTCAAATTTTAGTTGGTTCTTGCCTTTTATTTATTGTCTGAAATCTTGTTTTTTGTCCAGAATTTAGCTGAAATATTGATATCTAGACATTAAGCACATTTGATCCATCTTTTTAAAGAATTATGCGCTATAATTTCAAAGACCTACAGCTTTTGATCGTAAGAAGTTGTTGACTAGTTGTTATTAGGGGACTTTAACAGTTAGTATAATGTGGCAATCGATTACATAAAAACTCCAGCAACTTTGATTACACGCAGAAAATTGAGATTAACATATTCTGCTTTTGTACCATCTTTATGTCCGTTTTCGGATATTGAACAAATAAAGGACTACGTGCTTTGATATGGTATTTTGTGTACACTGAGTCCTATAACTCACCTATATATTGTGAAATTTTAAACATTTGTAAAGTGTGGTAATTAATTCCATAGTAATAATGTACGTCTTTCATGTACAATGCAAAGCTGATTGTCACACCAGTAAATTCGGTCTTCTTTGATTTAAATATTTTGCATATATGTTCCATTATGATCGGCAATATAATCAAATACAAGCAACGTTTGGATTAAATAAGTTTTAGGAGAAAGGGCAATCTATGCAATTTTAGACAATCCGGATAAACTTTTTGGTGTGTGACGACTCTCAATTTGGTCTCGTTTTACCAATAGGTTCGTGATAATATATAGGCACATTCGGGATTGTCCAGCCTTAAGATCAAGGAGGTTTCATGAAATATTTCTTTATGTCAAAATGCGAAAGAATCGCAATATATATGTGGAAGTATAATAGAGCATTAACGTATAACCTGGTATTCTCATTTACAGGCTTATGATGTTGACCATCAAATTTCTTTTGAGTAGATATAATTTTATCGGGTTCAACCTTGCCCATTAGTTTGTGTGACTGCAAAATTTCTACCTGGAGAACATTAAACATTGCTGTCTATAATTGGGAAGTTCAGTAAACCTTCAATTTTGTCCCAGATTTAACCTTGTAACTTTCTGATTGTCAAATTAAGAAAATATATCCAAGTAAGATGCGAACTTTTACTGTCGGTTGTACATATAATTTCCATCTCCATATAAGATGTAAAAAATGGCATGAAAGACGAGTGTTTCTAGGTTTAAAAACATTCCCAAGTTAAAAAGTAAATCAACAATATATATTAAAGTTTAACTTTTGGAGTTATATATTTTTATGTTTGCATTGACCTTTTCTTGTATCCAGAACACACAATAAAACAAAAATGTTATCTTTCTTTATGTTGTTTTTTGCTATATTATTATACCGATTTGCGGAAACAGTTTGAGATTTATTTAATGTTTCGTTCGTATAGATTTGAACCACCGAGTTCACATGTGGTGTCTGTTGTGTACAGTATATGGAATTAAAAACATTGTATCTAGGAACAAGTGCAAAGAAGTAAACGATATGTAGTGCTTTGAAGGGGAAATGAGAATGTAGAAAGCAGAAATCATTTTTTTCATCAAGTTTGCGTTCGTGTTCAAGCTTTCGGAGCTTTGTATCAATACATATTTTAGTCTCTTGTCTTATACAATCGGCCAATTTTCCTATCCGAAGGACTCACACCGTTGTGACACTGTGGCACCAAATCGCCTGCACTATGTCCAGCGGTCTAGACTGAATGACAAGTAACTTTGTCATCCTATATAATATATACAAAAATGCTGAATTAGATTACTGTCAAATCAATATGTATTGGTTACGAAAATTCCATCGTCACACGCTAGTACACATGTACCATGTCTATGTCTACGATTCACCCCGGTTAATGAAGCTATATTTTTATATAGCGGATTTGGCCGAGGGGTCTAGACCGCTGGACATAGTGCAGGCGATTTGGTGCCACAGTGTCACAACGGTGTGAGTTCGAATCCCGCTGAGGGTAAACAAAAAATTGACAGTGTTCAAAATCTAATTCAAACAGTGTTGGGCTTAACTTCTAGAAGTATATATAAAAATTTGATATTAACCCTGTATTTCTGATGTTTCAGAAATCCGCTGGATAGATATATTATATGGTTGTCACAATACTTAGACGTTTGTATATATATATATATATATATATATATATATATAGTTTTTTCCATCGCGATGCTTTTAACAAGTATTGCGATGCTTTTAACAAGTAATGCGATGCTTTTAAACAGTATCGCCATGATTTTTTTATTTCCTGCATGATGTTTTTTCATCGCGATGCTTTTAAAAAGTATCGTGATAGAAAAATGCAACCTGAAAGAAACATCACAATTGTGGCATGAACGGCCACTGATAGGTTATTATAACTAGTGTCAAGCCATCCCGCAGTAAAAATCACGCTATAGTTTTATCGCGCAATTATGGCACGCTGTTCTCGTCAAAAGTATGATTCAAAATATCACAAATTACACACTCAAAATTGTAAATTACACACTCAAAATTTAAAAAAATGCACTCAAAATTTTAAATTTCGCATTCAAAATTAAAATATGCACTCAAAATTTTACGAAAACACACTCAAAAGATAAATAGAAATTACACACTCAAAATTTTTATTCATGCACTCAAAACTGAAAATTACGCACTCAAACAGAAAACATATACACTCAAAATTGTGCGCACCTTTTTTGCACAGGACTTATAAATATTCATTAAATTGATTTGAATATTTCAATCCTGGTTTTTTTTTAAGCTTGAAACGGGTCACTGTAAAGCAACGACCGAAAAGACGAAACAATTTTTTATTTTTGTTTTACCTCATACCCTCGGCCTTGTATCTCGGACTCATATTAACTATAGAGTATGATTTATTCCATTACTGAATTATTTTTTATGGTAAAACAAATAGTTTTTTTCAACGGGTTTATCAAAATAGGTGATTTACAGCTATATCATGCAGATTGAATGAAAGAGTATAAATTCGTTCTAGTTTCTGATATAATTGAATTTCAACAGGAACTCTTGTAGACATTACATACAACACTTCCATACAGCTTGAAAGCTTTCGAACAGTATTTTCTAAAGCGTTGTTGTCTCGTGTTAAGGGGTATAAAAGTTGCATTGTGTTTTCATACACGTGCAACAAGGATTGAAAAACTCGAGCAAATCTTCTGTGTCGTGGATTGACATTTGGATTTCAGCATTTCCGGTTCGCTTTAAACTCAAAAACCACCCGGATGAAATTTTATTTATTTATATCTTTATGAATATTTATGAGTTTTGCGCGAAAACGATGCGCACAAATTTGAGTGCGTAATTTTCAGTTTTGAGTGCATGAATTAAAATTTTGAGTGTGTAATTTCAATTTATCTTTTGAGTGTGTTTTCGTAATATTTTAATTTTGAGTTCGAAATTTAAAATTTTGAGTGTGTAATTTAAAATTTTGAGTGCATATTTTTAATTTTGAGTGTGTAATTTAAAATTTTGAGTGTGTAATTTGTGATGATATTTTGAACCATACTTTTGACGAGAACGGCGTGCCATACGCAATAAGAATACCCCGCAATAAAATGGTGCGTTCGGATACATTCGCGCGGACGTCGCAGAGGACACCCGGACTTAAAAACAGATTTACAGTAAAACCATGATTGCAGTTTTATGTTTTCTTCACCGATAGGAATGCGAAATGTTGATTTTTATTTGCGGATATGATGTCACGTGACTTAGCTTATATTACCGCTGAGATCGTTTTATTTTTTTCTTTCCAAGGGAGACCGTAGTCGTATATGGACGTAAATTGGTTGTGTAAATAATAATAATTGCTTATAAAAGGACATATGACTGTAATCGGAGCATGTTGACGATTATTTGACAACGTTTATGATTGATTTTAAAGAATTTTTATTCAATACTAGGTACACGTGGTTCGAGCAGAAAAAAAAATCACGTCGGAAATTGATTTTTCTTTCCTATCGTCTCAGTAACCCAAAACGCTTTTAAGTCATATGGTATGGTGTGAGACGGGGCTAGGCTTTCTCGCTCATAGGTATAAATGAAGAGTGCATGTAGGCCTACCCAGGGTAGAAGCCGATTTGTGGCCTAAGGTTAATTAAAATGTTGTCAGTCTTTCAAAGTCGACCAATGTGAGCATTACGTAAGGGGGTAGGCTCTTTGAAAGAAATTTGGCATGGTGTGAGACGGGGCTAGGCTTTCTCGCTGTTAGGTATAAATGAAGAGTACATGTAGGCCTACCCCGGGTAGAAGCCGATTTGTGGCCTAAGGTTAATTAAAATGTTGTCAGTCTTTCAAAGTCGACCAATGTTAGCATTACGTAAAAGGGGGGTAGGCTCTTTGAAAGAAATTTGGCATGGTGTGAGACGGGGCTAGGCTTTCTCGCTCATAGGTATAAATGAAGAGTACATGTAGGCCTACCCAGGGTGGAAGCCGATTTATGGCCTAAGGTTAATTAAAATGTTGTCAGTCTTTCAAAGTCGACCAATGTTAGCATTACGTTAGGGGGAGGGGGTAGGCTCTTTGAAAGAAATTTGGCATGGTGCGAGACGGGGCTAGGCTTTCTCGCTCATAGGTATAAATGAAGAGTACATGTAGGTAGGCCTACCCAAGGTAGAAGCCGATTTGTGGCCTAAGGTTAATTAAAATGTTGTCAGTTTTTCGAAGTCGACCAATGTTAGCATTACGTAAAAGGGGGGGGGTAGGCTCTTTGAAGGAAATTTGGCATGGTGTGAGACGGGGCATTGACAACATTTTAATTAACCTTAGGCCACAAATCGGCTTCTACCCCATTTTATTGCGGGATTTTTACTGCGGGATGGCTTGACACTAGTGTTATTATATCATCATTAAAAATTATGATGACTAATTAGATCGCGGGAAAACTCTTTTGTACAGTAGTTACCCAGTCACATACATACCATTTACCTATAAATTGTATTGTAAAGGATGTGTTTTGTTCAGTGAAAGCAAATAGACCTTTTTCTTCAAGTAAAATATCGAATTTGCAGACAAAAGTTGTGACAAGTTTCTGATCAATTTGTAGATAATTACTTTTATTTATCATTTCACACTGCCTGCAGTAACTTAAGAAGTATCAATAATAAATTGTACGTTTAGTAAATCAATTCGTTAATGTGGGTAAGATTTTGTTTCTGGTATGGTGGTACATACAGTTTCAACATATATTGTATTACTCGTTTGTTCTGTCCGTGCAACAAATAAAAGGTTGCTATGTCACGCGCATGGGGATGTTATTTAATTCTGTATAAAACGTTTAAGATAAGAGACTGACACAGTTTTGCCCAACATTGTGTAATGCATATGATCATCTGATACGTGTGATACCAAGTAATAAATTAGTGTTAAAATGTATATTATAGCTCAGTTGGATATTGATACAGATATCAATACTTTTTTGTGGCGGGTTTAAGAAGTTTACTTTCAATTCGTGTAACAGTGCAGTTTGCTTCAAAGAGACTGTTCACAAAACTTTGTTTTCTAAATTCTATTTTAAACAGATTTTGTTTAATTTTGTTACGGATTTTTATATTATGTTGGCTGGTAGTCCGAGAAGGCTCTGCCGTCCAACGCATTTTTAGACTTTGAAGGGAGCGACCAGATTCGGCCAATTCGCGTTTTTTTCGCTTGCGCGTTGGTGACTTTTCGCTTTTTCGCATTTACTACTTTTCGCATTTTCGCGTTTTGTCTGCCGGTCAGTTGGTTCAAGATGCGTAGCTTGATTTTCTATTTTAAAAATGTTATAGATAAGTTATCAAATCGTAGTATTTTGTGTTCATTTGAAATTGTGTTGCTAGAAAAATATAAAAGCGTAAGAAATAGAGAATCGTGTAAAATTTCTTGTGTAAATAAAAATGTCTTGACTATATAAAGTCATCGGAATGTTGTAGTGTAGTGGGTGAACAATGTGGGACAAATATAATGGCTCTTCTGATAGCAACCACGCGAAACAAAAATCTCTTAACGTTTTACAATTTTCGCTGTTTTGCTTATAGGAAATATCAAAACGTGAAAACGCGAAAGCGCCACATTCGACAACCATATTATATAACCATCCAACCGAACCACGGAAAGTTAAAATATCGTACGTATCCACAGCGACGAAAAATCAAAAGTATGCATAAGAGACTCTCAGAGTGAAGTTTCACCATAGACTCTTATGCCCTTTGACCTTGAAAACTTGCATGGGTCAAGGTTACGTACTAGTTTTTGACCTTTGCTATTTTCATAGATATTAAAATGATTTTCGTCCCTGCTTAAATATACACAAAGTTGATAAAATGTTAAAAGTGGATAAACAGGTTTGCTTGCTTTAAAGGGAAGTTGTTAATTTAGACTTTATCATGCTGTAGCCATACACTATTAATTGCTGTTAAGTTCTAAGTTCAACAATCAAACGAAAGCAAACCACATCCATCATAACAAAGAATTTTAACACTTTCTAAAAAAAAGTGGAAACCTCGACCCTACCTTAAACAGATTCATACATGTATCTGCTCATATATTGCTAATACATTATTTCATAGGTCACCCAACATCATTTTTAAACAAGAATTGATGGAGAGAATATGTATTATACAAATTATATTTTCAGAATAAAAAACAAGTTATTCGTTTTGCACAACACAAATTTAAACAAAAAAGAATTCCATTCAGGTTGTATGAAAATTTGGTGCGTTTAAATTTGAAACCGATGAACGCCCCATACTCCCGATGGAGCGAACGCGGACTCAGAACCCCTGACTTTGAGGATGTGTTCGCATTAGCTTTAAATAAAAGGATAATTATATGATCGAAGGGTAATAATTATCTCAGTTGAAAGTGTTTATCTCATATAATAACGTGTACAATATAGCTGACAGAATTAACACCATATACATGTATCCCACATTTCATGAAGTTGGGCTATTGAACAATAAATTTACATCTACACAATGCCAAACGCCTTTCAGGACAAATTTAGATAATACAAAAAATAATGTTTAAGTGTTTGCAAATTGACTGTTTTTCGCAAAGCTTGCATGCATGTAAATCGGCCACATGTTTTCATAGCTCATTTGTAACCCGACGTTTATCAACTTTGACCGACCGGTTACTTTTCATTCGAGACACCGAGTATAATCATTGTTAACAAAAAGGGTGGAGGGAGTAAGGGGGTTGGGCAAGAGAACCCACATTCTTACTTATAAGTTAACTAGATATAAATGTAAAACAGGCGAACACTTAACGGAGAAAAATTGCACTGTTAAGGCGAGTTGGTTAAACCAAAATAAACTAATAAAACCTCCTCTCTGAGGGTTCACCCAAATTTTATGGTACCAAAATTAGATGGTGATATTAAATGCAGTTTGAATTTAAGTTTAGTATTTAGGTGTTTATATGAAATTTTCATGTACATAATAATGCAGCATAAATTTTAGAGGTTGAGGTTTTTACTAACATTTAAATGACATATAGTAGTGACAGTGACCCGTGCCCGAGGATATCATTGTGTCTAGGACGAATTTAAGTCCATGTTTGTGGTCAGTGCTTGTTTATTGACCCCTGTCATGAAGACATCGAACTGTCAGAAAGGTGCATACAACAATATTAAAGGGTTAATATATCTCTCTAATTAATAACACGCACGTTAAAACCATGATATTTAGTACTATTTAGTTTCTCTAATTGGGAATCGCCTGCATCCTCGTCAATTCTCCACGAATTAATTCTACGCATAGGAGATCAATCGAGAGGGTTTTTACAGTGGGTTTTTATTACTTTTTAATCTTTTCAGTTTCATCTGTTCATGCAGTTCAAAACTACACATTATCACTACAAAAAAATATTCCGAAATGAAAATTTGAATAAAATTTAGAGAATTTGGTTAATCTGGTAATTTTTGACACCATGGTTATCTTAAATACACAATAAATTAATGTTTTACTTACAAGTTCTAATTTCAACGTCAAATTTAAGAAATTCTAACACAGTTTTGAAGGAAAGTTTCAGAACTTATTAAATGAATTAAATTAAATGAAAACGTACCTCGTCAAAATAACCATCAAAGCAATAAGAACTGTTGCTGCTAAACACGTTCCAAATATAAGTAATAACAATGCCATTTCTAGTTATTGTTTCATTCACTGGCGGTTTGTAGTAAAATTTACCATGTGTAGTAAACTTTAATTTGCTGTATTGTGGGTAATTAGGCGGAGCCTTACCTTGGACGAAACTAAGTAAAAAGGTAACTTCGTTTCAATAATTTACAAATTTATTTCGTTTGTTATCAATAGTAAAAATAAATAAAAACTTCTTATTAAGTAAATAATATTTTAATATATTGATTAAATTAATGACAAATAATAGATATTTTCTCATGTTTTACATAGTTGTAATATGCTTCGCATCCCGAGCACTTTACAAATAATGGAATCGTCCTATTCAATGATTGTATTGACATTTCGCTGACTTCCTTTCCAAACAATGTGATCATCATGTGGACTAAAGTAAAATGAATGTCAATTTTTACCACTTTTATTGAAATACTGATGGTCAAGTGCAAATATGGGTAAGTTTTATACTAGTATTTGAACTTTCCACATTTGAAACCCGATTTATAAAGGTTGCATGTTATCGAATATATTTATGTTTCTTCGGCGGTTAAAACTGCCACCGTTACCTGTATAGATGAGTCAACATTGTTGACATTTTAAGATTCCGCAAGGTTTTACATATAAAAGTTATACAACATGAGAAAACTTTATTAAATATTGAAATTAGTATATTCCAAGATGGCGGTTCTGTAAATTGATGAAGCATGAATGGCCATTGATTCCATGATAGGAAATTGCTGCTGCTGATAACATTCCGAACGGCATGGTACTTATCAGTACCCAATTAATATGATTACTAAGTAAATATGAACATAATCCATTGTTTTATTTGAATATAGTGGGATCAGTTGGATATTTTGTTGATAAAATAATGTCCAAAGATGGGATCAGTTGGATATTTTGTTAAAAAAAATAATGTCCAAAGATTTAACAATGTTTACATTGTTTTTGTCAAACATTGTTTTTCCCTAATAAGACAAATAAGAAGTTAACTAGTTCAAGTAAACCCACGAATTAGACAATTACTTGCTAACTAAAGTTTAAAAAAGATTGCAGAATTTGCAGATAAGAAATAAAAACTAACATGAATATACATGTATAGAATGCCTTCCCTTTGGAAGAATATGTACACTTTTTAAAAAATTTGAAATCTTTAGAACTGTATGTGTATATAGTCCAAAGTCCATGCAGTAATTTAACTGTTAAGGAGGCAGTGGCACCAAGTATACTGTGTAAACAAATAGCATCCTGAAGCTACTACTTTTACAACACAACTTTAATTGTTCAAGGAAATAAATGTTTATTCGGTGTTATAATTAAGTAAGCAGCTTGACATTGTAAGGTTCTTGTACTTCAATCTATGTAAACAGGGGATTTAATTGGATTACTGTCCTGAACAAGCTATTTTTAAGCCACTTAAAGGCCCTTTTCCAAACAAACATATACATTATATACTATACTATGTACATATTGCTTATGATTACAATTACATCTTATATTCAAAATGCTTCAGATAGTACATGTAAATAAAGTTAGTAAAGGTCAGTTGAGTATTTAGTTAAATTAACACAAACAAATATATAGCTGACAGCTGCTGATATAATATGAATTAGTAAAATAAAAAGGAAAAATTATAAGCCCTTGTAGAGTTCTAACACATGCAGAAATCTATTTCACTTGTAATGATACAAATATCTGTAAATATTGTTCAAATCATTTTATAGTTCATTGATAAATTTTTACCCCTGGTGAAGTGTTAAGTTTCTTCAGGTAATGCTTTGTGACCTTTGTGTATCTAATTATCTTTCCTACCTTTATGAATAAATACCTTTTCAAGGCTATTGTTTATTTGACATTTTGTGTGAATTGGAGATTTAAATTTTCAAAGCAAGGTAATAACCCCTGACCCCATGCTATTACAATCTTTGAAATGACATGGCTTCAAAAGCAGATAAAAACAGTTTAATGTCTGGATAAATTGTATATAATGTAATTAACTTTGCATTGAAAGGTGGAATACATAACATTTAGCATGGGTGACCTTTGGGGTCAGGTAAATAAATAAGTATCAGCTGGATATGTACTCTACAATTAGTCTTTGTTGACCTTGTGAATTACTCTGTATACAGGAGGTTAAGGAAGTGTTTATTGCATTACTTTGTAACTGAGTTGACAGGTATTTTTTATCTTTATCATATTTGTTTACCTCTTAGATCACAAATACCTGTGGGCATAGTGTAACCTTGACAGTACCAGAATACATCTAAAATAAATTTTTGGCTAATTGTCAATATTTGTAGCCTGTTGATTTTCACTGCTCAAATGTGGGTTAAATGTTATCAATACTAAATTAAATATTTGTACTTTCAAAGAATACATATTGTAAAGTGGACTATCAGTTATGTTTTCAAACACTTCAAGTTTATAGTGTTAGAATATAAGACTCAAGAAGTTATTGAAACAACTGTTCAGACTTTTGAAGATACATGACAATTAATGATATTAAAATACAATAGAAGTCAATTTAGTAGAATTAAGAAGCTATATATATTTGTGTATTCCTTTCAGGACAAAAAGCAACAAAACATAAAGACACAGATGGTGAACCTTCCCCATCACCTCGAAAGTCACCAAAACGGTCTAAACATAGAGGGTCAAGATCAAATAGCAAAGAATATACCCCAACACATTCAGAACAATCTAGTTCCGGTGATCCTGGTAGTGGAAACAGATCCCCCAGTGTAGAAAAACCAATCATCCCAGTTAGTAAGCAGTTGCAACAGACTAAACCGAAACATGAATCTCCGCGGAAAGATACACGCATGGATTATGATCAAAAGGAAAATATTCCTGAACAGTCATTATCTAGAACTCCTCCTAAACTAAATGGAAAAGACAATGTAGACCTGTTAACACCAGTGAAACAATTAGATTCAAGTATATCAAATCATTTTCCACAAGCCACTTCAACGCCAGCACCAAACGGTATTATAAGTACTGGACAATCAAATGGCCATGCTTTTGGTAAGCAATGTTTTCATGGTATGATGACTTGTGTACTGGTGTTTAAAAATATCTAGTTTGACAGATAAAAAAATTATTAAAAAAGTTTTTATTTAAATCAGCTGTTATGTTCATGGTAAACAATGGACAAAATGAAAATTTTTTTTTTACACATTCATATATAAACGTCTGTTGACAGATCTATCTATAAATATGCCCTAGGTTTTATGCACATCATACCCTTTAAAACTGTTTCTATAAAATAAAAAATAATTTTCATGATTTTTCTCTTCTCCGATATTAAATTTTGTCAGTGCCCTAAAATTGATAAATAATATTTAAGCCCTCTTGAGCACAGTATTTAATGTACAAGTATATGTTAATGTACCATGTACATTATATACAATGTATAAATATATATTCATGTATATAAATGTATAATAAATCACACCTGAGCTGCTCCACTGGGATTTATTGGGCCGCTTGGTAGCTAACCCAGCCAAGATAAAAAATTGTCACAGGAGCTACATTATTGAAGCTAATTTAATACATATTTATACAATTACATATATATTTTCTGTGTAAAACAAGTAATTTATTTCATTTTTATAAAATATACATTCTATTGATGGAGATGTGAAAAATAATAATGTTTTAGGGTGAAAGATTGTAATCCTATGATATATATGTTTTTGATCAAACAGATAAATGGTGATCTGAGATGGCAGATATATATACTTTATTTATTTGTAATGTGTATTTAATGTGTGAAGTATGACTCTTGACTTTGATGCTTAAAACTGTAACCATGATAACTACAATAAATATTTGATTGACCATCATGTATACATTTAAGTTTACTATGTGTATTATATGATAACAATCTACCAAAGTTCTGATATAGCTGTCCAATGGATATTGTCATAACTTTGCGTCAGTCATTGTTGTTGTTGATATGTGTAAACTTTTTACATTTCAATCGTCTTTTCAGAAACCACTGAGCCAATTGAAACCAAACTTTACAAAGTTGGTGTTTTTTTATTCAGATTAGAAAACCAATATGGCTGCCACCACAGGACAGTTTAACATAGGACCCTATGGCAAAAAAAGTTCAAAAAGGCTTTTTGGCAGAATCCTGTAAACCAATTTAAACAAATCTAAATGGCCACCACTGTAGGACTAAGTGTTAAATAGGACCCTATGGGAAAATTTTTTAAAAGGGTTCTCCTTCGAAACCTGTTAACCAATGTTAAAAGTTATTTGTACCATATATTTGATCCTCCCCTGCATTTTTTTATGCCTATAAAACAGTAAAAATGGCCACCATTACCATCACAGACAAAGTTTAACAGAGGATGCTATAGAAATAGTTTTCAAAAGCTTTTTGTTCTGAAACTGCAAAGCTTAATTCAGCGATATTGTATTGAATGTTTATTGGATGGTTCTCTTAAAAGTTTATGCTTATTTACTTTATTACTTTGCTTTATTAAAAATCCATATGTTGGCTGCAGTTGTAGGAATTAATTTAACATAGAACCTATAGGAAAATGTTAGAAAGGCTTCCTATTTGAAACTATTGAACCAGTTGAAACCAAACAGCAAGATTCATTGGATAATCTCAACAAAAATAATGCTATTTATGCCGGTAGAAAATACTACTACATGACTTAGTTTAACATCAGAGAAACACCATCTTCATTCCCTATATAAATCTGGTGAGCAATACAGGCTCTTGAAGAGAGCTCCTGGTTTTAATTTTAAACTGTGTCTAATGTAAACATCGCAGACAAAATAGTGATCTGTCTTTAAATATGTTCAGGTTCAAACTGCACACAGTTGGTAGTAACCAACATTTGACTGGAAACCAGTTTACATGTACACTAGTATGTATTGATGTTCTCTTTGACACCAAATTTTTGAGGTAAAGTACTACAAATTAAAGAGAACGAAAAAGAAATAAAAAAAAGATTCTACGCAACCTAACCAGGGCAGATGGATATTATACATGTAAAGCCTGTGCCAATTACAAAGAATGTGTCAAGATTTGGTACTCTGATTTGTGTTTTTGAGCATATATTATATATATATATATGTACATGTTGTTTCTTTATTGCTTACTAGTACGTAGTTGATCATGACAGTTACAATCATATTGCAGAACTTGGTTTCTCTTACATGCATATGAAGGTTATGAAATTGGTGGGAATGTAAAGCTACCACTGTTTACATGTAAAATAACTACAGCAGCCAAGTGTGATAAATCTTTTTCGTTGTTCTGTTAACATGTATGTTTGCCATTACAAAATTTAAATTCACATGTACTAGTACATATCCATGCATATACAAGTACCTGTACAGAACATAGATTGATGTATATAGTGAGATGTTACTCTGATGTAAAAAAAATCATAAAAGAATGTGCAAGTCTTAATTACATATAGCTGCAAAGATTTAGCTCTTAAAAATTTTTTTTTGCACCCATTGATAAAAAAATTTACAGAAAGAGCAATCTTTAAACATGTAGCTACGTCTGTGCAGCGACATTTCATACATGTACCTGTACATGTATGCATGCACAAAATAATTCATGTGAAAACAAGATATATTCAAGTTGTACTGTGTATATAGTGTACAGTTATGCATACAGTGACACAATAAAACATTTAATTTTAATTTTATTTTCATAATATTTACTAGATTTAAATTTAATTCTGTCTACTTTTAGATTCGGACCAGGATCAAACTGATCAGAGTGACGATGAAGCCTTTACACCATCAGAACAACAGGTAGGTTAAAACGTTGATAAGATGTGCACTGCAGTTTACTTCTTTTGGATGTTCATGTACTAATGACAAGATCAGAACCGCTTGAATTTGAATTAATATATTGAATATTTAGAAATATAAGTTAAATCAACATGTATAACTTTGATGCTGCTGTGGTTTGGTTTGTTTTTGGATGCTTTACTTTATTATAAAATAGAGTCAATATTGCCATACCTTATTCATTACTTAATTGTGTACCAGTTTTATTTTGTTTCTATAAATTATACATGTACATGCATTGGATATTCAGTTTGCTTCCAGATTCATGTACATGTATTGAGTGAAAAATTGTTTCTGCAGTTCATTTCATAATCATTTTCAAAATTGTATTTTGTGTCACTGTTATGACCTTTAAAATAACTTTTATAAATGAATAGGTTCATGGCCTAATTTTGTTAAATATTAGTTGAAACAAATCAAGAATCATACAATTTTTTTGACTGGAACTTGGATATATGTCACTTCTGGAGATAAATTATTTGTACATAGCAAATCTGTTACTTTTATGGTAACAAAGTTAATTTATTTTGGATTACAACATGTTTAAATGAATGGCCCTTTAAATTTGATACCAGACTAAATATATATAATGTTTAAATGACTGGTTGTTTTGATACAATAAACCAAGTTTTATATAGCATTTTTACCAGTAAATTGATGCACTTAAGAAAATCCTGGTGTAGTTATTAAAAGTTAACTAATTTTTCTAATTGGTACCATATATATTACACTATTTGACTTGTGCTTGGTCTCAATGATTCAGATTTTTTATCCATAGTTGTATCAAAAGATAAATAATTGAACTATGTTGTACTGTCATGTATAACGATGTAGCCACGGTTGTGCATCAGATGAAGTAAACATGGGTATTGAAAATTAAAAACATGTGGAAATGGTCAAAAATGTATTATTTAATGCTATTTTTAGGTACAAGAGAATGGCTAACATTCTGCTTAGAATTCACTATTTACGCTTAGAGGTTTTTTTTAATAGAAAATGCCCCTAATCTAAAGACAATTTCTTAAAAATGACAGTTTTCCATACTTTTTTTATAAACACTTGCAGATATTCAGCTAATATTTAGTATGTGAGTCAACCATCGTGGTCTAATGGTTTTTGACGAAATTATGGCTTTTGGACTTGAAAAAGTTATTTACTGGAAGGGTACTTATTATTGTCTGAGCAATACCATCCACACTTGTTAAACCAGGGATAAACATATTGAATTTGAAGGTGTTATATATAAACATTTATTAATTCTCAATCACAGTCAGTTGGTAATCTTTTTAACTGTTAATAAAAATGCTTTTGCTAGCACAGAATAGTCAGTTTGTACCTCATTGCCATAGTGCTAGTTGTGTTTATATTGAGCATTACATGTATATTGTTATATGAATGCCATATGAGATTTGAACACTTTAAAAATTGTTTTCCATGCTTCAAGTTGTCCAGTTCTTCTTTACAGCAGCAGGTGTTATCTATATTTGGGTTTACAATGTGGCTGTAATTATACTGGATGGTAACATTTGTTATTAAAGGATCTTTTGGGTGTGTTCCAGTAAGACTAGTTATTTGTTGAATCTTCCATCTACTTTTGATAAGGCAGGTTTTCAAAATGTTTGAAAATCTTGTGTCTGTCTGAGTTTATATGGCAACAAGAGATTATTTTATATTTAGTTACAGTTAACACCTGTAGACAATACACTAGCATTCCATGTTTTTATCACCTGACAGACTCCAGGTAATCAACCGTTTCCTGTTTACCTGATACCATACATCACCTTTTAATTGGATTCTCTAATCTACCATTCTATTTTCAGATAATTTTTCTTCTTAAGTTTATCATTCTGTTCATCATTTATTGTTCTGCTCAAATGCATATGTTCTAGTTAATGAAGAATCAAGTAAATATTTAGTATCATGATCAGAAGTTACTTGTACTGTAAACTAAAACATTTGAAGTAGATGGAACAGTTCTTTGTCTCGACTGCGATAATAGTCGCTGGAGGCGAGACATATACATAGAAATCTTGTGGAGGCGTGGTCAACACTTGGACATTTTGCTTGATATCTTTGTAAGCTTAAATACTAGGTCCATCAAATTTAGTTCAGTGGTAGCTTATGGTGAGTACTTGCCAGTCAGTCACCTAACCTTGACCTCAATTTCGTTGTCCAGCGACTATGTTAAAGTTTTTTGGATTAAGGCAGTTTCTCTGTAACCATGCATGTTAGGATGACAATATTTGGTGTATTGGTTGCTGATGAATAGTACATTACTGTCTGGTAGGTGTCACCTAACCTTGACCTCAATTTCTCAGTTTAGTGACTATGTACAGTTAAAGTTTTCAAATTAGGTTTGTTTCTCTGTAACCATGCATTGTATATTTTAATTACTTACTTACTTACTTACTGCCCATTACGCCCTCTGGCGTGTGGGGCAACAACGAAGTCTTTCCACTTTTGCCTATCGTTTGCCATCCTTTGAAGACTTCCCCAGGTTTGGTTCGCATCCTTCATCTCTGACTCCACAGTGCGCCGCCATGTTATCTTAGGTCTTCCTCGTCGTCTTTTGCCTTCAGGTGTCCAGTGTACCTCCAACGTCTTTTCTTTATTATTGCGGTCATGTCTTCTGCCTGGCATCTTCTAAGAAGTTCATCGTTTGAGATCTTGTTAGGCCAAAAGATTTTCATGATTCTTCTTAGGCTCTTGGTATGGAACGTATACAGTTTTTGTTGGTCGTTTTCTGTCATGCGCCAGCATTCTGAACCATAAAGTAGAGTTGGTAAGACACAGCTGTTGTACAACTTCAACTTTGTTCTTGTAGTGTATTGGCTAGATTTCCAGACTCTATTAAGGTTACTAAACACAGCTCTTGCCTTTGCTAATCTTTTATTTATATCAGTATCTGCTCCTCCATCAATTTTGACTGTACTACCCAAATACGTAAATGTTTTGCAGATCTGTAGATTTTCTTCGTTCAATTGCACTGATATATTGCTGTTGTTGTTCAGTACCATAACTTCTGTCTTTTTTATGTTGATTTTTAATC
This sequence comes from Limnoperna fortunei, assembly GCA_944474755.1. Classification (NCBI taxonomy): domain Eukaryota; kingdom Metazoa; phylum Mollusca; class Bivalvia; order Mytilida; family Modiolidae; genus Limnoperna; species Limnoperna fortunei. Next base: position 79,112,274 of record OX104116.1, read on the forward strand.
CAATTTGTCCAGAGAATTTTTGAAGACGTGATGTTTTTTCTTGAAGATGTTGATGTGTGTGTGATAATAGAGCTAGATCGTCTGCAAAGTCAAGATCTTCTAGAAATGTGAATGTTCCATATCTGATGCCACGTGGTGTGTTGATTGTTTGGCGCATAATCCAGTCGATTTCAATTACAAAGAGTGTAGATGACATTACACATCCTTGTCTTATGCCTGTTTTTACTGGAAAGTAGAGCTCAGTGTTTCCAACAGAACATTCAAAATTTTCATAAAAAGCTTGAACAAGTTTGATAAGGTGGGTTGGAATTCCATAAGATCGTAAAATTTTCCATAAGCTGTTTCTGTGAAGGCTGTCAAAAGCTTTTTCAAAGTCTACAAAGTTGATGTGTAGTTGCCGTTGCCATTCATTACATTGCTCTATTATATTCCTTAGAATGAAAATCTGGTCAATACATCCCTAAAGTTCCTTTTCGGAAGCCTGCTTGTTCATTCCTAAGTTTACTGTCTATGGCATTTGATATTCTTTTGATGATTATCTTTGCTAATATCTTACTAGGTATAGCTAGTAGAGTAATACCTCACCAGTTGTTGCAATTACTGAGGTCACCTTTCTTTGGTATCTTAATGATCTTTCCTTTGTTCCACTCAGTTGGATTTTTTGACTGTCTCCATATGTCACAGAATAGGGGTTGAAGTATATTAGCTGTTATGATTGGGTTTGCTTTGAATAATTCAGCATTCAAGTTGTCGATGCCTGGTGCTTTGCCATTCTTAAGGTCTTTGATTGATGCAATGATTTCATCAGTTTCTGGTGGATCAGTGCTGATATCTAACTCAGTCTCAGGATTTTCTATTGTTGGTTCATTTTTATTTTAATTGATAACAATTAAATGCAATTTATGAAAGCTTATAATGTGATTTCGGCTAGACTTCTCGGACTGAAAATATGGGTTATAATATGGTTAATGTCAGTTGGGCGGGAAATAATTTTTCGTAACAGTTTTCTCAGAAACTACTAATTACATTCTCTTGAAATTTGGTATGCAGCATCCGCATGGCCTCCCATGATGTGGGAATCTATTTCAGGTCTGTCGCTCACCTATATCCTGTTTAATGAAATCCGGCCATTTCTGTCTTTGAAGGATATTTTTCTTTACTGAAGCAGAATGCATGCGAGACATTTTTCTGTGTCCACACTTGCCTTTAAAAATAAAAAAATTTTAGCTACCGGAAACACATGTTTTATGTATTTTTCCAAATTTACCTGTTGGTTAGCAGTACATGATTTTACCAGCATAACCTGAAAGCAAATAAGCCCTGAACATTGCTTCTGTGACTTTTTTTGCCCTATAAAAGTCATTTGACCTTGCATGTTAGTGTTGTTATACATGTATATTTCACATATTTTATAGTAGTAGTCCATGTGCATGTAACTTGGTGATTGCTATTGAATCATGCTACAAACTGTCAAAATTCAAAAGTCTTAACTTTGCTTATGTACATCTCATTTGGTGTGTGTACGTTAGATTTAATTGGCATATGGCATATGTTTTTGTTCACTCTCTGGCATCCAATAATTAATAAAAAAAATTGTATGATTGATCATTAACTTTCAAATTTCATATACTCTACAAAGTAGTCCTTTTTAAAGAGAAATTTTTTGTCTACCATTTTTGTAGATAGTATATTAAAAAACAATTGTAAGTATTATGATAGCAATAGCATGTTTAAAGAATGGTCTGATTATATGTATTTACATTTATACACCACACATTTACAGATTCGACCACCATCATAGACCATAGAACAAATTAATAATTAATTGCAATTTTATTTTGTCTTGATGGTCATTATATATCACTCTCAGAATGAAAACTCAAGTACCTACATGTATAAGTATACAGTTACACAACCTCTTGTGTAACCTGGTGATTTGGACCATGTTTTACACCATAACAGACAAATTTATGGCCCTTGAATCTTGGTTTTACAACATAAAGTTCATCTTTACAATGTGTTCTCAGGTATAAATCTATTACCTGACAATTCACCTTTTATTAAATCAATCACTTACAAGTCCTTGTACAATATAGCCCCTTGTATTAATGTATGTAAGGATTATAAAGTTGTGATCTTATTTTTTGTTGCTGTTAAAAATGTCAGGCTGAATATATTGGAATGACAATTGACACCTTTTTTTGTACCATTTTTACATCTTGGAAAAAGCTTCAGATTGTCAGCTAATTTCTTTATTTATGATACTTGTCAAGAAAAATCCAAACATTTACATATAAAGGATTTTTTAAACAAAGCTATGCCTAATCCATGGCTGCATTGAAAAATGAGTTAATTCTAATTGTTCATACTGTGTGGCATTATAATTTGTCATTGAAAGTAGGTTATAACAATGACACATGTGTTATTTCTTTAAACCTGTACATTGTAAGATTTTTGTCCAATTAAATCTATTTTTCATTTCTAAAGATATTTCTGTTGGTGATACAGTGTTGTCATCTTTAATTAAAGAACTTTGCCAAACTTGTGTAATGTGATCTCCTATAAAGTTTTTTTTTGGTGTTGGTCTTCAACTGTGCTTCTGATTACTTAGTGCAAATTCTTTGAACAATTTTATTTACAAGTCGTTTTAAATAACATTTTAAATGTTTTAACTAGCTTCAAGTAACAGGTGAGAATTTACTTACCCCAGTAGTTTGCAAATGCACACAAATTTCTTCATATTCAGTGTTCAGTGGAAACATAGAAATATATCTGTGAAGTGAAAGTAGACTCTCATATACTTATGGGATTTGCTAATTTATTGCAAAAGTGTTCAGTGTTCGATCTTTAGTCCAGTTAAAGTATGATGGTATCTTTATTAACAGTCATTTTACTGCTTGACAAGTGTACATGTAGGTGTTGAGAATGTGAAAGTGATGCATAACATTTAACAAATGACAGCAAAATGTTGAATAATGTGGTTAATTTTTATAATTTTAGGTTTGAAAAATAAAATTTAATCATTTTTAATTGTTCATGTGTTAAAAATACCCCCAAAAACCCTGTTTATAGAAAGAAAGGGAGATGGGGTCATACATGAAACATGGTTATTATTGCTGTTTACTTTCTAAAACTGTTCCTGTTGGGATAGTTACCATATCTATATGCTTTAATAAGATAAAAACATATATGCACATTAGGGTTTATTTTTGCATATATATGATGATCTTAAAATAAGTGTAAGTTTTCCCCATGCAAAAATCTCATGTTTACAGTACCAGTAATAGAAAATAAAAATATTTAAAGTTTAGATACCATTTAGTTATTTTTCTTCAAAAGCACTGCAGCATTCCACTAGTATTTCCTTTTTTATTTTGTTTGATGCATGCTTGTATGATTTTGTTGTTTTTTGCCTTGCTTATTCCTTGTAGTTTGTGTGTTTGTTTGTTTGTATATTTCAGTTCCCCGGTCAAAGTCCCAGTCCAAGCACTGTTTCCTTAACCTCCAGGTCTACAACAAATAGCTGGCGTAGAGCACAATCGGTTTGTAAAATTATACAGATGCTGTGCTTCTAGAATTTATAGTCATAGGAATTACATTCATGAGAGACATTTGTTGCCATACAATTTTTGTTTTATTGTAGTTTTGACATCAGTTTTAGTACCGGTATTTAAAAAAGTTTTTTTTTAAAATTTATCTACAGTTGAAAATTAGTAGCTGAAACACGATTGCCATGTTTTCCTATATGACTTGTGCAATCAATGCCAGTGTTGAAAACTCCATCTCGAAGAAAGGTCTGACCAATGGGTGGAACTTAAGAAAGGTCTGACTATTGGGTGGAACTTAAGAAAGGTCTGATCAATGGGTGGAACTAAAGACAGGTCTGACTATTGGGTGGAACTAAAGACAGGTCTGACTATTGGGTGGAACTAAAGACAGGTCTGACTATTGGGTGGAACTAAAGACAGGTCTGACTATTGGGTGGAACTTAAGAAAGGTCTGACTATTGGGTGGAACTTAAGACAGGTCTGACTATTGGGTGGAACTAAAGACAGGTCTGACTATTGGGTGGAACTTAAGACAGGTCTGACTATTGGGTGGAACTAAAGACAGGTCTGACAATTGGGATGAACTTAAGACAGGTCTGACTATTGGGTGGAACTTAAGAAAGGTCTGATCAATGGGTGGAATTAAAGACAGGTCTGACTATTGGGTGGAACTAAAGACAGGTCTGACTATTGGGTCGAACTTAAGACAGGTCTGACTATTGGGTGGAACTTAAGAAAGGTCTGACAATTGGGATGAACTTGAGATAGGTCTGACTAATGGGTGGAAACTTAAGACAGTTTGAGTTTTTTTGTGCTGATTTAATATTCAGTGTAACTACTAGGCCAGTGTTCTGAATAGCTTAATTTTAGAATAATTTGTTTGAAGGACATAAAGCATTTGGGTCTGTTTATTTATCTGTTCATTTGTTTGAATGTCCATCCCATCTGAGGTTTCCCTTTGCATTGAAGCCTTTTTGTTATAATTTATTATCAGAAATGACCAGATATACCCCAATGAGGTTAAACTAAAGGCATATATAGCAAACAATTAATAAAACAGAGTAAAGTAAAACTGACATTTGTAGAATCATACAGTAACTTCAAGTGATTTGATTGGATGCAAGTTGAATATATTTGTCGCTATCATTTAAATGTATATGATTATTAAGAAAGTTCAACCTATTCATATATCTTTTGGACACTTAATAAAAAATATATATTTCGTTTTCAATTTTATTCATATATCCAGTTGGAAATAGTGTCTAACCATGAAATAAATCCACATAAAGTTCTATAACATTTCCCTTGTAGACGAAGGGCTCTGTAGGTGTAAAGCTATGCTTTTTAAAAATTTACAAAATGCCAGAGATGTGTCAGACTGCATACCTGTCACACATGTTTTGATAACACTTGCCTAACATTCATTGTATAGATATGGACAAATTAATAACTTCTAATTTTTTATAAAAGGTATTTGATTTCATTTATCTCCTGTTTACCTTATTGAATAATTCTCACACATCATGTGTAACAATATTCATATACATGTATTAAATTCATTAAATACACATGTCATAAGTTTATTAGGTGACCTGGAGTATATTTATAAATTGATGTACAACTACTGCTGTCCTTCAGCTTTAATATAACACAGAAACAAAAAAGAACAAAACAAATACAAAATAAAAATTGCACATTCAATTTTTTCATTGTGGTTTTGCAAATTATTTGTAGTGCCAAAGAAACTAAGTTTACATGTATTTCCAGGTGATTGTCTTGAGGATTGATAGATAAATGCTTGCTGATACTGATTATCAGAGATTTGTATTGTACATAATTGCCTGTTTCATAGGCTAGAATTATTGGGATTCATGTTGATTTGTTTTGTTACAACTCAGATTTAGATTTGGGACTTCTGGACACCAGGGTATGTGTCTGTTAACAGTATAGCATTTTTGTATGGATTTCAATAAATAAGTACAGATCCATACATAACTACACTCTATTAAGCCTTAATTTTGATTAAAAAAGATGACTTCATAATGTAAACAAGTAAAAAAAGAGACTTTTTACCTTTAGCTATTTCATTAAGAAAAGAAATTACTATGGCTGAACACTCACTAGTACTTATCAGGTAATCTATACAACTACACTAAAAGCTGAGTCAGTGTTGTATATGAAGAATTGGCAGAGTTTAAAACTGGAGGAAAAGATGGAAGTCATAGTTATCAGAAGTGAGGAAATGACATTAGACCTTATCACAGAAACCCAGTGACAGTCCTGATCTTGCAATTATTATTGCGAGACCATGACTGGCTGTGGGTTCAGATGAGACCATGACTTGCTGTGGGTTCAGACAAGACCGTGACTTGCTGTGGGTTCAGAGGAGACCTGAATGGCTGTGGGTTCAGACGAGACTTATGACTGGCTGTGGGTTCAGAAAAGACATGACTGGCTTTGGGTTCAGACAAGACATGACTGGATGTGGGTTCAGCTGAGACATGTCTGGCTGTGGGTTCAGACGAGACCATGAATCATGACTTGCTGTGGGTTCAGACATAGATCTTATGACTGTTGTTTTGTATGATAATATAAATCAGACATTTCTTTTGAAAAACAAAACAAAGATTGATTTTATATGCTGCCATTTAGGAAAGCAAAAATCAAATGTTGTATTATAGTAACCCCCCCCCCCCCCCCAAGTTTAATATGATCAATTGTGCAAGTAAGAAATTTAAGGTCATTTTTTGGCATACAATTATCTGTGAAGAAAATTACACCCTTGAAGCATGTGTACATAAAACACCTGTTATGATAATTTTGTATGTAAAAAATATTTAAAATGTATAAAGCAAGATAACTAAAAAGTACCCTGGTGTTTTGTATGTTATCTGATCTTTTTAGAGATGCTGTTTTCAGGAAGTTTGCTTTAGATATATGCATTGACTCAGTGAAAAAATATGCAATAAGTTAAGTTGATGAATTCTACCAGTTATATTGTATATTGGATCAAAGATATGTTATTTTGTACTTGTATGTAAAGGGAATATATATTTATATATAAATACAAATTATAAAAAACACATTAAGGGTCCTTACATAATCTATCTGAAAAATTACTGAAAGTGGCATTAAAACTTAATGAAACAAATAAGCAAATATATACATTCACTTGTTATAGCTGTATACATGTACCCTTTGCAGTTTTTCATAAATTTCTGTCTAACTGGGAACTGTCATTACAGAATTATCTACTGATATGATGAATCAGTTCTCTGACTATACAAGATGGTTTCTATCATCCCAGATAAAATCGTTTTGTCATTCTCTGAATGTTTGGTCTTAATTTGATTAGGGAAATAATCAATTAGTCAGTTGTTTTGTTTGATAAGATGAGATCAGTTTAACCATGGAGGCAGTAGAAATTAAACAGTTTATGCCCCCCCCCCCTGTTTTCTGTTCTTTATTATATGATTTAATATAGTTAATTAAATTTAAGTTATATAACTTAGTTTCTATTTTACTATTGTAAAAAATAATATGGGTAAAAGTAAGGACATTATTAAATTCTGGTAAAGTTACACTTTAAACTATTGAGTAACACTGGTTTGATTTAGCTGTGCTGAGTGTTTACTACTGATAGGCTTATAAAATTTTTTTCTCTAAATGATCAAGAGATTTATGTTAAAGCATATAAGTTCTTATGTTAAGTTACTGTAAACAAAGACTAATGTCCTTGTATTATTATTCATACACATGCTTGTACATGTATACTGCAGTTTGTACTGGGAGGTTATGTAGTAAATATATTTCTGGTGTTCATCAGTGGACAAAACACAGTCGCATACATGCCAATGCTCTGGATTTTGACCTAAGGTTCAGGAATTTTGTAGCCATGTCCGGGACCGCGAGGGTCATTGGAATCTCTGCGTTTCTTTTTTTCAAGAAAAGAAAAATAAAAAGGGTAAATTTAATTTAAAATTGGATTAAAGGTGCATTTTCTAATCAAGAGTTAACAAAAATAAAACTTCAATCGTTCTATCGAACAGTTAATAGGCTTTCCACTTAAGGGAATTGAAAAGAACCTACATGTATCAAAAATTAAAAGATCTTTAAATTTTACCCATAGCCATTATTCGTTCTTTGATGAAATTAACAAATTTAGGGAAAAACTATTCAAATAACTGTTAAAATAGAAAAGGTCAAATTCTAGGACACTATGACCTTGACCTCAACCCTTAAAAAAAAATAAATCCATTTTGCATTATAATATATCAAAGAAAAAAACATTTGTATACCCTTTGAAATAAAAAAGCTCTTACAATGGGACATTCAAGGACTAAATTGACCTTGACCTTTGACCTTTTGATTTAATACATCCAAAGTAAAAAATTAATCATAAATAACCACATACATAGAAAATTTAAAAAAAAAACAAACTTGACCTTGACCTCTTAACTTGTGACCTTGACCTTGCTGAAGGTCAACAATCAACAGAAGATCCGAGGTCTAAATATGTTATAGTTACAGAGATAACGCTATTTACACAATATTTAATTGACCCTGGGGAGATAACTCTTTTACAAGTAAAATCATTTATAGTGACCTTTCAAGACCTTGATATGGTCTACATTTGGTAAAAGATTTATTTCTGCAGCTCTTACGGTTCTGTAGGAGAATCGCAGACACCACAATGTCAAAATTTAGAATATGACCCTGACCTTTGACCTTGTGACCTTTTTTAAGGTCAAGGTCAATGATGACCAACTGTGAAATCCTGTCTCTATTACCTCTGGTTCATGAGTTACAATAGTACAAAATGTACTTCCAATAAAAATGGGGAAATAACTCCTATAAGGAGTCGTCAAAATCCTTTGCGAGATATGTAACAAATTGTTGCAATCAATATTTATTGGGACATCTTTTAAGGTTTCATAGTTAATCTGCACACAAGCTCTTTCATGACAGAGAAAATAACTCCATAAAGAAAACGTGTTTATGACATGTCGTGAAACAAAATTTATAATGGGAAAATAAAAAACTTGGCGAAGAATAATAAGAAACAGACAAAAAACAATAAGTCTTTCCACTTGGAAAGTGGAAAGCCTAAATAAATCCATATATGGGCTAAAAAACTGATTCTGTAAATAATTGCACTCTGGAGACGCTTCAAATAACCTAGAAATATTATAAATTCGTTTTCGGAGACACCCACCACGGCTTTAGCCTAGACCGATTGGGATCTTTAATCGGTCCCTCGACCGCTTGCTAATATTATCAGAAATTCTACCATAACTATGTTGGCAAGTATGCAGTCATACTTAATTCCGATTAATACATGTCCACATTTTGCTTTGTAAACAAGCCTGTTACATAATGGTATTTTGCGAAAAAATTGACTTCCCATGTATAACATGTGTGCCTTGTAGATATTTTCAATTGCTTTAAATGTATTTGAAATCCAATTAAAACTGTCTGTTAATTGTATATCAACTGAGTCAATTATAAAAAAAAATCGTGCAGAACTATCACACTCTAATCCCCAGAAATACAACAGTGAAGATGGACAGCCCTGACTGATAACCTAAATACTTAGATAGGAATGTGACAATACACAGATAAGTAAATGATTAATGCATGCATTATCTGTATGGGCTCTAGGTCAGCTCAGTCATGGTTGTGCAGTCAATATGAACAGGAGTATTTCTTAAAACACTTAGCAAAGACACTGGTTTCCTGAACAGTGAAATAAAGCTCTCTATAGAGGCTGCTTAGCAACACTCCTTCCCCTCAGGCCTTGCTCTTCTGTGTTTGCCTTTTCAGTGATCAGTATATTGTAATATTCACCAACCTTTTCATGAACTACTACTGAACAATTGCTTGTGCTGTGTGCACTTCTTTACTTTGCTTTTACAACACGTACTGAATTGCTCTTTCATTAATTAGGCCAAAGGATTTTTGTTATTTGTTATGAACAGCTGCTGTGCTTATCTGCAGAAGTAAATTAAAAAGAAACAATTACAATGTATTTAAGCATTCAGCTGTTGACAAAAGTCTTCCACAGTTTTGTTGTGTTACAGTAACTTATTGTCAAATTTCATTGGAGTCATTTTCTGTAATACACCATTCTAAAATTAGTTTGTTTTTTACGGATCGATCAGTACTTTCCTTGGTTTACATGAGAAAAAAACCAGGTTTTATTGTAATGTTTGATAAATATTGCCCAGACAAGCAGCTGTGGAAAGGCAACAGAATTATATAATACAAGTATTGACATTCATTGATTAACTAATTATATTCTTTGAAAAAAACCCCAATATTTCACCAAGCTTAATTTGGGTGTGTACATTAATTATTATATAGGAACTTGTTTTATGTTCATGTTTAATTGAATTTCTACATGGAATCTGTTAAAATAAGACACAATTGCAATTTAAAGCTATCGTTGTCATATATCATGTAGTACAATGTAGCATTTTGGAAAAGGATGCTGCATTTTCTGAATAAAGTGCCCTTTTGTTTGCAGAAAAGTGAACTTATGTCAGCTTTTTCAACATTCATCAGGAAACTGAAAAGACCTACCTTCGTCAGCATCAAAAGCTCCACAAAAAACTCCTTGTAGGAGTTATTGCCCTTTAATTGTCAAAATTGATTATTTTTGCCATTTTTGCCTCAAAATCTTGAAAATGATTAGAACTAGAGAAAAAGTTGGCATTGCTTAATTGTTCTTCTCTATGAGAGCTACAAAAATGACCATAGGGTCAAGATTGTCTGATGAACCGTTTAGGAGTTATTCTCCTTGAACATTTGTTAATGAATTTTAATTGATTTTAAAAAAATCATCTCTTAAACCATCTTAAAGGACTGCTTTGAAACCGAAGTTGTGCAAATCATGACAGCTGACTACCAACATGGCGACCTTGGCTTTAAATAAAAAAGGTGGGGAGGGGGAAAGGTCAGTAAACAGATGCAGCAAATTTGAAGGGAACTCCTTTCTATAGGAGCTTTGTCCCTTAAAAGGTCAAAATAAATGATTTTTGCAGAAGTGTGATTACAAGGTTTTTTTTGCCACAGGTTTGGGGTTTTAACCAGACACTCCAGGTCCCTCCCCCCCCCCCCCCCCAATAAACGGAATGCCATAACTAAAAATGTGAACAATGACTTAAAACTTCATTTAGACAAATAAAATAACATGTAGAATGTAATAAACTACAGTGTTACAAACAACTACAGAAATTATGTAAATTGTAGTATTTAAATTGATTGTGCATGACATCTGCGACTACAAACGAGTTATACTTGTGAACATTTTATGCAGTTAAATACTGTGAGTCACTGTTACTATTGTCATGTGTTTTAACTTTACTATACTGACATTACACTTTTTGATGACATTATTGATATGTAGCATAATAACACGTTTCATTTCTGTCCAATTTCATCACTTTTGAACAAGTAAGACCTGCTGTAGCAGTTTAAAGATTTTTTGTTTCCAGGAGTCATTGTCACTGTTATATTAATAAGAAAAAAAATGTACTCTCATTTGGATTATTATACCCTACACAACGATGCTTTTGACCCATCCGTTCGTCAGTCTTGGTGTCAGTCTGACCGTGTCATGCCGTGTTGACTGGATAGCACTCTCATTTATTTATACATTTTAACAAAACTTTGGAAAATTGCTACTTATAGTGTGTGCTTGGATGGGATTGATTTTCAGGGAAATTCGTTAAAGGGGACCATATTTTTGAGAGTGGTCAACTTTCATGAACATGTATATTCAATGTTGTCACCTGGATAATGCTTCCATTTCTTCATGGATTTTCATGAAACTTTGGGAAGTTGTTACTTATATATAGAAGGTGCTTGGATGGAATTGATTTTCAAGAAAATTTGTCAAGAGTGACCTTATTTTTGGGAGGGGGGCTTAGACAAATTTCATTAATTGGTTTATTTTAGGCAGTTAACAGAGAACTTTATGCAACATGCAGTTCAGTAATAAAAGCAATATATATATAATATTTCTATGTTTTATGAATGAAAGGTTTCAACAGAATAATAAAGGGGCTTATGGTATGGGTATGTTGTCAGTACTAGTAGGTCATTGCTTCAATTGTTTTTATTGGTAAAGATTGTATGGTAGTCATCTGTGTTGTTTGATGAATGGCTTGCAACCAATGCATTATATCACTGGGATAGTGGAAAAACATCAATGAATTCATCTGGAGAATGAAAGATTTCTATCATTAGAGTAGTAGTCAAACTCAAGGCAAAGACTTCGACAAGAAATTGGTTTTTGTCTCGCCTGCGACAAAAGTCGCTGGAGGCGAGACATATGTATGGGAATCCGGGGGCGGCGGCGGCGTAAACACTTGACATCTTGCTTCATATCTTTATAAGCCCAAGTTCTAGGTCCATCAAATTTGGTCCAGAGGTAGCTTATGATGAGTACTTGCCAGTCAGTCACCTGTCACCTGACCTTGACCTCAATTTCACGGTCCAGCGACTATGTTAAAGTTTTTGGGTTACGACAGATCCTCTGTAACTACGCATGGTAGGATGACAATATTTGGTGTATAGGTTGCTGACGACTAGTACATGACTGTCTGGTAGGTGTCACCTGACCTTGACCTCAATTTCACGGTCCAGTGACTACGTTAAAGTTTTTGGGTTACGACAGTTCCTCTGTAACCACGCATGGTAGGATGACAATATTTGGTATATAGGTTGCTGATGACTAGTACATGACTGTCTGGTAGGTGTCACCTGACCTTGACCTCAATTTCACGGTCCAGCGACTATGTTAAAGTTTTTGGGTTACGACAGTTCCTCTGTAACTACGCATGGTTGGATGACAATATTTGGTGTATAGGTTGCTGATGACTAGTACATGACTGTCTGGTAGGTGTCACCTGACCTTCACGTCAATTTCACGGTCCAGCGACTACGTTAAAGTTTTTGTGTTACGACAGTTCCTCTGTAACTACGCATGGTAGGATGACAATATTTGGTGTATAGGTTGCTGATGACTAGTACATGACTGTCTGGTAGGTGTCACCTGACCTTGACCTCAATTTCACGGTCCAGTGACTACGTTAAAGTTTTTGGGTTACGACAGTTCCTCTGTAACCACGCATGGTAGGATGACAATATTTGGTATATAGGTTGCTGATGACTAGTACATGACTGTCTGGTAGGTGTCACCTGACCTTGACCTCAATTTCACGGTCCAGCGACTATGTTAAAGTTTTTGGGTTACGACAGTTCCTCTGTAACTACGCATGGTAGGATGACAATATTTGGTGTATAGGTTGCTGATGACTAGTACATGACTGTCTGGTAGGTGTCACCTGACCTTGACCTCAATTTCACGGTCCAGCGACTACGTTAAAGTTTTTGTGTTACGACAGTTCCTCTGTAACTACGCATGGTAGGATGACAATATTTGGTGTATAGGTTGCTGATGACTAGTACATGACTGTCTGGTAGGTGTCACCTGACCTTGACCTCAATTTCACGGTCCAGTGACTACGTTAAAGTTTTTGGGTTACGACAGTTCCTCTGTAACTACACATGGTAGGATGACAATATGTGGTATATAGGTTGCTGATGAATAGTACATGACTGTCTGGTAGGTGCCATTTGACCTTGACCTCAATTTCACGGTCCAGTGACTACGTTAGAGTTTGTAGGTTACTGCTGTTCCCCTGTAACCAATCATGGTAGGATGACAATATTTAGTATATAGGTTGCTGATGAATAGTAAATGATTGTCTGGTATGTTTCACCTGACCTTGACCTGAATTTAACGGTTCAGCGACTACGTTAAAGTTTTTGTATTAGGACAGTTCCTCTGTAACTATGCATAGTATGGTGACTATAATTGGTATACAGGCCGCTGCTCATAATTAATGATATTTATGTAATGCTTATGACGAAATTTATTTTCGTTACTGATGCGGAATACAGGCGAGACGTTTTTCTGTGTCCACACTTGTCTATCTTTATCCATACATCCTATCCTCATTTTAATCTATTATTACGCTAATATACAGAAAAAAAAGTTTTATTAAAAGGTCAATAGATCAAAGGTCAAGGTTAAAATCATAAATATAGTAAAAATTTAAAAAGCTGAATATGTTTCAAGACCTTTTTTTTGTACCATACATTGTATATTCGTCAAAAAAGTAAGGTGCATATAATTTAAAAAAATAATTCAGGGTTTGTTAAATGAATAGTTGATTCAACTGAAAAATTTGTTTCATTATTCTTAGAGGCGAACTAAATTGATTTATATTGAGAAAAAAGATAATAGTTCCCAAGTTATAACAGGAACATAAAGCTGTATTCCTGGCAGAATAATATCTTTGACTGTATCTTCCATCATTAATACCAGTACCTCTATTTGTGCCTATCCCTTATTTTCATGTATTTGTCTGTATTTGACTGCATCCTAATTGTGTATTGAGTTGTATTGACATATCTGTCTTGCCCTCTGGCTGAACTTTCTGTATTGGTCATTTGAATTGATGTCTAAGTCAAATCAATGTCCATGTAGGATTGACCTAGATATGTGACATGTCACGGCTTTTTATGACCTGCAGGGATAGTGTAATGTTGAATGAATTGTAAAGAGCATTATTTTGATGACAGTAAATGTATTGATAAGTTATAACAAATCAATGGAAACAGACATAGAGTAAAGGATTAACATGTATATCCCATGATATTAACATGTTCATTAGTTTACTTTATTATTGATTTTGAGGGCAAATAAATCCCAAATGTGAGTTGATTTTTCAGGACTGTATATGAGTATACATAATTCTATATAGCTCTTACCATTGCTATTAATAGAAATCTATAAATAAATAAATTTGTGTACTAGTAGTAACATAGTAAAACTGGTTAAATACTTTTGTTGTTGATGTCAGTTGGTCAAGGTCAAGGTCAATCTTAAGAAACATGAACTGTTGCTGAAATAGAATTCCAATTTAAAACCTTTACCTTCTATAGAAGGTGACCCTTTCTTTGTTCTAATAGCACCAAGGTTAAAATCAAAGATACATAAAAAATGAACTTATTATCAGGGACCATATATATTATGTTTTAAATAAAGAACCATAAGCTGTCCTGTACAAAGGGATATACACTGGTATATGATTTACCTACCTAAATAGAGAATTATTTTTATTATTTGTATTATATTTGTTATTGTCGCTTTAGAAGACACACAAACTGTGTAAACTTTCAGTGCTGTTGTCAATAAGAAATTTGCCTTAAAAAAATACACTTCTGTGTTTGTTCTGATATAGTCACTAGTATACTGCCTCAGTATGCTGTCAAACAACCAGTTGTTGATGGTAGATGTTTAGGTTCAACTTATCCTTGCTGTTATGGAAAGACCAGTTTTGTTCACTCTAATTTCAAAACATAATCCATTATCCATTTAAGTTTTGTTTATTTAGGTGTAAGCAATTATGTCAAAAAATAGGTGGATGTTTAGATTATAATCTAAAACAAAGTTGAAAACATTTAATGTAACAACAGTGAAACACATTTTCACCAGAAGTTCTGTTATACTCCCTTAAAATATTAAGCTCATTAATGAAGGAGTTACGGAAGCATTACAGTTACAAACTGAAGAATAGAAAAATCTAAGAAATTTTTGTCGACCATGTCATTACTTATGATAATTTATATTAAAATTTCAAGGACGAGATCTTGATTTAAAGGTGCTGATGAAGATGATGTTGTATGGCATACATGTATTTTCATTGTTACCTCTTTTCAACACAAGTTTAACAATTGTTAATTTTAACTTATTAGCAAGGAATAAATATCCAATCCAGTATACAAGATGTTATTTTAGTAATCATTTATTTGCAATACTTTTGGAATTGCATTTAAGGATTTTCTTTGACATATGAAAGCATTGACAGAAGCACATTGTCAACACTTTTATACCTCAATGAAACTTCAATAGAATGCATTCAATTCTTATAACTACATTTGACATCAATAAACAGTGGAAATTCATGACAAAATTCAAGTAAATGTTTGTCTGTTCATGACAAAATTCAAGTAAATGTCTGTCTGTTCATGACAAAATTCAAGTAAATGTTTGTCTGTTCATGACAAAATTCATGTAAATGTAGGTTTACAGTATCTATATTATATAATATGCCACAGTGTAATATTGAGGTTCTTTTGGTGTACTGGTTTTGATGTTTCATTGAGAATTAAGAAATCACAAATTCAACCAATAAAAATGATGGATTTCAATGAAAAGCATACATAATGTTATTATATAATATACATGTGCATATTGCATAAAGTTAGTTTGCTTGTCTTATTTGCTAACTTTTATGCTAATTAACAATGCTTATTTTAGTGTTTAATGCAAACCCTTACTGGAATGTGTATGCCTAGCTGGTTCACTGGAAGTAAGCAGGTTCGTCTACAGTGTTGTAATATGTCGGCCAACTAGAATGATTAGATGCAAGGCTTTTTATAGACTTGCCACAAGTCCCTTTGAATTTGCTGTTAGAGAGATATCGTTATTATCAACATTGCCTAAGTGGATAGTATAGGAAATGTTGATAATAAAGATGTATCTCTCTAATAGCAAATTCAAAGGGACTTGTGATAAGTCTAAGCTTTTTATTTCTTTAGCTTAAGTATCACTGTATATTTTGTTTGTAGTCTTTGTTGGCAAAGAACACCTCCCACCCCTTTCCTTTACAATGTTCTGTTTTTAAAAAGTCATAATTTGTATTCCATTGAGGTACTTCTGTGTTGATCCCAAGAAGAAATTTTGGTCTCTTATTTATTCAGTTGGCACTACAGTATGAATGCTACATGTATATTTTTTATCCATTTTATTCTAAGAGCTTTGATCAAAACGTATGTATGTTTTATATCTTTCTTTCATATAATTTTTTGGCCTGATTTTTGCATGTTAAATTTATATCTTTTGAAATTTTCTGTTGGTTTTCAGAAGAAAATTATCCCTACTTCAACTTTTTCAAGGTTTTGTAAAATTAAACTCTAGAAGATAGAAACACTTTTTTAAAAGAAATAAAAGATTATTTTCTGCTGATAAATTGGCCTGAATTTAATTTTCTTGCAAGCTTGCTTAAGAAAGTAATACAATTGTGCCTCAGGTTTAAGTTAATTTTAATTATTGACGTTGCACCCTATAGCAAAATAAAGAAATGTTGGAAGAAAGGTTAAAGCAGTGTAGTTTTTCTGATGATATAAATGCAGTTAGATAAAATACTTGGTAAAGAATAGCAGGCTTAATCTGTTTAATTAGATAAGACTGATTGTCTGAGATATAACAACAGAAAGAAATTGTATTGCAGAATTTTGTTTATAATTATGGTTGTCATTATTTAGATGTTATTTATGCTTACATGTTGGATATTGTTGTAAACATGATTGATCAGGAGTAACAGTATGTTCAGTAATTTCTTGATCCTTTTGGGACACCTGTTAAGTTTATGGTTGCAGATTAACTTGATTTTTAGACATTGAAAAGAGAAATAAATATTTCAGCTGTCTGTACCTCCTGTTGGTTTACTGACAATGAATGTTTCTGTTTGTCAGGTGCCTGTTTTTTAACAGACTTTTCAGAATGTCTTGTACCTCCTGCTAGTCAGACATACAAATGTACAGTATTTTTATCATACCTGTGGTGTTTATTATTATTTTTTATTTACTGGAAATAACATTTGTGCTGCCATAAATTGCCAGCAGCCTCAGGTCATGGAACTAATTCATATTGTCTACATTGAAATCAACATAATCCCCAGTGTAGCATTGGAATTAAATTCTGCCTGTACCATCTGTTGGTTAACATACAATACCATTAGGCAAGGGATACTTCAAAACAAACAAGAACAAAAATATTTTGTTATTTTATACAATAGTGTTACACTACATGGGAAATCTTTTGGTTAAAAATCCACAAAAAAATAAAATACAATTATTCAATATTTAGGCAAGTGATTCTTCAAAACAAACAGGCACAACAATATTGTACAATATGGTTAGTATACATGGGACATCTCTTGGTTATAAATCGATAAATAGAGATAAAATAATTAATGTTTGCAAGTTGATGCTAATTTTTACATGCACTTCCAGTTTGAAGTTAAAAACCTATTTTTAAAAAGACGCCACAAATTTGTTCTTTTAAAGTATAATACCACCATATTTGTGTTAACTTCTAAGATTATACCAAGATCAATTTGAGTTAATCTTTACTATCTATTGATTCGCTGTAAGAATATAATACTTGGTTGGTAAATTATTGCAGTTTTTTGACAGTTTATATAATTGGATATTGTTTGAATAATTGAGGTTCTTGCTTGCTTTGATGGACAGATATTTGATCTTATGTCATTATTGGTGTTTACACCATTTTATGCTTGTTGTTGGTTGTAGAATATTTAACTGCAATATGACTGAGCCGTTACCTTGACATATAGAGGTGTCAAGGCTATTAATTTTTTACTCTACCTGTTCAGTGACTAAGCCATTTCCTTGACACATTTTGGTGTCAAGGGTATGAACTTTTCTTTCTCATTTGTCTGTTTGCTAGAGTACTATTTAATGTACTTTACATTTATTGCCTTTTGGCTGTCATATTTGCAATCTAATGAAAATTAAATCTTTCACAAGCACCCCTTTTTGTTAGTGTCACATTAAAAATTTGGGTATCCCAGAAAGAAATTATTCAGATTTTTTTTTGGACAGTTTTTTTTAACATTAGAAGATACATTTATCTGGTGTAAACATCTATCACATAGATTTAATAAACTGTACTTGCTGTAATGTAAAATTTCGAAAAGAGTTTAAAAGCATATTTCAAAAAGAGTTCAAAAGCATATTAAAAATTAATCTGCAGTTCACATGGAGTTCAAAAGCATATTAAAAATTAATCTGCAGTTCACATGCTATGCAAAGATTTGTGTGACCTCCTTTAACAATAACTACATATTAAAAATAATGAAACAGGTCATATGGTCTGAAATGAAAAAATGCCCTAATTAATGTAGGATTTTTGAAATATCCCTTTTTTTTGTAAATGAGTTTTTAATCTATATAAAGGATTATAATTATGGTGTAATTTAGTTACACTGTAAATCATATATATTTCTTGTTCTGTATCTGTATTTTAAAGACAATGACTTCAGAAAATGTTTGATGTTACTATAAGTATTAAAAGCAGGCATAATATCAGTCCAGATGTTTAATTCATTTTGTAAAAAGATTATTTCTTCTTTAAAGTAATTTGTCCTGTTTACCTGAATGTCTGAACACATCAGTATTATCTTCTTGAGTTCTTTGTTTACTTGTTGTTTATACCAAGGTAAGAAATACCTGAATACCAGGTGTAATACACAGCAGTCAAGGTCAGGTTACAGCAACCAAGGATTATTATATCTTTTATAATTAATTTGATAAATTAGATTGAAATTTGAGAAATGAATTGGTTAGTCATGTGTATGCCAATAAATATTGTATACATTCTAAGGGAGTTTTTGCTATTAGTTTTTAATAGAAAATACAGATTAAAATAATTAAGTAGAAAGATGGACACTCTTTCCTATGTGATTAAACTCTATCACTGAATGTTTGTCATAGCCAATAGTTTGCAATGATTAAAAATGGATGACAACATGGTGACAACTAATTGTCATTTTAGAGGCATAGCAAATTGAACTGAATGGGAGTAAAGAGATACTGGAGATGCACATATCTCTTAAAACATAAACCCTGTCTAAAGCTTTTAATTTTTGTCTCGCCTGCGTAAACACTTGACATCTTGCTTCATATCTTTTTAAGCCCAAGCCCTAGGTCCATCAAATTTGGTCCAGAGGTAGCTTATGATGAGTACTTGCCAGTCAGTCACCTGTCACCTGACCTTGACCTCAATTTCACGGTCCAGCGACTACGTTAAAGTTTTTGGGTTACGACAGTTCCTCTGTAACTACGCATGGTAGGATGACAATATTTGGTGTATAGGTTGCTGATGACTAGTACATGACTGTCTGGTAGGTGTAACCTGACCTTGACCTCAATTTCACGGTCCAGCGACTACGTTAAAGTTTTTGGGTTACAACGGTTCCTCTGTAACTACGCATGGTAGGACGACAATATTTGGTGTATAGGTTGCTGATGACTAGTACATGACTGTCTGGTAGGTGTCACCTGACCTTGACCTCAATTTCACGGTCCAGCGACTACGTTAAAGTTTTGGGGTTACAACAGTTCCTCTGTAACTACGCATGGTAGGATGACAATATTTGGTGTATAGGTTGCTGATGACTAGTACATGACTGTCTGGTAGATGTCACCTGACCTTGACCTCAATTTCATGGTCCAGCGACTACGTTAAAGTTTTTGGGTTACGACAGTTCCTCTGAAACTACGCATGGTAGGACGAAAATATTTGGTGTATAGGTTGCTGATGACTAGAACATGACTGTCTGGTAGGTGTCACCTGACCTTGACCTCAATTTCACGGTCCAGCGACTACGTTAAAGTTTTTGGGTTACGACAGTTTCTCTGTAACTACGCATGGTAGGATGACAATATTTGGTGTATAGGTTGCTGATGACTAGTACATGACTGTCTGGTAGGTGTCACCTGACCTTGACCTCAATTTCACGGTCCAGCGACTACGTTAAAGTTTTTGGGTTACAACAGTTCCTCTGTAACTACGCATGGTAGGATGACAATATTTGGTGTATAGGTTGCTGATGACTAGTACATGACTGTCTGGTAGGTGTCACCTGACCTTGACCTCAATTTCACGGTCCAGTGACTGTGTTAAAGTTTTGGGGTTACAACAGTTCCTCTGTAACTACGCATGGTAGGATGACAATATTTGGTGTATAGGTTGCTGATGACTAGTACATGACTGTCTGGTAGGTGACACCTGACCTTGACCTCAATTTCACAGTCCAGTGACTACGTTAAAGTTTATGGGTTACGATAGTTCCTCTGTAACTACGCATGGTAGGATGACAATATTTGGTATATAGGTTGCTGATGAATAGTACATGACTTTCTGATAGGTTCCACCTGACCTTGACCTCAATTTCACGGTCCAGCGACTACGTTAAAGTTTTTGGGTTACGGCTGTTCCCCTGTAACTATGCAGGGTATGGTGACAATATTTTGTATACAGGCTGCTGCTGATATTTAATGCTATTTACGTAATGCTTATGACGAAATTTATTTTCGTTACTGATGCTGAATGCAGGCGAGATGTTTTTCTGTGTCCACACTTGTTAGGAATGTATGCTTTTGTCCTACTTTCTTAACCTACTTCATCCAGTCATGAACTTTCTATGCATCGTTCGAAACCTTGTGTGATAAAGTTTGTGGGTTTGTTTGGAGTTTAATACCACTTTAAGTACTTTTTTACCTTTATCAGGGAGAAAACTGAAGTTCACAGTGTAAACCCCAACCTTTAGCATGTAAACTGGCAATCATCAGTTTAACAAGCACACTCTCACTAACTCAGCTTACAGTTAAGATTGCTTTAGTGTAAACCTCAGTGTTGTCAAACCTTAACTATAGATGACTAACTTACCCACTTGGCCAAAGATGACCCTCTTGTAACCTACATGTACCAGGTATGCTTGGCAGGTCCCTCCAGGTACACTGGCTCTCTGTCCCCCATACAAAGCCCTCCCTATTTATGAGGGCTAGATAGCCAGACTAATTAATCACCCTGTGATATATTGAGTACATGACAATGAAAATTTTCCTTTGAAAATTAATTACCTTTATCTAGCATAATAAATGAGGGGGAAATATGTATTAAATTATGTTAACATGTGTGTTGATTGGAAAGTAAATGTGCTGTTCCAATAAGAATTGCTACATGTAGTGAAGTAGATGTTTTTGAAGTTAAAGTCAATCTTAATTGACATTAAAATAGTTTTTACATAGTATGACGTCCTAGAACCTGTATTATTTGGAATGGTATTTCTGTATATCGCCACCTTATGAGTTTAGTATTATCGTGTCAGTTATTCAATTTTTGTTTGACATAGATTAATCCTTGATAAAAAAACACCTTTTCTTTCTTATCATACACTATGGCTGATTCTTGGACCTGGGACAAGAAATTTATTGTGTGCTACAGAGTCTTGTTTACTAAATATACACATTCTTATATCATTGTTTATATAGAGGAAATAGCCTGCTGTGTTAGGCCTCAGAAAATTGGTTTAATTAGTTAATTAATTAATTTGGTAAGCCAGCTGCCATATCTTATCTGCCAATTTCTTTCAAATATAAACATTTTATATAAATATCTGTATTGCGTAGTTATTTTAAATTTACTGGTGTGTAACATACAGGTTGTTATCAAACCCCTTCTGGCAGTCCTATGATGGGAGTATATTTGAATTGAATAGAGACTTATGTACAAGTTGGACTGCTGATATATAAAAGTGATACATAAATACTCCATTTTCATATTTAGATCAGATAAATTCTTTGTTATTTCATAACCATGTAAACACAGAGTTCACTGACCTTCACCTTTTACCAGATTTGTCAAAGGTGTCTGACATATTTGATTGATAAACTTTGTAAATTTTCTCTTAAAAAATCCTTTATTTTAAACCATTTTATCAAACTTCTATGAACAAATATGTGTTATATCAACTCACTGTAAATGATGTACATAAAGATCTTGGGCCAGAAGTTAACAAAACAAAAATTTGAGAACTGCCGTAGGTTTCCATGAGACCTGATGATACTACATGTAACTAATAATTATATGAAACTGTTTTGTCTGTGACCTTGAATTTTGCAGCAAACATTGACCTTTAATTTTGCAACATACAATTTGATGTGTGACATATGTTCAGTATGTCTGTATGTAAATAAATGTTACAGTCATTAAATGTAATCAATTATTATTTTGTCAATAATAAAACAGAATCAGGAACATATAATTAAATGTAATAAGGTTATACAATTTTAGTTATTTTCAAAGCAAGTATTGTTTATTTGTAATTTGCATGAGTTGAAAGCCATATACTTTCTACTTTTTGGGACAAACTATTTTCAATAAAATATTTTGATTAGAGGAAAACAGTCAGACAGGTTGTTATATTTGGGACATATTATCTAATTGTCTCCCTTTGCTGTATTATGGATTTTAATTAGTTACAATAATGTAGCTCCTTTTTTTTGTTATGGACAGAGCTACAAAGAGGTCCATTACTTGTAATGGAGCAAGCCAGTAGTGATTTACACCCGGGGTTTTATGCATATAATAAGCTATTAAACTGTTTCCCTTAATTGCTACATACTTTTTAATGTCTTTAATATTTGACTGATATTTCTACAACACCTTATTCGTTACAGAACTGTAGTTTTACACTTTATTCATAATCATGGCATTGTTGTCAAAATTTTAATTCTGGAAGTGCATAATTTCTTAATTGATTTGGTAAAAATGTTCATCCAATCAATTTTTGGCCGGATTTCAGGAAGTGAAAATCCGGGTTATAATATGGTGAATGGTAGGCGGGCGGGGGTGCGTGCAGGAAAAAATTTTTCGTAACAGTTTTCTCAGCAACTTCTATTCACATTCTCTTGAAATTTGTTATGCAGCATCAGCATGGCCTCCCATAACGTGGGATTGATTTCAGGTCTGTCGCTCACCTACTTCCTGTTTACCGACTTACTTAATTTTTAGCTCACCTGACCCGAAGGGTCATGTGAGCTATTGCCATCACTTGGCGTCCGTCGTCGTTCGTCGTCGTCTTTCGTCGTCGTCGTCGTTAACTTTTCTTCAAAAATCTTCTCCTCCAAAACCACTGAAGGGATTGCTTTGAAACTTTGCATACATCATCAGTAAAATGCCCTCTACCAAGTTTGCCCAAATCATGGCCTCAGACCAACCAACATGGCCACCATGGCTAAAAATAGAACTGAGGGGTCAAAATACAGTTTTTTCCTTGTAGTTCAAAAAGTATGTCAAAATACAGTTTTTTCCTTGTAGTTCAAAAAGTATAACAGATACAGGAAAACCAAAGAGACATTCCTTCTTCAGCATCTAAAGCTCTACAAAACACTCCATTGGGTCAAAGTTGTATGATGACTCCTTGTAGGAGTTATTGCCCTTTAATCGTCAAAATTGATGATTTTTGCCATTTTTGCCTCAAAATCTTGAAAATTATTAGAACTAGAGAAAAAGTTAGCATTGCTTAATTGTTCTGCTCTATGAGGGCTACAAAAATGACTTTAGGGTCAAGATTGTCTGATTAACCGTTTAAGAGTTATCCCCTTGAACTGTTTTTTTTAATCGGTTTTAATTGATTTTTTAAAATCTTCTCCTCTGAAACAACTGAAAGTACTGCTTTAAAAATTTGTACACATCATCCGTCAAATGTCCTCAACCAAGTTTGCTCCAACCATGGCTGCAGATTAACCAACATGGCCACCATGGCTAAAAATAGGAAAGGGGGGGGGGCGGTAAAATACAGTTTTTGGCTTATATTTAAAAAGTGTTACAGATACAGGAAAACCGAAGAGACATGCCTTCATCTGCATCAAAAGCTCTACGAAACACTCCATTGGGTTGAAGTTGTATGATGACTCCTTATAGGAGTTATTGCCCTTTAATTGTCGAAATTGATTATTTTTGACATTTTTGCCTCAAAATCTTGAAAATTATTAGAACTAGAGAAAAAGTTAGCATTGCTTAATTGTTCTGCTCTATGAGGGCTACAAAAATGACTTCAGGTTCAAGATTGTCTGATGAACCGTTTAGGAATTATTCTCCTTGAACATTTTTAGCTCACCTGACCCGAAGGGTCATGTGAGCTATTGCCATCACTTGGCATCCGTCGTCGTCCGTCGTCACCGTCGTCGTTAACTTTTCTTCAAAAATCTTCTCCTCCAAAACCACTGAAGGGATTGCTTTGAAACTTTGCATACATCATCAGTAAAATGCCCTCTACCAAGTTTGCCCAAATCATGGCCTCAGACCAACCAACATGGCTGCCATGGCTAAAAATAGAACAGAGGGGTCAAAATACAGTTTTTTGCTTATAGTTCAAAAAGTATAACAGATACAGGAAAACCTAAGAGACCTTCCTTCTTCAGCATCTAAAGCTCTACAAAACACTCTATTGGGTCAAAGTTGTATGATGACTCCTTGTAGGAGTTATTGCCCTTTAATTGTCAAAATTGATGATTTTTGCCATTTTTGCCTCAAAATCTTGAAAATTATTAGAACTAGAGAAAAAGTTAGCATTGCTTAATTGTTCTGCTCTTTGAGGGCTACAAAAATGACTTAGGGTCAAGATTGTCTGATTAACCGTTTGTTATTCCCCTTGAACTGTTTTTTTTAATCGGTTTTCATTGATTTTTTAAAATCTTCTCCTCTGAAACAACTGAAAGTACTGCTTTGAAACTTTGTACACATCATCCGTCAAATGTCCTCAACCGAGTTTGCACCAACCATGGCTGCAGATTAACCAACATGGACACCATGGCTAAAAATATGATGGGGGGGGGGGGCGGTTAAATACAGTTTTTGGCTTATATTTAAAAAAGTGTTACAGATACAGGAAAACCGAAGAGACATGCCTTCATCTGCATCAAAAGCTCTACGAAACACTCCATTGGGTTGAAGTTGTATGATGACTCCTTATAGGAGTTATTGCCCTTTAATTGTTAACATTAATTATTTTTGACATTTTTGCCTCAAAATCTTGAAAATTATTAGAACTAGAGAAAAAGTTAGCATTGTTTAATTGTTCTGCTCTATGAGGGCTACACAAATGACTTAGGGTCAAGATTGTCTGATGAACCGTTTAGGAATTATTCTCCTTGAATTTTACTTGATTTTAAAATATCTTCTCCTCTTAAACCAATGAAAGGACTGCTTTGAAACATTGCACACATCATCTTTAGAATGTCCTCTACTAAAATTGTGCAAATCATGACACCTGACTACCTACATAGCTACGCTGGATTAAAATAGAAAAAATAAAAAAAAAGGGGGGGGTCCAGAGAGTATTCGACTGGTAGTTAAAAAAGTATAACAGGTACAGCAAATTTGAAGTGAACCTCCCTTCTCCCTCTAACCATCAAAAGATCCTCCTTATAGGAGTTATTTCCCTTAAAAGGTCAAAATTAATGATTTTTGCAGAAGTGTTGGGCAATTCCTTGTAGCAAAGAAAAGCTGGATGAAAAAGGGTTGTTTGGTTTCAGGTTCATGTGAGCGATACAGACTCCTGGGAGCCTCTAGTTTTAATCAATTTTACTTGATTTTAAAAAATCTTCTCCTCTTAAACCAATGAAAGGACTGCTTTGAAACATTGCACACATCATCTATAGGATGTCCTCTACCAAAATTGTGCCCAGACACCTGACTACCTACATAGCTACGTTGGATTAAAATAGAAAAAATGAAAAAAGGGGGGAGGGGTGGGGGGTCGAGAGAGTTTTCGACTGATAGTTAAACAAGTATAACAGGTACAGCAAATTTGAAGTGAACCTCCCTTCTCCCTCTAACCATCAAAAGATACTCCTTATAGGAGTTATTTCCCTTAAAAGGTCAAAATGATTTTTGCAGAAGTGTTGGGCAATTCCTTATAGCAAAGAAAAGCTGGAAAAAAAAGGGTTGTTTGGTTTCAGGTTCAGGTGAGCGATACAGGCTCCTGGGAGCCTCTAGTTAACTAAATACTGCCATTTCTGACTTTGATCTATTTATTCCGGATTTATTGCATTTGCTGGGATCAAATTTTTAATGATACTATTCTACAATTCTACACTTCACAATTTCAATTTTGTCAACAATGCCATAATTACTAAAAAAAGTTTAAAAATTATTAAATTAGACACCTTAGAAATGTCAGCTGAACAGAGGAGAAAGGAAAAATATAAATTAAACAAAGATAGCAGTTAATAGCGGAAAATATGCATTTGCTCCATTATGAGTAATGGGACCTCTTTGTAGCTCCGTCCATAAAAAATATTGTAGCTAGTTTTTGAT
The DNA here is from genome assembly GCA_944474755.1 of Limnoperna fortunei. Lineage (NCBI taxonomy): Eukaryota > Metazoa > Mollusca > Bivalvia > Mytilida > Modiolidae > Limnoperna > Limnoperna fortunei. Next base: position 79,138,869 of record OX104116.1, read on the forward strand.
GTAGATCTGTAATATTAATTTGAACTCAACTTCAAATAACTGTATACAATTTATGAACACAATTATAGCTAGTGCTGAAAGAAGAAATCTTTATAAAAGGAGGTTCTATTCAAGTATTTAATATTTGTGTAATAGGAACTAAATATAATTGCACATACATTTGATGATTTTAATTCTTATTATTATAGGATTCATTAGATGAGAGAAGATCTGAGTTGAACTTTGGTAAATTTTACAACAGCAGTTATATACAGAAAACAGCATATTTAAAGAAGGCAACAACAACACCAACTACCAATGGCCCCAAATCTCCACACTTTCATAGACCAGGTACAAATTCTATACTTTTTAGCCCATGCCAAGTTAAGGATAATTGAGTATGTAAATGTAAGCCTGTCAAACGAACCCAGAATTCCATTGTTTTCATATTTTATCTGGTATATCCTTAAAAGTTAGTAAAGCTATTGTGTTCAAACATATGGTCAGTTAAAACAAAATTTGTATTGTTCGACCAATCTGTATCAAAAAAGGATGCAAATGAAATTTTGAATTTAAGTAATATTAGGCATAAATTAGTTTTTGTTTGTTTGTTTGCAGTTTTTTCTTTATTTAGTCAAGCAGTTGACAACGGCTCTGTAAATGAACTTTGACTGAGGGAGAGGAAAATAGTTCTTATTTTGATATTTGACTGCGCCAAACTGTAGCATAGACAGTGGATTTTTTATTCAATGGAATTTTAATATTGGAGCTGTATTTAAAAAGCAGTTTCATATAGAATTTATAAATAAATTTATTCAGATAATTTATTAAATGTATTGGGTATTTTTTTATCTGATTGTTCAAAGCCTATTTCTGGACTATTTTATGGGTGTAAGGAAGTTTCCATGAGTACCCTTTGGATTTTCTAAATTTGCAAAAAAATTTTATCTGACATAGCACCCCGAAAATTTAATGTGATATTCGTGAAATTATTCCGGTCCTTTTGAGGGGTCTCTCATTACTCAACGAAACTTGGTGCCTAAGTGAGAGCAAAAAATGTCAATAGTTTCCCCTATACAAAAATAATTAAGAGGCCGTTGTCAGTTCAAAGTAAGACTATTTTATTTTTAACTTTTCCTCAGAGGTCTAGAATCACCCTTGGGTCATATTTTCAAATGGAATTCAAAATTACTGTGCAATATAATTTAAAAACAAATTTTTAACACTTATCACTTTATCATCTCTGTTGATCATGGTAGGCAGAAAAAATTAATGGACTTAAATAAAGGAGAAAATGTTATTTTAGTGAACCAAGCAATCAGATTATCTATATAAAAATAAGTGTAAATTGATGTTCTATGGACTAAATATTTTCAATTAAATTGTGAAAAACAGTTTTAAATAAACCTGACAATCTGAATATTGAATGATTCGTGACAGCATCAGTTAATCAAATAGTTTTTAGTAAAACAATGTACCATCATTGCATTTGGTTTTTTTCTTGCCTTCGACGATAGTTGCTGGAGGCGAGACATATGTATGGGAATCCAGCTGCAGCTTAAAAGTTGGATATCTTGCTTCATATCTTTGTAAGCCTAAGCCCTAGATCGATCAAATTTGGTATATAGGTTGCTGATGAATAGTACATGACTGTCTGGTAGGTGTCACCTGACCTTGACCTCAATTTCACAGTCCAGCGACTATGTTAAAGATTTTGGATTAGGGCACTTCCTCTGTAACCATGCATGGTAGGATGACAGTATTTGGTACATAGATTGCTAATGACTAGTACATGAGTGTCTCGTAGGTTTTAATTGATCACAATCCAGTGACTATGGTACAGTTGTTGGATTAAGTCCGTTTCTCTGTAACCATGCATTGTATATTTTAAATGATAACAATTAAACATTTACGTAATGCTTATGACATAATTTTTGTTCGTTTCTGATGCGAAATGCAGGCGAGACATTTTTCTGTGTCCACACCTGTTATTATTTCCAACTTCACCCAAACATGTCAGTAATATTAGATTTAAAAACAGAACCTTCATGTATTCTTCTTATTGTCAAGTTTTCCTTCATCAAACAAATATATAGATTAAGTTCATGTACCAATCTGAGTTAAAAATATACATGAGCTTCATTTTCACGGAATTTTAAACATGCACTAAATTGTATACATTGGTTTTGTTTGTTTGTTTGATGGTGTTTAACGCCACTTTCAGCAATTTTTCAGCTATATCATGGCGTCCAGTTTTTATTGGGGGAGGAAACCGGAGTGCCCGGAGAAAACCCCTACCTGCTGTATGTATACATTGGTATCCACATCTGATCTGTGACCAAGGCCATAATTAAAAATATGTTTGTTTGCACTAACGCGAGCGACCGGGAAAAAACCCGCCGACCCGGAAGTTTTTTATTAGCCCAAAAAACGAAAGTTTTTTTCCGGAATTTTCCCGTTGTCGTTTCCGTCATTGTTCCATCTTTACAATTATCGACATATTTCCGGTTAGTATGTATTAGTTTGAAACTCGTATTCAGGAAAACATCGACACATTTTCATATACCGGTATGATGCAAAAAAAAAAAGTTTACCTACCTACCTACCCAACCTGAAAACAATGGGTAGGGTAAGTCCAAACTGAAATATTTTTAAGTGTGGCCCAATGTGTTACACAAGTTATATTTTTGGTTTGTTATTACACTGAAGTTGATTAAATTTTAAATGAAATCATCCTTAAACATGTGAAGGCTATTACATTAAAAACTATGCAATCAATCAATCAATCAATCAATTGAAGCAGGAAATATGATTTGATTAAACATTCATACAATAAAGCTACAACATTATAATAAAGTAGTTGCATGTATGACAAAATATATAAGGAATTGTATTATTGATATGTGCACAGAAATAGAAAGGGATACCATATTATATTGAAATAAATTGAAACAAAATTAACAAATAATTGCACAAAATTCAATACTTTAGTTTATATATCCCAAAAGTTGATTTATGATGATATATTTTACAAATTTCAGCTAATTTTTCATATTCCAAAGCAACACCACAGTTTCTTAAGTCCAGCAACAGAAGTGAGTAATACATTGTAGATTTGCACAAAATATCAAGTGGGATGAAAGGGTTCTAGAAAAAATATTGCCACAAAATAAACTGTGATCGATAAATGATATATCTACTTTCTAAAAAGTAACAAAATTATGTATTAACTATATTTTAGGTCACTTCCAACAAAGTCTTTGTTTTAAGCAGAAATAAATTTTTTTTAAAGTTTTTTGCAACAGTTATAGAATCATTTTGGTAAGACACTTGGTTTTATTTTATACTTACTTCAGCAATTGTTGTTCCTCAGCAGTTGTATTCAATTGATACTTAGTTTTGATTGCATATTTAAATATTTTTAATTTTATGTTGTAATTACTTGTGTTATTTTTGTTTATTACTTAGGTGGAATGGCTGCCTTGGGTGAGTTAATGCTTTTGTATTAAATTACCTCAAAGGGGTTGCTTACAGTTAAATGTGAAATACATTGGATTTATTTATATAATTGAAAATTTAAATTCAGCATAGAGTTGGTTCACTGTGTGGGATTTAAACCTAATTGTACCTGCTCCACTTATTAGATTTCCACAGTATAATAATGATTACTATTTTGGCATTTACTAGTACATGATGTTTTAATTGACAAAATAAATGTATAATTTCCTTAATTGCTCTATTTTTGAAAAGCTTATAAATTCTGAAACAGTAATTGTATTTGCTCTTATCAGAGAGTAATTAGCAGCACTACCGAATATAATATAAAATTGAGCACGCTGTAATTTCTCTGCTGTTTGTATAAAGGCATCAGAGCTGTCCCTGTTGAATGATTAAAACAATAATGGAGAATTTTTAATATGCTGGAAAACCCATAGAGAATTGAATCTATGTTAGATCATTTTTAGGGAAATCTACAGCTCTCTTGGTTGAAAAATAAATTGGTTTCATACATTGTAAACAAAATTTGCATCCAATTTATGAAAAAAACAATATGAAATTTACGAACATTCAGGTTATGTAAATAAAACACGAAAAAAAATGATATAAGGGAGAGTAATCTGAAATTATGTTTTTAAATTCATATCTGATGGACTAGGTTACAAAGTACAAGTCATACATTACAAAGATAGCAACAAGACGAAATCTTGGAAACATTCAATTTTTGATACAGATATACGGTAGGTGTCATCAGCCAACATCATTTACAGGACTCACATGTAAATTATTGGAATAGACAATAGGACAAACTATTTCCAACGTCGGTGGTTTTCATCTGGAACCCCGTCTTCCTCTCAAGAAAAATGGGACACTATGATGTAGCTGAAAATGGCTTTAAACCTCAAATGAAACATTAAGCAACTTTACAAATATATTCTTGTATCTCATAGTAGAAAATTCACAAGCTAATCTTTTATATTTAACTTTACTTAGTGAATAAAATGACTAGCATATTTTTAAAATAAATTTCTAGCATCTGGTGGTAAAGTGATAGTAAAGCGGACAAGACGTGCATCATCACCAGCAGATCTGAAAAATAATGAAGCCATTCGTCTTAGTATGTACCCCAGTGCCAAGAAACCTGCTGCAAATGAAGTTGAGAAAATAGAAAGAGAAGACTGGCCCGGACCTCCAGCATTAGCCTCTATATTACCTGAAATCCGTAGGTGTTGTAAAAATAACAACCTTCATATTGGACATTTTATCCATATGACAGTATTAGTAAAACTTCACATTTGATACTGGGAAATGTGTTTATACCTGAAGTAAACACACAGTACTAATTTAATATGTAACATTATGAATTCTTAACATATCATTCTAATTTGGGGTATTTTTTCAAATCCTATTTTTATATAAGAAGCAATTTTTTTCATCTTTAATAATAAAATTTCTAAACCCTCATTTGCAGAAAGTATAAATTTTATTTGTACAATCCTTAGAAACAGATACAAATTCAAGGTTCTGCCTACCATTTCTAACCGGTTTCTTGGAAAGTACATATTGACTTGATATTTTATTACAATCTACTAATATTGTTTTTTTCCCTCAACCCTAAAATACGTTTTATATGGATGAAAAACATTGAAAAATCTGCACTTCTGGCTGATTTCTGACTTAAAATTTTAGGCACTAACAAATATCGTATTCAACGACATTTTGTAAACCAGAACAAAATACTGTATCTATGGTTGTATTTGAAGTGATGACAAGGGTACCAGTAGACTAATTTGTGACTGGGGAATACAGCATAAATTTATTCGGTTACCTTTATTGTAGATTTTTATAATTAGTACCTAATTTCTTGTTTTAGTTCGACAACGGCGGAAAAGTCGTGGAGAGGAAGAGATAGATGATGAAGATGACACTCCACAGGAAGATCCACAAATTAAAAGGGAAATCGAAGAATTGTCTAAATTAAAAGACAGTTCTGGGATTGTTAAAATTATATATAAAGAATTAGAAGAAAGGAAAGCTCAGCCAATAAAGCATTTAGATCCATGGAAAGCTTCTAGAGTACCTGGGGCTGATCATGAACCTAAATATAGCACAAGATACCAGTCTCCAATGTTTGCTTGTAAGTTAAACAATTTTTTTTCTAAAACAGTCAATAAAGAAACAAACCTGTTTTCTCTTTAAGTCTGAAAAAAGTGATGTTTATGATAGCAGTAGTTTATGCAAATGTTTTTTGAAACTGCTGTTTGAAAACAGGTACATGAATTGCTTGTCATAATCTGCAAACATTTGTCTACAGTATTTTGATGTTTTATGTTAAAGATTTGTTATTTTCAAAGGTGTTTCATTCTAGTAGTTTCTTAACACAAATTCTCAAAATTTTTTTTTACAAACCTATTAATGATGGTTGAAACAAAACAAAAGAGTTCATAGTCTAAAGCCCATTAAATTGATTTCCTCAATTGTTATCTGTAAAGCACCAAATAAACACCATGGTTAAAATATATAGGGAGTAAGTGACAACTGTTGTGCAAAGGACTCGAGGACAGAATTTTGTTGACAATTTAAAATGAACCTCCTCTTGCTGGGGTTAGTGATGTTAAATTGTTGACCATGACATTTTTTATTTGGTTTCCACTATTTAATATTGATCTTTGTAAATATTTTTTTTTCAAATTGTGGTGTTGGTTTATTAAATTTCGTCTTAAATACATATATTTAAATACATCCAAATGTTTTTCCGTGTTGACGAGTACAATTTAAATTAAATATATTCGGATATTTCTTTTGCTTGTCAGAAGTAGTATACTTTTAGCTGTCTTCACATGAGTTGAACTTTTGCCATCACTTGACTCCCATCATCATTGTTACACTATCTGATTTTTCCTTATGTTTTTGAATGAATCCCTTTGGAACATTGAACATTTCTGCTATGCTATGCCCCAGAAAGTCTTTTAATACATCAAAGCTATTGAAACCTGAACAGTATATGAAAAACAAACTTTTCATTGTCTAAATCTGCTGTTTGTTTAAACGTTAAATTATTTCCAAATTAATTTCATTAATTAACAAAAGTTTGAAATAATTTTTCAGAATTTTGTTTAACACATGACAGTTAAGGGTATTCTTCTAAAGAATATATTTAAACTCCTTGTTATTTACCACATGATCTTAAGTTTTTTTAAATGAGATTAAATCTATTGCTTTTATTTTTTCCAGCTCCATCTCGGTTCCTTGACAGACCAAAGAGAAGTTGGGATGACAGTGATATTAGAGGCTATAGAACGATCACTACCTTATCAAATTATCCAGGTAAACACAAGCTCATTTTCCTTATTGCAAAAGAAGGTTTACATAATCTTAACGTATCAGACCCATAATTGAAGGTCCTGTTTTACCAAAAATACAGCTGTATTTAATCAGTTGACTGCTAATGATACAAAATATACTGTTTTACTTTGAGTAAATGTTAAAAAAGAAATGCAGTTCTGACTGAAAAAGGGTTAATAGTTATATAGTATTCCGATGTTTGCCGAACATTACTGAAGTCTGCTCCATTTAAAAAACAATGGACTTCCAAAACACCAAATATGATCATGTGGTCAGTGTCGTCCTGATACTTTAAAGTTTCCATAATTATGAGGTTCATAGAAATTAATAAAGCTTCTTTATCTGCTGTCATTTAGGCTGTACAAAGTTTTATTAATAACAATCTAAGGCCTTTTATTAAATTCTTAATAGTCCCAACATTTTATGCAAAGATTTTTATAACTGTGGTATAGTATTAACGTATAAGTGGTTTTTTTCATGGTGATTTAATTTTCGCTTTATTTGCTGTAAAAGTTGGAACGTGAAAAATAAAAATGCATGAAATATTGAGACAAATGATTATTCATTATGATTACTTACCGCAAAAATGACATTACGCCAAAATAAACACAGTTTTTAAACAAAAATGCTAAATTTTCCCCACGCAAAAAAAACCCCCACTTGTACGGTATAACATTCTGTCTCATATGACCATGGGATAGCATGTATATCAACCTGTTTCTATCTCACCTTAAACGCCACATGTTATTATTGAGTTATGGTAAAGTGTTTATTTTTATGTCTGCAATATTTTACTGCAATTAATGTTTTCCAAATATAATATGAAATGTCTTTCCTTGCAGTACCTTGTACACAATACACAGGTAAAAATCATGATACAAACAGACCTCCAATGTTCCACTGTAACCCCAGATACATATTACTAACATGTGGTATCTATTTGTTAATCACTATAAAAGTATTTTAAACCTTGTATTTTTCCGTATTGGGAATGACCTACAACATTCTAATCAAAATCAAGACATTACTATCAGTCCTGAAATGGTTAAAAACCAACTGTACTCCAAAATATGCTTTACATGTGGGTTTTAATTAGAGCAAATCTGTTGTATGTTTTTATTTGATCAATACTTTAAATTATCAAAAAATATAAAAAAGATTTCCACAATGTTGAAAGATGCTTATTATACACACATTATGCTACACACAGTTAGCCCATGCTTTGTTTTTGTTTTCTTCTACAATTTTAAAGTCACCACTAATCTCTAATTGACTGAATTCCTTATAATACCAAATCTTTTTGTTAATAACAGAACATATCTAGTTTGTTGTTTTTTTTACATCAAGTCCAGCATATCAGACTGTATTTCTTGTGAAAGGAAATATTGAAACCAGTTTCAAAATGGCATCTATTCATTTTCTAATATATTTGTTTTACATAATACAATACAAAGATACGAAATATGGATTTTCAATACATACATTTTATGGAATCTAACATCTCAGTCTGCAATTTGTCTGGACTTCTACAAGGGAGATAACCAATAATATATAGTCTGATAAAATGGCAGCAAAAGAATTTGCATTACACTTTAAAGTTAAATTTATCATAAATATCATATCACTTTATAGAGCACTAGGATTGATACAAAATTTCATTCAAAGGTTTAGCAATACAATATTTATCGGATATTTAATTGGGCGGAGTGAATATCCAATATATGATCACGAGTGTCGCATAACGCATCTGATTAAACGAGTGCGCGGAACTTGTTCCGCACACGAGTTTAATCTGATGCTTTATGCGGCACGAGTGATCATATTTTGGATATTCACCATGCCCAATTGATTATCCTATTTATTATATAGATCAAAATTGTTTTCGTAAAATTTTAATGCTTAATCCTAAATTTTATGAAAGGCGGATGAATATCTGTATAGTACAAAACCATTGTGACATTTTGGCGGGAAAAAAACAGAGAGTGAAAATAAACGATAATTTTCACATGTGATTTACCGTGATTTCTGTCACTCGGAAAATTCGATATTTCATCTCTATCTATATAATAAATAAGCATAAATGTTTATAACAGACCAGATTTCCTGAACACAAGGTGAAAAAGGTGCTTTCTTATTTCCATTTTGCTTATTATACTATGTGTTGCTAGGCAGGTTCAAGCTAGGGTCTGTTTTTAATAGAGATCGGTATTATCTAATTATTCAGTCTTTGTCATTGTCATTATATCTAATTACGCTTATTAATTACTGTTAACAGGATAGGAGATTGAAAGGAAATTGATACATGTTTAATTAACTATTTAATATGGATAATATTCTGGTGTAAACATCACTGATTAGCTTTCAGGTGAAATGAATATGAATGCAAACAAAAATAGGTTCATAATTGCCATCAATCAAAACATCACAAATGGGAAAACAGACAATGTTTACTTTTTATTTTTTAAGTGCATTATATTTTTTCTTCAATATCAATATTTCTATGGTAGTTTTTTATACCCCCGGCTTGAAAAGCGGGGGGTATATAGTGATCATGGTGTCCTCCTACACCAATAAATGGAATTTGATGAAACTTGCACAGAATCTTTGTCACATAGTGCCATTGTGCAGGAGATTTTTTACATTTTGATCGGAATGATATTTGGGGTTTCCCATAGAAAAACATGGACTTTGTCATTGACCTAATGGGGTCCCTATCTCTTATGTGCAACTCCTCCTACTCCACTGAATGGAATTTGATGAAACTTACACAGAATCTTTGTCACATAGTGCCATTGTGTAGAAGATATTAAACATTTTGATCGGAATGATATTTGGGGTTTTCCATAGAAAAACATGGACTTTGTCATTGACCTAAGGGGGTCCTCATCTCTTATGTGCAACTCCTCCTACACCACTGAATGGAATTTGTTGAAACTTACATAGAATCCTTGTCACATAGTGCCATTGTGCAGGAGATATTTATCATTTTGATCGGAATGATATTTTGGGTTTCCCATAGAAAAACATGGACTGTCATTGACATAAGGGGATACCCATCTCTTATGTGCAACTCCTCCTACACCACTGAATGGAATTTGTTGAAACTTACACAGAATCCTTGTCACATAGTGCCATTGTGCAGGAGATATTTATCATTTTGATCGGAATGATATTTGGGGTTTCCCATAAAAAACATGCACTTTGTCATGGACTTAAGGGGATACCCATCTTTTATTTGCAACTCCTCCATCACTGAATGGAATTTGTTGAAACTTACACATAATCTTGGTTACATATTGCCATTGTGCACCGGATATTAAACATTTTGATCAGAATATTATTGGAGGTTTCCCATAGAAAATCATGGACTTTGTCATTGACATAGGGGTGCCATTCTTTGGGGGATGGGGGATGTTTTATCTGCAACTCCTTCACGTTTAACTAGATAAAGTTTCAAGTTCATAATTAAGAACACATGAATTTTCAAAGTAATTGTGAGCGGGGGTATCAATGGTGAGCATTGCTCACAGGTTTTTTTATTTCATATTTTTTTTTTATAATTCATGAATATAAGAATCCATGTACAAGTCATTTTTACTAAAACCATCAAAATTGATACCCATGAGTCAAAAGTTCTTTCACAGTACATTGGAATATACTTGTAGAGGAATTTGAAATGCATGAAGGATGAAGGCATCATGTTTCCTAAACATTGCCTTTAATATTGCTGAAATACTCCTCATTGGACGTAAAAAAATATACCTTTCAATCAATGAATATTTCCTTTGTTTTTATTTCCAGTTGCTAAGCCAGGTTATGGTATCAATCCTAGAGCACATACACTTCCTTTATCTGGAATGTATGGAGGACACTTAGATTTTGTAAGTACCGACAGGTTGTTTTTTTTTAACTAAATTAATACAGTAATTAACATCAAAACTTTATACAAGTTTGTATTAGAATAAAAAGAGTGAAGTCGATCATCACTGGGTTGAAATGTATTCTGGGCAAATATTCAGTTTCAGTATCCTCATCTGCATAATTTTACCTGTTGCATGACATGTTTTGTAAATCAGGTTTTAATTTAAGCTCATCATTTTGAATCGTCACATTCAAAAAATGTCCATACATATGTAAATGGGTCAAGAAAGCACATCAATGTTCCTCATGGCTCACCAGAATTTTATAAACTGTCTGTCCACATCGTCCAAGGTTGGGTGCCATCAGGACTCAGCTGTTTATCTTTTCACGAAATATCAAGTTACAGATGACCTAAATACATGCACTCTACCAGGAACCAGTTGGTATTTTATCTGTGAAGTGCCGAATAATATTTTGTGGGATTAATAGAGGTAAGGAAAGAATTTCTGTCATTACTTGCGTTAAGTGTATTGTTAGTATCATAGTCTTTTTTGTCTTGCCTGCGACAATACTTGCTAGAGGCAAGACATATATGGGAATCTGGAGGCAGCGGCACTAACACTTGGACATCTTGCTTCATATCTTTGTAAGCCTAAGCCCTAGGTCCATCAAATTTGGTCCAGTGGTAGCTTATGATGAGTACTTGCAAGTAAGTCTCATGTCACCTGACCTTGACCTCAATTTCATGGTCCAGCAAATTACATTAAAGTTTTTGGATTACGGCAGTTCCTCTATATCCACACATGGTGGAAAGACAATATTTGGTATATAGGTTGCTGATGAATGGTACATGACTGTCTGGTAGCTGTCAACTTACCTTGACTTCAATTTCACGATCCAGTGACTACATTAAAGTTTGTGTATTGGGGCAGTTCCTCTGCAACTATGCATGGTAGAATAACAATATTTGGTATATCAGTTGCTAATGATTAGTACATGAGTGTCTGGTAGATGTCAACTGACCATGACCTCAATATCACGGTCCATTGACTACGTAAAATGATAACAATTTAATGCTATTTATGTAATGCTTATGACATAATTTTTTTTTGCTGATGTGGAATGCAGGAGAGGCATTTTTCTGTGTCCACACTTGTTATATATACTTATATGTAATATTTGTATTTTTCAGAGATATTTCGATTTTGAAACTAATAGATCTAGATGTAAGTATGACATTGATTTTTAAATGGGATTATATTGCAGCAAAAAATGTAATATATTTTATACTGTACTCTTTTCAGTTTAAGTTGGGTGTCTTTTGCTAAAACTGTCTGATATGATAGAGACTCATATCAAAGTACACCCTCAATGGAAGGCATTTATACAATGATATCTCATGACATGAGACAATATCTCGTGCAATTCTGAAGGTTCCCATGCTCTCAGGGCATGAGGCAATGATCTCATTCAAAATAAATTATTGTAAAGTAAAAATATAATCGTTTTCTCTGACGAAGCTTCTAGTCATTTTCGTAAGCCGCCATCTTTGTTTACAATTGATTGTTCGTAGCATGATAGATAAACCCGAGATTATCCAGGTTACACTATTAATTATTTTAGCTACAATCAATAAAGATGATATCAATCACTTTGAGATGGTAATTATGGAATGGGGGTGGGGGGGGGGGGGAATAGTTTGATATCAAATGACAATATAAAATACAACTTTAAAAATTAGTTCATGAATTAAGATTATATATAAAAAAAACAAACAAAATTTTTTTTATACAATATTTTCTTATAATTGAGGAAACATTTGGCATGGTCAGCTAAGTGATAATATACATTATGCTGGCTATAATTATGTGGTCATAAATATAAATATTTCGAATTCCAGTGTTCCAAAGAGCTAAAACTTTGCAAAAAATACTTTAAATTATTCATCTGTTCAAGAGTATCAGGATATCCCTGACTTATGGACAGCAGCACTAGTGTAAAACATGCATTACATAATGCTTGTAATATTGATGTTAATATTTCACACACTGGCAAAAAGGGCCAAACATGTTCAATACTATGCCCATCCAGAACAACAACTTGATTAATCAATAAGATGAAACAACAAAACAACACAAATGAATGAATGAAAATGCTAAAAATAACACAAAATCAGGGTTGACTAAAAATCTTACACAAAATCATCAAATCTCACAAAATTGAGTCCAATCTCACACTTTGAAACCTCAAAACAATTGTCTGATATATTTCATAATTTTAATTAATTTTTTGCCTGTTAATTTTTAGTGGGGTACAGGTTATTGTTTAAAGAGACAGTGACATTTATTCTGCCTGCGAGCGCTTAGTTCATTCAAATAGCTTTTAATTATTGAGTTCAAGTTCCTTATATTTTTGTTGCTGATGTCAGTACTAGATTTTTACTTTCATTTAAACTGTTCATACTGTAATCGACTACCGGTAACTTATATAAAATCATTCATGCGACATTCTACAAATAATGCAGTAACTATTACTTCCTTCAATTACACAAGTTCAGTTTACATTTCTGGATTTCAAAACATTCATTTTGTTATTTAACATACTTTGTTTGCAACTGTTTGAAATTTTAACAATAACAAAAATACCAGGAATTTGACCTGTTTATGACATATACGCCATAGGTGGATCAAAATCGGACATATATTTGAAAGAGTTGTATGATGTCATAGATCTGAGAAAATGCCTGAAATAATAACTTTTTGCAGTCTGAGTCTATTATCTGTAGACAACATTATTTCCACAAGTTTATAATTTAAAAAAAACTTGGTAGTCACTTTAATGGACAGCAATAATTTAATGTCATTCAAGATACCTTGTGTACTATGCTGAACAAACAAATCTAAATGTTTCTTTTAGAGACAATCTAAGTTTAATATTATTTTTTTTCCAGATACATCATCATCAACCATGAACACAGAGGTATGTTAACCATGATTAAATGTTTGCAGAATAAAACAAATGTTTGTGTTGTTTTTAAATTCGTAGCTATAATTCTACAATTCACTGAAAAAGATGAACCGGTCAATAGTACCTCAAATGCTCTATTGACTGTTAAATAGCACTACTTAGATTACTTTACTCCAGGTTTCCATATTAGGAGATAAAAGCTTGGCCTATTGAAATTTGTAGGAATTCCATTGCTGTAATTTCACAAGGCTTTTTATATTTGGAGATGAAGGCCTAACCTGTTGAAATTGATCCAAATTCGAAAAACTAGTTCTTCTTTGCATATTTTAACTTCCTCCCTTTATTTGCTAAAATATAGTTTAAAAAATTGTTGAAAGTGGCAATAAATATGTCATTTTAAAAAAAAATCTTTTTTTTTGTATTATATGTTTTACATATATACATTTCAGAGAGAATCATTTGGTTATAGTTTTACTGACAAACCCGGCGTTTCACTGCTGACATTACAGAAAAGCAGTTGGCACACGGAGGCTGAACCCCAGGTTAGTTCGATTTAATATCTTAGTACATATTAGTTTATAATACTATCCTAAAAAAATACTAGTGTAGTAATTAACCTGAACTGACTGATCTTCAAGTCACATGTCATAAAAGGGTTGACTTCATCAGAATGGGTTGACAGATGTCAGAACACCAAGTGACTACATGATTCATAGGTTATATATAATAGGGTGGTAACTGATGTACAAGTCAGAATGAAGGGGCTGTCTGATCTACAATTAATAATAAGGTGACTGACTGATCTACACATCATTATAGTGTTGGTTTATTGATCTAAGATGGGTTGACAGATTGATCTACAAGTCAGAGTGGAGTGACTATCTGATCTACAGGTCAGAATGGGTTGGCTCACTGATCTATATGTCAGGATGGGTTGGCTCACTGATCAACATGTCAGGATGGGTTGGATCACTGATCTATATGTCAGAATGGTTTGGCTCACTGATTGACATGTCAGGATGGGTTGGCCCACTGATCTATATGTCAGAATAGGTTGGCTCACTGATCTGTATGTCGGAATGGGTAGGCTCACTGATCTATATGTCAGAATGGGTTGGCTCACTGATCTACATGTCAGAATGGGTTGGCTCACTGATCTATATGTCAGAATGGGTTGGCTCACTGATCTATATGTCAAGATGGGTTGGCTCACTGATCTATATGTCAGAATGGTTTGGCTCACTGATCGACATGTCAGGATGGGTTGGCTCACTGATCTATATGTCAGAATAGGTTGGCTCACTGATCTATATGTCAGGATGGGTTGGCTCACTGATCAACATGTCAGGATAGGTTGGATCACTGATCTATATGTCAGAATGGTTTGGCTCACTGATTGACATGTCAGGATGGGTTGGCTCACTGATCTATATGTCAGAATAGGTTGGCTCACTGATCTATATGTCGGAATGGGTAGGCTCACTGATATATATGTCAGAATGGGTTGGCTCACTGATCTACATGTCAGAATGGGTTGGCTCACTGATCTATATGTCAGAATGGGTTGGCTCACTGATCTATATGTCAAGATGGGTTGGCTCACTGATCTATATGTCAGAATGGTTTGGCTCACTGATCTATATGTCGGAATGGGTTGAATCACTGATCTATTTGTCAGAATGGTTTGGCTCACTGATCGACATGTCAGGATGGGTTGGCTCACTGATCTATATGTCAGAATAGGTTTGCTCACTGATCTATATGTTGGAATGGTTGGCTCACTGATCTATATGTCAGAATGGGTTGGCTCATTGATCTACATTTCAGAATGGGTTGGCTCACTGATCTATATGTCAGAATGGGTTGGCTCACTGATCTACATGTCAGAATGGGTTGGCTCACTGATCTACTTGTGAGACCAAAGAGACTGACTGATCTACATGTCAGAATTGGTTGGCTCACTGATCTACATGTCAGAATAAGTTGGCTCATATATCTACATGTCAGAATGGGTTGGCCCCCTTGATCTACATGTCAGAATGGGTTGGCTCACTGATCTACATGTCAGAATGGGTTGGCTCACTCATCTGCATGTCAGAATGGGTAATTGACGCACTGATCAAAATGTCAAAATTGATTCACTGACTGATCTACAAGTCAAATGACTAACTGATCTTAAAGTCAAGTGACTAAATGATCTTCAAGCTAGGGTATATACTAATGTACAGTCAGAGTTGAAAGACTAACTGGTTACAAGTTAAAATGGGTTGACTGATCTAGAAGTCAAAATGGAGTAATTACAGATCGACAAATCAGAATGGGTTCAGTGACTAACTTACTAACTTTGCAGTATTATTATAGTCAAAATACAATGAACTGTCAGGTATTTTTTTTCTTATTGGTCAGTCAGTTCTAAATACAGATAACAGCTGTTTAGAAAACTGCTCTTTTAAAGCTCTTCATTACTAGTAATAGCTTAACATGTAAATTGCAGATACTCATACATGACTCGGGTAAATTTAAGCTTCATACTTAGAATATTGTCATAGGGTATAATGTAAGAGAGCCAAGTTGAAAGATTTATTTCACCTGAGTCACACAGGAATAGCTGCAATTTAAATGTCCAGCTCTTTCTGATAAACTAAAAGACCTTCAATTGGGGAATTGCTCTTACTGTAGCAATGGCAATGGTTGACATTGCTACTGTATATTGAAAGTATCATTAAATAATTTGTATTCTACAGTTATATATGATCTTCTTTATGAATAATGAATTAGTATGGGTCTAATATGTGTTTTTTTTTTGTAGATTTACCCATATGAAACATTAAAAATCACCAATTTTGATTTACCAAGAGATGTTGATTTAAATCGCTTAGAAGTAAGTGACATTCAGCAATGAATCTGGATCATTTTGATAAATTTATATTTATATTTATATATTTGGTAGACGTCAATTACTTGTAAAGCATCGAGATGGTTTTTAGAAGAAAGACTTCCTGCCCAATATGCTTGCAGCATCATTTGTTTGCTAAAAATCCGGTTTTTAAAAATACATGTTTCCTATAAGCAATTTTTAAACTACAGCATTAACAATACTATAATAGAACAGAAATAGAACAATACTAGTAATTTATAATTCAGAATAATGTGTTATCATTAACTTAAAGGAAAAAGGTACTGTAATGGTTTTTAAGTTCTGCATATCTTTTTTCAGATTCATTTGGATGATGAAGAATTTAACAGCATTTTAGAAATGCCTAGAGATCAGTTTTATAGACTTCCAATATGGAAACAAAACGATATGAAGAAAAAGGTTGACTTGTTTTAGTTAACATTAATAAACTCAAGGTCATCCTTTAAAGTACCATGTGATGAATATCTGACATATCATTGGATGACGGACAAATGTGATCGTGATGTTAAAAAAAAATGCTTCTGTATAGTGTAAACATAATTAACATAAGTCTTACTAGCAAACTTAAGTTGTTCTGCAATTTATTCTTAAACTGCATACAATGACAATATAAATGTTTAAATAACATCTTGTAAAAAGCATCCAACCTAAGTTAAGATGGCCTGTATTCACCGACACAAACAAATTAATTGGTTTAATATATTTTTGTTTTAATTTGTTGTATTATAAACAGCTGATGCAAATATCAGAACAAATTCTAACAATCTAGGTATAAACTGTTTCTATGACGAATTGAAAAAACAAATTTATTCCATTTTTTTAAGGGTAAGAAAGACTTTAAATAGCTTTTTAATTAGTATATCAAATTGTTTATAATATATGATAGCTTGTAGCTTATTATTGTATTGCTCATGAAGATTTGGTGCAATTGTGTAATGTAACATAGATAAAAAATAGTTTAACTTTCATCAGAGAGAATTCACTATATACCAAAGGCATTATATTCTGTTTAATTTATAATTCCGTTTTTTATCAAATTTTAGACTGAGATATGTTTCAGAATTGTTATTTTTACTCCAGTTCATCGAAATAATAATAGTTTTTTAAAAACTACATTTTGAATTAACAACATTATATCAAGAAATGAACTTTGAATGAGTATGATCTGAAAATAGAGAAATAATTCAATTATGTGGATGTATGTATTTTTGGTTTCAGGAAGATATATAAAGTAAAGTGGATTTATTTTTTGGCTGGCTTCCAGTAGTTTCGTTTTTCGATAAATATTTTTGCTAATTCCTCATATAGTGAATGTCAGTTTCCAGTTTGGTAAGAAACTATGTAAAAAAATGTATATTAATTATTGTTTCTTTTAGTAATCTCTTGCATCTGCGACAAATTAACATAAACCTTTCTTATCTTGTATCCAACTCTTGATGAGTTTATTCCATTCATATGTCTTGTGGTGGAACACTCGTTTGTAATATTGAAGTTTTAACTTTGCAGTAGTTTCTTATTTAGATTCATATCATTCAAAACATTAATTCATTTTCCACATTAATAATTTGTTGTATCATTCTGGTTTGGAATACAGTCTTTGTTAAGTCCTTGTTGTGTATTGGTTGAATAAACATATTTCTGTGTTTTTATTCATAATTTCAATAGGTTTGTCAACAATTTTGAGAACAGTGTCGTCAAGTTTTTTTTTTCAAGTTAAAAGTTTATCTTAGCTGTGTTTTCCTTGACTTGATGAGATCTGGGATGTTGTGGCAGTTCATTTAGAAATTTAACCAGCATTACAAATTTTCTGTACTGGGTAAATTAGTTTTAGTTCTAATAACTATTTATTGATATATTAGCAACTGAAACTGATACTCACAATTGTGAGGAAATTGCATTTATTATTGGAAGTAATAGAATTAAAGGATTAGACAGTATTTGACCTTATTCAAGGTTAAGCTTAAAAATAAGAACAACACCAGGGTTGTGTTTTTAAAAGATAGCAGTATAGCTTATTTTGTAATTTGATCTCTTCTCATGTTCTTTATAGGTATATATATTTTCCAGTTTGTAAAAACTTTTTATTTAATAGATACCAGCTTATATATATCTGTGTTCAAAGTGTGACATGGAGTTTATCTCAGAATTGTGAAAAACATTGGTATTCAGTAACTTCTAATTTATTTTTTTTCTCAGGTTGTTACAGATTGTTTTAAGGCTGTTATTTTTTTCTTCACAATTTGTTTATTTATAGTTCCCCAATATTTAGGTTGTGCACTTTCTGTACCTCGTTTTTTTAAGTTTACTAATTTTAATTGTTCACATATTTACATTTTAGTCTTGAAAGTAAATGATTTTAATAAGAATCAAAGGGATAGTGGCAAATTATTTCATTTTGCAAAATCAAAACTGTTATTTTAATAAAGATTCTATAAAAGTTATTACAATATAGATTTTAATAGAGATACACATGTTATAGGGCTTTCACTTACTGTTGTATAGGAGTGGTAGTGTATATATAATAAATTTACCTCCCCTTTGGGAAGTATCTCGCTGCAAAATTAAAGTTCATACTGTTAATAATTTACAGAAACTTGAATAAACATAACTTTTACTGAAAATAATTTTATGGCAAGATTTGAATTCAAAAATCCTTTTTACAGGAGTATTACCAAAAATGAACATAACTATTGTGTTATTTGAAAAGATGTTAAAGAAAGGCTTGTACCTTCTACCAATCCTATGCAGACATTTCTTGACATGCCTAATATTTCAAGTGCTTTTATACATATCCAGGATAAACAGGATTGGCCAAAATTCACCCATAATCAGTATGGCTGTATTTAGCTGTAGTCCATATTGGCCAAGATTCAGCTGTAATCAGTATAGGCCAAATATTCAGCTGTAATCCATA
The DNA here is from genome assembly GCA_944474755.1 of Limnoperna fortunei. Classification (NCBI taxonomy): domain Eukaryota; kingdom Metazoa; phylum Mollusca; class Bivalvia; order Mytilida; family Modiolidae; genus Limnoperna; species Limnoperna fortunei. The sequence continues at coordinate 79,158,350 of OX104116.1, forward strand.
TTGGCCAAATATTCAGCTATAATCCATATTGGCCAAAATAAGCAATTGCAATAATTAGTATTGGCCAATATTTAGAGACAAAAAAGGCACCATTTGTCATACAGTATAAGAATTCATTCAATTACCTATAAATTTCTAGATTTTAATCCACAGATGGCAAAAAATAATTCTGGATTGCAAGGTTTTTCAAAATCAAAATGTCGTGCTTCTGTGCCTTCATCAACTAAAAGTTGATTTTAACCATTTTGTTACATGATATTGTTATATAAATATGGGTTTGTCAGAATGATATTAAACTTGAATGGATTGAAAGACTTTTGTCCTTGATGTTTGTTATAAACTTACTAAATGTACAATCCATAACAGTCATAATATAACGGTGTATAATTGTGCTTGCAACTAAAAAAATTTTCTTGAAAAAATTTTACTGCTTCAGAAGACAAAATTAAGCAAATTTTATAGTTTCCATATGAATCAAAATCTACAAGTACATGTTAATATATAAAAGTTAATAAGTAATTCAAACAACCAATTCCAGAAAATTATGATTACAACATTTGAATGTTTTATTTAAAGCTGATTGCAATAAAAAAATGCATTTGACATTTTTGCAGTCAAGAGCAAAATAATTTCTCAGAATATTGACCAGTAGAGTTTGTTTTTATATTGGAATAATGTTTGAAAGTTGATAAACACCAGAATTTATACACTTGACAGTTTATTTATATATACAGTTTTTACTACGGTTACCAAAATAATACATGTATTTAGCTCAGATTTTTCATTTGATATTTTATTAGAACAATTAAAACCACTTGAAAAATGCTGCAAATATAGTTTATATTTCATCTGCTAGATTAATTTCCTTTCATGATCTGTGTGGATAAATGTCACCGTATAAGTACTATTGTGTTTGACAAATGTTGAAATATTGGTGCAGTTACTATGGTTACCATAATATTGACAGATGTGCAGGGTTTAGCATGTAAATTGGTTAGAAACCTGAATATATGTTTATGCAAAACATTGAGTATGATTATCTACCTGTTTCATTGTCTTCCTTTGTTCTGTGATTTTTTTGTTTAGAATATTTTATTTTAAGTAAGAATGTGATGTTGATTTCATGTTTTTTTTGTATTTTTTTTTTCATTTGATATGTTGTAAATGTTAAGTTCAAATTGTTACAAATTTCAAATGTCGGGGAAAAAAAAGTGTGGTTTAAATGTCTGAAAGTGAGCATTGACACTGGTGTATAATTATTTAAGGTTACTTTCTGTCAACACACATACACAATCTTTCACTAGTTTTTGTTAACATAAGTTAAAACATTAATCCAGGAACTACAACCCCAGTATGGCCACGATTACGTAATAATACATTATTTATATTACTGCCCTTTTTAATTATTGCTACAAAAATCGTGTAATTGTTGGTTTCAGTCAACTGTGAAATAATAATTATATGTTTGGATAAATATGCACAGATTTGAACATTTATATACTTAATATCAGGCCTTCTCTGGTCTTGTTGTATCCTTAGTAACACTCAGTTTGTTTTTTTTCATCAATTACACCAATACAATATTTTAAAAACTTTTCCTATAAAAAAGATAGTAGAAAGCAACATATTTTTTTTGTAAAGGGTGAATATTTGCTGTGTGATTTTGAGTGTCTTGTGATGTTATATGTATATTTAGGATTCTGGGCATTTTTTGTCATTAGTTTAGTGATCAGCCCATGAGAGCGTGATGGAACAAGTTGTGAATGATTCTATACTTCAAAATAGATCTTTTTATTTGTATTTTGCTTGTATCAAGGATAAGATTAAAAATTATTCTGATTATACAAAAGATTACAATTCAGCAAAAAAAGAAATATGATTATTAAGTGTGACATTTAACAAGAACAACACTAAGTACTCATTTAATGCAAGTTTAGTATTATTTACAGCATTGAATACAGTACAGTCTTGTTTACTGCATCACACGTAAACATGCTGGAACAGTTTGTCTTTATATGTTTATAGGAGATGTACAGACACCATACTTATTATTTGGCTGTTTTATTATTTGTGGTTGTTTGTCGATGGCTCAGTGCAATGTTCTGTCGTTATGACAGTTTTTTTTATGTAGATTTTACGGTGCTTTAGTTGTTTGTTGCTAGTTGGTTTGTAGAATTTTTACCATTAATTTATCGTCTAGCCAGTTGTCATTGTTATTTACTAAATTTATTACCAGAATTATTTTATTTTATATCTAAATAATGAACTGTTGATGTTTTAATGTTCAATAATTTTAGAAACTATAAATATTTAAGAATTGTGTTTTTGAGGTTCACTATTTTTTAAAAATTTTTCTAGACAAGTTTAGTTAACATTTTTTAAGGAATTTTAAAACATTGTCACTGATTTGAAAATCCATCATTTTTTGGAATGATTGGACAATATGTTCGTTTTTTTTTTATTTCATTGCAATGATCATGATGTAAATATAGGTTGACAGTGGGATATTTGTTTCAGACTTTAAGCATGAGGTCTTCAGTGTGCAAGTAAAGTGTATTATTTAGTTAGTTCTTTGAAAGTTATGATGATAATATTTATCATGTTCACAAGTTCAACACATAATGAGACATGAAGCTAATTCTAAATTTAAACTTTAATTGGAAAGTAGAAATAATATACAAATGTCTTTGTCATCATTAAAAACTATGATTATTTACTATGAGGTATATGTATTATTTAAGTTAATTAAACGAGATTAATTTTTGTCAAATAATTGGAACCAAACAATTGAAACTTGCTCATTTGAGCCTATAGATCATGAACATTAAACAGGGGTACATTTGACAAAGACAACAGTGTTTTATTAATACCTTTCCAAAGACCAGCATTATGGCATAAATTCGTAACCACTAGTCAATGTATTGTTTATGTTTATGCTATCTGTCTCTATGGTGATGTAAAGGAGCACCCCCATATCTTACAGTGGGTTCTATTATAAGCTATAGATGTTTAGCTTGAAACACCCAAATAAACTGGCAAAAACTGCAGTGTTTTATTTTTATTGTGCTTTTCTTTAAGGGAAAAGCAACCTTATATTGCCTGATGTTACTAGCTCTGAATTGTTGTGGATTGATGTTTTAGGTACAGCCAGCCTATCAGAGCAATATTCCAGACAAGAACAATTTAAACAGTGTATTATTCCCATATCAGTATTATTCCTGGAATTTGATTGGTCAGTTACTCGTCTTTACAAAACCAATATATCCAGGCATTGCTTAGTCATATACCCTGGTCTTGCTGACCATTAGTTGCACAATAGTACATAAGATGAGTTTATATTAGTAGAAGTGGTAATTAATTTTCGTCATATACAGGATGATGAAATCTTGGACAAAAGGTCCAAAAGAGTTTTTATTCAGCAGAAAAAGAAACAAAAGATGTGCAGTTTGACAAACAACAGCATCACACTATTATGACATCTCTGCAAGACATTCAGTGCCAAAACTTAATTTTTCAACATCTGTTTTGAATCCAAAATAAACACTTTATGTTTGAGAACTGTAGGGTTCTACCAAAGGTAGTAAGCTACACCTTGTAAAAAAAGCATTATTTTCACCAAATTACAATCGAACTTTCTCCGTCATTGTGCTGATCATGTTCCTAACTCCATCATCTCAAACTAAATCTGGGGATTAATTCATATCCATAGATATATAGCTTTTAACACCTTCAGCACCTCTGTACACCTTCAGCACCCCTGTACACCTTCAGCACCCCTGTACACCTTTCAGTTTTGCCTCCGGCATGCTTGGAGCACTTAAGGTGTTTACATCTCCATATCTACGGATATAAACAAATATAACATATAGTGTTGGGGGCTCAATTTCTGTAGTTTCTTTAGTATTGTCATATTAGGTTACAGGAAAGCTGGTAGTTCTCTGTTCCTTACCACTTAGTATTGTCATATTGGGTAACAGGAAGGCTGGTAGTTCTCTGTTCCTTACCACTTAGTATTGTCATATTGGGTTACAGAAAGGCTGGTAGTTCTCTGTTCCTTACCACTTAGTATTGTCATATTGGGTAACAGGAAAGCTGGTAGTTCTCTGTTCCTTACCACTTAGTATTGTCATATTGGGTAACAGGAAGGCTGGTAGTTCTCTGTTCCTTACCACTTAGTATTGTCATATTGGGTTACAGAAAGGCTGGTAGTTCTCTGTTCCTTACCACTTAGTATTGTCATATTGGGTAACAGGAAAGCTGGTAGTTCTCTGTTCCTTACCACTTAGTATTGTCATATTGGGTAACAGGAAGGCTGGTAGTTCTCTGTTCCTTACCACTTAGTATTGTCATATTGGGTTACAGAAAGGCTGGTAGTTCTCTGTTCCTTACCACTTAGTATTGTCATATTGAGTAACAGGAAGGCTGGTAGTTCTCTATTCCTTACCACTTAGTATTGTCATATTATGTTACAGGAAGGCTGGTAATTCTCTGTTCCTTACCACTTAGTATTGGCATATTGGGTAACAGGAAGGCTGGTAGTTCTCTATTCCTTACCACTTAGTATTGTCATATTGAGTAACAGGAAGGCTGGTAATTCTCTGTCCTTACCACTTAGTATTGTCATATTGGGTAACAGGAAGGCTGGTAGTTCTGTGTTCCTTACCACTTAGTGTTGTCATATTGGGTAACAGGAAGGCTGGTAGTTCTCTGTTCCTTACCACTTAGTATTGTCATATTGGGTAACAGGAAGGCTGGTAGTTCTCTGTTCCTTACCACATAGTATTGTCATATTGAGTAACAGGAAGGCTGGTAATTCTCTGTTCCTTACCACTTAGTATTGTCATATTGGGTAACAGGAAGGCTGGTAGTTCTCTGTTCCTTACCACTTAGTATTGTCATATTTGGTTACAGGAAGGCTGGTAGTTCTCTATTCCTTACCACTTAGTATTGTCATATTGAGTAACAGGAAGGCTGGTAATTCTCTGTTCCTTACCACTTAGTATTGTCATATTGGGTAACAGGAAGGCTGGTAGTTCTCTGTTCCTTACCACATAGTATTGTCATATTTGGTTACAGGAAGAATGGTAGTTCTCTGTTCCTTACCACTTAGTATTGTCATATTGGGTAACAGGAAGGCTGGTAGTTCTCTGTTCCTTACCACATAGTATTGTCATATTTGGTTACAGGAAGAATGGTAGTTCTCTGTTCCTTACCACTTAGTATTGTCATATTGGGTAACAGGAAGGCTGGTAGTTCTCTGTTCCTTACCACTTAGTATTGTCATATTGGGTAACAGGAAGGCTGGTAGTTCTCTGTTCCTTACCACATAGTATTGTCATATTGAGTAACAGGAAGGCTGGTAATTCTCTGTTCCTTACCACTTAGTATTGTCATATTGGGTAACAGGAAGGCTGGTAGTTCTCTGTTCCTTACCACTTAGTATTGTCATATTTGGTTACAGGAAGGCTGGTAGTTCTCTATTCCTTACCACTTAGTATTGTCATATTGAGTAACAGGAAGGCTGGTAGTTCTCTATTCCTTACCACTTAGTATTGTCATATTGCGTAACAGGAAGGATGGTAGTTCTCTGTTCCTTACCACTTAGTATTGTCCTACTGGGTTACAGGAAGAATGGTAGTTCTCTGTTCCTTACCACTTAGTATTGTCATATTGGGTAACAGGAAGGGTGGTAGTTCTCTGTTCCTTACCACTAAATGTTGTCCTATTGTGTTACTGGAGGGTTGGTAGTTCTATGTTCCTTACCACTTAGTATTGTCTTATTGGGTTACAATAAGGCTGGTAGTTCTCTATTCCTTACCACTTAGTATTGTCATATTGAGTAACAGGAAGGCTGGTAGTTCTCTGTTCCTTACCACTTAGTATTGTCATATTGGGTTACAGGAAGGCTGGTAGTTCTCTATTCCTTACCACTTAGTATTGTCATATTGGGTAACAGGAAGGCTGGTAGTTCTCTGTTCCTTACCACTTAGTATTGTCCTATTGGGTTACAGGAAGGCTAATAGTTCTCTATTCCTTACCACTTAGTATTGTCATATTGGGTAACAGGAAGGCTGGTAGTTCTCTTTTCCTTACGACTTAGTATTGTCATATTGCGTAACAGGAAGGCTGGTAGTTCTCTGTTCCTTACCACTTAGTATTGTCATATTAGGTTACAGGAAGGCTGGTAGTTCTCTATTCCTTACCACTTAGTATTGTCATATTGGGTAACAGGAAGGCTGGTAGTTCTCTGTTCCTTACCACTTAGTATTGTCATATTTGGTTACAGGAAGGCTGGTAGTTCTCTATTCCTTACCACTTAGTATTGTCATATTGAGTAACAGGAAGGCTGGTAGTTCTCTATTCCTTACCACTTAGTATTGTCATATTGCGTAACAGGAAGGATGGTAGTTCTCTGTTCCTTACCACTTAGTATTGTCCTACTGGGTTACAGGAAGAATGGTAGTTCTCTGTTCCTTACCACTTAGTATTGTCATATTGGGTAACAGGAAGGGTGGTAGTTCTCTGTTCCTTACCACTTAGTATTGTCCTACTGGGTTACAGGAAGAATGGTAGTTCTATGTTCCTTACCACTTAGTATTGTCATATTGGGTAACAGGAAGGGTGGTAGTTCTCTGTTCCTTACCACTTAGTATTGTCCTACTGGGTTACAGGAAGAATGGTAGTTCTATGTTCCTTACCACTTAGTATTGTCATATTGAGTAACAGGAAGGCTGGTAGTTCTCTATTCCTTACCACTTAGTATTGTCATATTGCGTAACAGGAAGGATGGTAGTTCTCTGTTCCTTACCACTTAGTATTGTCCTACTGGGTTACAGGAAGAATGGTAGTTCTATGTTCCTTACCACTTAGTATTGTCATATTGGGTAACAGGAAGGGTGGTAGTTCTCTGTTCCTTACCACTAAATGTTGTCCTATTGTGTTACTGGAGGGTTGGTAGTTCTATGTTCCTTACCACTTAGTATTGTCTTATTGGGTTACAATAAGGCTGGTAGTTCTCTATTCCTTACCACTTAGTATTGTCATATTGAGTAACAGGAAGGCTGGTAGTTCTCTGTTCCTTACCACTTAGTATTGTCATATTGGGTTACAGGAAGGCTGGTAGTTCTCTATTCCTTACCACTTAGTATTGTCATATTGGGTAACAGGAAGGCTGGTAGTTCTCTGTTCCTTACCACTTAGTATTGTCCTATTGGGTTACAGGAAGGCTAATAGTTCTCTATTCCTTACCACTTAGTATTGTCATATTGGGTAACAGGAAGGCTGGTAGTTCTCTGTTCCTTACCACTTAGTATTGTCCTATTGGGTTACAGGAAGGCTAATAGTTCTCTATTCCTTACCACTTAGTATTGTCATATTGGGTAACAGGAAGGCTGGTAGTTCTCTTTTCCTTACAACTTAGTATTGTCATATTGGGTTACAGGAAGGCTGGTAGTTCTCTGTTCCTTACCACTTAGTATTGTCATATTGGGTAACAGGAAGGCTGGTAGTTCTCTATTCCTTACCACTTAGTATTGTCATATTGGGTTACAGGAAGGCTGGTAGTTCTCTTTTCCTTACAACTTAGTATTGTCGTATTGGGTTACAGGAAGGTTGGTAGTTCTCTGTTCCTTACCACTAATATTTTCCTATTGAGCTACAGGAAGGTTGGTAGTTCTCTGTTCCTTATCACTTTTTATTGTCCTATTGGGTTACAGGAAGGTTGATAGTTCTCTGTTCCTTACCACTTATATTTTCCTATTGGGCTATAGGAAGGTTGGTAGTTCTCTGTTCCTTTTAACTAGTATTGTCCTATTGGTTTACTGGAGGGTTGGTAGTTCTATGTTATTTACCACTACATACTGTCATATTGGGTAACAGGAAGGCTGGTAGTTCTACGTTCTTTACCACTAAGTATTGTCATATTGGGTAACAGGAAGGCTGGTAGTTCTATGTTCCTTACCACTAAGTATTGTCATATTGGGTAACAGGAAGGCTGGTAGTTCTATGTTCCTTACCACTAAGTATTGTCATAATGGGTTACAGGAAGGCTGGTAGTTCTATGTTCCTTACCACTAAGTATTGTCATATTGGGTTACAGGAAGGCTGGTAGTTCTCTATTCCTTACCACTTAGTTTTGTCCTATTGGGTTACAGGAAGGCTGGTAGTTCTGTGTTCCTTACCACTAAGTATTGTCATATTGGGTAACAGGAAGGCTGGTAGTTCTGTGTTCCTTACCACTAAGTATTGTCATATTGGGTAACAGGAAGGCTGGTAGTTCTATGTTCCTTACCACTAAGTATTGTCATATTGGGTTACAGGAAGGCTGGTAGTTCTATGTTCCTTACCACTTAGTATTGTCATATTGGGTTACAGGAAGGCTGGTAGTTCTCTATTCCTTACCACTTAGTTTTGTCCTATTGGGTTGCAGGAAGGCTGGTAGTTCTATGTTCCTTACCACTAAGTATTGTCATATTGGGTAACATGAAGGCTGGTAGTTCTATGTTCCTTACCACTTAGTTTTTTCCTATTGGGTAACAGGAAGGCTGGTAGTTCTATGTTCCTTACCACTAAGTATTGGCATATTGGGTTACAGGAAGGCTGGTAGTTCTATGTTCCTTACCACTTAGTATTGTCCTATTAGGTTACATGAAGGTTGGTTGTTCTGTTAAAAAAAATGAACAAGCAGAGTCTATCAGCAATCAAATTCAACATAGTAGATGGAAGTGGTTAGGACACGTACTAAACATGGACATCAATGCACATCCACGAACAGCACTGACATGGACACAAGAGGGAAAATAGAAAAGAGGAAGACCAAATGAAACTTGGAGGAGGATGTTAGAAAGAGAAGGAGACATACTTGGATTTAAGAAGTGGACAGAGGCAGTAAGATCAGCAAAGGACAGAGACTGGTGGAGAGAACTTGTCAGCAACCAAAATCTCCCCCAAGGAGAAAAGGAATTAACCAACTGTTCTCTGTTCCTACCACAACTTTTTTCTCTTTTAAGGTAGGTTCTTGATTTTTTGCATGTGGGTAGATCATTTCAAGGCAATGTGTGGCATACCTTGGACAAATGGTAATCTTTAACCTGAATGTCAACTAATTGCTTTCTGAATGACAATTCTGTGTCCAGCTTCAACTCTTTCTCCCTTTTCAGGTAGCCTTTGATATTTGCATGTCAGTAACTCATTTCCAGGTGACATGCTGTGTACCATGATCATAAACTTTGACTTAAGTTCACAATATTGCTTTCTGATAGACAAAGTTGTGTCCAGGCTGTAAGGTTTTCTGTTCTGAGGTTAGCTCTTAATGTTTGGCATAATTTAAGGTGACCTCTGACCTCAAGGTAGCAAAAATGAGGATTGGTAATAAAGATTTTCATACTGCAATTCTGAAGTCGTGACAATCGAAACAACAAGTGTTTCACATTTATCATAAGAAATCATTCCTTTGTAGAGGATCTCACATTAAAATATAATTGACCCTAGGTGTTCTGTTTAAAATTTGACCCCTACTTACTGCCATTTTGAATTTTTGTTCAGCACCAATTACCAACACCTGCTAAGGGTCTAACAAGGAATATATCTGAAAATTATGGTTTCAATTCATTTAGCAGTTCCTTAGAATTTTTTTCCATGTTTGTTTATAATAAAGCAGCCCAAAATAATAATTCAGATAGGACCATTTAAGGAACATTTCTGACAAGTTTCATGAATATTGTGTAATAGTTTTAAAGAGACGAAAATGTTAAGTCTGTGTTCTAAAATACTAAGGAATTCAGAAACTAATACATTACTGACCAATATCAAAACAAAAAGTCACAAAAATTAATTATTCAAATTTTTTTATTATGTTTATAATTATTATCCCTTTCATAATTTCAGAATAAAAAAAATTAAACAGCATTTACATAACAGTAATAAGCTTTAACATAGCAATGTACATTACACAGACATCAGTAAACAAATCAAAGAAAAAATAACGGTTCCAATATTCTGGTTTCCTTGAATAGGGTTGTATCTATCATAGTAATTACATTGAAAAAGTATAAAGCCATCCTTAACTGGGTCATGTTAATTTAAACAACAGCAATATTATATAATAATTATACTGAAAGATTGTTATACTAAACTTTACCGTGTCATTCCGATGGGATTTTGCCTGTCAAAATTAAAAACTGCTACCGCGTTTGATCGAGTTTATGGTCCTTTTGTAAATCTTTTTTTACACTATTTGAAATCAACAATTATTTTCCACAGCTAAACGGCGTTGTGAAATACGACTGAATTTTCATTTTGGTAGGTCGAATTTCCATAGGAAGTCATCCATTTTTGTTTCTAAAGGGGTCTAATGTTGTTTACAAACGTTCGTCTGCTTTCGTAACGTACAATGGTATTCGGACAAACCGCGAGACTTTTCCCGCCTCAACTGCAGACGACATTACCCGAAGGATTTCGAATAGACAACAATGGAATTTTCCTAACGTACACTTCCATTCAAAACAAGGTCAAAATTTAGTATGGAAAATCGATGTCTCAAAATTAAATTTCAGCCGCATTTCTCAACGCCGTTTAGCTGTGGATTTTGTTTGTTTGTTTGAATGGTGTTTTAACGCCACTTTCAGCAATTTTTCAGCTATTTCATGGCGTCCAGTTTTTATTGGGGGAGGAAGCCGGAGTACCCGGAGAGAACCCCCGACCTGCGGTAGGAAAACTGGCAATCCTTGTCAATTAAGATTGGAGTCGAGTACACCCTGCCTGCAGTGAGAATCGAACCCGCAATCTCAGTGTTGTTTAGCTGTGGAAAATAATTGTTGATTTCAAATAGTGTAAAAAAAGATTTACAAAAGGACCATAAACTCGATCAAACGCGGTAGCAGTTTTTAATTTTGACAGGCAAAATCCCATAGGAATGACACGGTAAAGTTTAGAATAGTTGACTTTATAAACAGACCTTAGTTACAAAACCAAAGCAATTTTTTAATAACGCTCTTACTACCTGATTACTACAGGATTAAAAATAAAAGTACTGAAAAATTTAGCACTTAAATAAACAAAACTAAAATTAATATTTTGGTGCAGATGTAAAATCAAAAAAGGATATAAGAATGTGTCCATGGGACACAGATGCCCCTGATCTGAGCAAATGTGAACCCTTAAAAAAATGACTAAAAATCAACAAAAGTGACAATCATCAATTTGAAAAGTATCTAAGAATATGATACATGATTTCCATGTCATCATTTAGAAATGAGTCTGGCAAAACTGTTTAATTTTAAAATACAAGTCATTTGAAGTGAAGAATTTGTTTATTTCTGAGTGAATAAAAACTTAATAAATGGGAAGGGTGTGTGTGTGTGTGTGTATGTGTGCAATTGTTTACTTTGAATTTCCCAACGGATTTGGTGAAGACTATTCAAGTTATTATGAAGATTTTTGCTATTTGCATTATAAGCAGATAAAATCCAGAAAGACACAAATCTGTCAAATTACAACACCATCTGTTTTTACTAACATGTTTACATTTTAAATATGTCATGGAGTTTACAAGTAGTTCTGTGGAAACTACAAATTTCTGTTATAAGTGGCCCTAACTCTAACAGAACAAAAGTGAATGCCAACTCACACAGTGTTTATTGTATGCCCCAATCAGTACAGTCATCAATATCAGTTTTAAAATGTTACATAGTAATCTACATGTGAGTATATCATTATTTCATTAAGATCTCAAATTTTATTCTTAATATTATGTACATAACAGGGACGTTAATCCGGTTTGAAATCATTACACCATGACTGCTTATCTTGGTAAAGCAAGAAGGTTTTAAGGAATTTTTATGTATACATATTCTATTTAAAACTGTTATATATAGATTTTATATTAAAGCTTATGACAAGAAAATTATATTGCACAAACCAATTATATTAAACACAACATTATATCAAATAACAGATGTTATAAAAATGAAAACTCTGAAATTTTATTACAATTTCTAAAAAATGTTTTGTACAAAAATATCTTATAAATATTTGAAGTAAGATAATCCAATTAAGTCTACCTTGAATTGAAAGGTATCAATGTACAAACTTGAGCATAAACAGTATGAGATGTAATATACCAACTGTAGCTATTGCTATCAAAAATTAGGACAATAATACAAACTACTGTGGTTTCATTATTATTCATGGGTGACAGTCAGCCATGAAAAAAGAATCCAACGAAGTGTTAATTTTATACTGATTCCTTCTAGCAACATGTGCGAACAATGAAATTAAAAATGCACATTTTTGGGGAAACCATGAAAATTGATCCAGTGAAAATAAATTAATCCACAGTAGGTTTTCATAGCAATGTGTTTTAAAAGAAATGGCATAATGAATTCTAAAATGTTCCAAACATTATAACCTTTCAGCTAATTCATGATTAAAACCTCCATTGGTTGTTATTGTGCAAATAAATACAAGAGAAGTGCTTATAAATAACAGAGGTTTTATCTCCTGAATATTGTTTACTGTAACTAATATAGTGAACATAGGCCCAATTGTTTCTGTCAGAAGTGCATATAAAATTTTAAAATATTCCATAAATTTTGGATTACACAGAAATAGTTAGGTGCCCTATATACATGGTTTATTTATTTTAACTCAACTCAGTGGTCTTGAAAAAAAAACCTTACATAAATTCAATGTTTTACACTAATAGACTGGACAGGATTCAAAGCTTAGTTATTTTCATTTCTTTTGGTCCCAGATATTGTTAAAATTTTCATAAAGTTTATAATACTTGTTATATACAGGTACAAAAACACAAACTGGTCATATTTAATTATTACAATTCCTGAGTCAAGTTTAAATCATGAAAGAGCATGCCAAAAACGGTATTTATGAATGATTTCAACTGAAACAATGCATAGCTTGTCTTACATTAACAGATTATATGTGATATAAGCCTTAGCAAAGTATGAACCTAAGACAAAACCAAGACTGTTATTATTAACAATGAATGTAAGAGGGGATCCAGTCAAACTAGAGTTCTCAAACAAAGGAACATTGAAATAGGTTTACATAAAACAGGGATAAATGAATTAATGTAGCATAGAAAAATAAACGTTGCTTCAGAGGAGTTGTTTCTACACAGGTTTGACTTTGTTTGCTTATCATAGAAGACAATGTTGAGAAATAACTTGGCTAACTGCTACTACAGCACTTGTTAGCTGCTACTCAAAATTCCAGTCTAGACATACTTATAACAGTATATTCCTCATTTTACCATTTTTAGCACTTTTGTAATATTGATGTCATGTTTAAGTGTTCCAACTTCCACATACAACACCAGATTATTTCAACACACCAATCTGCACATGAAGTTACAATAACTTCCCTTTTACCTAATACCTATGTTAAAAAAATTCTTAGGCAGAGAACCTGCAATATTTACAGTGATATTGCTCAGAATAATCAGAGTGCAATGTACTATTGCAATACATGTATCAAAATAATAACAAAAGTCTGATCAACGAAAAATATATATGTACAATGCATAACAAAAGAACCATAATAAATCATGTTTAACAGTTCACAATTGTACTCTTATTGACGGAAGGCCAGAATGGCTTAACACAAAAAAAAAAAAAATACAAGACATGTAAATGTTCCATTAATGAATATAAATATTGCTATAAAACATTAGCAGGTCTCTGTATCTGGACTGTGCAATACATTATTATACTGTAAACAGGTCCAAACCAATAACAATCTTCTTAAAATGCAGAAAATTGAAAGGTATGAATTACTTTACAGCATATACACACAAAAAGAGGAAGCACCATATTAGCAGATTCAAATGTGAATTACACAAAACTAACTTGCATATAATAATTCATGTACTGAATCCTAAGAAACTAAGAGCTGCTTCATGTGAAAATATATTCACGAGTATGTAATATGTCACTAGTACGTTTCTCAGTACATCTACCCAACAAAAATAATAATTTCACAAATTATAACAGAAATCAAAACCTACAACAATAACAGCAATACATTATTAAACAATAAATGTATTAAAACACACATAAAAATAGTGAACACATCCTTATCACAGCTTAGAGAAAATAGAGTTATGACTGACAACAATAGAATCCTGATCTGTAGTACTCTTCTTAGTTAATGCTTGCAAATACAGAAATAAAGCTTTACAAAGACCATGTTTTTTTTATTACAATTTGAAGAAGTAAGTTATGCCACTTCACTGAAGTCTGCTAGGTAAAGACATCACCCTTTTGTTTTCAAAGTGCTTAAATAAAAGTAGAAATTGAAGAGTTCCTGAAATAAGCCAGTGTTCCTTCAAGAAAGACAACCTATCATGCAGATATGATTCACTTGCAGTTTGGCGTTGAAGATTTTTTAGGCACCGGAGGTGGTAATACCCCATCATTTGGAAGTGGAGGTATAGGCTGAAAAGAGAAAGAAGAGCATTCACACATGCTGTTATTATTGAGTAATCAATTCAAGAATAATCAAACGAAAAGATATAATTAGCAAATGTTAATTCACTGCAAAAATGCAGATAACAAATTCTTTTTTTTGGTGCAAAATTTAAAACAAGGTATCCAGTAACAAGAACTTGTGCATATTTTATAATATATTATCATACAATGTGAAGAATAGCAAGAGAAATAAATTCATGCTATATAAAAAAGTCTGCAGTATAGTTTTATGTAATTTTCAAGCATTTGGAGCAAATAAATTTTATATCTGCTGAAATAAACATCTTCATTACCATAATTATGTAATTTTCCCTACAAAATAATGTCAGATAATATTATAATTCTTAACAAGAATATAGTATTTACCTCACTGTATGAACAATCATAATAGAAATACTATCAACAAAGAACATAATATGACTGTATTACTATAAAAAATGGTGAAACCCTATCCAAAATACAATATTTTTTATCGCATGGTCCTCTTTTCTGCTTTTTCAATTAGACTGGTTTTTTTCACTGTTTTTGTCCTTGCGGCGAATATGTTCCCAATGTTCATCTGTTAAAGTAGCGGTTGAAGTTCTCAGTCGTCTGAAGAAACTCACCTTTGATTTTCTATGTGTTGTTGGTCTTGTTGGTATTGGTGGAGTTTCGTTGATGGAAACATTTGTATAATCTAAGCACTTGTCTGGAATAGGAGGGGGAGGATCATCTGAAGATTCTGTATCACTGTTATTATCTGTAAAACAAACATCTAACATATAAGCAAGACTTCAAAAATACATCAGAAAAAACTGGCTAAAAAATTATTGCGAACCTAAAACTACTTCTTATAAATCCATCAAATCTAGAATTAGTGTACACAAAGTTGTGTTTTCCACTGAAATAAAACTAATATGCCATAAAATTGGAACAACGTCCTATATAAAAAAAGGTTGTCACTGATTGCTCCACAATATATTATCTGTCTTATCAATCTCCAAAACAGAGGCTATATACCTCCCTACATCAGAATTCCCCTCTGCCACACAAGGAATTTAACTCCTCCCATACTTATTATTTAGTTAGTCTCTATAAAATAGCATTAAACAAAACAAACTTATTGATCGATTGATTTCACTTTTTAAATATTATTTACTCATATTGAATATACTGATATATGTTTACTAAACTATAAAAATAGATAATCATTCCCATGTTTATTTCCAGATAATCTAAATTGTGAATTGCCTGCAATTTCCAGAATTAACAAATCCCATAACTTAAAATTTAAAGTTTCACTTAATTATGGTTAAAAATAAAAGGGCAATATTGAAATTTCTTGCTATTTCTATAAACTGAATGGAAAAATGGGCGAAATTGATAGGGAAGATCAAGCATGTGTGGCAGAGGTGATATAATTAGTGTATTGTTACTGAATATAGAACAGAGCGGACATGACCTCCACTACGGAGATTGCTGTCTTACAATATAAGTAAAGTCATACCCAAGTTATGATGGCAGAACAGTTTGTCTCTTTTCGTGTAATAATAATACTAAAGAACACTTTTTAAACTGTTCTAAAAAAGTTCATTGGTCCCTTCATTGTAATTACCTCTGTAAGAACTGTCCTTTTCAAAAATGTTATCAAAATAGGTTAACATTGAATGTAGTATGAAGACACACACTTGTATGGTCTTACCTACTAAAGATGAATTGGACAGACTACTCATGCTGCCAGAGTTAAGATATGACAACTGAGCATTGTATGGTCTTACCCACTAAAGATGAATTGGACAGACTACTCATGCTGCCAGAGTTAAGATATGACAACTGAGCTGGAGCAAATTGGTTACTGGCCGGTCGACTCTGTCTACGTTCATTATTATCTGGTCGCAGTGGCCTTCTTGGTGTTATCTGTAATAACAATAATTTTCATTGAAATGGCAAAGAATTATCATTAAACTGCCTCATAAGAACTCAATAAAAGTGGCTGGAAACACAAAGTTTTGGGAAACTGAATAACATACACTACATTGACATCAATCAAAAAACATAATTTATTATTGATTTACCCATGGGCTGAAAAATACCTAACAGGTCACAGGGTGATGACAATAAATGTAATGAAACATAATTTTATGCAAATTTGTGTATTAATCCCTATTGTTCTCTTGATGAAGATCATTAAACATATCTCCAGTTTCAATCAGTATGATGTCAATTTCTGCCACAAAGTAGGAAAAACTATATATAAAGATCATTCCTGGAAGTCAACAGTTTAATTAAAGTTTTAGAAATTATTATTATAATTAACTTGCATTAAGGAATTAATTTATCTAACGTGTTTCTCAACTTCATATTTCTTGTGTATTTGGTAGCGGGATTGACTGAACGTATGAATATTTTGTTTATTTTTACGTCAATTATTCCATAAACCATTTTCTGATTTTAATAAACACAATTAAGTTTTACATCAATCTATAACCTTATTTTCTGTATCTAACACAAATAAAGTTTTAAATTTAACAAATCATTTATGATAATTCATCAAACAAATAATTTATAAGCTGATCGCTACTTTCGATATTGAAAGCCGCCATCTTTGTTTATGTTGGTTACGGTAAAAATAGTTCGGTCAACGTCATTTATCCAAAAATAAATTAAGTCAACTTCATTTATCAAAAAATAAATTTTAGTTGAAAACCTCTACTGGAAGTAATCTCAACCAATGAAATAAACGTATTTCTAAATATGCAAATCATATTAGAATTATATCCTAATTAACACTAATAATGAAGCTTGAAAACTCATGGAAGCCACAGTTTAAATAGGTTTACACAAAAAGTCAATATTTACTTTTTTGCATCCAATTAAAACCAGAAGAAAATTAACCTATGATTCCAAAATATATAATGATGAAAAAGTCATTTCTGAGTAACTTAAAATCAACATGTCAATATACACCAAAATACCCTTTCAGTCCACCATGTTAAAAGCAACAAACTTATATTAGGAAAAAAACATACATTTCTGTTATTTCAAACATATACTGAAATCAAACAATATTTGTTACTAAACCTATACAAGCTTTCTTGTTGGGTGTAAAAATGAGATAAATAAAATAAAATGGTGATAGAAGCAGGGTGCATGCAGACGTTACTCACACTGATCCATGATTGTTCTATCTGCTATTGCAATGAAATCATATTTCTTGTAAAAATGGTGGAACAACATGTAAGCATCTGAACAACAATGAAAACATCTAATGTCACTGTCAGACAAAATGCATGCACCGTGAAATATAAACAGGAAGTGAGGAAATAAAGAAACACCTCTAATCAAAATGTAGTCATGGTAATATGAACACATTTTATTGTCCTACTATTAAGTAATGATTTCTGTATTGGCCTAGTTATTGGTCAAAGGCTTGCTGTATTGACCTGAAGTGCAACCAAAGGACAATAGAGCTGGCCAAAGACCAATAACGAGGTCAATGCAGAAATCATCACGTAATGATATCTTTATTAATTAACTAGTCCAAATCAATCAGGCCAATACAGGTTAGAATCCGGCCAAAACAGGTTGATCAGGCCAATACCGATATTGGACAGGTTCAGCAAAATATATCATATTGGCAGTTTTACTGTTATCTAAGAGAATATTATAGTAGTTAATTAATAATGAAAAGTATTGAGCCATATTACCAGATATTTTGAGCAAGTGCATGAAGCAAACATGGTCAAAAAGCTCTGACAACTATATAGTATGTTGGGTCAAGGCTATCAATGTTGATTCAAGGTATTCTTCCTTGATAAGTGTCAATGTGTGGGTAAAAAATATGTTTTAATCATGAATGATCTGCTGCCCTAGATACAAGCTTTAATGTAAAACTTTGAATGTACAGTATATGGTCAAAAGTGAGTTATCAAAAAACAAGAATGTGATAAAATAAAGCTTAGTTTTATAAAAATATAAGGAATAAGAATTTTTATTATTATGCTGAAATAATCCATTAAATTAAGGTGACACAGAAGGTTTATGTACATAATCTGGCCTTGTCTTGTTTCCCTATCATCTACATCAGCCGACTCAACTTTGGTCATACACTGTAGATGATAGAGTCTAGACAAAGGTCATAGTAGTAATTGATCCTATATTTGTTTTTTTTTCCATAAAATTTTCTGAGATGAGGGTTTAAAAATTTGCATAAAAATCTGAGCATAAAACTAAAACACCACACATAAAAAAAAACCAGAAGTACATAACACGATTTCTGGAAAAAAAAATAAAAGAAAAGCTTTACTCTTGCTGCATGAAATAAATCAACTACATGTAAGACCAATTAAACATAAATCTGTTACTCTTGTAAACTTTGCCATGATGAATTATAAGGATTTTGTACAGAAGCTTCATGCAGCAAGAGTCAACAAGATAGTATGTCAACATCTTATATATCTAATATAAAAAGGAATTATACCTTTTCATTTTTTTAACAGGCCATTTTTTTTACTTGGGCAAACCAACCGATTAAGCAAAATAAAAATGTAAAAAAGACTATTTTTCATTTTCTTTACCTGATATTGACATACATCTGCAAAACAAAACAAAAGGTACATACATGTTCAGTTAACTCAATGGGTTGTTCAAGCGAGTTACGGTTACTGCTACCCCCTCCGCTACTCTCATCAGAAGCAGCGAAAGAGGTGCGTTTGAATAAGTTGCTGACTTTTACTGCTTTATTTGGTGAGATGCTATTCGACCGATCTGATTTGACAAACACTGATGGAGTCCTGTTGGCTGTTGTGGCTCGAGTCACTGGTGTGGCATAGTTTGATCTGAAAAAAGTATTTAAAAAAAAATTTATTATTAAATTTTTTTTTAAAGAATTCATTGCACACAACACATTTACATTTTTGAAACTTGTATTTTAAACAAAAAAGCTTGTAAATGACCAATTATCAATGATAACTAATTTTTATAAGAATATTTTTGGTTGAAAGATAAAATTAGATAAATATACATGTATACTCGAGAAGCTGACTATATCAATTACAACCATGCAAAACTTTACTGCATTTCAACAACAGATCAATACAAATTATCTTATTCTTTGTTAGTCAATAAATATAAAAGCTATTTATAAAATATATAAAAGGAACTTTCACAAAGAAAATATTACCATTATTTAAATTAGAAAGTTCAAGGAGGAAAGCAATCTGAAACCTTGAGCACAGGACAGTCTCTATTGCTCACATTTAACGATGGTCACAAATTTATTTCATATTTTAATATATACAATTGTACAAA
This sequence comes from Limnoperna fortunei, assembly GCA_944474755.1. Lineage (NCBI taxonomy): Eukaryota > Metazoa > Mollusca > Bivalvia > Mytilida > Modiolidae > Limnoperna > Limnoperna fortunei. The sequence continues at coordinate 79,178,125 of OX104116.1, forward strand.
TCTGAGAAAAAAGAAATAGATATTTCTCAAACTTCAAAAATTATTGCCAGGATGTCAGTATCATTCAAGTAAGTGTAAGGATTTTTAAGGACAGGTTTTTGTACACAGCAATGTTAAACTTCATTGTGTTCCATAAGCCACCTCTCTACAATATGCATGATCAGTTATTTTATTAGCACCATTCATCCAGTTTGGATTGTAGTTTCTAATCTGGGTTAAGCATCTGCCATTCTAAATTTTATTATCTTGGTATCTTTGATGATATTTTACTTGTAGACATCAACATTAAAGTTACAGTTATTACCAGGAGTTATGAATTTGAATTAACCTGACTGAACAAAATGTCTGGGAAATTTCTGATAAATCCAATATTTGAAATGTCTTAAAATTAAGCTGATCAGAAAGCATAAAAAATAAATTTGAATGGCCTGAACAAAGACTTTTAACTCTGTAGATCTATCCATGTGATTATGATTTGAGGACCACAAGTTACCTATAATCAATGGCTGCTAAGTGATAATGGTAAGTAGGCCTCTGGTTTATGTAAGGAATTATATAAATATATGAAGGTAAATAATAAAAAGCTAGCTTTCTACTACAACAACCGATTAAAACATTGTAGGAACATAATTTACCTATATCTGTTTGGACTGCAAAATTCAAAACATGCAATTCTTCACCACTATTGCAAACATTTGGAAAGAATAGTTATAACCTCTAATAGTCAGCAAGTAATTCTCGCAAAGTAGTTATTCTTGCCATATAATACATTAAAGGTCAAAACACAAGAGTCGCCAAACAAATAATTGTGTAAAAACTGTCAACGTAAGTATCCTTATAACTGTGAAAAAATTAATACAAAAAGTTTATTGTCCATATAAAAGGTTAAATTGGCAAGAATTTGCAGCTGTAAGGACTACCTGCTGAACAGTTTTTGTAAAGATTTTAATTTTATTTAATTAATTTTAATGAAATATTTGTTCATCATTTCTTTTTTCAACTGTACAGCAAAACATCAAAACTTATGAGGAAAGTTTAGAACAAAGGTCACTGCACTCTAAAAAAAAAAAAATGTGCCCTGCAGTACCAACGTGGTAGTTAAAACATCATGTACAAATTGTAGCCAGGAGCTATAACATGTAAATCCTTATTTAGGTTAATAGACATCTCCACTAAATAGGAAGGTTTATTCTGGCTATTCCAACATTTTTAATTTTAGAGGTAAATTATTAAAAATTCATGTTGGAGTAGCCAGAATACTTATATAAACAAGGGAATATGTTTATGTATACTGTAAAAACATCTTATTTTGTTATATTAGCCAAAGTACAGGTAAAATATGTTGGAATTGAAAGAAAGTAAAAGATACATTTAAAGAAAGAAAATATATTTATTAGCACAAAAAACACGCAAACAATGTACAAGCATGAACAGCTTCTTCCAGGTTTATTAGCTTGATCATAATGAAAATATTTGGGTGGGTACCTTGACCAATTTTTTCAGCTTGCCATGCCACCCTTTTAGTATGATTTGTAGTCCTGGGAACTTCTGTGATATAACCGTTCTAAAAATTTCGGTTGGTCTCTACTCAGTAGCTGGTTATGTAAGCGTTGGAATGTTAGTCTCTGCTTCATCGATTTTTTCAAGTGCATTTATCCATACATCTTTTTTGATGACAGCAGTGTTCAATGCTTAACAGATTTTAGACATGCCTAGCTTGTACATTCTGCCAAAGTAGGGGTTCTTATTCCACATTTGCTCCATCATCATCGCTCTATGATGATGGAGCTAACGTGGAATCAGAACCCCTGATTTGGGAGGATGAGGTTGCATGCTTAGCCTCATCTGCTAAAGTGGACAATGAAGACTTATTGATACTAATATTATCATATAATAATTTATTAAAGGAAATTAAGGAATAAAACATGTTCATGTTAAATAAAGAACTTTATTTTTCTTCAAATTCTACATATTTTAATACAAAATTTCAGATAAATACAGATAAATTTACATTAAAAAAATTCATTACTTGGAAAAATAATTATAGGCTAATTACTAAAAAATACATTACACAATAACAACATCTATTGTTCTTAGCATGTTGGAATAGCCAGAATAGGTAATTTTATGACCTTGGAATAGACAGAATAGGTAATTTTATAATCTTGGAATAGCCAGAATAGGTAATTTTATAATCTTGGAATAGCCAGAATAGGTAATTTTATGACCTTGGAATAGCCAGAAGTCACCAATAGGAAGTGATGTGCATTCAATGAACTTATGACAAGTGTATAAATTGTGAAATGATTTGCTTATCCTACTTAAACTGTGAACTGCCTGTAATATTGTATATATTATCTCTTGTTAAATGAACGTGCTATAATTATTTTTCACTTTAACAAAATCATAGGACATTTTGGTTAAGATCAATTATGGTTATTGATATAAATGTCTAGACAGTTTGACAAAAGTTCTTCAAATTGACACATATTTTACAATAACTTGACAAAATATCTGTTTGTACTGCACATAGTTATAAATATATATAACAATTAACTTTAAAAAAAATGTCATTATGTGGTTTAAAGATTTATTCTTTCTTGACAATTTTTCAGTTTCAACAAATTAGTTAGTTCACATATCAAACATGTCATTCTACTACTTTCAAAGCAATCTGTAAACAATAGTTTGTATACAGTGTACTACATGATAACTAGTGTGGATAATGGCATGCAAGTCCAGCTGTGAAGGATTGCTTGTTACCCTTCTGACAGTCTTTGATATATAACTTGTCTATAAATAACAGAGAAGAAGCTAGTCTTATTATTTTTCAAGTTGATAAAACCGATCAATTACATAAAATTTCTCAGGACATTAACAGACAGAGAAGTCTAGAGCGTTGACATTTTTCACCATTCCAACATCCCCCGTGGCTGAACATGTTACATACTTTGTATGTCAATAGCCTATTACAAGAATTTCATTATATAAAGAGTGTGTATTACACTTTATCACATAATTCTTACTGATGAACAACCATTTAACTTCTGAGGACAACAATTTAAAAAAAATGATCGTAACAACTACTGAAATAATATGGTGAGTTAATTAATCAACACAAATTCTTCATTACTAAATTAAACTGAATTGTAAATTAATTACAAAATAATAATTCATTTACATTCTTGAACTCTGAAATAATACATGTTTTGTATTTTAAAAACTAAAAAGTCTATTGGGGTCAAAGGTCAAAGGAATAGTGTTTGTTTCTACTGTCTCAGCATCAAGGAAAAAGTATCCTTTTTATATAGCCATTTATGGTATTGTAATGTTTTATAGAAAAGAGGAAACCATGGAAGACCTCTGTCTACAGAACTTGTTGCACCGTGAGACCATGGAAGACCTCTGTCTACAGAACTGGTTGTACCGTGAGACCATGGAAGACCTCTGTCTACAGAACTGGTTGCACCGTGAGAGACCATGGAAGACCTCCGTCTACAGAACTGGTTGCACCGTGAGAGACCTAATTCTGAAGACCAGATTACAATGGAGTTATAAAAAGTCATATTAATACGGTCAAGTATATACTGTATATATTATCCTGTTTTATTTACTTATATGGTCAAGAGCTGGGTCAGTAAAATATAGCCGTGTTTCAAGGTAAGAACATTAATTGAAAAAGCATGGAAATGTCAAAGTTACATTTCTTACACATAATTTATCTTTTAGATGAAATCAGCTATGTTGGGCTGAATGACTGCAAATATTTATCACAGTAAGACAACTGCATTTTATAAACATGTAGCTATGTAGCTAGAGGCATCCTGTAATTTTTTATACTATATATGAATGTTTCTATGAATAGCTATGGAGATATCAACATATGGTACTTTTCCATCATATTAAAAAATATCATCATATTCAATGTAGCTCAGTAGGAACCAAGAACTACAAGTAAACTACTATATTGGTGTTTCAAAGTAAAAGTGTCCATAGAAAATGAATAAAATTCATTTTCAGAAACAAGAAAAAATAACAAGGGAGATTACCATATACCTACTTACTCCTACATGAAAACAGATGAATAAGAAGTTTGTTTTTAATAAAAATTTTAAATAAAAATTAAGACTTAAATAACATTTAATTTTCCATTTCTTTTAAAGTATGATGTTTTTGTAATGTATACTTGATTCTTCAGAACTGGAAAAAAGTATGGTGCTAAAGACAAAATATACAATAAACTAATCAAAACCACAGTATTAATTGTCATAAATATGATAATGTAACAGTTCTGATTTCCGGGTATGTTTTTATTTAAACCTTGGAAACCAAATAAATCTAATTTGAAGTACTTACTCGCTTGAGTTCTGTAAAGATAAGAATGCTTCACTGACTCGACTCAGACTTACTGCAGACATTGATTTGTACCGTTTTAATGTATTCACTGATGCACTGTCAGGAGGCTAAAATTTGTATTAATATTTTAATACCAATATTTATTTTCCCCAATTACTGCTTATTGCTATAATGAACCACCACAACAACTTTCATGTACTTTACATAACTTTGACAGTTTTTTTTTCAGGACAATGTTCAGTTGTACAAACCCATTACATAACACCAATCACCGTACAACAGTATCGTGGAAACAACATATGAAGGTGTATTTGATATGATACCATGATACCTGTTAACTTGCAGTATAAAAGAGTTTTGATTGATCAGTATTCAACTATACACAGACTGTGGTGTTTTCATGAATTTTAAATAAAAGCTTTGATATTACGGGTTTTTTGTAATTTTACAAGTTGCAAACCGTTGGCAGTCATATGCACTGAATATAAAATAATACACACTTCATGATGGTGTTTCTAAAAGTTTAACACCCCTTTTAATGTTAAAACTGAAGATTTTCATAAAATCAGCATCCATAGTAAATGAAACCTTTATCAATATTACAACTAAGAGGCTTAAGGTTTTCAACTAGCTACTCTGGCCAGCTTCCCTCCACAAAAAGCCTGAATATAGCTAAAAAATTGCTGAAAGTCTTATAGAAAGCTTTATAACAACATATGATATTAAAAGAAGCAAAGAATATAAAAACAAAACAAAACCTAACACAGTGTTAAATAATTGTGTGCTCCATGTATAATGTATTAAATACATGCCCAATATATATTACAGCTAAATATAAATTTTTTCTATACCTTCAAATTGTATTCCTGTTTTATCTGTACACACATTTCTTCATATTTTTGTTCGAGGTGAGCGTGAAATGGTTTAAGATCATCTGGAGCTTTGCGTTTGAATATATTTAAAGCTTCTCGCAATAACACCAACTGGTGTCTAGTTGAGTCCTTTAATTTTCTGACTAGTTTTCTCTCCTCAGAAGACTCACCAAAGTCATCGCTATAAAATATCTAAAATAACGATGTTCATATTAAATTTATAGTGTGGACATGAATGATGAAAGGGAGTGAACATATATTTATGTGGAGATCATCACAGTGGGTTTAAATGCTCTTTATTGTACAGCATGCTTAGAGTTAAAACAAAAATGGAATTAAATAATGTTCCAATTTAAAAACATCTATAAACAGATGAAAGTATGGTTTTCACCAGAATAGTATTATTAGTTTTTTTTTAGTTTCTATAATTGCAAATAGAACATATTTGTGGACATGACTAGCAAAAATTCATACCTTAGTAAGACGTCAACAAACAAAAATCATTATATGGCATTGCATATCATCAAGTTCAATGAAATCATTGAATACTAACCTTATATCCTATCGTCACGTAAAATCGGTCATCTCATTAAATCGGTCGGACATTTTGATCGCACCTATCACATGACGTAAATACTTTGATGACATAACTTTGGGTTTCCTAGCGTACAAAAATAGTCGAGTTTTGCTTCAGTGAATTTTTGAAGAAAAATGAGATTTGTAAAGGTAAGTTTAAAATAAATAATGAAATCATTAATTAAAAGCCGCCATTTTGCTAGATCTTTTTTTTTGTCCAACTTCAAATGACCTAAAAATAAGTTTCTCCAAGGGAATTCCTTCATAGTAGCATTGTGGGAAGTGTTTACATTCCATTCTCGGTCTACGTCTAAATAAAGATCGTTTTAGGCCAAGCAACCTATATTTTTTTTAGTTTTAAAAATAGCAAGCACCTTACACATTGTTACTGTTTTTGTGGGAAATTTCAGTGTTTAATATAGCACAATCAATAACAATGGGAGAAGACATGATGGAACAAATTAATATAATATGGTCCAAAGACAACTGAACATGTACAGAATACATTGCTTATTGGAAATAAAATTTGACAGGCTTGAATCTATGCCAGTTTTTAATTATTTATAAAAATATTCTTTTAAATAGAATGGAGCTATCTTGATTTTCTATACTTTTGATAAGTTAGTCTTTATAAAACCTACATTTTAAATTAGATTCAAAATTTACATTTGATAATTAAGAGGCTTTTTAAAAATCAATTTTTTTCCGAAAACCTCAAAATATCACCATTTCACTGTCCTTTTAATGCTGTTTAGGGCACATTAATAATAATAATAATAATATGAAACAAATTTAATGACTAATATCATCTTCTTTCTATATTTCAGATCAACTCTGTTCTCCTACCTTCTGAAAGAGCCAAATACAGAAACTACAACCCAGAAGACATGAAAGATGCTTACATTGCAGTTATTGATGATGGTATGTCAATAAGGAAAGCTTCGAAGATATATTCTGTTCCTTTCCAAACTCTAAGAGATCGAGTTGCAGGGGACATAGATCCAGATTGTTGCACCATGGGAAAATCGCCCTTGCTATCACTTGATAACAAAAACTAGTAAAGCACCTCATGGATTACTTGAAGGAAAATCTTCTGGAACTGTTGGTAAAGTCTCTGACTCTGGATGGTCCAATTCATCTTTGTTTTTAGATTGGCTGAGCAACCACTTTACAAAATTTATACCACACAATCAGAACGTCATGCTGATTTTAGATGGACATAAATCACATGTAACATTAAATGTTATTGAATGGACGAAGAACAACAACATAATTATGCAAATATTACCAGCCCATACCTCGCATCTTCTACAACCTCTTGATGTAGGATGCTATGGACCATTACAAAAAATATATGATAACTTTAATATGCCACAAAACTATGAGATCAAAAGAATGTGCTATTACTAAATATGATGTTTGTAGCTTGGCCTGCAAATCTTACTTACAATCGGTAACTGCTAATAATCTACCGAGTGCATTCAGAAAATGTGTATGTAAGCTGTTTGATCCTGAAGAGGTGAGACAAAGTGTAAGTTTTGTGTTTACTAAGAGGGCAAAGTGTTAAAGTTGTGGACACTGGGTGCATTTAATTTATTGCACAAAAGTGAGAGTTGTGAGACGTGGTGATAATTTTCTGTGTATGCATTGTGAAAATAAAATGGATATGAAATAAAAAAATAAATTCTATTACTATTCAATTAATTCTGACTAACTCAAAACATTAGAATATTTATAAAAACCAGTCTCAGATTTCATCAGATATTAATTCTTGAACATTAAATTTTCATTAAGCTTATTAGAAAATTATAATTAATAATTTATTCCTTCAATATATTTTATTGCGTTTTAAAATAAAATATTGTGTTTGCTTTGGCCTAGAAAGTGAAAAAATAGAAACAGATCATGTGACCGATTTTAAGTCACGTGAGATCGCCGCCATTTGAATTTTCAATAACAACAAATAGGTCATTTACCTGTATTACTGCATGGAAAGGCTATTAATACTACCGAAGGAATACTGATGAGAAATTGATTAAAACAAATAAACATATGAACAAACGAGCACGAAGCCGATTTGGCATGAAAAAATATATATAGGCTTAGGTGACCGACTTTACGTTACACGAGGATAATATGATATTCCACCATTGTGGAATGCCACATTCAATTCAATAATTGAACACCAACCTTATAATCTAATATTCCACTATTATGGAATGCCAAATTCAATTCAATAATTGAATATTAACCATATAATCTGATATTCCACCATTGTGGATTGCCACATTCAATTGAATACCAACCTTATAATCTGATATTCCACCATTGTGGACTGCCACATTCAATTCAATAATTGAATATTAACCATATAATCTGATATTCCACCATTGTGGAATGCCACATTCAATTCAATAATTGAACACCAACCTTATAATCTGATATTCCACCATTGTGGATTGCCACATTCAATTCAATAATTGAATACCAACCTTATAATCTGATATTCCACCATTATGGAATGCCACATTCAATTCAATAATTGAACACCAACCTTATAATCTGATATTCCACCATTGTGGATTGCCACATTCAATTCAATAATTGAATACCAACCTTATAATCTGATATTCCACCATTATGGAATGCCACATTCAATTCAATAATTGAATACCAACCTTATAATCTGATATTCCACCATTGTGGAATGCCACATTCAATTCAATAATTGAACACCAACCTTATAATCTGATATTCCACCATTGTGGACTGCCACATTCAATTCAATAATTGAATATTAACCATATAATCTGATATTCCACCATTGTGGAATGCCACATTCAATTCAATAATTGAACACCAACCTTATAATCTGATATTCCACCATTGTGGATTGCCACATTCAATTCAATAATTGAAAATTAACCATATAATCTGATATTCCACCATTGTGGAATGCCACATTCAATTCAATAATTGAACACCAACCTTATAATCTGATATTCCACCATTGTGGATTGCCACATTCAATTCAATAATTGAATACCAACCTTATAATCTGATATTCCACCATTGTGGACTGCCACATTCAATTCAATAATTGAACACCAACCTTATAATCTGATATTCCACCATTATGGAATGCCACATTCAATTCAATAATTGAATACCAACCTTATAATCTGATATTCCACCATTGTGGATTGCCACATTCAATTCAATAATTGAATACCAACCTTATAATCTGATATTTCACCATTATGGAATGCCACATTCAATTCAATAATTGAATACCAACCTTATAATCTGATATTTCACCATTATGGAATGCCACATTCAATTCAATAATTGAATACCAACCTTATAATCTGATATTCCACCATTATGGAATGCCACATTCAATTCAATAATTGAATACCAACCTTATAATCTGATATTCCACCATTGTGGATTGCCACATTCAATAATTGAATACCAACCTTATAATCTGATATTCCACCATTGTGGATTGCCACATTCAATTCAATAATTGAATACCAACCTTATAATGATATTCCATGATTATGGAATGCCACATTCAATCCAATCATTGATACCAACCTTATAGTTTGATATTCCACCATTAACAGAAGCGTCTATTATGCCTTGTAATAACATGCTAAGATTCTGGACGTTAGCGTGGGGTTCTGATATATGGTGTTCTACCTCCTTGTTGATCTTCTTATTGGTATTGTCTAATGTATCAAATGCATTCTCTAAAGGACTGACTTGGTACTGCAATATCAGTGACAAATCCAATTAAATTACTGCCATTGAAAAGCTACAATTTTAGCATTACAGATTTACTGCCTTTCTATTGACCAAAGTTTAATTTCAATAAATCTAATTTATGGGGCCATGACAGAAAAACCTAATTAAATATAGCTCCTTCAGGTGTGCTTAAATTTTAGGAGAATTATAATTAATGCAATTTCCTATTTCATGGACTTAACTTGATTTGACAACTCTGACTCTCATTCATAAACTTCAAGTCACAGTCATCTTTGAACATAGAATACCCTAATTTTTTATGGTCGTTTTATTATATATTGTGTATTTTGAGATATCACACCCTAGAGGATGTAATATTAAAAAGTAATATAAACACTGGCTGGTATGATTGGATGATCATCCATTGTGTATAGCTATGATTGGTTCGGTTGGGGTAGCTGTGATTTTGCAAAGTCTTTCACTCCCAACAACTGTTCACATTAAAAAGAAATGCAACAACAATTTTTGCACAAGGGGGTGTGGATGCACACTGTTTATGAAATAATCCGTATAAAATGTAAAGAGAATTAGGTTTCATAACTCATTAAAATCGATTCATATTAGAGGCTCGTTATCTATAACGTTGACATTACATAACCTGAGTTGATATTTTATGATTTTCAACTCACACTAATTACGAAACCAATAATTTTGTTTGTTTTCTGAATAATATGACATATACCACTAAAACCAAAAAAAAAAAAAACCCAATAAAATTATCACAGATTTAGGTTAATAAAATACTGATATAAACATTGGACAATCTTACTGTTGTGACTGATGCAACTGGGAACCAACACAAAATTCCAGGAAATTCATAAGATGTCTCCAGGAAAGTTCTCTCTAGCCAAAGTGACTATAATAAAAGTAATACCACAATCCCATAAACAGTACAAACGAAGACAGTAACTTAATTTTAAACTTTTAAACCAGTTACAGATATTCAAATGTAATTATTATGTATTAGAGATGTGAATATCTAACATTCTGCATATAAATCACAATCCATTTGTCATATATATCTTGGACTTCATTAGTTGGGGAATATTGTATTAATTACATTTGTTTTACTTTCACATATTTCAATTTTTTCCCCTCAACTATGCACAGAAAAGTAACATTACTTTGTAAGGGTAAAAATCCATCATTTACATCATCAACCCTTCAAATATAATACAATTATCCACCTAACTGTGAAATGTGTCAAATTCATGATGATCTCTTAAATGTTACAGCACTTATAAATAATCAAATCTTGATTGAAACAAATTGAATTGTTATCATTTCTGATTGATGTAGCTGCTGTATTATCAGTAAACATTATTCAAAAGTCAAATTCTTACATTTAAGATCTTTTGTTTCTAACAATCACACATGATGGATTGCTTAGGACAACTGGATATAAAAAACATAACTTGTCATGTTGGTAACCACAAAAGATAAACTTACAGTGACATCACTTCCACTTTCCTCCATTTTTCTGGAAAACTGAAATTTTTGTACTTCATTTTTGGCATAGTACCTACAAAATATTCCGAAGATGCTAAGACTCATTATAATTATGTAAGTACATTTGTTTTATTTCTACATAACCTGTCACCACAGTTACAGTACTAAAATTTTAGTCACATTTTTGTTTGCAATCATATTCTAACACTATGTAAACTGTAACACTGCATCCAAATTTTATGTTTACCATTGAAAAGTATTAGGTTATCTGTGAATTTTAAACAAGTCATGAAAGACTGCAGACAGTACAAGTGTATTGTGTCACGGATGTGCTTGAAGATAAAATTAAGTTCCTTCTCTTTCAACAAATCAACTCCAGGCATTTATTATATGCACAAATATATGATATTGAACATATCTTACATTGTGGTTCCATAGTTCCAGTCTATTAGGTTTTATTCTTATTTAGATTCTTAATTTAAAAGTATGATTCACTCATGAAAACCAAGTAAGTGATACCCTTAAAAAAAGGATTTTAAATTATGTAATATAAATGGACTGTCCAAACAGTAAATAATTTACAGTATATGGAATACTGAGGGATTACTGAATCTTGAAGAAGAATAGGTTTATGTTACAAATTTTCATGGCCATGTGTTAGCTTTTGAAAAATACACAGCAAACATGGCATGCTATAATTTATATTAGTCAATGACAATAAACAATTAATGAAGAAAAACTTACTGTTGAATTCTGTCACTAACATGTTTATCTCCAAATCTCACATGAAGGTCAAACACTGGTAAAACAGAATTTATCTGGAGGACTATTAATATGTCAAGGTCGATTCTTCAGCAACAATATGAATTAAATTTATTTGCAAACTCCAAAATTATTTTTATTTTTAATTAATTTAAATTTGTATATAATATACTTATGTATTTTCCTGCATTACTACAATTGCAATATATTTCATGTTTCTTGAATAAAAAACCATAATCAAAATCATAAGGTCTTACATTAGCTATTTTTAGATACGTTATCAAAAAAATATTTACAAAGCAAATAATGTTAAAAGGTATTACTGTTTATTCCATTTATGATATTATTAACTCCCCCTTATTTTACTGTAATATAAGGATACACTCTTTATCAGACTGCATCATGTCCTCTGATGGAGGTGAAAGAGATCTCATCAACTGAAATACATTTAACATTATAAATATTACATTATGATAAACTAGTCCTTATAAAAGTACATTTCAGCAGACCAAATATACTACTGGTAGATAAAAAAAAGAAATTCTAATATGATGTGCCGATATGCTTTGAGTCCCAACCAGGTGTAAAATAAGTATATATTCCTAATCAATGTCATAAACGATCAATACTCTATGGTGATGCCATAGTAAGATTTTTCACATAATGCAATGACGTCACCATCAAATTTGTGTCCTAAATGGCAAACAAGTCCTGCAACTCAAAGGCTATGTTTTTGATATAAGTTAATATATATATTGAAAAAATCCATTGGGGGCAAGAATATATACTGCTTTTACCATGGGTTTGCCCTTTATGCCTACATTTTGTATTCAATAAAATATTGGACATAAAGGGCCAACCCGTGGTAAAATCAGCATATATTCATGCCCCAATGAATTATTTCTAAAGTAAACTTACTCTCTGTTCAAGATTATACTTGAATGTGCATCTTTCTATATTCTAAATATTATCTTTGATGACTTATGTATCTTACTGTGGGATATACTTTAATGTAGCACTTACAGGTAATTTGATACAACTAAAGTATTCCAAGGAAACAATGTTTGTGTTTAACTCTAGGTAATTATATACCCATGTATACAGACCAGCAAATCAACAACTTGGAATGTTTTACTTAGTAGTAAAATTACTATGTAAAACTGTCACTGTATGGAAATTTGTTGTTAATAATTTTTGTATAATCCGAAATGTTATTGTCAAACAATGTCCCCAAAATTTATGTCTTTAAGTTAGCAGATGTGATATTAACTTTGTTTCACATATCTTATTTAGTTATCTATTCTATTGCAGATTTAAAGAAAATCTGAAATAAATGTCTGTATTAACAACAAAGAATGAAAAGTAGTTTTAATTAAAATGCCTAGACATGGATGCCCTTAAAATTCCTAGCTGAGTTATTTTTATTTTCAATATATCTAATCTAAGCTAGACTGCACTTGCTTTTACAGTAAATTAAGAAAATTTTTAGATTTCAGACTATTTCAGTGCAACAGAGCCAAAATTACACATACCTCAGCATTAGGAAACAAAGCCTGCATTCTACCATTAAAGTCTGGTAACCTTTCATAATCTTTACCTCTGTATATAAATACTTTGTTCTAAAATCATAAAACTTAAGTTATATACGTGAAATATAAAAACAATTACCAACTGTCTCTTTAGTACACAAACTAGTAGGCTTTACAATTGAATTGTTTGCATTATAAGTATTCAAACAAACAAAAAACTTTCTTCATGAACAGTAAAAATTATAACTAACATAATTACTATCTTATCTAATTTAATATTTATATGCAAAAACCACCCCTACAATTTCATGCTTGATTCCTACTTTAGGCAATGTTTATAGAAAACTGCTAAATCAAGAGAATGTGAGTTGTTTTTCCCTGCCACTTTGCACAATTAAATCGTCTGCTTTTGTGATGATATATAGTATACAGACAAAACACCAGACTATTCCTGCTTAAACTGCAAATGACATTGTCCAAATAAGGGGTTTCAACAGACAACAATCTCCTGCTCCTAGCTTACACTTCCATTCTAAATAAGGTGAAAATTTACTATAGAAAATTGACCTATCAAAATGAAAAAAAAAACAGCAATTTCAAACCACAGATTATCTCAAAGAAAATAATTGTTGAGTACAGAGTGCACATTTTTTTTTATTTTGCAAAAGGAGCATCAGCTCGACCCTACATTGTAAGCAGTGTTTATTTGTCGCACAGAAAACCTCAATCAAATATTCTGCCATTGACAATGAAAGTGCTGAATAATTCCAAACAGCAACATTTAAACTCTTTCAATTATTCCAGATAAAAAGGAATTCAGTTGATTAAAAAAATGATACAGATTTAAATAAGAAATTGAAAAATTAAAATGATATCTACACATAGCATGCAAGATGGAAACCAGACAGCATAAGGTATCAACAGATATAATATTTTTGGTATGCATTTCCCAACCTTCTGAAATTTTGTTTAAGCTTTATAAGAGTGGCTCACTCCACTGCCCTTAGACAAGTATTACATGTGGCACTTGACGCTATCTAAGCAAAAAGTTTTAAAATCTTCAATGAAAAATATACACATCATATAAAATTACCTGAAGAAATGATGGGAATCCTCTACCAAAATATCCAACTCTGAAGTACTCAGGATCAGGCCTAAGTTTTGTTATTATATGGCTGTATAAATCTGCCTGTCTTCTCTGAAAATAAAAAATAAAAGTGGTAAACATTTCCAAAAGGAGCATACTGCACCAAAACCATCTAACATAGATGTCTAAAATAATATCCTTGTTGGAATTTAAGGAAATAAAACTGAAAAGCCACAACCTTCAAAAGTTGTTGATTTGTTGTTTCAGAAGAAATCCAAAAATGATTGGCCTTCCAAAAGAACTTTTATTTAACTTGGATTTTGTAAGAAACATGTTAAAATCTTTTTTTTAGTTTGTTGTTACTACAAAAATGTGACTTTTTATAATTATGTGGGAAAACATTTCCTACCTACTTATATGTCTACTGTGCAAGTTGTGGGTCAGGCAACAGCAAATCAACTATATTTAAGGATGGCCTAATAGTTAAATATTTTTGCAATAGTTGTAGTACAAAATACATATTCTGTTTCAATTCAAATGATCTTTTCTGACAATTCACATGTCTCAATAAACTTAATTTTCTAACCTTTCTCACTACAGTCAAACCTGTCTTAAGTGACATTTGATGGAAAATTGTAAAAAGGTCACATAAGACAGGGGGTCTTTATACAGAGGTCATGATGTTTGCATACCAGTCAGCACAGTTATTATGTCAGCTTGTGAAAGAGTGAATTGTAGACCTGTATCATTATTAAGTAAAATGTAAAATATGACATTTATTTCATGTTATAACGAAAGTACAAAATATATAACAATTATGAGTGTTTTGATTTCCGTTTGTATTAACGCATGTCAACTATATTCTTCGTTCAGTTGTTGTATTTTCCTTTGTACTGGTTTTACTGGTTTCCTAGTGTATTAACAATATGCCATATCCAGAAAGTGCAGGTTTGTTTAGAACCAGTTTTACACCGGTTCGTATTGGTTATTCCCCTTTGTAAAACAAAATGGCCTAGATATGCAATAAACACGACGTTGTGACAAACATAACCATTTCTAACCTGAATAGCAATAAAACTTAATAATGACACTGACTACTATTCAAATTGACAGGGCAATCTGAACTTCACTTCTAAGACGATAAAAACATTTTTTTATCGCTGCTTCACACTTAAGTTATACATTCCGAAGAAGCTTGAAAATTGAAAATGGTTTACAAATCTTCTTTTAGTCAGACAGGGTTTATATATTGTTAATGACTTTAATAGCCTCGATAGTCCTTTTAGACAGGTTTTTTCTGTCAAAACGAATGGAAAACACGGTCGTTAGTCCTGTAAGACAGGGAGTCGTTATATAAAGGTAAAATGAATGGGAAAATGCTTGGGAGGAATAAATACGGTCGCATAAGACAGGAAGTCGTTATATGGAGGGGGTCGCTAAGACAGGTTTGACTGTAGTTGTATGCAAGGGTAGAAATCTGCTTGGTAATCAAAGCTTACCCTTGTAGGAATGATAACGAGGTCAAATAACTGGAATGCTTCACAATTCTACATAATATAGTTACTCAAGCATTTTAATTTGATATCTGTTTGCAACTAAACTATATCAGTGAGATGGTATCTATATCTGTGGGCCCCTCCAACCTTGAGGTCAAGGTCAAAGGTCATCAACCATGGTATGCAATACATCGCTTGATATTATCTACCACATCCCAAATATCAAAAGCCTACCTCAAAAGGTAAAAAGTTATAGCCCGGACACATTTAGCTTCGATGGACAGAAAGACTGATCACTATAGGTCCCTAATTAATACTAACCAGGATAACACTCAAGCGTTCATAATCAAAGAGTTCTCCTTCATATAACTGAGCCAATTCTTTACACAACTGTATACCCTTTTCCCACATCTGTAAATAAACAACAGGATAAATAAGTACAGCTTTTTTTTACTCTGCACCTTTTATGTCTGAAATAAAAGAGCAAATAAAAACAAATTACTGCAAGGCAAACAAAGAACTCCATTGGTAAAGAAAATAAAATAATAACAAGAAATGGATAAAGGCTTAAAACTTTTTTGAAAATATATGAAATAAGCAGTCAATTTCTCACCTTTCCTTTGTCAAAGAATGAAATGATATCATAATATAACATCTCCTTCAGCTGTCGTTGTGTCTGGGCCTCAGGGTGCCAGTTACATTGCAACATGGCTGGCAAAGGTTCATCTGACCACTGAAAACAGATGCAATCAATCAAAACCTCTCTATGCAATAGATAATGACTTTAAGAATTTTCTACAAATTTTTGAAATTGTGGGAGTTATTTTTGGTTATGCAAGAGAGTGATAAAAAAGTATTTTTTTGTACACCACAAGGTAAGGAATTTCGATGTATCACATTTGTTGATGCATGAGTGTTATGACCTGGCGTGTATAAGCTGGATTTTAAAAAATGTGCCATCTAATGTGGTTTGTAATGTGCTCATATACAGGAATTAAGAATACAAAATCTATGTAAGTATGTAAGTTCAGACATTTATTTGCGATTGTAATTTATATTGATGTTGTCACAGCTAGTTTAGTTTAAGCCAGCCACTTTTTTATAAATAAATTCTCAGTTCCTTCTTTCAATAGATAAATTCTACATACATTTACTGCCTTATATTTATGTACTAACCGTGAGCAAATTGACGTGCAACATTAAAGTGTATGCTGCCTCTGTGTAGTTTTCACATTCTAGATGAAGGTCAGTAAGTTTATACAGGTACCTGATATACATTTCTTGTCTATCAATGTTGTGGTAAAAATTCTGTAAGAAAGCACAGATTTTAATCAATAAAACTACTAGCTTACATAAGTAGACATTAAAACCAATACAATAATATAAATAAAAATATTTTGCCAACGTCTTTATTCCAGGTATATACACAAAATTAAGTAGAGATTAATAAACAAGATTTAAGAACAGTCACTAGTACTTATTTGGGTTTGCAAAGCTTTTGACATATTGATGACAGCTCCTTGCATTCCCTTTTAAATGGTTTTATTGATTTTATATATATAAATGATCATTAACCTCATAGAAAACATATCCCAATTACAAAAAAAATATTTCTAATAAAAAAAGTCTTCCAGGAAGTCACCTGAGATTTCAAAACAAATCAGTGGCTATTTTTTTCAATTTACGATGAGTTTATTGAATGAACCAAACCCTTCTTTATGAAATTCTACACTATACATAATAAGACTTGAGTAAATACAAATTTAAATATTGCTCGTCTTTAAACACTTTTACAACCATTTTCTAAGTCACTCTTACCAATAGATTAACTATACAACTCATTCTGTGTTCCTTGATTTCATTTTGTATAATCTTCCTATATTCCAAAAGTCGTTGTAACAATTCTTTGATTACATTGACAAATCTTAAACCTGATTCCATTATAGCAGTATGACCTTTGCATAACTGTGACAAGCTGAAACAATACAATAAAATGGCATCTAAAATAGTAACTTACAAAAAATATACAAGCTTACTTGACAGGAAGCAATGAGGCAAATGAAAAGATTGTAGAAACAGTTTATACAGAAACTTATCATAACTTCTGCCTTTTTTTAAATATTAGATGCAATATTTCTGAATGACTGCGAAAAAAACTACTTTTTGACTTAGTTAAGTCATACTCATAAGCTTACTGCTTTTTTAAATCAATTTGCACTCCACACAAATATTGAATCAATTTCAGCATTTAAATCAACAGTATAGACAGCTAATTTACAAAACAGATAAAGTCTGTTACTAAAGCATCTGTTCAAATTATGACCAATTTGATATAAAAAACTTAACTAAGCAAAATGCTGTTAGAGTATAAGCAGTCATTTTGTGTGAGGGCTAGTAAAAAAGGATTTAATTCTTAAAGTCTGTCTACAATTAGCCAAGTTGTTTTATTGAAGACTGTAAAAAAATGTTGGTCATAATAACTGAAAACTGTCAAAAGCAGTATTGTTTTTAATTATTAATGTGTAAAACTTTTAATTAGATAAATCTTAAAAATTGTCATTCCTGCTAAATTTGCTTTACATAGGATATACAAACCCTACCAAGTTCATAGACAGATGACACGCAAATTGATGGCAAAAGCTCCTCAGTAAGGTATCATGCATATGCTGTTTACAAATTAAGGAAATGTGAACCATACATGTATAATAGTAAAATTATAAATAATAACAGAAACATACATGGTATATATCATTTCTTTATATTCTTCATCACCACATCCACCTTCCACCAATGCATCCAGCTTCATGATCAACTCATTCTCTACCTTTAATGGCATACATTTTAGTTAATAACTTTGAAATGATAAATTTTCAGTTCATCATTTTTTTTTGCACATGTAGCTGCTTCTTCATTGTATTTTATTTTATATTGCTGATACACTATTATTTTTTTCTGGTATATAATTAAGACGTCAAAATAAGTAGAATGTCCAGAAAACTTAGTCTACAGAAACTTTGTATAATAAAAACAAGCCTTTGTCTGATATAAACAGTTACAGAGATTTTGTGCACAAATTTTGTTAAGTTGATTCGTAGAGCAAAGTTTATATATAAAAACCTTGTATTTTCTTAAAGTCATACAAAAGTTTTTCAAGCAAAATACATGACTTCTACATGTATGTACAAAATTAATAGATGTCTGTCTACAAAAAAACACAGTTTTAATATTTGGTAAACATCCGATGGGTAGAAAAAAGTTAATGCCTGGAAAGTCCAAATTCTCTGCCAAATGGATTGAGACAGGTTTAAATTATGTTCAAATTTATACTACTATGTATACAATTTTTTGTTTGCAGGTACAATATTCAGACCATAAAAAAACTTGCAAGGATTCAGATTGGTGTCAGACATCGGTCATTGACAGAGAAAAAATCTGATAGGTCCATTGTTCTATGTAATTATTTTCAAACATGCAATGCAATCAATTTATTTCTGTTGTAAAAATACATTTTATGTATCCCCCAATCGATTTATTTCCTACAACTATTTGGATTGGTTATTACATTGAACAATGACGAATCAGAGGAAGCTTTCTATAAAATCAAATTCTTATTGTCATTCAGCTACATGTATACTGCTTACAGCTTCTGCAGACATTAAAAAAATGTTTTCTCTGTAATGCCACCCCAAAGAAAGAAAGATGATGAGTCAATAAAATTTATTCTTTAAGGATAGCCATCCAAATGATACTGCATGTAAGGGCACAGTTTGCCACTTTGCACATAAGCAAACTAAAAGCAGTGATCCCATTTGCATGAAATTTTTAAAGATAATGAAGCTTCTGTCTGATTTTTTTAATTTTGAATCCCACCCTCTTTTAATAATTTCTGGCAAATTTTCATCAATTAAACAACACATTAAATAGATTCCCTGTCATGTTTATAGGATTACTTTTCATTACACCTTTGAGCCAAGATTTGTTTTGCACCTTCTTTAGCAGAGCCTCAAAATGGAGGATTAAATCTTAGACCAATGATTTGAGAAAAATCAATCTCATCTCCACATTGAGAATAGCTACTATATAACAAGCCTTTTCAGACAGGAGCAGTAAAAAACAATTCATCACCACAATTCATAAATGTCACATAAAATGTGACTAATATGTGACTCAAAAAAATATTTTGTTATGAGGTAAATCACATAACATTATTAAAACTAGGAACCTGTGAGCTATTGCTCACTCAGTATACCCCCACTATTCACATCATTAAATTGACTAAGTCGGCAAACAGGAAGTAGATATGTGACAGACCTGAAATTAGTACTCAAAATATAGGACCACATGGTAAGGTCACATATAAAATATCAAGTGGTTGTGATAATTATTTGCTAAAACTGTTACGAAAGTTATGTTGCGGACAGAAGGGAGGATGGACTGAAGGAGGTAAACCAGTATACCCCACCCCTTCTTCGAAGAGGGGGGTTTAATACAAATGTAGATGCATTAGGTGGAAAAAATACCTGACAAAAGTTTCCCCTAATTTTTCCTGTCATTGGATCATGGTCATTGAACTCAAATGTCATCATGTCAAAAAATATTGGTATTGTAGCTTTCCTTAATTCTGAAAGTAGAATGAATATAGTCTTGATTTGTGTTTATAATTAACATATCAAAGTTTCATTCCAATTTTGGTCAAGTCTTATTTCAACTTTAATACCTTTATAACTTCTTTCTTTTATAAAGCTATCTGTTATGAGCTTACCACATAAATATATATTGTAAAGAATTTCAGAACTGGTTAAGGTCCATAATTCAAACACATTTGTTTTACAATAAAATCTTTAACCTAATAATGTGATAATTTTTCTCCAAACTGTAGATACTTAGAGGTATTTGTCAACGATAAAAAGGTTTTCTCTGAAATGCCACCCCAAACAAAGAAATATGATGAGTCAATAAAATTAATTCTTTAAGGATAGCCATCAAGTCACTATGAAATTTTTTTTTAAATTATACATTCCTGACATTGTTATTATTTAAAAGAAGATACAAACACTTGATTATTTAAACTACTTCTACCTACCTTGTTCTGGAATAAGTGTCATTTCAAGGATTGGTCCAACCATACTTGGTATGAAGTACATTTTATTATGTCCTGAAATAAGTATTTTTTCAATTCTAGCAATTCAATATAATTACACAAACTAAAATATAAACAGAAACTGTCTAAACACAGACTATTTATCAATAGGTCAAATGTTGGAAGTTTCATGCTATCTAACATAGACAAAAGAATTTTGGTACTTTGAGACTAAATAAAAAATAACATTTAAGTATTGACAGAATATTTATTTGTCTGTAATTGGCAGATTTCTGGTACTGATGAGCTCATTAGGCACACATCTGTACTCGTCATGTCCTTAAATCAAAGCAAATGAAATCAGAAGGCTGTTATACAGTAGTTTGCCATAAATGAGTTCGCAAAATTATGATGTGATCTTACTCTTAGAATGGCGTCTTATCTTTAATCAGGTTGTATAACTTAAAATGATACTATTTGATCTAAATTTTTGTCCCGTTTTAGACCTATGATTACAATCGCCTTGTAGGTGCGTGTTATCAGGTTATTCCCTTTAGGTGAACAAAATTTTTGTCTGCTTACCAACATGGCACCTCACAGAAAAGAGATGCCTATAGAGCAAAAAGAAATCATCATGACTATGTCAAATGATGGACTTTCAAGTTATAAAATTGCAGAAGCAACTGGAATTAATGCAAGAACAATCCAAAAATGTATAAAACATTGACAAGAAATGGGGACATGGAATATTTACCTAAAAGTGTAGGGCCAAAGAAGTCCATGCAGAGAGAAGATGGACTCCTTTTTTGGTAAATGAAATCAAATTGTAGACAGACATTAAAAGATGTAACTTCCAGATCTAATGCAAGGACTGGATGTAATTTATCATCTAGAACAGTATGTAGAAGGTTGTTTGATGAGGGCTACAAGTTGCAAGAGACAAAAACCTGCACTGAACAGTATGAAATAATTGGAGTGGGATAATTTTTAGTGATGAGACAAAAATTATGCTGGGTAAAAATAACAAAATTTATGTTTTGCGGAAAGCAAAGAACGAATATGACCTGAATGTGTGTTGGTATCCAAGATGACCGGGAGAACACCCGCCATGCAAACATTATGTTTTGGGGTTGTACCTGTTACCACGGGATAGGAACACTCAAAGCCATAAGAGAAAACATGAACAGTGAAAAATATATATTCTGGATGAAAATTTGTGGCCTGTGCTCGTTCGACTTTCTCTAATCGGCGATGGACTTTTCAAGAAGACAATGCTCCTCAAAGCTCAGGTTCAAAGGAGAACCAACAAAATCCAAAATGCTAGTGACTTGGAGCCAGTTGTATTGGACTGTTGGAGTCGTCTGCCTTTGTACTATATTAAAAGTCTTTACACAAGCTTTCCAAGAAGAATTCAATCTGTTTTACATTCTCAAGGACACATGACGAAATATTAAAAATGAGTTGTAGGTACAGTTATCTACCTGTATGTTCATTTGAAGCCATAAGTTAAATGTTTTTTTCTCATGTTTCATGACGTCAGCCATTTTGTGAACTCATTCATGGCAATTGACTATAATAACATAAAAATGTTCTAGTATAATATTCTTGTTTTGTGCGCTGATTGGATATTAGAGACAATGGAGTCTTAAACAACAGAGTCTGTAGGATATTAAATGGAATGCATCAACTCTGAAAATGTATCAAGAAGGAGGACTTGTCAGAATGTAAACAAAATGAGAATAAAAGAATAAGACTGATATTATTAAGATGTACAATCGGTCTTTTTGTCATAAATAAATGTTTAGACCGTTTCGATTCATACCTAAATGAAACCACATATGTCTGATTTCAAATCCTGCTTCTCTTCTCATGTCTTTATACCTAAAGAAACAAAACAGATCAAATAAAAACAGTACCATTTAATATCATGTGGAATATTGGCCACAAAGCTTAAAATTTTACAGGCAAAACCATAATTTTAGTGGTCAGCTAAAAATATAAGGTAGCTGGAAAACAAGTTGTGTTAAAATATTTGTTAATTGTTAACTTCACAAACCACAAATTTCTCAAGTGGTCTGTGTGTAGAGGAGTGAAACATGTCTAGTTGAATACACCATCTGTTTCATTTAGTGAATGCTTGATATTGGTGTAAAATTGGGTTGCTGAATAAACATTCGGGTGAATACAATTAAAAAAAGTTCAACAACATAGACAGATTTTGTGGGTTTAATTTCCCTTGATGACTTTTTAATGATTTTAGTTCGTAATTATTGTTGTATTGTTGCCCAGATGAAAGTTTTACTAGACTAAATTGAGGGCTGCAAATGGAGACATGCAAAATAAAGTAAAATTGAATTCATTCACTAGTAATATTAAATTAAATGATTTAAATTTACAAAGAGAGTGAAAAAGCTCACACAGCCTCCTACAAATGTTTTAATGCTTACAACAATATTTGTGTCATGGTGTTTATGTTACAGTAAAGTCATGGTACATATTTAACACAAATGATCACCAGTTTTTAAAAAAGACAGAAAATAGACAAGCTATGCTGATGCTTCTGACAGACCTGAGTTATGAGGACTATAACCTTACCTTGTAATTATCTTATTTCTTTTGGAAGTAGAAAATGTTTCTAATTGTAATGGCTTCTGTATGAGGAAGGATATTGCACAATGAAAGAAACAGCTCCATAACTACAAAAAGCACAAAAAGATTAAACATACAAACTTGTACTGAGTAAGTTCAAAATATGCTGTTGTAACAGGGGCTCATCTTCCAGTCATTTCTGCCTGGATTTGCAAGTAACAATAAATTTGTATGCTTAATAAATAAGCAGTCAGAACAGTAAGCATAGCAAAATGTTACCAGATAATTTTAATGTTTTTTTAAACATTTAGTCTTAGTTTTTATATTCAGAGCAATGTCCTCGAAGAACAATATGTATCCCTTAGAGTAAAACCTGTCTTAGCAACCCTCCATATAACGATTTACTGTGTTATGCAACCGTATTTATTCCTCTGGAGCATTTTCCCATTCATTTTACCTTTATATAATGACTCCCTGTCTTTTGCGACTAACGACAGTGTTTTCCATTCGTTTTGACCAAGAAAACCTTCTAAAATGACTATCTGGACTCTGATCATTAAACGATATACATACTATGTCTGACGAAAAGAAGATTCGTAAACCATTGTCAATTATTCTTCGAAAGGTAAAACTAAAGTTTGAAATGATCAAAAGATGTTTATCATCTTAGAAGCAAGTTCAGATTGTGCTCTAAATTTGAATAGTCGTCAATGTCGTCATTCGATTTTGCTGCCATTCCCGTTGGAAATGATGATGTTTCTCATAACATCGCGTTTATTTTATATTCATGCTATTTTGGTTTATAAAGGGAATAATCAATACGAAACCGGTGTACACTGGTTTTAGATCGATTTGCATTTTCAGAAATGACCAAAAATTCCAGGGTACTGCCTATCAGTCAACAACTGCTAAGGGACTGTCAACAAATTATATGCAGGATGTAACAAATGCAATTCAAGAATTATCTCATTTTTTTATGTCACAACAATGATATATAATTTTTGAAAATGTTATCAGTAACCTATTTTGTTGCTGTAAAAAACTTACTCTTGTACAATTTTTGGTAAAAATTGGTAAAAGTTCAGTTTATTAATAAAATATTTCATTATATAAATAACATTTATTTGTATACAGTGTTCAGTAAGGTTTTTGCAAACCATGTAAGTATCAATTAACTATATATACCTGCTCCTCAAACTCTGTTGAAAACTTTTCATGAATTGTGTGAGCAAAAAATCGTAAGGCACGTAAAATTATGCTGAAAAGAAAAAAAAATAAAAAGTGTAACTGAATTAATTTGTCCTGAGTTTAAGACAAACAACTAAATGTGTCTGAGATAGTCTCCGTGACATGTATGTCATGCTTGACACATATTTGTAAACACTACAAAAGAATTTTGCCAGTAAAGAGATCTTATAATGTTATAATTTTTATCAAGTTTCATGAATATGTAAAGTCACCTTTATATAAAGAAAAGCTTCCATGCAAAGGTAAACCTGAAGTGGGACAGACGGACAGATGAATAGATCAACCAACTTGGGATGGTGGGACATAAATAATCTCATATTTCAAAATTATAAAAAACATAGTTTGAATCAATTGGATACTTTTAATAAGTTAGGTAAAAATGTCTAAGTAAACATGGATATTTATCAAGATGTCTGTTTCTGCAATAAAAATATATTTTTGGACTGAAGAGAGATTTTCTACATAATAATTGCAACAATATACCATTATCACTACTTCCACTAATTCACGGTTAACATCCTTACTCTGTATCCTTTGTGCAATTGAATTATGTGTTTGGTTTTTCTCAAAATTTTAACAACACAAATTAATAAAGAACTATGGAATTGAGTATTTATCTCTGTACTATATTAAGCTTTTTTTAATATGTGTAATATATGTGTCTGTTACCTACCTATTTTGTAACATAATCATCTCAACCCAGTCCAGTGGAAACACTATATTTTCCACTAGGACACGGAATAATATCAGTATTTCCATCAAGAAATCACGCAAGTCTATTGTGTATGGAAAATCTTCCATGTACATCTTATAATGTCTGTCTGTCATTTGTCTCAGAATACTTAGTAAAACTGAAACACAACTTGTCTACAAAATTAAAAAAAAAACAAAATTTATACAAAAATACTTGTACCAGTATATGATAATTTACACGTTTATTTCTAAAAAAATTCTTTTTAATATTTAAAATATTCTGTATTGCATAGCTAAGTATAACAAAGATGTTTTTCACAATAACAGTAAACAGTTAGTCTATATGTGCTGTTTTACTGCCTTCCAATTAACTTCAATAAAATAAATTATTACATGAATAGAATTTTGTGTGTTTTTTATTGGTTTAAAAACAACTTTCGGGTCACGATAAATTACAACAGTTCTAAATTACATAAAACAAACTGGTCCAAACCAGGTCAATATTGGATTCTGCTCGACTACTATGCAGTGGAATCCAATATTGACCTGGTTTTTACAAATTTAAGCCTGTTTTTCATAACTGTTTCAACATAACTATAAATTTAAATTTTAGTGGTCATTGAATCATCTGAAATTATAAAATATACTGTTAAAAAATGTAAAAATAAAATAATTGACATTATATACTCTTTTAAATATTTGGAATGTGATGAAACTGGAATTTCAGGATTATCAGCAAATCATATCAAAATGCAGAATTAGCAGAAAATTACAGCATTACAACAATTACAAAAAATACTATCATCCTCTGGTTTTTCTGAAGAAAGATGGTGATTTTATTCATGTAATAAAACAATTACTGACTTGATATAGGGTCGCTACCAGGATTTATCAGCCCTCAAAAATGGATATTCACCGAGCTGCTATTACATTTTTGTCTGGCTGATAAATCCTATTAGCGACCTATATTAAAGTCATTAGTTGTATAATATCATCCATGGTATTTATTTCCAACAATTTATTTATTATAAATCTATGCAGATAACTTATGTTAAAGAAATACTATTTTAAAATTTAAATAAGTTGGAATATTATCATAATTCATATTCACACTTAAGTATTGATTAAAGACACATTTTTAATTAAGTGCAGGTCATACAAATAGTTCTTTACTCAATTGTTTTACACTTCTGAAATGCAGCTGAATTTACCTCACTAAAGGATTTTTTTTCTTACATTTTTTAAATTTAAAGTTGATTTTTACAAATAAAAAGATTAACAAAATCTTAAACTTTCACAATATTTAAAAGAAATGCTGTTTCGAAAATATATAGTTATCTTGTTAAATAATACTGACTGCTACTTTGGATTTCCTGTCCCTATCCAACAATATAGCTGCCTGAATCACTGTCCTTAGGTTCATTCTTATTATTTCTTCTATGTCCTCTTCATGGGAACCCTAAAATATTGCACAAGTAAAATTTTTAAAAATGATCATGCAGATTGCCTAATATATATATCCAGTTTAATTAAATAACATTGATGTCCTACTTGGCACATATTGGTAAACATACTCAGTTTTTCAAAGTTCACTCAAGCATGAAATATTTGGCAAAGCACCTATAGAATTTTGCCAGTGAAGAGATCTCATCATGTTGTAACTGTGTACCAAGTTTCATAAATATATGTGAAGTAATCTTAATAAAAAATGCTTCAATGAGGCAAAATCCTCCACCCCTTTTTTCTTAGTTCACTTAAGCATGAAGTATTGAGCACCACCCTGCAGAATTTTGCCAGTGATGACATCTCATCATGTTGTAACTGTATACCAAGTTTCATAAAGATGTGAAGTCGTATTCATAAAAAAAAGCTTCAACACAATGGAAAAGCTGAGGTGGGACAAACAAACCAACCAAAAATCTAAATGTTCCCAACAATTGTTGACAGGACATAAAAAATACTACATACAATAATAATTTAGCAATAATTTTGAAATTATTTAAATGTGGCATTAAAGGAATTCACTACCGATCAAACAATTAAATTCATATTTGAGAAGAATTAGCAAGGCCAATATGTTCTTCTATTCAGTACAATCAAAAGATGCACCTGATTACACTAAAAAGGATATACGGTATAAGTGTTTCTTTTCCCTGTGATTTAATTTTCACTTTATTCGCGGTAGAAGTTGGAACGGTGTCTTCTGGCTATTCCAACATTTTAAAATTACCTATTCTGGCTATTCCAACATGCTCAAAACAATAGATGTTGTTATTGTGTAATGTGTTGTTTTAGTAATTAGTCCTTAATTATTTTTCCAGGTAAATTTTAAAAACATATAATAAATAATATAAATAAAATAGAATTTTCGTATACAAATATTAAAAAAAAAATTAAAAGCTGACAAGCGAGGCAAGTATGAGATCTGTTTAACAGTGTTCACTGCAAGCTTATTATATGTTATAAATATCCATGTCTTTGCTAGTACAATCATTCACATTTATCATGGCTAATGCACAGTTAGATGTTACATTTGCTACAAACAGACTAGGCAACCAGCTAATGGGTGGAGAACTCTATGCCACAGAAGGTCACAGAATTACAAACCATCTTGAAAGCTGGCATGGCAAACTGAAAAAAACTGGTCAAGTCTCCACATCCAAATATATTCAGTGTGATCAAACTGCTAAAGCAGGAAGAAGCTGTCCAAGAGAAAATACAGGGTGCTCAAAGAC
Source organism: Limnoperna fortunei (assembly GCA_944474755.1). NCBI lineage: Eukaryota > Metazoa > Mollusca > Bivalvia > Mytilida > Modiolidae > Limnoperna > Limnoperna fortunei. Next base: position 79,206,407 of record OX104116.1, read on the forward strand.
AGACTTGCTACTTTGAAGACACGTTTGTTAAGTAATGAGATGACACCAGTACAGTATGCTGATACTGCATCACATTTACTGCATATTGATTGACATGTTATGACTTTACAATTCTGTATACATGTTGTGTGCTATTTATTTTGCCTTTGTTTGGTGCTAATGCAAATAAATATATTTTCCTTCTTTAAATGTATCTTTTCTTTCAATTCCAACACATTTTACCTGTAATTTGGCTAATAATATAAAATAAGATGTTTTTACAGTATACAAAAACATAATCCCTTGTTTATATAAGTATTCTGGCTACTCCAACATGATTTTTTAACATTTTACCTTTCAAATTTAAAATGTTGGAATAGCCAGAATAAACCGTTGGAACGCATAAATAAACATGTGTGAAATATAAGACAAATTATAAAGTAATTCATTATGATTACGGACTGCGAAAATTACATAACGCCAAAATAAACTCATACAGTTTTTTAACAAAAACACTAAAATTTCCCCATGCAAAAAAAAAACCACTTGTACGGTAATACACCAATATCAGGTGCACTATATCAATCTATATTTGACCATATAAAGAACAAAACTGGATATACATGTACTTGTAAACTCCAAATAAATCCTATTTCTTTATTTCAACACATTTAAACCATTTTATAGCACCACAACTTAATATAACAAGTGTGGACACAGAAAAATGTCTCGCCTGCATTCCGCATCAGTAACGAAAAAAAACTATGTCATAAGCATTATGTAAACACCTGCCAGACAGTCATGTACTCTTCACCAGAAACCTGTATACCAAATATTGTCACCCTACCATGCATAGGAACAGAGGAACTGCCCAAATACAAACACATGAACGTAGTCACTGGACCGTGAAATTGAGGTCAAGGTCAGGTTACATCTGCCAGACAGTCATGTACTCTTCATCAGCATCCTATATACTAAATATTGTTATCCTACCATGCAAAGTTACAGAGGAACTGCCTTAAAACAAAAACTTTAACATAGTCGCTGGACCATGAAATTGAGGTCAAGGTCAGGTGACAGGTGACTGACTGGCAGGTACTCATCATAACCTACCACTGGACCAAATTTGATGGACCTAGGGCTTAGGCTTACAAAGATATGAAGCAAGAGGTCCAAGTCGAGACAAAAATCATGTTTTAGCCTGCAATAACCATAAAAGTGTGAACCTACATGAGAGAACATAGAAATTTTCATTACCAGTGTAATTTGTGATGATTACCAATCTTGATTACAATTACATTAACAATATTTAAGTCATATATAGTAATACCGATTATATGCCTGTTCCCAAATTAACAGCATTAAAAACCAAATCTCCACTTAAAAAATATATATAAAGAAAAAATCTTGCATTTTAGCCTTAACAGGGGCTTTAAAAGCAAATAACTCACTACTTTATCAACGGTGACATTCCAAATTGCCGAATTTCAAATTGCCGATTCCCAGATTGCCGCGTCCATTTAGCCGACACCCAAATTGCCGATTTTTTCAGATTTCTGTTTTCAAATATAATTTTCAATTTGCCGAATCCTTTTTGCCGACTTCCAAATTGCCGAATTGTTTATGTCGAAGTCGAATGAAACAAAATGCCGACTTCTAAATTGCCGATTTCCGATTGAAAATGTATGCAGTGTTCTAATTAGATAAAAAGTTAATTAATAATTAACAATTGCATTGAATGCTTTAACAACACATACACGCGGCTTGTCCATATGTTTTGATAAGATTTTGCGGTAGGGTTTGAAAATAAATGTTTTTCAAACGATGAATTATGCTAACTGAGAAGTTTTGTGTAAACAAAGAAATGGCAATAAAACAACATAAAAACACGCTTACTGAAGACCTTCAAAGACATAAAACAGTGATAATTAATTATGATTAAAATAATTAGCTTGCATTAAACTTTGTAATGAGGTATAAATATAGGTCCAAAAATAAAATGACCATTATTGCAAAACATAACATGGATTCACCATCTATCGTAAAAAAAGGCAGAGGTTTCAATCTCTTACACAATGGTTATCGCTACTCCAAAGATAAAAGAAATGATGCGGGTGTCCAATACTGGAAATGTACCAACCGCGACTGTTCCGGTCGAGCCCACACATCAGACACAAATGGACTTCAGCTGTTAAAGTCTACTGAGCATGACCATGAGCCCGAGATGGAAGCCACCATATCAGCTAAGATCAAAGCCGATCTTTGCAAGAGGGCAGCAGCAAATCCAACTCAGCCCATGAAAGAAGTATACAACGAGTACATGAACTCAGCAGATGCACCCACTGTAGATGATGACATCCTTGAGCCACAACTCAGATCATGTACCAGCCAAATGTATAGGGCCAGACGACAAAACATGCCACCACTACCTGTAACCCGTGATGACATCGTCTTGGAGGGCCAGTGGGCGGTGACCAATGACAATGAGCCATTCATTCTGCACCAAGACAATGATATGGTACTACTGGGTACCGACAGCAACCTGCATTTGTTATCTACAGCAGACACAATCTTCATGGACGGCACCTTCAAGATATCTCCAAGACAGTTTGTCCAACTCTTCACCCTACACATCATACACATGGGTTTCTTCGTACCCTTGGTCTATGGACTCCTTAAAGACAAGTCAGCTGAGACCTACTACCATATGTTTGCTCACATACGCAGGAAGATGGCTGAACTCAACCTTATACTGAACCCAGTAAGCCTGATGTTAGACTTCGAGAGTGGTATACAACCCTGCCTCAGACAACATTTTCCTACCGCAACGATTAAAGGGTGCAACTTCCATTTCACTCAAGCAGTATGGCGCAAAGTACAATCACTGGGTTTGGTCACTCACTACGAGTCCGGTATCCCTAGACGAATCATCAAGTCGCTCATGGCACTACCGTTCATACCACGCATATGGGTTCGTCAAGCGTTTGCAACAATCACCATAATGAACAACGGAAGTCTTCCAGCGATTGCCGAACTGTTACAGTACTTCAGCGACACTTGGTTAAATGAACAGTACCCAGTCGTCATGTGGAATGTTTACCAACAAGACATAAGAACCAACAACAAAGTAGAAGGCTGGCACAACTCCCTTAACAAATCAGTAAAGAAATGTCACCCTAACATCTACGAGTTGCTTAATGTCCTTAAAACCGAACAGTCTACCACAGAACGTTCCGTCCGAAGTGCCCGTCTAGGTGCCCAGCCTCCACCAATGCGACCAAAGGCAAGAGAAAGACAGCAAAAGATCAGCACCCTGGAAAGAGAGCTAGACACCGGTCTGCGTTCCATCGACGATTACTTGGCAGCGATGCGACGACATGTTGGTTACAAGAAGCACTAGTGACAATTTGTGACAATTATTATTTGTTTTATTGTTATACATGTTTCAATATTTGCTATACATTCAATGTTAATCCAGTGCTTAAGATAGTGTTATTATATGCAGTGCTGAAATAAATAATATACATATCAATGTTTGTATATTTATTATTGGTTTGTTACTTATTTTGTTGAGTGTATATGTTACACATTGACACACTTCCAGAAACGATCATGTACTTCTGTCGTGGTTCTGTCGTTATAATCCGATACATCCATAATAATAATGTTAACATGATAGATGAAAATAAACCACATAAACAAGAATTCGGCAAACTGGGTTCGGCAATATGGGTTCGGCAATTAGGGACTCTCGGTAAAAACTAAAAATAAAAAAATGTCGGCAAACTGGGGTTCGGCTATAAGGACTCGGCAACTTGGTGATCGGCAATTTGGGGTTCGGCAATCTGGCATGAATTCTTATCAACACAAGTTAACCACCCCGAATATATATGATAGGTGTCACAGCACTTAAATGAAAGAATAAAAATATATAATAATATATATAAAACAAATAATAACCATACAATAATAAATAAATACTGTATTGTTTTTCAATATGCAAATTGCTCATCAATCTGGACAGTTTCCTTTCTTAGTGATAGCAGTCTTTTGGGTTAGACATTTTTTTTTAGTAATGTTGACCATATTAGTTTGCGAATGGGTTATAATTTTGGTAGGGATCATTTATACCAAGTTTGATTTCAAATGAGAATTTTAACAAAAATTATTTTGTTTAGTCCTCTTTGCTTATCTGTCAGAATTTGCAAAACAACAGATGTTTAAGAAAAACTGCAACACACTTAAAATTCTCCCTTTTTTGAGACTGCAGTTAAAATTTGAGCTAGTTGGTTACAAAAATGAAGTAACATCAAATATTTTAAGGATTTTAAATTTTTAATACATAATACAACTACAAGTGATATTAGTAAATGATATACCGTTGGTTAGATAGGTGGCACTATCAAAAACAATGTTTGAAAGGAATTTAAATAATCCATACAAACATGGACATCAGAAACAGAAGATGATGCAAAGTGATGGTTACAGTTACTGTGAAAGTACTTAAATTAGTGGGTATCAATTTTCGTGGTTTTACCCAAAATTGCAAGATCATGGATTTGTAATTTTGAAGAAAATTTTTTCTTGTGGTATTTGGCTGTACCCATTTAGAGTCAGCACATGAAAGTGTTCATTTAATAAAGATATCGATTTTCACAACGTAATAAAGATGATCAAGCCATATTTTTTGTTTACCTAAATAAACAAATGCCAGAAAATTCCTGTTTTTTTAATTTCAATATTTATCAATCCTTATTTGATTTGATTAATTTTATGATCATAACACCTTTTAAAAAACACCTGGCTAGACTTTTTATTAATTTATGTAGATCGAAGGGATTAATTTTGTTTGAAAGTACCCTACGGGTGTTTATATAACGGTAGTGAAGTTTTTATGGCTTCAGTTGGGTTTTGACAGGACATGATTATAAATTTGATAGAAAAAATAGATTGATTAATTTTTTCTAGTATAAAATTTATTCTATTTTTTTATTAGAAAAGAACATGTGAACGTACAAGATACATTACATACATTTAAATAAACAGGCATATAACTGGCTTGCATGTTGGATTCCTAAATTCGTGGATCAGCCTACCCACGAAAATTGGTACCCCACGAATAAAAAGAAATTGACAGTACATAAGTTTTAGTCGAAAGATAAAATCTGAGAAGACTGAACAGAAGAATTCACTTGTATGCATTTAAGCAGCCCAACTGTTAACACAACTACCTACCGAATCCTTTTTGTACATGACGTCCATTATATCACTAAGCACCACTATACAATCTTCCAATTCTTCTTTTTTTTCATCCATTAATGACTTAGTATGAGAGAGGATCATTGGAAGTAAAATTCTACGACATTCTGGAATGTTAAGCAACTGACAGTATGACTTATCAAAATATACAACAATAATTAGCAAGTGTGGACACAGAAAAATGTCTCATCTGCATTCCATAAGCTACCACTGGACAAAATTTGGTTGACTTATGGCTTAAGTGTACAAAGATAAATAGCAAAATGTCAAGACAATGCCGCTTATGATTACTGCATATTGTGTGCATTTTCCATTAATTATCTTTCGAGTATATTAATATTATAATAACCACAAATATCAAAGCAAATGTTTAACCATAATAGGTATGATTTTTCTTCAACAGAAAATGCTAAACATTCCTGTCTTGTGGAATTGTGCATGTTTGTTGCTTTTAATTTATTTATGCATAAACATACCTGGGTATTTAAATAAATCACTATGTACAAGATCATCTATACACTTCAACTTTTGCTTTGTCAATCTGTCTTTTGGTACATTATTAATGAACTCAACCATTAAACGACTGAAACAAGAAATAAGTTGGTCTTACATCAAATAACTTCAATAAATCAATTCTGGTACAGCTTGTGACTGTATAGACTTGAATATGTATTTCTTTAATGACAAAAAGAATTTTGTTTAATATTTGTAACTCATTAAAACTGTAATTATTGTACTTATATGAAAATATAACATCAGCATGCCTGAATCATGTGGTCTATTGCAATTTATCAAAGCTTACCTCAGCTCAACGAGGTCAAACACTTGAGCTATGTCCTTGATTGTGCAACACAAGAACTTTAAGGCAGACCCCTATAATAAACATGATATATTAAATTATAATATTACAAATAAAAAAGGGAGATAATCAAAGTAAAAAAATCGAAGAATGTGTCCATGGGACACAGATGACCCCGCTAAATGAAGTCCCAAACAGGAAGTAGTTGTCCAACAGGTTTGAAAGTTGCTACAACTTGTGATACTGAATCAATCTGCCAAATTTCAATTTGTTCTCATGTACGGTTTCTGAGGAAAGCTTGACGGAAATTCATACGGAAGGACGGACGTGCATACAAATGAAGTCCCAAACAAGATGTAGTTGTCCGACAGGTCTGAAAGTCACTTAGGACGTACAACTTGTGATACTGTACCACCCTGCCAAATTTCAAATTGTTCTCATGTACGGTTTCTTAGAAAAGCTTGACGGAAATTCGTACGGACAGACAGACATTAGTAAAACTTAATGCCCCCCGATACGTCGTTGTGGGGGCATAAAAATGCTATATCTATAATATACTAAAATCTTTATTAATGATTACTGAAGTAAAACTTTTCAAATTATTACATAGAATTTCAATCTTAAAACTCAAAATTTCAAATAACAATAAAAATCAAAGAATGTGTCCATGGGACACAGATGCCCCTGCTAAATGTAGTCCTAAACATGAAGTAGTTGTCTGATAGGTCTGACAGTTGCTCAGGACATAAAACTTGTGATACTGAACCACCCTGCCAAATTTCAAAATGTTCTCATGTACGGTTTCTGAGAAAAGCTTGACGGAAATTTTCATACTCGTGTTAAACACATGTTCATATCCGCCCAGTCGCAAACAGGAAGTAGTTGTCCGACAGGTCTGAAAGTCACTTAGGACGTACAACTTGTGATACTGAACCACCCTGCCAAATTTCAAATTGTTCTCATGTATGGTTTCTGAGAAAAGCTTGAAGGAAATTCGTACATACGGACGGACTTATATACATACAAATGAAGTCCCAAACAGGAAGTAGTTGTCCGACAGGTCTAAAATTCGCTAAGAACGTACAACTTGTGATACTGAACCACCCTGCCAAATTTCAAATTGTTCTCATGTACGGTTTCTGAGAAAAGCTTGACGGAAATTTGTTCGGATGTACGTACGGACGGACATGAGTAAAACTGAATCCCCCCCCCCCCCCCCCGACATGTCGTCGCGGGGGCATAAAAAAATGTAATACTGAAACTCAAAACAACATTAATCAAATATGACTCAATTGGTAGCATCTAAAGAGTGCCGATCTCTTGGCTCCTGAAAAGCACCATCATTACATATATTAATATAGTTTTGAAGCAGAAATCACTGACATTTAATCTTTGCTTCACAGATTTAGTTCTAAATTAAAGAACCTTAGTGAGCACGCTCACATACCCCATGCTCCCACATACTTATCAAGTTCCATAAAATTGTGATCAGTAGTTTATAAGTAGGAGTATAAGCAAATATGAGTTGTTTCATACATATATTTTGAAAATGTTCTAAGTTTAAAGGAGGAATAACTACTACAAAAAATATTTTATCATAATTTCCTGTTTATACAAACATTTGTTGTTATGTTATAGATGTGATAAAATTAAACGTTATGTTATAACCCTGTTAGGTTGCTATTTGTGTGGTGTGTAACATAACTGTATGTGTCTGCACAAAACACTTCCAGTCATCAGTGTGCCTTATATTCCTAAGTATCAATGGTTAAAAGACTGTGTAATGCCATAACCTATTAGCCCTCTGGAAAGTTCTAGTTTAATCAGACAAAGAGTTTATACATATAATTTCTTTATTAAATAATTAAATATATCAAATAGTTTGGCCCTAGGGAAACACTCAGCTTGGAAATTTTAATTACATGTCAGAGCAAGTCAGCTTGCAGTCCTTGGATTGAAACTGCCTGCCCAACAATACGCCAGTACAGGGGATATGGAGCGAGGGATCTCCATTTGGGGATGAGACGAGGGTCTCATCTTCAGCCGGAGTGTGCAAGGTCTGCAAGTGTTCTCCAGGGGATGAGACAAGGGTCTCATCTGCAGCCAGGTAGTGCAAGGTCTGCAATAGGGACAGGGGATGAGATGAGGGTCTCATCTGCAGCCATGTAGGGCAAGGTCTGTAATGGGGACACTGGCGCTAGAATGAAATTTTGTAGTTATATACCCCCTAAATACTTGGGGGATGAATGAAATTTAAGAAACGATCAGTGATAAAATTTCATAAAGGTCCAAAACAAATTTAATATTTATCACTGGAATGCTGAGATGTTACCCTTGTCATGACAGTATTGAAGGTGTTTGGATGGGGTTGGTGGGTGGAAAATTTTTAGAACAGCAACACTTTTGAGTCTAGCAATTTGTCTGACTACTGAAAACCAGAAATCAGAACACTGAATACCCAGATAGGCTAATGGTTATACACAGTTATTTAGTGGAAAATCCCTAAAATGGGAGGAGCATAAGGCAGAAACCTGTTACTGATTTATGATGACAAATTCATTACCACTTACACTGATTGTTTATTGTCATGTAAAGGATTAAGAAATGGTGAAGCTCCCTGTTGAGCTTCCAGTTGTAACTTCAAGGTGTCAAGTGCCAAATTTTATTAATCTCACATTATATAAAAAATAATTACACCAAATGTTATAGGTCTTGAGAAATGTATTTCCTGCGAACAAGTGAAGCAGTTTTTCCTGTTTGTATAAACATAACTTATATTTCTTATAAGTAACTATTTATACAAACATTTGTTGTTATGTTATAGATGTGATAAAATAAACGTTATGTTATAACCCTGTGTGGTTGCTATTTGTGTGGTGTGTAACATAGCTGTATGTGTCTGCACAAAACAATTCCAGTCATTGGTGTGCCTTATATTCCTAAGTATCAATGGTTAAAAGACTGGATTGAAACTAATTTCCTGTTGATATGCACAACTACAAATGGTGTCCTTCATTCCAACCAAGTTTAATAAAATTCTGATCAGTAGTTACAGAGGAGTTGCACTTACAAGAATAGGACTGACAAATAGACTGACTGACCAGTCAAAAACATTATACCGTCCAAAACCTCGTTGCGTGGGGTATAATAATGTAAAAATCAGGATTTTCCTCAAATTCCTAAGTCCAATGGGCCATAACTCCCACAAAAATTTGCAGATAAAAATTTCCTGATAATATGCACAGTTGCATATGGTGTACTTCTTGCATACCAAGTTTCGTTAAATTCTGTTGATTGGTTTCAGAGGAGTTGCGTGATGAATCAGGGTTTTTGGCAAATTTCTTAGTCCAAAGCGTCATTACTCCCACAAAAATTTGTGAATCCAAAATTCCTGGTAATATGCACAATTACATATGGTGTAATTTTTGCATACCAAGTTTAATCAATTCTGTTGAGTGGTTTTAGAGGAGTTGTGTCCACAAGCAGATGAATCAGGGTTTTTGGCAAATTTCTAAGTCCAAAGGGCCTTTACTCACACAAAAATTTGTAGATCAAAAATTCATGATAATATGCACAGTTACATATGGTGTACTTTTTGCATACCAAGTTTCGTTAAATTCTGTTGAGGGGTTTCAGAGGAGTTGCGTCCACAAACTGTGATCACAGATGGTCGGACGGAAGGACTGACGGACAGACCAGTCAAAAACATTTTACCTCCGCAACTTCGTTGCATGGAGTATAATAAATTGGGTGAAAAAGAATAACATTTGTCTTTATAATAGTGGCTAGACTTCAGTATGAACTGTTATACCTACCACAGCCTTCTTCACTAAATAAAAACAGGGCACCAAACCTCATTGACACAAACAACCACTGACCTGAGTTAGCAGTGTGTAATCACTGGTGTGTAACATCATACCACTTATAGCATGTAACAGGTCGTTCACAGGGCACCAAACCTCATTGACACAAACAACCACTGACCTCAGCTAGCAGTGTGTAATCACTGGTGTGTAACATCATACCACTTATAGCATGTAACAGGTGCTTCATCGTCTGTTCAAATGTCACCAAACCTCATTGACACAAACAACCACTTACCTGACTTACCTGAGCTAGCAGTGTGTAATCACTGGTGTGTAACATCATACCACTTATAGCATATAACAGGTGCTTCATCGTCTGTTCAAATGTCACCAAACCTCATTGACACAAACAACAACTTAACTGAGCTAGAAGTGTGTAATCACTGGTGTGTAACATCATACCACTTAAAGCATGTAACAGGTGCTTCATCCTCTGTCCAAATGTCACCAAACCTGATTGACACAAACAACCACTTACCTGACTTACCTGAGCTAGCAGTGTATAATCACTGGTGTGTAACATCATACCACTTATAGCATGTAACAGGTGCTTCATCGTCTGTCCAAATGTCACCAAACCTCATTGACACAAACAACCACTTACCTGAGCTAGCAGTGTGTAATCACTGGTGTGTAACATCATACCACTTATAGCATGTAACAGGTGCTTCATCGTCTGTTCAAAGGCAACTTTACCTTTACCCTCCTCTAACCTGCAATCATATTCTCCTCAAATTGTATTTTCTTATCTTAATTGTAATCATGATTAAATGGTTTGAAGGAAATGTAATACACTTCTAATAAATGAAGACATTTATTTAAGCACACAATTTTATTTCAAATACTCAAGTTCTGGAAAATTTATCTGGAAGATTTTTTAGTTTGTTTGAATGTTGTTTAATGGAGCTTTCAGCAATTTTCCAGCTATGGCGTCCAGTTTTTAATGGATGAGGAATGTACCTAGAGAAAACACTGACCTTCGGTCGGAAAACTGGCAATCCTTGTCAATTAAGATGGGAGTGGAGAAAATGATTAATAAGTAAAATGAAGTGTCATAGCAAACTTACAAAGTAAACAGACTCCTTGACTTGACAATAAACTTAAAGAGGTACTCTAACGACTTCATGGCTTTAACAAGTATCTTTTGATTCGTTTCAGAAGCTCTGTCCACATAGTCTCGAAGCAAAGTGGTCAACTTTCTACAACAAAAGATTTTATAGAGAGATTTAGTTGCATAGGCATAGAAGACTTACTTAACTTCTACAAACTCGATACACAATAACATTAATGTATATTGCACATTACAGAAAAAAAAAGAGAAAAAAAGCAAATTCTAGCATTTCCGAAAACCTTTTCTGATTATATATTCTTTTGATTAACAAATCATCACAATACAAATTGGAACACAAAATACATTAAGAAATATTTGGAACTGCTGAATAACTTTACAAATAGGGGTCAGTCAGAGCAATATTTTCATGATTTTAGTTATGGTTAATAGAAAATACATACAAATAGGCTGATGGAAAACTAAATGCATCAGTTATGTAGGCATCTAGCACAGGTCTAAACTGATGATACTTCCTGTCTGATATTAACCCTATAATGTGAACCTGAAATAAAAAACATTCATTTCAAACAAATATATGCATGTTCTTTAGTGATATAAATTTAAAAAAATGAATTAAATAAATTTAACTAGACAAAGTGGATCTAGCGATCACCGATACCCCGGCTTTTGTGAAAATTTCTAACGTTTTTCGTGGACTGTGACCTTGAAATTTGATGGATTTCCACCAAAATCAATAGGCTTCTTACCAACAAAATATATAACAATATTTAACAGTTTCATTAAAATCGGATGCAAACTTTTTGAGTTATTGTCCAGAAACACCTTTTTTGTAAAAATTTCTAACGTTTTTCGTGGACTGTGACCTTGAAATTTGACGGATTTCCCCCAAAATCGATAGGCTTCTTACCAACCTGATATATAACAATATCCCAAAGTTTCATTCAAATCACGTGCAAACTTTTTGAGTTATCGTCCGGAAACAACTTTTTTGTAAAAATTTCTAACATTTTTCGTGGACTGTGACCTTGAAATTTGACAGATTTGCCCCAAAATCAAAAGGCTTTTTACCAACCTGATATATAACAATATTCCAAAGTTTCATTCAAATCGGATGCAAACTTTTTGAGTTATTGTCCGGAAACGTTTTTTTTGTAAAAATTTCTAACGTTTTTGGTGGACTGTGACCTTGAAATTTGACCGATTTCCCCCGAAATCGATAGGCTTCTTACCAACCTGATATATGACAATATCCCAAAGTTTCATTCAAATCAGATGTAAACTTTTTGAGTTATTGTCCGAAAACAACTTTTTTGTTAAAATTTCTAACGTTTTTCGTGGACTGTGACCTTGAAATTTGACGGATTTCCCCCAAAATCGATAGGCTTCTTACCAACCTGATATATAACAGTATCCCAAGTTTCATTCAAATCGGATGTAAACTTTTTGAATTATCATCCGGAAACCAAATGTGGACGGACGGACGGACGGGCGGACGGACGGACATGAGGACCACTATATACCCCCGACTCTGTCGAGCGGGGGTATAAAAAAAAGCAATGTATAAATATTAAACCAGTTAAAGAACAACCAACAGTAAAACTGTATTTAATTGGTGTTGGATTTTAAATTCAACCAATCATTAGAACCGTTTTGCCTCCAAACAGCAGGATTAGGTCTCACAAAAATGATTTTAGATAAGAATAAAGGCATATACTGCATATAACTTACAAAAAACTATGTACCAAAACTATCATGGTATTCTGTTGTTCACATGCATTAAATTTGATTAAAAATGCCCATTACTATATGTGGCATCTATACCAGTATACCAAGTTTTGTTAAAACTGATAGTTATTTTAAAAACAAGAGTGGACTGTGAGCACGCTCAGACAGACAGGGTGATTCCTATATACCCGCCAAACAAGTTTGCGGGGGGTATAAAAATTATCACATTTTTATCAAAATAACCCAATATTTCCTTTCATCGTTAAATGGCAATAAATTCCCCAAAAAATATTTTTTTTATACCTTTTTGTAGTTTGATCACTATAAATATTACATGATTTACAAAGAAATAAAGCAGTTAAGACATATATACTATACATATTACAGTGGATTCCGCTTATTTGCATGACACATTTGTCACAGAAAATTACCCAATAAAGCAGACGACCCTTTAAAGCGAAAGACGAAAAATTTAGCTGAATGATCATTGAAGTGGAAATGAACGATGTCTCCTGATTGTGGATTGAAATGACCAAGTACCAAGTCCTATTAAAATACCATTTAATAAGTCTTTTCATATTTATATTATGTGTATGTTATTTATTTTATGTTATTTTTAAATAAAAATAAAAATTACCATGTTTTTTTTATTTGTTTGTGTTTCTTTGCGTAATGAAGACTTAATTGTAAAACCACGTGTTGATAGAAAATGGACTCAACCTCATTTACATATTTCTTATCATGTTCAGTTTCGTATCTTTTTTGTGTCATGTCCATTGTTAAATATTTCCAGGTGTATTATCCTTTCAAACATTGTTAGATGTTTAAGCCCGAAGTTCTTTTTGTTTTTATTCAAAATTATCGATGTAAAAGTGTACGAACTTATTTAGCTCTTCAAATTGAAGGAATGAAATTGAATTGAGAGGCTCCATAGGGACAACTGTTTACGATCTCATTACTGTAACTACCCAGCTGTTAAACCGTTCTATTGTCCTAATTATCTACACTCTGGGGGCAATTAAAGTGAATCAACACATTTCATTATGAAGCCAACAACAATCACAGGTGGGAACACTTGTCAATCAATTTGAATCAACAGGTAAGGCTCAATACATGTGATTACGTAGGTAAACAATATGGTGGCGTAAAACAAAAACAAACACAATTTTTTTTTCCCTGAATTTTGGCAAGTCAATAAAGCGAAATCGTTGTAAAAAGCAATGCAAATAAGTGAAAAATTTAACATTGTTTGAATGGGAAATGGTTTGGTGCAGAAAAATTCAACCCAATAAAGCGAATAACCCAATAAAGCGTAAGTCGATTAAGTGGAATCCACTGCATTCGTATACAACTTCCTAATACTTACCAAACATTCGAAAACTTGATTATCATAGCTGTCTGATATATTATTCTCTATCAATATCCTAAACAGAGAGTCTAAAAGGTCTTGCAAAAACTGAAAGATAATAAACAGCAACTGAAAATACAACTGTACTAATAAAATCTATTTCTTAAGAAACATCCTGTATAAACTGGTTGCAATATTTCTGTTGCTGTTAATGGTGCTTTTGAAGCAGTGTATAAATGTAATTTCTTACAATTTCAGTGAAAAATATATTTATTATTAAGAATTAAATGCATTCTTTTGAAGTTTTATTGTCGTATGAAAGTGTTGACCGAAGAACATTTTCAGTGAGGGGTGGTAGCTATTTGTGATGAAAATGTGCTCATAGTCAGTCCTTTCAAATGTCAATGAAACTTCAAAAGAATGCAACAAATTTTTATAATTACATCGTACATCAATAAATTGGGAAAATTCATGACAAAATTCAGGTAAATTACTATGCCACAATGTAATGTTATTGACGTTGCTATGGTGCACTGGTTTTGACATTCCATTGAGCACTGAAAGATCATATGTTTTGACTACATGAAATTTTGACAAATGATATAGCAGATTTCAATGAAATGTATAAATAATGTAATTACTACATTTTAATATTGTATGTATGAATTATTATTCCATTCAAAAACTGACTGGCAATAATTATTACACATTTCAGACAAAACAAATTAGCTACAATTGTGATGTAAACACTGGTTTTAAACTAAAAACAAAGAAGAAACCTGCAGACAAATAAGCTTATAAATACTAAGTGGTTTATTTTAATCTTAAAGTCCCTCAGTTAAACAGCAGCCTAATGACAATTGTTTTTGCTGTTTCAAGATTAAAAAAGAGAACGTAGTTTGTACATGCTAAAAAGGAGATATTTACTTGTTCTTTAATAAACTTCCAGATAGCCAAAAGAATGTAAACAATAAGTTGTTTACTTATAAAACTTAAATTATGTGCTGACAAATAAGTTGATGATAATAATATTTCATCTCAATCCAGAATCACTGCAAAAGTATAAAAAGAATCCTCTCTGAACAAAATAACTTGTTCCCAATATATAAATCCACTTTGAACAAAATAACTTGTTCCCAATATATAACGTCCGAGATGCATACAGAACAAGATACTTCTGATATACATGTATATATGTACTTGTCCTTCATACATACATAGATCCACAACACAATATCTTGTGTCATTTGTTTAAAATCCCTTTGTTAACATACTTTTAATACACTTTTCATACATTAATGCTACTAAAGGAAATGAAATCCGAAAAATATAGATATAACACTAAATATTTATACAAATACCTTCACTATTTCTTCACCATCTACATTCATTAGTTTTTCCAAATGAGTCCTAAGAGCAGATGGGTCCAGTCCACTTAATAATTCCTGCCATTTCAACAACCCTAAGATATCAACTAAAACAGACAGTGTAAAAATAATGTACAAAGAAGCGTTTGTTTTTGTTTGTTTAAATGCCACTTTCAGCAAATTTTCAGCTATATCATGCTGTCCTGTTTTTATTGGGGAAGAAGTCGGAGTACCTGTAGAAAATCCCCAACCTAGGAAAACTGGAAATCCTTGTCAATTAAGATTGGAGTAGAGCACATCCTGACCGTAGAGAGACTAGAACCCGCAATCTCAGTGTTGACAGACCACTTGATCAAAGGTAGATGAACTACCTTAACCACTCGGTCACAGAGACCCCGTTTTTCATCTTTAAAATTGTCTGATGACTTTTAACAATGTAAAGGTTACCTACATTGTTTTTCAAGAATAATTAAAAATTTTTAATAGTGTTGCTGGTTTCCAGTTGAAAAAATTTGCCTATTCAAAGATATATTTGAAGATTTATATTATTAAATGTTCTTTGTAATAATATGTATGTAATCTTGTTTAGCGTTTATTTTCTAAACTCTCAAGTATGCACTATCAATAAAAATCATGGTCAATTACAGATAATGGGAGACAAAACAGTATCATAACCTGAAGATCAGAAGTCCATAACAGCATGGCAGGCTTTTATTCATAAAATCCTAGAAGAAAACATAGAACACACCCCTGATCAGGTGATGACATCATAGAATTGACAGCTGTAGGTAATGAAGATGGCAGATGTAACACATACATCATGGGTTTGGACTTGTATCATACCAATGTAAGAAAATGTCAGAAAAACAAATAGAAGCTAACCACCATCTGTCAGGCCCAGATATAGCAAGCTGTAATTATGTTATACTTTGTTGACAGCTTGTATATGTAAGTCCCAAATATGAACTTGTAATGAGTGGTATATTGGTTATCGTTAAAAGCCATAAACCTATATCAACCCAATGATTATCATGTATTTAAAATAATTGAAATTTATATTTCTATATTAATATGATACGAGACTTTTCTTATGACATCTCATAACAACCCCTCAACCCACATCAACGCGAGACCTTGATATCCGTGTCTTAGAGTTATGACCCCTCAACCCAAATCAACCTGAGGGCTTGATATCGGTGTCTGAGGGTTTTTCATAGGATGTGATATTTATCTCTGATGCAGACATTGCAATACAAGATGGTATCTTACAAAAAATTGTTTAAATGTTAATCTTGTCTGCAGTTGCATTGCACAGTAGTATATTGTAATATAAATTAAGTATATCACTTGGACATCATGTTGTTTTTCATAAATGTCTGGTATTAAGTGAGTGTTTTATGTTGTTTTATTTATGCAGAATTAATCTCAATAAAAGTTACCATTGTGTGTCAGTTTTGTAGAACAGACAAAAGTATTAATTTGGAAGCTATCTTTTTGGCTGAGAGTGAACGGTCCACAAAACAATGTCACTTTACTATCCCGAGGGGTGCCTTCTTCTTCTAAGTCCTCTCTAGTAGAAGGAAGAGCAATATAGGGAGCTGATTTGTCATCTTTCTTCTCTATCTAGAATGGGAATTTGTAGGAATTATACCAGTGAAGAACTTAAAAAGAAGAAATGTTAACAAACATGTATATTAAAATCTATAACATGTCAATGCTTTCTTGAAAAACATCTTTATAGTGTACAAACTAATCAACACAGGATTAATTAAAGACAACATTTTACTTGAAAAAGTAACACATTAAACTACATAATTCTTTTAGATCTTTGTAGTACAAACAAAAAGTACCTGTACAAAATCTAGAACAACAAATAAATAATGACAGAATGAGTCACCTATTATAAATGTATTCCTTTATTTTATCCAATCATTTTATATCACAGGTTGTTTTCAACCAATCAAAACTGGTGCACAAAATACAGGTTAAGCATTTCTACAGGAATAATTGTTCAATGCACACATTTACTACAAAGACCAAGTGTAGCTTTCTTTTAAAACATTTCTACAATTAATGCAGTTCATGTAACAAAATATGATTAATACCAATATCAGCCGCAAAATATTATCAAAATATTTTCCCTACAATTTGTGTATGAAAATCAATGATAAAAATCTCAAGAAAATCTTTAAAATAATCCATATTGAGAGTCTTTGCTCAATTTTTCTTGGATAAAAATGCAAAGAACAATGCTTTTACCTTAAATGGCCCCAGATAATACTAATTTATTCCATTCTGGTCATTTTTAATTCATTGTGCATGCCCTTCTTGCATAATTTTTTGGCTGACCTAAACAAGACATCTCATTCACTATCTGCTTTTTTTCTATGCAAATACATGGGAATTTATAGGTGTATGCTAATTTATAATCTCACATTTCTCTCTTAAGTGAACAGGAAAAAATATATAAATTTTTCTAAGCAGCTATGACATTTTATTACTATTAGAATAGCTACATTAAGTCTTGTTGCAGTGGATTTCTGTGCAGTGGTAAATGTGCATTAATTGTCAGTATTGTAATTTATCTACTGTTTACAAGTACTCTATGTTGTAATTAGCATAATTTATATTAGTATTATTTCAGAATACTGTTATATATCTGAATGAACATAGATTAACACTATATATGTACACAGCCAATGACATAACTCAAGGCTGACTTCATTGTTTATGTACACAGCCAATGACATAACCCATAGCTGACTTCATTGTTTATGTACACAGCCAATGACATAACTCAAGGCTGACTTCATTGTTTATGTACACAGCCAAAGACATAACTCAAGGCTGACTTCATTGTTTATGTACACAGCCAAAGACATAACTCAAGGCTGACTTCATTGTTTATGTACACAGCCAATGACATAACTCAAGGCTGACTTCATTGTTTATGTACACAGCCAAAGACATAACTCAAGGCTGACTTCATTGTTTATGTACACAGCCAATGACATAACCCATAGCTGACTTCATTGTTTATGTACACAGCCAATGACATAACTCAAGGCTGACTTCATTGTTTATGTACACAGCCAATGACATAACTCAAGGCTGACTTCATTGTTAATGTACACAGCCAATGACATAACTCAAGGCTGACTTCATTGTTAATGTACACAGCCAATGACATAACTCAAGGCTGACTTCATTGTTTATGTACACAGCTAATGACATAACTCAAGGCTGACTTCATTGTTTATGTACACAGCCAATGACATAACTCAAGGCTGACTTCATTGTTTATGTACACAGCTAATGACATAACTCAAGGCTGACTTCATTGTTAATGTACACAGCCAATGACATAACCCAATGCTGACTTCATTGTTTATGTACACAGCCAATGACATAACTCAAGGCTGACTTCATTGTTTATGTACACAGCCAATGACATAACTCAAGGCTGACTTCATTGTTTATGTACACAGCTAATGACATAACTCAAGGCTGACTTCATTGTTAATGTACACAGCCAATGACATAACCCAATGCTGACTTCATTGTTTATGTACACAGCCAATGACATAACTCAAGGCTGACTTCATTGTTTATGTACACAGCCAATGACATAACTCAGACTGACTTCATTGTTTATGTACACAGCCAATGACATAACTCAAGGCTGACTTCATTGTTAATGTACACAGCCAATGACATAACTCAAGGCTGACTTCATTGTTTATGTACACAGCCAATGACATAACTCAGACTGACTTCATTGTTTATGTACACAGCCAATGACATAACTCAAGGCTGACTTCATTGTTAATGTACACAGCCAATGACATAACTCAAGGCTGACTTCATTGTTTATGTACACAGCCAATGACATAACTCAAGGCTGACTTCATTGTTTATGTACACAGCCAATGACATAACTCAAGGCTGACTTCATTGTTTATGTACACAGCCAATGACATAACCCAATGCTGACTTCATTGTTAATGTACACAGCCAATGACATAACTCAAGGCTGACTTCATTGTTTATGTACACAGCCAATGACATAACTCAAGGCTGACTTCATTGTTTATGTACACAGCTAATGACATAACTCAAGGCTGACTTCATTGTTTATGTACACAGCCAATGACACAGCCAATGACATAACTCAGACTGACTTCATTGTTTATGTACACAGCCAATGACATAACTCAAGGCTGACTTCATTGTTAATGTACACAGCCAATGACATAACTCAAGGCTGACTTCATTGTTTATGTACACAGCCAATGACATAACTCAAGGCTGACTTCATTGTTTATGTACACAGCTAATGACATAACTCAAGGCTGACTTCATTGTTAATGTACACAGCCAATGACATAACTCAAGGCTGACTTCATTGTTTATGTACACAGCCAATGACATAACCCAATGCTGACTTCATTGTTAATGTACACAGCCAATGACATAACTCAAGGCTGACTTCATTGTTTATGTACACAGCCAAAGACATAACTCAAGGCTGACTTCATTGTTTATGTACACAGCCAATGACATAACCCATAGCTGACTTCATTGTTTATGTACACAGCCAAAGACATAACTCAAGGCTGACTTCATTGTTAATGTACACAGCCAATGACATAACTCAAGGCTGACTTCATTGTTAATGTACACAGCCAATGACATAACTCGAGGCTGACTTCATTGTTTATGTACACAGCCAAAGACATAACTCAAGGCTGACTTCATTGTTAATGTACACAGCCAATGACATAACCCAATGCTGACTTCATTGTTAATGTACACAGCCAATGACATAACTCGAGGCTGACTTCATTGTTTATGTACACAGCCAATGACATAACTCAAGGCTGACTTCATTGTTAATGTACACAGCCAATGACATAACTCAAGGCTGACTTCATTGTTTATGTACACAGCCAAAGACATAACTCAAGGCTGACTTCATTGTTTATGTACACAGCCAAAGACATAACTCAAGGCTGACTTCATTGTTTATGTACACAGCCAATGACATAACTCGAGGCTGACTTCATTGTTTATGTACACAGCCAATGACATAACTCAAGGCTGACTTCATTGTTTATGTACACAGCCAAAGACATAACTCAAGGCTGACTTCATTGTTTATGTACACAGCCAATGACATAACCCATAGCTGACTTCATTGTTTATGTACACAGCCAAAGACATAACTCAAGGCTGACTTCATTGTTTATGTACACAGCCAATGACATAACTCAAGGCTGACTTCATTGTTTATGTACACAGCCAATGACATAACTCAAGGCTGACTTCATTGTTAATGTACACAGCCAATGACATAACCCAATGCTGACTTCATTGTTTATGTACACAGCCAATGACATAACCCAATGCTGACTTCATTGATTTGCCCATTTGATTTCTCAGGAGTTGATGAATTCAAGTACCAAAATCTTTGTTAATTGAATATGCAACTGATATAATAGACCAATTGGAATTCTAGTTATACTGATATTCAACTCTGGTTTTTTAAGGTCCAAAACACTGAATCCTTATAAAAATGTGATTTCAAGCAATTTCTTTTCCAAAACACATGTGAGAAACATCTATATAATTGGTTATACTATATGCAGTCTATTGTACATCTATCATTAAAAAAATTCATTAAAAATGAAGATTTTGTTAAGAATAAATCCACAGATTAAACTTAATAATTTAACAGAAGCTTCATGTCCAGTGAAAAGTATTTCTGCTAAACTCAGGATGAGAAAACACAACGGAAAACTTGTTTAGTTTGTAATTATTTTTAAAAATTATTTTGAATTAAAAAAAAGGGTTCAATTAAAAAAAAAATCCAGAATGGATAATAACCTATTTTTTTAACTGTTAGTGGTAAACCCTCACTAAATAGGAATAAGTACATTTGCAACAGATAATGATAAGAAAGCCATTTTGAATATATTTGGGTCATATAGTAAAATAAGCACATGTCAAGATTTCTTTAATAAAATGAATTACTATTAACTAGAACAAAATATAAATAATACACCAGTGAATAAGCAATTAACATGTGTTACATAGATTAGACTACAGTTTACTACTCATTAACTGCATTGTTTTAATCCAAACTCTAAATATTCCATCTTTGTAAAGATATATTAGTGGCTGTTTAGAGTTAATAATGCAGACATGTTTAATATTGCATGAAGCAACAGATATCCCACAACCTGGAAACTTTTTCAGCAGCATACAAGGTAATGTTTTAATGTACATTTCATGGATCATGTACAAATGTATCTGTAAAATTGGTTACAGATGTCTGCAGCTACGTTCTAGATAACCTGCCACCAAAAATTAATTTACTTAAACGTGTGGGCTTGTTCTCTTAAGTAGCAAGAACATATTTCAATAGAGACCAATGTAAAGGCATGTTTAATGGTGGCTTCCATCTTGGATTTATGATTAGCACAAGAAACTTCATAAAGAAACTAGAGGCTCAAAATCGCTCACTTGAACATGAAACCAATTAAACAACTATTCAATTCTTCGTTTTTATCTAGCTTTTCTTTCCTTTTAATTTTGATGTTTTAAGCGGTATAACTCCTATAAGGAGTCATCTAACAAATATGCACAGAAAAAAATCCCTTTTGTAGATGTTGATGAATTGAATCATTTTGTATTGAAAATTTTTTCTTTAGCTCTAACGGTTCAAGATATTCAGGAAAATGCCAAAAATTGAATTTTTTTATGATTATGGGGCAATAACTTCTATAAGGCATTGCCATACTACTCCAACTCAATAAAAATGTTTTGCAGAGCTTTTGAAGCTGAGGAAGGAGGTTCACATAGGTTTTCCTGTATCTATTATTCTTTTTGAACGATAAGCCAAGAACTATATATCGAACCTCTGTTCTTTATATAGCCATGTCAGCCATGATTATTGGTTAGCAGCCAAGATTTGTGCAATCTTGTTGAGGACATGGCATTGATGAAGTGTGCAAAGGTACAAAGCAATCGTTTAGTGGTTTTTGACAAGATTTTCAATATAAAGGTGAAAATTTGATTGAAAACACAGTTAAGAGGCCATAACTCCTAAACAGCTGTGCTGAAAAATAATACTGTTTTGGTCTGTATAATGCGCACATTTATTCTTCCAAAACACTTTTTTAAAATCTTGTGCACATAATACTTACGAGAAAGTATTTTGGACTTTTTTCCAGGTAGCAACAAGAGTCCCAGAACATAACTTTGTATCCGTTGATGTAGATGCTAACATATACAAGTTTCTGTTACACTGTATTTATTTTTATAACAAATGTGAATGATATATCTTTAATTGAAAATTTAACTAAATAAAATTATCTAAAAAGTATTTTGTTTCCTAATTTTATGCTTCTATAATTTAGATAATTTGGTGTTTAACAGATTTTCCAGGTTGATTTTTCAAAAAGAAAATGAGTTCTGCAAAATAATAACAAAGGAACTTTAACAATTTTATTACCATTCATGTTTGTTATATGATTCCTTGCAAGTAAAAGTTTTAATTTCAAATAAATAATGAAAAATGCCTATGATTCATTCATCTTGCTATTTTAGTATTTTGATCACGATATTTGGCACCCTTTAAAAGTATATTTGGAATTTGTTGTTTACGAACATGAATTTAAAAAATGTTCTTAAAAAAAATCTACCAGTATATTTTTGTTTCAATTTGCAGTATGCAAGTTTATATTTTACATCAACTGGATATTGATCAATAGGAATACCAGCTTCTAATGACGATTGGTGTGATCTATTTATATCATGCTACATGAGTGATTTTTGTATGGAGATTCCTGTCAGTGGTTCAGTTTCAGAATTTTGTTTAAGAAAACAACCACATGTGTTTCTATCAGAATATAGATAACGAGAAAACTATTTAAGGTTCATTAATATTCCTAACAATAACAATTCTGGTTTTTCTGTAAAGGAGTCTTATCAAGTCCACTTTTCTCAATGCAGTTTTGATTTATTTTATTTAATAAGATGTTACAAAAGACAGTATCATTTGTTCAATTAATTTTTAATACTTTTCAGAATAGATCTTGGTTTCGTTTTATAGGATTTAAAAAAACTTCCTGTTTATCAAAATATTCCACATTTTCTTGTTTGAATTTAATTGTGTTTTGAACTAGACTTTTTCTCAAATTCTATAGACAGAAAAGGGGTGTGCATAATACATAAATGCACATTTTGAAACCCAAAAGTAGGTATTCTGAAATCAAAATCAGCTGAACAATTTTGCAAAATGCAATTCCATGTCAGCCATGTTGGTTGATTGTGCAATCTTGGTAGAAAACAATGTAATGATGATGTTTGCAAAGTTTCAAAGCAATCCCTTCAGAAATTTTGGAGAAGACTTGAAAAGAAAACTTAACAGATGGATAATGGATTCCAAATGACGACAATAGCTCACATGACCCTTCGGGTGAGGGGAGTTAAAAACTGAGGTGCTTTTTTTTACAACATCACAAATCAATCTGCCAAGAAGTTTGTTCCAAAATTTCAAATGAAATAATCAGAATGCCTTATGAATGTCCTTCACAACCAGGTTGAAAAATCAATCTGTACCAAAAACTCAAACTTTGTTAAGAACCTAATACTGGACATTTCACTCAAATTTTGCCATTTTCATTGCAGAAGATTAAAATGTGACATCTTAGGTCAAAGAAGCTATGAAATCATGACCATTTATGAGTACTGCCTTTCACTTTGACTTATCCTAAAAATGTAGGACAATCCCAAGCTAAAACTGGGGACCATTAAGATTATATTAATTCAACAATGATATTGACAATTAAATAGTTTAGAATAAATTTTCTTGGTTCTTTGTATATCTTTATTGAGAAATGAAAACACAATTGTGCTAAAAAATTATTAGATTATTTTTTTAACATCCAAATAACATTAAACTTCTGAATTCTGACATCCCGAGATATTGCTGATGATTTGTGTAATTTTTTCTGATTCTGTAACTCCAGAAACCATTTGATTGTTATTTTCTTTTTAGGGGGAGGGTGTTTTAGCTACTAAAATAAAAATGGTTCAATTCTCTTTATTTCAAGATATTTTTCTCTAATTTTCGCAGACAAATTAAGTCCAAATTTAATGTACAATTAATTGCAATTTTTTTTTGAGGAATGAAGGATTACCACTGTCAGTTCGGATAAAAAATTCCTTTCCTTTTTGTTTACATTTTAAAGATAAGTAAACATGTTGTTCAGCTTAAATGTTAAGCAAATATCACCATTTCCATAACTTTCTTTGATAGGTATTTCTTGTAACTATGCATTTTAATATACAGCAAAAATGTTTGGGTGGAGTGAAAACAAAATGAAATACCTAATCAAAGGGGTATAACACTTCAATAACTTGAATAAATTGTTTATGAAATTAGAATGTTTGAACTAATGATACATTTTGCTTTGTCATGTTGTATTGACCTTTCATTGTTTGATTTACAAATTAACTAGGAACTTTATGACTAGACTTCATCAGTCTAGTATTTATTACACGACTAGACCAATCGATCACATGACTAGACCCATCGATCAATAGATTTCAGAGGGAAAAAGCAGAGACAATTTATAACTAAATATCATCACAGCAAAAGTAATCTGGGTTGGAGAATGTAACTAACTCTGGAACCTCCCAATCAAATCAGCAGCTATCACAAATAAAACAATTTGGACTGGAAAAAAAACATCATTTTGTGAATTATATTCTGCACACCAGCGTTGCCAATGTTAACATATAAACCTTGTGTTCTTAGTGTCATATCAAACTGCTTCCCAGTTACCAGACAATACACACTGCATCATGCACTCACTGGATTGAAATAGTTAGTCTTTTTTCATAATGACTGTAAAATGCAAATTCATATCAGGCTTTCAATAAATAATTATCTATTTTTGGTTAGAAACTAAACATATTATGAAGACCAATACTATTTCAGTCCAATAATACCTTCTCTAATTTGTCTAACTCATACAGAACAGAATATCTTTGTTTTTTACTAACTCTCTGAAACAAAAATTTTTCAAATCTATTTGATAAAGGACTGCATACACTGTTAGTAAATAGTCAAACTTTACACAGACAGAAGCTATTCTAGAAAAAGAACTTAAAACAGATTTTTAGAAGACAATTTGTTGGAATAGATTCCTTATAATTCTCTAAGTAAAGTATGTTAATATTTCTACAATAGCTTTAAAAATTCTAATTAATTAAATAATTAAACTCGATAGATACTTAAAAGTTAAACATCAAACTAATATATTTTAGTTAGATATAATATTGAATAATAAATAACCAAAACTCAAGTTAAATTACAGATTAAATCTTGATATAACAGTGATTTCTTTAATCACAGCTTTTACTGATTTCAACCTGCATTAAAAAATGTGTGAAAGGGTAATTTAACATGAGTTGTATTATGTTATCTTGCTTGCCATTTGCATTTAGTGCAATGAAGAAAATAATTTCTGTCCATTTAAACCCATAAATTGTGAACAATAATGATACAAATCAAATTTAAGTTTATAAGTCTATAAAAAAAATGATATGCATAAGTATTTTCTTATTTCAACTTTGTAGATTGAAATGAAACAAATTGTCCTCAATCCAACAAATACTTAAAAAACTCACCAGCATTCAAAAAACAAGGAAATCAAATTGTAAACTTGCACCAAATAAAACTTAAAGAATATTTCAAACTTTTGCTTCCCACAAAGGAGAACTGGAGAAAAATCTACCACTGAAATAGGCAAGCATGATATTTGTTAAAAAAAGCGAGGATTAAACAGCGTGACAAATAGCACCACAAACACAATGTCAGTATTTACCCCATCATTTTTATTCTGAAACAAAGATGGAACATTTCACATGCAAACAGATCTCCTATTAATAATAAATTAGACAAAAAAGACATGAAGACTATAATCTATGTGGTAGGATTAAATTGTTTATTAACGAAACAGATTACTGCACGTGGGGGAACTATGTGAATTAGAACATGGTCTGAACTTATATTTGTCAATATTTTATACCAAGTGATAGCAAGGAAAAAACAAAGGCAAATATAAGGTCACAGCATATTCAAAATCACACAGAGCCAAATTGTAATAATCTATTTCTATTCCAATATGTATAAGAAATGTTTTAAAATTTTAAAGCGGCTTCAACGGGACACTTTCAATTTCAATATTGAATATTAAAAATAAGATATATCCCACAATAGCATGTCAAACAAAAAATGAAATAAAAAATATATATCTGTCTTTTTATTGATTTTAAGCATAAAATAGTTTTTTGTTTGTTGTTTGAATGTTGTTTAACACCACTTTCAGGAATTTTTAAGCTATATCATGGTTTCCAGATTTTATTGGGGGAAGGCCAGAGTACCTGGAGAAAACTCCTGACCTTTGGTAGGAAAACTGGCAATTCTTGACAATTAAGATTGGAGTTGAGCGCATGTTGAGACTTGAACCTGCAACCTCAGTGTTGACAGAAAATGTGATCAATAGTAGACGAACTATCTTAACCACTCAGCTACCGAGGCCCCAGCATAAAAATGAATGAAATCCTAACAAGACTGTTGTTTAAGTTAGAACTTTTTCAGCTGAGCCTATGATGTCAACATTTTTACTGTGACAACAACTGAGGGCTCTATGCTCATAATTAACCTGTGTACTCAAAGCATATAAAAGACACCATATTAGAATCTGATACTTTACATGATATAAAAATTGTTCAAAAACAAGAAAAAGCTGTAACAATTGACCTCTTCACCCATATTAATGTATATGTAAAATAAAGGTTAACATATAAAAAAATATCCTTTCTGTCCAAAAAGAAAACAAATTAGTAAATTATTTAATCATGTATATATAACAAAATGAATAGTCATGAAGGCACTGCACTAATAAATTGTTTAAAAAATCTGAAAATGAACAGTTACTAAAAACAATGTTTGGATATTGGCACTTAAGGGTTTCTGCATGTCAATGCTAAAAATTCAACATGAATTGAACATATATATATAACAATATAATCCTTTTATATTTAAAACCCTGCCTTCGATCCTATTTTCTATCAAGCAAGCATAGTACAAGTATCTAAAAGTTTTTAAAATAATTTATGTATTTAAATTATCAGTATGTACATAATAATAGAGTAAATGGACATGTGGTATCTCATTAAATAACTCTGGAAACTTATCACACAAGAAGAGCATTTCAAATCAAACAGAGAAAGCACACAGTTCTACAAATTGTAAAATCACACAGATGCTGACCTGTGCAAGAGGTAGCGCAAAGTTGTTTACATTTAAAAGCAAAATGTCTTATATAGCCATATCTTACCCAAATACTCTAAATATTGGAAACGGTTTGATATTTTAAAATGAACAAGTCAATTACTACAACAGAACATATTTTAATTTGTTAGCAACCACAAGGAAATGTTTACCTCTATTCTTTTATCACAAAACTTGTACAAATCTTATTGCATACCTTGTAAACTAACAGATTGTGGTCTGTATCTTTCAATGTTGTACCATTCTTAGCATTGATCAGTTTTATAAATGACATTGCAAATGCTTTTTCTGATCTATCTTTATCTATAAAAAACCCAAATATTATTCCTATCAAAATGCTAAAATCAGGTGCACAATGGGACTATGTGACAAAGATTCTGTGAAAGTTTTATCAAATTACATTCAGTGGTGTAGCTGAAGTTGCAGATAAGAGATGGGTACCCCCTTATGTCAATGACAAAGTCCATGCTTTGCTATGTGAAACACCAAACATTCCGATCAAAAAGTTAAATATTAGGTGCACTATGGGACTATCTGACAAAGATTCGGTTATGAGTTTCAATTCCCATTCAGCAGTGTAGGTGTAGGACCACCAAATACAGGGAACCAGTCCTGAGGTTGTACGTAAAAGTAGTGCTATTTAAAAAATAGCTGCTCACTGTTATAGTTATAACTTCTGAACCATAATAGATATTGGAACAAACTTGGTATTTTTGGAAAGCAGAATAATTCAGGAAACAAGAGGATATAGTTTAACTGATGTGTACTTCAGATAAAAAATATGTGAGTCATTGGATGACATGCACTATTTTGTGACTAAACTTGAAAGTGAAAGTAGATTTTTTCAATGTGTTGACTTCTGGTTGGTCGTTTGTTCTTATATGCAATGAAAGTGGTGCTGAAATTTTGAGAGAATACTTAGGGGATACATGTTGTCATGTGACAGGAATATTTCTCTATTTGCAACAAAAATTCAAAATCAACTAATTTTATATAGCAGAATAGGTGATAAACAATGGTGGTCCTACCCTTGTAGGATGAGCTGTGCATAAGAGAAAGTGTAACAGATAGACAGATGAACACCCAATCTATATATAATGCCTATCCGTGAGTTCCAATATGATTTATATGTGTCTACATTAGCTACTTGTTCTATTTTATATATTTTTTACAGTTGATCATGAGCTGAATATTTCTTTGCAACTAAATTGCAATTTATTCTTGATACAAATAGTAAATTGTATGTTTGGCAAGCTTGACTTTCCCAAATAAAATTTTAATTTTGCTCTTTTGGAATGAATTAACTTACTTTCACTGGAAGACCTATGCTTAAACATGAATTTTAAATGAAGACCTTTGAACTCTTCCTCTGTAGATAATGCAATCTAAAAAAGAAATAAATTATTTTTACACTTCATATTTTATTAGCCTACATACCTTTATATGTTTTTACAGTTAAACTTTGATGCTTGAACTGGAAAGGGCTGTCAAAAAATGTTTGGAAAATCTAGAGTTCGTGAAACTAGGTCTTGTAATTTCCAGAAATAGTTCAAGAGTGGACAGGAATTAATATCCATGTATATATTTCAATTAGTTTTTTGTCACATTGCATCAATAATATTGTGTTTATTTGATGTAATTGATATATAAATCTTGTTTTTACATATGCATTTGTGTTTTTGTTAAAATAAAAATGTGTACTTTTTCTTCTTTCATTTTTTTGCATAAGCATCAATAAAATATGTAAATATTTATTATTGCATTATGTAAGTGTGTCACTGATCTCGATAATCAATCATAATTTATGGCAATTTATTGGCATATTTTGTAATTAATATAGGATTAAACACTGGGTTTTAGGAAATTATCAATGTGTAAACTCCGGCGACTCACTCACAAACTAAATAAAGTCCGAAAGACTTTATGTCAAGTTTGTGAGGGAGTCCCCGGAGTTTACACATTGATAATTTCCTAAAACCCAGTGTTTAATGCTTATAATTCTTTGAAATAATCATTGAAATTTTTAAAACAGAAAAAATTAGTTACAGAAACCCATCTATAGACCTCAAAATGTACCTAGGCTGGAACGCGTAGGGATATGCATAACATAGTACCAAAAGAATCACGGTTCTGTAGATATTGACAGGGAAAAAAACCAAATGAAACACTAAATTGTATTTATATTATATTTATTTGAAATCTCAATCGATTTAATTTGAAATCATTGGGGCAAAGAAAACATTGTCCCCTCTCCCTGACGATAAGCTAGGAGGACGCCATCTTGTTTACATTGGATACTGAAAGTAGTCCGCTCAGAGGAAATATCGATATATAAATTATCTGAGAAGACGCCATTTAAGTGTTTTTATCCAATCAAAGCACTTCATATCAATAAATTACAGCATGAATAGAATGATTAAAAACCAATTTCAACAAATTTACAGAAAAAGGCATAACAAAGTACAAATTGATGACATAATTGTATAGGGATTATATCATTAAAGATAAAGTTTTACAGGTATGGCATCGATCTTCACACCTTTAATGACCAATTAGTCACCCAATCCATATATAATTTTAGTTATATTTATGGTTTTTACAATGGTTTTTTTACAATTTGGACTTCTTATTTATAAACTTCTTACAAGTGTTGATAGTACTTCTCAGGAAATAGTAAGCCCATGTTCTTAATTCTTATTTCTAATTAAGATGCGAGAGGTATATATAAAATCCCACAACTTTATTATTCAAATTGTGATTCATCTAATAACAAAGTGCAATATAATGACATGTTGTTAAATTCACTCTTTCTGTTAGAATTTGTTATGTTTGTTTTTCTCTCTCTTTTTCTACTCTAATTCCTCCCATAATATTGGTAACATAATTTCAAAGATGCAAAAGTGTTTTAAATGTTCAGTTATACAAATATAAATGTCATTCATCGTTAGAGGATATCGGATAAAATTTTTATATGCAGGAGACAAAGGTAGATTCTCAGATTTTGTAACTAACATGTGTCAATAATTAGTTAAACCAGACATAATGTGAGAAAGTTCTTACCTTAAGATATGCTTATTAATTATGTTTAAAATACAGTTATTTTCCATAATATATTTGTAAAAATAGTAACAAAAATCGATACATAACACAGCACAGAAAATGTTCTAATTCCAAGGACCATAATTTCATAAACAATCATTTGACCGGAACAACATTTAAACTTCATCTGCAACTCATGATGGTTCACTCACATACTAAATATCAACTCAATATCTGCAAGGGTTTAGAAAAAAATGTCAGTAAAATGTATTTTTAAGAAAATTTCTTAAGCCCAAGGGCCATAATTTTGCCAAAAATCATGGAACCAGTAGGATATTTGAACTTGATCTGGAAGTCATCATTGTTGACTCACATACCAAATATCAGCTCAATATCTGCAAGTGTTTAAAAAAGTCTGGAAAACATGTTTGTGACAGACTGATGGATCGAGTGCAAACCTATAGTTCTCTTCAGAGAAGCCAGTAGGGGATTAATCAAAGTTTTCAATTCCAGCACACTTAAACTAAATCTAGAGATTACAGACAAATATTTTATCTGACAACACGGCATAAACCAGAGGTCACCACACTCTAAAAAAGTAGGGAGAAGTGACTTCTCCCTGGAAGCCAAACAAGGAGTAGTCAGGCCCTGATAGGGAGACTTCAGGAGACACTAGGGAGAAGTCTGGGGGACCGTACAAATAATTAATTTTGCAGTAGTTACATCCTTTTTCCATTATTTACATCAATTTCCAGGATTATTTCTCTTGTGTTTTAAAACCATAACACACTTAGCTTCAGTTTTTTCTTTCTTTTTCATTATTAATCATGGTATGCAATATCAAACAGCACATAATCTTTATCATTAATCAATGAAAAAAATAATACCAGATATAGGGCCCTTTTTTCTATCTACTTTGGTACTTGTAGCTGAACAAGGTATTCACAAATAAAAATAGATCAAACAAAAATATTTGTATATGTGTAGACATAAACTTCATTCATGAGTTCTTGTATCATAACAGTTTGTTATTAACATGCCATGCTTATCTGAGCAAATTTTCAAAGAAGATAGATAGAATAAAATTACATTAAACCCAGAAATAATTCTTCTGTTCAGCACACTTCCACTTGGACAAAGTTGTGCTGATCCAAATTGCTTCATAGGACACCCATCTACAGAACTTATCATGATGTCAATAATTACTATACATCTTTATTCTTTCAAGTGGAGCTCATATACTTATCAAAGAAAATCGTTAAAGTACAATACTCTTTGAAAGAACTGAAGTTTGAAACCAATTAAAAGTTTTTGTTTATAAAAAAAATTAAGATTTTTCATTATGGGCCGTTGTACATTACTTTTCTCCATTGTGCACTTCTGGCAATTAGTCACATCCAGTAAATAAACCAATGGCGCGTAATACATTTGAAAGACGTATATTGTTTGAAAATATGTTAAATACGCATATTGTTTGCCGTTTTTTTATTGGAATTACACATTTACTGATAAATTGGTAGTCGGGGTGAAGTATTTGGACCAGATTTACAAGTATCTTATGTGAACCATCGAGTGACTTAAGGGAAATGACAGGGCGACTTCGACTTCGCTTTGGAGGCGCCTTAGGGCGACTGCAGGTCCTAGTAGGGAGACTTTGTCGCCCACTTCACCCAGTGTGGTGAGCCCTGATAAACCATAACAGAATGCTAAATTTGCTTGGGGGGAGGAAAAGGGCATTAGAAGAGTTGATTCTTCTTGCCAAATAACAATACAAATTTATTTGTAGGCCTTTATAGTACAGCCAATGTAATGCTTTCAAGACAAAAATAAATTTTACGTCAATTATGGCCATACTGCATATCTACTTTGTTGTTCTCAAGTTAAAACACAATTGCTTAAATAATAACACATACTTTTATAGTTTCAAACCATTTTGGTTTGTCTTCATGATAAAAAATCAATGATCTGTACTCAGTAGTCATCTGATTTCCACAGCCATAACTGATTACATCCTGTAAAATATACGGAAATACTTTCACTTTACATTACCCTTACAGCTGTGAACTAAATAACAAGAAACCTTCCATTTAATAGACCAATATAAAAACCTTATCAGAACAAAGTTGATTACATTTTTCTTCTAGTTTCTATAAGTATGATAGTTTTTTTTTTTTATAGGTCATCTAGAAGAAATGTAATATTTACATTAAGTCATACATAAAAACCAACCTTTAAAGGTTCTCCTTGCTGGTTACACACCATAACTGTAACTTCAACATTCTTGTCTGCAGTCTTCGGACCCCGAGAAAACTCCCCTTGTTTTATTGTTACATAAATATCATTTCTTACATCACCTGCAATTAACATTAAAGAAAAATATGAAAAAAAATTATGAAACAATTACAAAGTTAATATGTTTCAAATATTACTGATATATGCACTAGAATCTGATAATTCCGCCCACTTTTAGTAACATATTTTTCCATATCTACTGTAAAATTTACCTTAAACTTCGTCTGCTATGTGTTGTCAAAAGTCAGCCAAAAGACATAAGCATCGAATTTCGATGCAAGGTATCAGGTAACTATTATTAAAGAAAAAATTACCTTGTTGCAAGAAATATTCTAAACAACCAATAAAATCTCCCAGCAAGCACATGTTTTAATTTTTATGATCATCTCATTAATATGCAAGAGTGGATTTACTGTACAAGGTCACATACGATATAAACACAGGTAACTAAGCCAAAAGTTTCTTTAATTTGAGTGGTGTTTAGCATTGTTTTTCTTTAAAATAAGTTCACAGGCATACAGTTCAATATCTTTTTTAAAGATTTATTTAAAAATATCGAAAAAAATTATTTTGATGTTTCCGCAAATCGCAAAATTTATGCCAAGGTGGAACGGATTTACCAGACGGCATCATACAATATAAATATATATATATATACTATATATACTAAAAACCAGTTACTATAAAATATAGTAGTGAAACAAAAAACAATTTTACAGAAGAGTAGACAACTCTCATAAATTCTAAGTCATGCAATTTCTTTACAGATTAAACGTTTATAGTATAGGTACAATATAATTGGTCCAATTGATTTTTTTTTTTAATTTTAAAAATATTTCTTGTAAAAACTTCATATTTACTTAAAAAAAAATACTTTATTAAACAGAAAATACCAATACCATTGATGTTTGATCAATCTTCCCACTGACAACGTTGTTATCTTACCTGTTCCCAATTTTAAAACCACAGTTAATCAAGTATCAAGCAAAGTATTTTAATACATTTAACATACCAGTATATTAAATGTGTGCACAACTTTGGCTTGATGCAAACTGGGTTTAAAATAGTTTTACAAAAATATTGTTTCTGAAACATTATAAGAAATACACTGTACAACATTGCACAACCTTAAAGTGTTGAAAGTAGAACAATAAACAACAATTAAGTAAAAGCTGTGAGAATCTCATTTCAAAGCATAATAACGACTGATAACAAATTTTACTTACAGATGTCTAAGTTACTCTCTCTAATCATACATGTATTATAAAACTGACAAACTAATTTTTTTCTTTTTTGTTTTTAATGGTGTTTAATGTCACTTTCAGCTATATCATGACATCCAGTATTTATTGGGGGAGGTAGCAGAATTATCCTGAGAAAACCCCGGACCTTTGGTAGGAAAACTCTTAATCCTTGCTTCTGTGTGGCACATAATTTGCTTTTCTCTCTCAATTAATGATAAATTACTGTGAAATGAGATTCTATTGCAAACAATGAACATGAAATAAATAATAAAGGTAACAAAATAATCTTTGTTTTCAGTAACAAAAAAAAAGACAAAAGGTAAAAAAACAAAGCAGCTAAAACCAACAATGTTATCTCCCCTTACCTACCACTGTTCCAGGACAAGCAACAGATACAAAATATACCAAGAGATAAAATGTTATTGTAATGTTGGTATAATAGAACAATTTTTAAAGTATATACAGTGTTTTAAACTGCAATTTCTTAGTTTAAGCAAAAGGTCTCAGGGCTTTTCCAGCCTTCAAAGAAGGGCTGAATGTCAGCCCAAAATTAAAGGCAGGAAAATATATGCTGGGATGGATTTTTATGGTGAGAACATCTCAGTGGTTATATGAATGGAAATATGTAATAACACGCTATATAACTAATAAATTTCTGAAAGGAAATCACCTTAGGAGTTTTAAAAATTTTGTATGATTTATAAGCAGACCTAGTGCTGAAAATAGAACTGTTACAGACAACCTAATTTTTGAAACAGTGGTCTTTTGAGTTGCATAATAAGATAAAACTATATAACTTGGCCATTTAAGAGCCTTATGGAGTGTGTGTAATCTTGCATTTTAATTAACTTTAACCAATTTTTTCACCTGTAAGTGGCTGTCTTGGATTGAATTTACTAATAAATAGAAAAAGATACCTTTTTAAGTTACTAGTATATAATTGTTTTACCATATAAACTTATGTAAAATTGAGAAACCCTGAGGCTTAAGGAAAAAAAGGATCCTATATGAAACAATGAAAATATACTGAAATTTTAGACTAAATATTGAATATGCACTGGTAGATATATAGAAGGAAGATTTTTCTGTAACATTGAATTAAAATTAATGTCATTGTTATTCAATTTTTTAAATAATAAAAAAAACATGTTAATGTCTAAAGAAAGTATAATAATTAATTAAAACTTTATTTTATAGAAAACAATGACCCTTTTTAATGCTCACAATATTGATTGATGGTTACCTCTTATACTTAGCCTACGACTAGTTTTAACCAACATACTACACTGCGCTGAAAAAGTAATTTTACGAAGGAAACGACTGATTGTGAAAACACAGCACAAAATACCAGTTTTTTTATCAAAATAGTTTTTGCACTGATATAATATCTGGCCATACTGTAAATAAAGGACAATATAAACTAATTGTCAGTTACAAATAAACCTTTTGTTGTGTAAACATTCATTTATCGAACAGAATATCTAATTTTACTATAGTGAAATTTACAAGTATAAACTGATAAACTATCAATTCTCTAATGGACAATACCACCCTGTAAATTAGGCCAATAGATACCTGGCATGATGACATCAGGGAATCCCATTTTCCTTGAAACAGCAGTGGACATTGTAACTAGATGAGGATGCTCTTCTCTTGCCTAAATAGAAGTCAAAACATTATACAACTAGGTAATAATACAGACAGTTAATTGTTCATGAAAAAGTAATTTACCTAATTAAAGCAATGGCCTTCTTTCAAAAGCCCATGAAACATAAATTCTTCTTCTCCACATTTGTTTTGCTTGCATTTTTAGACAAAAAGGTTTTTAAGCAATTTTAATTTGTCTTTAAATTTCAATGGAAAAACAGAAATTATATTTTTAAACTTAAATGAACTGTTCAATTGGTTTCACTTCTGTCATTTGAAATGTTGTTCACAAAGATGTAACCCTAATAGAAATATTGTCATTTTTAAATGCACAGAAATCATAGACTGCCGTATGTTGTGTCAACTTCAATAACAATACCTGTTTGAGATCTCCCATCAAAATCTTCATTGAAACCCACAAGCCTTGACCTTTATGATTTATTTCTTTGGCAGACACTACTTTTCTGATTAAAGAATCCATAAATTCTTCTCCGCTTGGCCTATAATACCAATATAAACTTTCACTGGTTAAGTTTTAACTTCATAAGTTCACACATCAAATTAAGAATTTGTACTTTTCAACTTTATACAAAAATTAATCATGAAAATGTTTTAATTACAACTGTAACTGTATAAAAATAAATTTTTTTAAATGTTACAATTTCGGATTCTCTTTTCCATAAATATGGCAGACCCCAGGGACCGAATGGTAAAGGTAGTTAGTTATCTACTATTGATCAGGTGGTCTGAGGTTTGTTAGTTTGAGCCTTACTGCTGGCAAGGTGTGCTCGACTCCAACCTTAAGGTATCCGACCCATAATTGAAGTCACTGTTGAATTTTATTTTTCGACCATGAAATACAGCTTTATTAAATCAGAGCATTGCTAATTAATGATACAAATTACATATAGTTTTACTTTGAGTAGATGTTAACAGTTTTTAGTAAAAAAAGATAGTTACTCAAATAGTATTTCCAATGTTTGCAGAACATTACCGAGGTCTGCTCAATTGTTAAACAATGGACACCAAATATGATCACAGGGTCAATTGTGGTCCATATACCTTAATTAACAAGTATTGCCAGTTTTCCTGCTAAAGGTCAGGGGTTGGTGGTTTTCACCAGGTACTTTGAGTTGATATTAACAGCTTTGATTAAAAAAAGATAGTTACTCAAATAGTATTTCCAATGTTTGCCGAACATTACAGAGGTCTGCTCCATTGAAAAACAATAGACACCAAATATGAGCACTTGGTCAATTGTGGTCTGTATACCTTAATTAACAAGTGTTGCCAGTTTTCCTGCTAAAGGTCAGGGGTTGGTGGTTTTCACCAGGTACTTAACCTTCTTCCACCAAATACTGGACAACATGATATAGCTGAAAATGGCAATAAACCACAAACAAACAAAACATTATATCTTTAATCCTGATTGTACTTTTCCAAATTCTATTCTAACTATCCTTGATAAATGTAACAGGCAGTGTTAGTGTGTGAAAAGCGGGGGGTATGTGGGGTGGAAATAAATTGAAAATAAGGAAATACTGATAGAATTCTAAATGTTTTAGTAATGGGTTTTGCAAAAAATACATACTGGTATGATTTGCTCTGGAATGACTATGGTGGTATTGCTCTTGTAAAAACTTACTGCTGAAATGGAATAAATGTCTGCATATCTTCAGTGCATTCTTTTAGTCCTTGTAAAATATCTGTTATTTCTGTAGCTATAGGAAGGAAGATTGTAGAATAATTATATCTATTAAACATAAAATATTATTTTCAAGATTATAAATACATATATCTATGTTATTTTTAACCATTGTCATAAAAAGGGCTTTCAGTTGTAGTTTATCTAATTTAAACTCTGACAACTTTTCAAGTATTTTACATTGATCAATTAATGAAAGGAGATCAATACTTTAAGGAAGTTTAACCAACAATTATTCCAGATTATTTCAACAGTATCACTACCTAACTGAATACCCTGGACAATAAAGGAAATAAACTAACTGTATTGGTTTCAGACTCATTGAAATAAGAATGAAGAGATAAAAATCTCAATGTACAGATTACAAAAAGGCCAATGACCGATTCAATCAATGGAATTCTTTCAATAGAAATATGAAACTGTAGTTTTGAAATATTTTTTCTCATGGATTTATATATTAAACTTATAAAGTGTTTTATATAAAATTTGGAATATTATTTTTAATATGCAACAGATGTTTGATATCCTGTCTTGGTAAAATAATAGAGGTCTATATTAAGTTTCTAACAATATTTGCATCAGTTCAGAAAAATTTAACATTTCTGTCATGAAAAAGAGAAAGTATCAGTAACTGCGGGGTGGAAATTGGGATATCAGCTTCTCGTATCCTTTACACTAACCTGCAACACCAAATGGTCTTCGCAATCCCTTCGTTTGTTTTTTATCATGTACATCATTTGGATCCATAACACCTGGAAAAAGTAGTTTGAAATGTATGAGTAACAAAAGTAAAACAAAGCATTTAGTTTTATAACATTTATTTACTTATAGATGCAGTTAATTTGAGAAAAGAAAATGCTAAAGATTTGGGATAATGGCCACTCAAAAAATACTATGTGCCTCCTCCATACTCTATAGAAAGGCACCTTTAATGTATTAATGTGGTGGTATGGTAAAAGGAACAAGTGTATTTAACATTGACTTTATATTTACATGGGTAGTGGGATAAAGAATTTAAATATATTTTCAGACAATGTCATATTCATTTACCTCCTGCATTCATGAAACTGTATAAAAATAAACCCCTAAACACATCAATAACAAACAATCTCAAAAATGTGAGTCTATATATGTACTAAGGACTGTTTCAGCAAAACATACATGGGACCCAGGGATGGCAAAACAAAATCTATACAGGGTCAACTAAATCTTTTGTTTTTTAATTGGTTTTCAGTAACAAAAAATGAAGTCAAAAGTTAAAAACAAGCAGAAAAAAACCAACAATGTTATCTCCCCTTCAAGGTAACATTACTTCTTCGAATGTTCCAAAAGGATGTATACTTGCATTCAATAAGATTTTCCATTTTATTGCCTACTTCTGGTGATTTCGGTAATTTTGGACTTTTAAAACCAGGAAACGACCCGAAAATCTCGAGCTTAATTATTAAAAATGGCTGTCTGTTCAGATGTTGCATATGTTTGTTCCTGGCTTTAAAACACAGGGTTTGGAACGTTCATTGACAAATTCAAACTCAAGCCAGACATTATTATGATTATAGGTGTTCAAATTAGGAGGAATTTTTTTTTATGTTTTTATCGAGGAAATTATAATATTATCTTAGCTAAGAATTTTAAATGGTATGGTAGGAGTTAAAAATTTAACTTCTATAGGGGGTCCTCTAATTTTCAAGTGCCTTCCTCCCTGTCCCATGTATGTTTTGCTGGAACAGCCCTAACCAATCATGGATAAGCTGCACACATCTATAAATGTTCATTGCTTTAGTCATTTAGTATTTGTGCTATTTCCACATGTGAAGATGATCGAAGGCGAAGTGGGACCACGATAAGGCGACCTCTTCACCCGAGTCGCCCTCCAACGCGAGCCCTGTAATGACTAAAACTTAAACAGACAAAATGGGAATTTACTTTGATTAACCAAAAGAAATATATAAAATCCAGCAATAAATGTACTGAAGTAAAACTAGAGGCTACCATAAGCCAATAATTGCTCATTACTTTTTTATGTATTTATGTTATTATTGTGTAAAGTTGCTAGTTTCCATGTATGCCTGAATAGAAAATAAATGTTGTATTTAATCAAAAATAGATCTATACTGTAAGTAAAAACTGTATGAACATATACAGTGTAACATACCAACTCTTACAACTTGTATGACTAGAAATACTTTTTCCCTTTGTCTGTCTTTTATCCCAAGGTCCTGCAAACATAAGTAGTTTAAAATTTACAAGAGGACTGATATAAGACAATTTTTCAGTGTATTAATATACACACCTAATTGTTCTAAGAAAATGAGATTCTCCCGTCTTTTTTGGACATTTATGTAAATTATAGAAATATTATCTGTGCTGCATATCAAAAATGTTTCATTAATTAATAATTGAATGAATTCAAGAATTTAAATGAAATTCTGTGTTTCCAAACTATTGGTTGTTATGAAACTGATGTGTATATGTATACTAGAATCAAAATAGGCTAATCAATCATTCTTATGAATACAGTAGTTAAAAGATACAAGCAAGTCCAGAAATACTGTGTAAATAATTAGTGCAAATACCATTACATGTAAATAATACCCAAATGTTATCATAATGTGAGATTGCAAATGAAAACAAATTCCATATAGTAATATTTAAGGATAAGTAAAAGTACCTGTCAACACACATCATTATATACTTACAGTAAAAACCACTTTAAAATTATTCATATTGTCCAAATCTTTGGGAACACCTTCTTTACTCCATTTCACAACATAGTTTTCGCTGCGAATAAAAATATCACAATTATCAAAATCTAATTGTAAGAATGTTCACTGGACTAAAATCAACAAGACATCTCTCATGTCTCAATTGTATTCTGGATACTACCTTCCAATTAAAAGCATTGTCATTTAAGGTATCCGACCCATAATTGACCACGTGATCATATTTGGTGTCCCGGATGTCCATTGTTTGTCAATGGAGCAGACCTCGGTAATGTTCGGCAAACATCGGAACTACTATTTGAGCAACTAAATTTTTTTCTCAAAACTGTTAACATTGACTCAAAGTAAAACAATATATTTACTTTGTATCATTAATTAGTAATATATTGAGTAAATAAATTTGCATTTCTTGGTCTAAAAATAAAATTAAACGGTGACTTCAATTATGGGTCAGATACCTTAACATAACTCTTTAGTTACTCAGGCTCCCTCCCCAATAGAAAACTGGATGTCATGATATAATCGTAAAAATTGCTGAAATGGGTGTTAAACATCATTCAAAGTTATGGTCTCATAAAAAAACTATTGTTGATAAATACAATCTCTTGTTCTTATATAATATACCTGATAAATTTCCCTTGCTTTACATCATATAAGCTCATTAGTAAATCAGCATCCTCACCAATCCGACACACAAAATTCCTAAGCATCACATAAATATTAAATGTCTGTGGCCAATTCATACTAGTTAACTCATCCTTTACTTTTCCAACCTAAAAAGACAGGATTGTAAACAGAAATGTCTGCTAGTTAAATGTTCACAATTCAATAGAATCCTATAAACAAAATAAACAGAACAGTGTTGAAAGTGTTTTATCTTGACATGATTTCAATCATTAGATTTATACGAATTGAACACATTTGTAAAAATATGATTTTCCTAGATAATGCATGTATTTACAAAAACTACTGATTACGTGGGAGTCAAAACCACGATAAAATCTGAAAGATAATTATTTTAGTTGTAAAATGCCCAAAGTTCAGATTTGTATCTAGTTTTGGACAATCTATTGTAGTTTTTTGGTTCGCTTTTGCTCAGTAGAATGTGGATTTTTCATTACATTTAGGTCTGTGTCTTTTTTTAGATGAAAAACACAGATTACTACCAAACAACGGAGAAACAAAAATATAATAGATTGTCTGCAGTTAGGACAAGTCTAAATTTTGGTCATTTTGCCATGATGGTGCTGGATTTTGGTGGCATATGTTAAGCTCACAAATGTGCATCACAACACAACTATGAAAGTGAAAAGTAAATTGTCTAACCTGTTCCAGCTTTATTCTTTCTGACGCTTCTTCATGCTGCAAAATGAAAATTAAAGATTTATTATCAAACTCAAATCACTTAAGACACTGTCACATATAAATCTGGGTAAATTAAATGGTTTTAAAAATATAAGTACAACTTTCTGACAGAAAACAGTATACCCTATTAAGGGTCATTTGTCCACGGTCTTTTTCTTTTAATCTAAGTTGGAAAGGAATGGTGCAGATTATACATAAATACAGACTCGATAGAGTGTGTTTCGTCCCGTTGAATGTTGTCAATGGCGGTCGCCATTTTGTTGTTGTGTTATATGCGGTATTTTCGTACTATTCTAACATGATTCTTTTACAAACTTCCATATAAATACGTTGTAATGATATTAATTTTTACTTAAATTATTTTTAGTAATGTTATAATAATTATATAGGACGAATAAAAATTAAAACGGATACGAAAATAGCAGATGTGTAACCTGTATTGCGTACAGTACAAATGGCGCCGTTAAGTAACCTCAAATGTTTGAAGATCGATGTTTTGATTGCAATCATTAAGGGATTAAAATAAAACGTGTAATCTTTTTGTTTTCTTTGTTTTCATTGATAAATGAAAGTTGACAAATTGTTTTGGTTTCGAAATGTGTGAGTATCCGTTTTAACAATGATCAAATTAGACCCTATGTGAGAATGCACTATTTTTTATTTAATTTATTATAATCACTAGAAATGAATAAAACTATAAATATAAATGATATTTTAAGAGAGAATAAATTACATATAACAGTAAAAAGTTGTTAAAAAGCGTGACAAAGTCGGACTTGATGTCTTCATCTTGAGACGCTTTTTGAAATTTTTTACGTGCGGATTGTACATGCATATACGAATTTTTCCCCAATTTTCTGGCCCAAGAAAGGGGTGCAGACCATACGTAAATGCGTACTATACACAGCTTTTTATGGTACATCTTGGAATACTGTATTTTTAAAG
The DNA here is from genome assembly GCA_944474755.1 of Limnoperna fortunei. Taxonomy (NCBI): domain Eukaryota; kingdom Metazoa; phylum Mollusca; class Bivalvia; order Mytilida; family Modiolidae; genus Limnoperna; species Limnoperna fortunei. The sequence goes on from OX104116.1 coordinate 79,249,152, forward strand.
GCTTTGGCTCTTCATGAATCCATTGCCTATTTATTATCTGAATAAACAGTTTACTGTAATCACATGCTTTTTTGTTATCATCAAGTTTTAGCTTGCTTCTACAAAGAAACGAGAACAAAGTTTTTACCAAAGAATGGACTTTACAATGTTTTACATACATTTTATAAACATGTAACTGTACATGTACATACATTTCTGAATAGTTGAATAGTACTAGTGCTATCAGGGTCAAGGATATTGCCAAGTTCATCACGTACAACCAGATCCAACCCCAACAAACTGCAAACAGAATAATTATAACTATGATATATGTATGGTGCATTTACATGTCATATGTTACAAGTGGACGATATTCTTAGTTTTATCATGCAAATAATCCATTGTATCATGAATGGCATAGATCACATTTGTTCTTCATATGTTCATTATAATAATTATAACTGAACTTGAATTTAACATTTGGCTGAATTAATTAAAAATAAGCAGTGATAATTACGCATTTCCTATGTCTATTTTTGTTGCAATTTTCTGCTGTATGTCTCTCAATTCCTCCTACAAATAGAAAAAAAACCTCTGTGGGATTGTCTTCCTAAATAATGTGTTTTCAACACTGATAAGGTGTTATAATCAAAAACATTATTCTACCTGGTCAATTAACTAATTATTATACCTTACATACACATTATCCAGACCCTGTACAACTTCTGTCTTTTGACTGATAATGTGCCTTATACAATTACTGTATCCTGCTTCTATTAAATCAAGTAAATTAGTATCAACCCTGAAATTTTTGCATCATGTCACCAAATGACTTTTATCTCGCCTCCTTAGAGTGGTTTACTCCCAAAAGGTCTACTTGCAAGGCAAACATCTAATGAAGAAATGGGTACGAGTTTGTTTACCTCACTTGAAAAATAATTCATATTGTTTTAAAAAATGGAATATGTACACAATTTCAGTCGAGAAGAAAAATTTAGAAACTTTCTTTAAAAAAGAGATTGAGTTGACATTTTGTTGTCACTTCACAATCAGACAAAATTACAAAATATAAATTATTTAACAGAAAAATTAAAGTTATTCTACTCACGGAATATAAATATTTACAGGTAAATTACAGGTAAGAAACCTTCATAGGGCATCTTAATCCTCATTTCTAAATTAGATTTGATTCCTAAATTCTTACACTATCATCCATGCTAGGGATGGACCTAATCTTATAACCAACGTAATAAAGCAGCCCTATTCCAAACTCACCATGTCACAAAAAAATAGTTCCTACTGTTGTACTTATTGTAAGGCAAACATATGTGATACAACATTTTGTATTGGATAGGCTGTGACTGGTGTTTTAAATGGCTAATTAAGCATACATACTTAATGTTCTATAAATAAAAATTTTCTTACGGCTGTGAGTTTTCTGGACATTATCTTTCTTCTCTGATCCAACAGTTCTTGCATCATTTCTTGTACATTGTAAAGCTCTTGTCGTCTTTCCTGCAAAATTGGAAAAAATCATTTGAATGTCCGGATTATACAGATGTGAACACCTAAAATTTATTTTACACCCAATAAAAAAATACAAAATGATGGTCAATCTTTAAATTAATAAATAATTTTAATTATGTTAAGTTCAACAAGTGTGGACTGTGTGCTCGCTCACAAAGGGATACCTCCCACTTGGCTTTCAAATCCAATTATCTCCCCTTAATGATATCCGAGGTCAATAAAAATCCTTCATGCACATCTACATATAATGTACTTCCGTTATGCTAAGTTTCATTAAATTTCATCAAGCGGTTTAGGAGAAGTTGCTCTTACAAGGGATGTGGACAGACAGACAGACAGACAGATTAATTCCTATATACCCCCAAACAAGTTCGCTGTATAACATATAGGAAACATAATTGTGTAAAGTGGACTATTTTAAACAATTACCACATAGAGCTGCTTCCATATCATATGCCATTCTCTCAGTACTGTAGTAATTTCCTGTATTAATGGTAACTCTTGAGCAGAAATTCTACCAGTCAAGTCTAAAGACCTGAAATAAATGTTACATATATTGCAGAGAAGTTCTCCATATGAAACCCTTAAATTATTACACATGTCTTTATTAATTAAAAAATATACAATGATGCCAAATATTTGCTATTGTATACATATGTACTAGAGTAGGCCCCTTAATATGGCTCCTCTCACCAGAGGCTACACTCCACAAAGGCCACATCACATAACATCTGTATTGTGCTTGTTAAATAAAATATCCCTCTCAACATGGATGCCACTGACTACTGTATATGTCAACAAATGATCATATCGCCCAGTCAAGACAAACATTTGAAACATTTTGAATTGCCTGATCATCACACAATTAAAGCAAATCTGCTATTCACATATTTTGCCAAACTGGTTTCTTCTTAGGTTTTATTGGTTCTCTCCCTTTTTAAAGCTGTGACACACATGAAATTAAGATTTATAATTGAATATAACACTATGCCGCCAGCATTATTATTGATCTCTCCTCTTACCCAGTTTTATTTATTCCTATTTCCTTCAGATAGACAAATGATTTGGGGAAAATTCCTTTTTTATTCTTGTCTTTTGTAAGCTGACCTCTATACCAATCTGAAACAATAGGACATACAATCTGCAGTTAAGTGTACGGTACATCAAAGAAACATTGGAACTTAACTGACATGAGCTTTTTAAGGGGTTCTGTTTCCTACTTTAATGTCTTATATTTAGACAAAATAATTATTTGTTTTTATTTCTAGCTACTGTATCAAGTTAGGTAAAACAACAAATTCAGCTGACAGTTTGCATATAAGTCATATCCTGTGTACACATTAGTCTTTGATCTGACATAAATATGACATTATTCCTTGTTTTATTTTAAATTTAATAATTAAAGCAAATAAGCTACTTACTGTCCCCTTCCTCAAAGATCTGTACCACATCTCCAATAAATAATTTTAGGAAACCAACTCTATCAACCTTGAAGTTACAAATAGCTAAAACAAAAACGAAAATCAAATATTTTACATTTTTCCATGTAATCACATGTATGTCAGATTTTTTTATATTGTAATTTTAATATTAATATTCATGATAAGAATTATTTTTCTGTTTAAAATTATGCTATAACTAAGAATATGATACAAGTCTCCCCAGTAAGACATGTGTTGAATGGGATGAAAAGCTTGCCAAAAAACAAATCAAAATGAAGAAGAGTTAAAAGTCTCTACTACATGTATATATATGTATAAACAAGTACAATTGTGATAAGAGAATCCACTTCTTTTAGTTCAATATAGTTTAGACAAAATAGCTATTGTATTCTATTTAATTCTTCAAGAGCAAAATAAAGGGGTTAGAACAAATAAGAAGTTCACAATTATGGCTTTGTGGAAGTTTGCATTGATTCCTTAAAACACTTCAAGAAAAGCTTTGGCTAAGATCTAGAGATGCAGTTGTTTTCAATAATCCAGTTATAATTTTGCTTCCAATAGAATATTTGAGGAAAAAATAAATGGACACATCAGTAGTACCAATGCAGTTTAAGTTTAACTCCTTAAGCTTTGAAATTAAACAAGTGTGGACTGTGAGCACGCTCACAAAGGGATACCTCCCGCTTCGCTTCAAGTCCAATTATCTCCCCTGAATAATATCCGACAGCGACGAAAATTCTCCATGCACATCTACACATGATGTACTCCCTTCATGTAAAGTTTCATCAAAATCTGTCAAACAGTTTAAGAGGAGTTGCGCTTACGAGGTCCCACACTGAATACTATATTTTAAAAGTCTTAGTCCAATTATCTCCGCTGAATAATATCTGACAGCGACGAAAATTCTTCATGCACATCTACATATGATGTACTTCCTTCATGTAAAGTTTCATCAAAATCTGTCAAGCGGTTTAGGAGGAAAAGCGCTTACGAGGTCCCGCACTGAATACTATATTTTAAAAGTCTAAGTCCAATTATCTCCCCTGAATAATAGCAGACAGCGACGAAAATTCTTCATGCCCATCTACATATGATGTTCTTCCTTCGTGTAAAGTTTCATTAAAATCTGTCAAGCGGTTTAGGAGGAGAAGTGCTTACAAGGGATGTGGACAGACGGACAGGGTGATTCCTATATACCCCCCAAACTAGTTTGCGGGGGGTATAATAAAGAGGTATGAAGGAAAAAAGAAATACCCTTCATGTACATGTAACCCCCAAGGTCACCACTGCAAAACTGAATTTCGGTTAAAAATGTCCATCTCGAAAAAGTAAAATGATCAGAAACTAAATTGATGTCCTGGTGCACAAAAGAAATTCTTTTGAATTCAGAATGCCTATAAGAAAATTCTTGTTACCGGATGTAACCAGTACAGATGAATGTATGTGGACCAAAATTTTTTTCACCAGAAATCGGCTATTCATTTCAATTCCCTATTTCAGTCTACTAGAAATGTGGAAAAGAGATCTCTTTCTAGAAGAATGGTTCAATTCCCTCAGTCAGTCTGAGAAAGTGAAAAGAGAATTCACCTTCTAACTTATTTTCAGTTTACCATAAAATAATAATGGTGTTGTTGTCAAATAACATTTAGAAAGAATAAGGCTGGTGCACATCAAGTTAATATTAATGAATGTGTGTAACTTCTAACAGGTATTGAAAAGGTATGGATGTTAATCATAGTGACACCCACAACAAGTAAAAATCTACAAGAGCAAAATAAAGCAGCAGATACACATCTATGAGAAGCTGTGCAAGTTTCATTCAATTCCTTTCATTTTTAAGATAAGGAGGTACATGTATAGAGGATTATAAATTGTGACAAAACTTAAACAGAAACCATGACACTAAAAAAACAGATAATATACAGAAATAAGGAGATAAACCAGGTATAAACCATACTATTTCAATTAATTACTAAAAGACTAAACAAAAATCAACAAAAATTCAAATAAAACTAATTGGAACAGTCACACAATCCATTATGTGGTAGGTCTGATCTGGTTAAAAAGATCCCACCATAACAACACTGACAAGTAGTAACTTGTCGCACTAACAAAAAAAACCCCAAAACTAAACCCAGTACAATACAGAACTTACAAAAGAATTTGAGAGACAGACAACAAGCTAGGGGCATTTAAAAAATCTTGATCTTTATACATGTGAACATAAAATAAAAATTGAAACTGATTATAAGAAGATTAATAAAATAAAACAATGAAGTGGTATCCTTTGTGCAATAATTTTATGATACATGAGCATGATACAGATACCATGAGCTACTAGTAGGACATATAAATATAATTTTATAAATTGGCTTTACTCAAAAACTACAAATGGGATTGTACTGAAATTGAACATTATCTTCATTTTATAGTACTTAACAGCTGTGCAATGTTTTAAGAAAATCTGTTAACATGTTTTCAAGTTATCATTCGAAAACCGCCAACTGCTGACCAAAAAAAAATTATTTTGCATATGATCTTCATTATATAGTAATAACTAAACAGCAGTGCAAAGTTAACAAGTGTGGACACAGAAAAACGTCTCGCCTGAATTCCGCATCAGTAACGAAAATAAATTTTGTCATAAGCATTACGTTAATAGCATTAATTATGAGCAGCGGCCTGTATACCAAATATTGTCACCATACTATGCATAGTTACAGAGGAACTGTCCTAATACAAAAACTTTAACGTAGTCGCTGGACCGTGAAATTGAGGTCAAGGTCAGGTGGAACCTACCAGTCATGTACTAGTCATCAGCAACCTATACACCAAATATTGTCATCCTACCATGCGTAGTTACAGAGGAACTGTCGTAACCCCAAAACTTTAACGTAGTCGCTGGACCGTGAAATTGAGGTCAAGGTCAGGTGACACCTACCAGACAGTCATGTACTAGTCATCAGCAACCTATACACCTAATATTGTCATCCTACCATGCATAGTTACAGAGGAACTGTCGTAACCCCAAAACTTTAACGTAGTCGCTGGACCGTGAAATTGAGGTAAAGGTCAGGTGACACCTACCAGACAGTCATGTACTAGTCATCAGCAACCTATACACCAAATATTGTCATCCTACCATGCGTAGTTACAGAGGAACTGTCGTAACCCCAAAACTTTAACGTAGTCGCTGGACCGTGAAATTGAGGTCAAGGTCAGGTGACACCTACCAGACAGTCATGTACTAGTCATCAGCAACCTATACACCAAATATTGTCATCCTACCATGCGTAGTTACAGAGGAACTGTCGTAACCCAAAAACTTTAACGTAGTCGCTGGACCGTGAAATTGAGGTCAAGGTCAGGTGACACCTACCAGACAGTTATGTACTAGTCATCAGCAACCTATACACCAAATATTGTCATCCTACCATGCATAGTTACAGAGGAACTGTCGTAACCCAAAAACCTTAACGTAGTCATGATCACTGGACCGTGAAATTGAGGTCAAGGTCAGGTGACAGGTGACTGACTGGCAAGTACTCATCATAAGCTACCTCTGGACCAAATTTGATGGACCTAGGGCTTGGGCTTACAAAGATATGAAGCAAGATGTCAAGTGTTTACGCCGCCACCGCCGCCGGATTCCCATACATATGTCTCGCCTCCAGCAACTTTCGTCGCAGGCGAGACAAAAACAAAATCAGTTGACACATTTTCATAACTTAAATCATTGCATTGTATAACACATGGGTTATAACTAATTTTGGGTACGGTTTACTGAATTATTGCGCGAAAATATAGTTCAATGTTTACATTTACCGAAGTAAGTAGTTTCTATCTGTAATATTGTTTTGATTATTTTTCAGGTTAAAAACATTATGTTTTGTATTGCGAAATGTAATAATTTTGTTCTTTGCATTTGAATAAAAATAAAATTCTGTTCATATATTCTTACGCGATCAAGCTGGCTAGGTGAACAATCATATTCACATTCAATCTGCTTTCATCTGAATTGTCAATTATGTCATTAACGCATTGTAATTATGTCCAACAATAATGAAATTCTTGCTACTGTTTATAATGGTGTATTAAACAATTTTCGTAATTTAAACAGTTAATATGCCATGGCTGCCTGTGCTGCTGCAGCTGATCATCATGATGAATAACAGTAAACAAGATTTGCACATCTTTGCAAAATAAAAATAACATATAAATCAATGTATTAAGAAGCCAGTCCTTTATCCCAACTGAGATTGCAGATTTAACAAATGGTACAAATGTAAATAATTTGGGACAAAGATGGCACACGACTTGATGAGGGAAGTATTACGAATCTGTAATTCCTGTCGAAAATTAAAATGATGAAAACGTTTCTACCTTAGCATTGTCTTATTATTGGTTTTATGCACTTTTAAATTTCCAGTTATTTTGTTGTTGTCGCATCAAATAGAAATAAATTATTTAATTAATTTTTTTACATACAGGTCTCAATTAACACTTGGCTAGCAAAGATGTATAATGGTATGATGTTGTCGTCTGCATCATTGTCTGTTAACTTAAGTGTACCCACAATATCTTTTGTTCTAGTTATCTAATTGCTTTGAAACCTTACAGTGATGTTTCGTACCATAAAAGGATGGATGGGATTGATTTTTAGGGTCCCCCCATTTTTCATTTAGAAATTATGGACCCAAAAGGGGCCAAAAATGCCACTATTTTGTCTGTTCCCAGAATCACTTTTGTTCTACTCATCCAAATGCTATGAAAATTTACAATGATGTTCCATACCATTAATAGAAGGATGGGATTGATTTTTAGGGGCCTGCCTTTTCTAGTCTAAAAATTAGTGGCCTAATAAAAGGGGGAAAAAATGCTACTTTTTTATTTGTTTCCACAATAACTTTGGTTCTGGTTTACAGATTGCTTCAAAATTTTACAATAATTTTTCTAATCATAAAAGGATGACTGAGATTGATTTTGGGGGATCCTCCTTTTTCTGTTTAGGAATTAGGGGCCTAAAAGGGGCGAAAATGAAACTTTTAATATATGTTTTAACAGATACTAGTATGCCAAAATATAAATATTAATATAAACATATATTTTACATGATAACACTAAGAATACATTTAACACAAATTTTTCTGTATTATATTTTACTTTTTATGTCTTATATTGTATTATTTAAATCGTGTCCTTAATATCTATGCATTATTATATAAAGAAACCAAATGTTTAGAACTCTGATGTCTCGGATCATCATTCTCTTATATCAAAGAAGAAAAAGCAACACATGGCAAAGACAAATCATAAAAATTTGATTGTATTAAATGATCCTGACTTGGTTAAAGCATATTATAGAATATCATAAGTACATTATATCTTCACATATGTGTTTATCTATCATGCGTGCTCTTATGTACATGTATTTTGTTTAATATTGTATTGTATGGGAGAAGACCTCGTAAGTTGGTAAAACTTGTGTCCTATCCCTATTTGTTCCTTGAGCAAATAAAAATTGTTATAAACTAATCTTCACAAGCTGTAAACAACAATTAAAATCTCATATCACAATACAAAATGGGTTTCTGTTTTAATCCTCCAATTACTTTAATTGAGTTTCCCCGATATGGTTACAACCATATCTTTTCTTGTTAAGTTATCATCTGGCAACCACCAGGGCACAGAAAGACAGACAGACAGACAGACACTCTATTCCAAAAGGAGGGTATCACATAACACCTGCCACTTTTGTGGCAAGGTATATAAAAGGAAAAAAATAATTGCACAATTGATTCTGCTGCATACTAGTAGTAGTAGGTGAAACACAAAATTGCTCTTTTATCAAGTATTTCTATCAATTTCATCTAATTTAACACCTTGGGATAACAACAAACAATATCTGTATTTTCACTTTGTTTACACTGTAATACAGATTAAAATATGACATGTAGGAAGTTAGTATTTAATATTCATGAAGTGGATTTAGTCAAATTAAACCACTAATCAAGGAAGCTATACAAGTGAAATATTTTCTCAAATTTTAGAAGGAAGTAAAACAATGCTATGTTTGCACATGTACCTAAACGGAAGTTATTTTAAACTAATAATAATGAAGTTTTTTACATTGCTGCATTTAAATTTTAACTGTCAGGTCTAACACATTCCTGTGCATGTACTTCAATACATAACTAATTTGCATAGAAGTATTGTGGTTGAATTGACTATAGGATAGGCTTAACATTGTCAAAAAGTCCCTGATTTCATTCTCCATATGACTGAAATATTATGGTAAAATGATTTACATGTACACAAGTAAGTGTATGAAGTTTATTGCAATTAAACAATTTGAGGCCTGTATTCTCCCATGGGTCTTTGGCACAGCAGTACTGTTTGGTAGTGTCATGACAACTGTGATATCGGTTTCCTCATCTGTCTGTCTGGAGTAGGAAACATTAAATAATGTTCTTCCTGCTATGAGCAAAGTAGGATTGTTTCAAAATTATTTGTATTATAATGCCCATGACATTCTAAACTTGTTATTAAACAGATTGCTTCCACATATTAAATTTATATTTGCGTGCTTCAATTGTGTTTTAACAACACTTTCATTAATATTTCAGACATATCGTCCAGTTTTATTGGGTATACGTAGGAAGCCAGAGTACCAGCATAAAACTTGACCTTTGTTAGGAAAACTGACAATACTTTTAAACCAGAGGCTCTTAAGAGCCTGTATCGCTCACCTGATTGTATAGGCAATGAAGATGGCATTTCCCTGATGTTGAAGTAAGTCCTGTAATTTTCAAAAAACTTCAAATAGGACCATCCAAACAATATTACTAGAAAGCTTTGTTTCATTGGTTAACCCGTTGTATAGAGATTTTTTTTATTTGCCATTGGGTCCTATGTTAAACTAAGTCCTGCGGCGGTGGCGGCCATTTTGAATTTCCAATTGCCATAAAAAACATAAACTTTATAAAGGACCATCCAAACAATATTGCTAGTAAGTTTTTGTTTCCATTGATTAACCGGTTTCAGAGAAGAAGCCTTTAAAAGCTTTTTCCCATAGGGTCCTATGTTAAACTAAGTCCTGCGGTAGCGGCCATTTTGAATTTCCAATTGCCATAAAAAACATAAACTTTATAGAGGACCATCCAAACAATATTGCTAGTAAGTTTTTGTTTCCATTGATTAACCGGTTTAAGAGAAAAAGCCTTTAAAAGCTTTTTTCCATAGGGTCCTATGTTAAACTAAGTCCTGCGGTAGCGGCCATTTTGAATTTCCAATTGCCATAAAAAACATAAACTTTATAGAGGACCATCCAAACAATATTGCTAGTAAGTTTTTGTTTCCATTGATTAACCGGTTTCAGAGAAAAAGCCTTTAAAAACTTTTTCCCATAGGGTCCTATGTTAAACTAAGTCCTGCGGTAGCGGCCATTTTGAATTTCCAATTGCCATAAAAAACATAAACTTTATAGAGGACCATCCAAACAATATTGCTAGTAAGTTTTTGTTTCCATTGATTAACCGGTTTCAGAGAAAAAGCCTTTAAAAACTTTTTCCCATAGGGTCCTATGTTAAATTAAGTCCTGCGGTAGCGGCCATTTTGAATTTCCAATTGCCATAAAAAACATAAACTTTATAGAGGACCATCCAAACAGTATTGCTAGTAAGTTTTGTTTTGATTGGTTAAACGGTTTCAGAGAAGAAGCCCTTTTAAACTTTTTTCTCATAGGGTCGAATGTTAAACCAAGTCCTGCGGTGGCGGCCATTTTAAATTTCCGATTGGGATAAAAAAACATAAACTTTATAGAGGACCATCCAAACAATATTGCTAGTAAGTTTTGTTTCCATTGGTTGACCGGTTTCAGAAAAGAAGCCTTTCAAACTTTTTCCCATAGGGTCCTATGTTAAATTAAGTCCTGCGGTGGCAGCCATTTTGAATTTCCAATTGCCATAAAAAACACAAACTTTATAGAGGACCATCCAAACAATATTGCTAGTAAGTTTTGTTTCCATTGATTAACCGGTTTCAGAGAAGAAGCCTTTTAAAACTTTTTCCCATAGGGTTCTATGTTAAACTAAGTCTTGAGGTGGCGGCCATATTGGTTTACCAATCAAAATAAAAAACACAAACTTTGTAAAGGTCCATCCAATGAACATTATGGCCAAGTTTGGTTTCAATTGGCCAAGTGGTTTCAGAGAAGAAGATTAAAATGTAAAAAGTTTACAGACGCCGCCGACGACGACGACGACGACGACGCCGACGGACGCAAAGTGATAACAATAGCTCACATGACCCTTTGGGTCAGGTGAGCTAATTAAGACTGGAGTTGAGCAAACCTTGCCAGCAGTGAGACTCGAACCTGCAACCTCAGTCTTGACTGGTAAGTGATCAATTGCAGATGACTGAATACCCTAACCACTCTGCCACCGAGCCCCCCTCCACATATTAGACAAACATACCTTTAATACACCGAGTTAAAACAGTTCGACCCAAGACAAAGTAATATATACATATAATTTATTGCCTGCAACAATTAAAGACAGGTGTAAAACCCTTGACCATAAATATTGCATTGGCCTTTTCAAAAACCCCTTGTCACATAATGTGCAAGAAGGGTAAAATCAGCAGCTGTTGTATCTTTCCTTTTAACCCCACTAAAAGTTTTACTGATTTACCAACAATATTCTTACAGCAACTGAAATAATTGAAGACCTTTTATTTTTTATAATTATATTCCCACATGAGTTTAGATATTTGAGATTATAGTTGACATGCCAAAACCAATATTCAGTAATAACATTCTAAAGTAATGAAAAAAATGTTTCCTCACAAACACTAAAAAAATTATCTGAATCTAATTGGTGTGGATATATACTAGTATACAAGTAGCTGCCGTACCTCAAACCAACAATTATTTAAGGATGGCTTTATACAAAAAAGCATACAACACAACAGCTCAGCTACTTAATTGTAGTATAAGGAGAATCTTGCTGTGAGAAAAAAATACTGCCATATTTACAACCTTGCAATTCATCTACATGAGTCACTACAAACACCAAAACCTTAATTTCCTAGCCAAAACCTTAATTTCCCAGTCAAAACCTTAATTTTTTAAGAGTTGACTGTAAAATTAAGTGTTCTTTTCTTAAATTAAGGGTGTGACGGGGAAATTAAGGTTTTGACGCGGAGATTAAGGTTTTTACTCGGAGATTAAGGTTTTTTGTGGATTGGACCCCTGGGTCGATTTCAATGACCTCGGGCAATGTTGTTGATAACAATCATGTACTATACTGTAGCTACAGTCTTTAAGAAATCTTCCCAAAGAATGATGGACATTCAGTCCACCAACTTCCCAAGAAATGCTGGACTGAAGCAGCTTTTGCCGGACCAAATTTGTCTGATATTGCCAGTGTTTACATTTAACTAGCTACATGTACCTTAGACATACATGTATATATCATACATAAAAGTTATTGTAAACATCATACTATTCATAACTGTTATAAACATGCTGTGTATGTATATCTGGACAAAAGTGTCTGAAGAATGTAAATAAAATAACATTTTATTATACACAGAAATAATTCACAAAGCTGAAAGCAACTGCTCCATGGGACACCCATCTATAGAAATTATCATGAGGTCATTGATAACTACTAGTAGTTATCTTTTTTCCTGATTCAATGAGGTCATTGATAACTAATTATCTTTATTCCTTCAATTTCAGCTTACTGGTATATATTTTATATATTATCAAAGCCAGTGATTAAAATAAAATATGTTTTAAACGAACTTGTGAGTTTCAACCCGATTTTGAAGTGTTTGTTTATCAAACGGTTACGATTTGCCATTAAAGGCCGTTGTAGTCTACTTTTTTCTCATTTCTCGATGGTTGGTGATTAGATGTATCCCGGAAATAAACAAATGGTGCGTAATCCTTTTGCCAAACTAAAACGTTTCAAAAATGAGTTAAATACGCAGGATCTTTGCAATTTTTATTGGTTTTATATATTTACTCAAAAGTTGGAAGTCTGTGTGAATTAGTACTACCAGATACATATAAGTATTTTCTGTGAATGAACTATCAGGGCAACTTGAACTTCGATAATAACAATGTCGGACTTTCAGACCCACAAAACACAATGTTTTACCTTTCCAAGCATTATTATATAGACTTTGTCAGTCGGACCGACGCTTTGCACACAGACTGTGCGTATTGTAAGCTTATTTTCAGTTCTGTAATGCCTTTTCAACATCTAATTCTAAAGTTCGATATTTTACTCGTTTCATCCAGTTCTCCACAGGTAAAAATCCCTCAGACAGAAAATATGCTTTAATTAGTATGTTTATTAAACAATACACATCATTGTTAATAATCACCCTTTATCATAAAAATTAAATGTTGGCAATAAACAACATGGTATCAGAAATCAAACTGGGAAATTTTTATACTCGGAATGTTTACAATATTACTTTTTTATAAGTAAGAATAATTTTTACAAAATATATTTATTATGAACCTTACATTATAGTTATCAAAATTAACCTTTAATTATTTTAATTATTGTATTTTTAGTAAGATTATCATTGATTTTATATTTCTAAATTATTAATAATTTATTTATTTTTATGAGATACATGCTTTTTGTAGACATGAGAATACATTGGGTAATTTTCTGAAGAAAACAAATTATATGTTCGCTTGGAAAAATAAATAATGAGTTGCTTGGTAGTCACAGGCTTTAAAGCTACTTTTTGCAAAAAATCAGGGCTTTTTTAGGGCTAAATTCTAAAAAAAATAAGGGCAAATTTTAGGAATTTTCAGGGATTTTTAAACAAAAATAAAGGATAAAATGTGCTATTTTCTAATGATTTAAGACTGAAAAATTAGATTTACTCACCATTTTGGACACAGAACAAGAGTACAAAAGTTAATTACCATTTCAGAAGACCATTTGGATGACCATCAAATAGTCTCCTGGGTGGCAAATTTTACAGCTTTAATTAGGAATTTTAGGGCTGTCTGTAAAAAATAAGGAAAATTAGGAAAATAAGAGCCAGCTTGAAAGTCTGTAGTCAGTATTATTATTATAATATTAATGTCCTCATCTGCATTTTTTTTTGCTATTTAGTTCCAAGATGAGCTAGACAAGACATGCAAGCTATGCAAGTCTTTGTTTAATGGGGAAACACCAGCAGCATGTTTTAAGTAATGCTTGCAGTTCAATCATACTCCTGAAAGACTGACCAACTAAACCACTACTGAGTACTGATATAAAGAATAGAAAGAAATAAAACAAGTCATATTGTAGCTCTTTATTAAAAGACATCAAATGGATTGCTAATCAGAGAAAAAAAATTGTACGCAAGCACTTAGCTGGACTCATCTGCAACATTTGGAACTCAAGAGAAATTTTTGAGACTCACCATTCTCAAAAATGCTAAACTTAAAACATGACTGAATGACTGATGTTTGGTATCCAGCAAGTAAAATTTCAGCTATATTCAGTAGCTTTTCCTTCAGTACAAAACCTTAACAGGTCATATCAGGATCCAAAGAACTATTAACAGACAACTAAACCAATCCTCATATGGTCCTATAAAATTTCTTATTTGGGAAATAATAAAAACAAAACCTAGATTCTCATCCCTACCTGCCCCTATTTTCAGAAAATTTGTCATTTCCAAAATTACATTTTGAACAAAATATCGCAGTGTAAATTCCAGAAATATCCCAGGGTTCTCACTAGGATTTTTTTATGGTGAGTCCTGGGACTCATCACTTTTTGGAATGATGAGTCCCAATCTGTCTTGGCGAGTCCATAAAGATTACTCGAACCAAACTACCGGTACTGCATGACGTTACCACGAGTCATACATTTAGTTTTGTTTTGTAACATTATGAACATCTTCATGTTTTATTTGATACTTAAATCCCCGTTGAAACCCATGCATTACTACATGACAGCTCAATCTACATGTTTCCAGAATGAAAAGATATTAAAAATATTTGTTTTGGTAGTTTTGCTTTGTGTCGACCTTATATTTTATGATATATTTCCGTTCACTGTCTGGGTGTACTTAGAAGTAAGAAGTTGGTCAGGGTTGAGGCATTTTCAATTCAATAATGGAGTTTGCTGTGAAATTTATTTAAACTTTTCAAACTTAAAAATGTAGGGTTGTAATCTTCAACTGAGATAAAAATTTAGTTTGAATGAGCATGGAAAGATACACATAATTTTATTGTGACCATATTTATATATCCCAAGATATTAGTATCATTTTATGAATTAACACCATTTATTTCAGTTGGTTATTTGAAGTCTGCATGGCTTCATCTGGGAGAAAATGTATGGGTTCAGTGGGATAAGAGGCAACACCTCAGTTTAAATAATTAGACTAATTGTATAATACATAAATTTCAAAGCTCTATATTAAAAGTAGTTATTAAGTTATTCAACAAATTTTATAAATTTTGTTTAAATTTCCTAATCCAAAACTTGACAATATTTCTGCTTAACCTCATCTAAAATAACAAAAGTTCATTCGACATTTAATCATTACAATAATATTTTTTAATCATTGCAATCAGGTCACAAGTGTTTCACAATCACATTTTTAAAACAGCGAAAACGATCTTTCTGCTGCAAATATTTTCTTAGTAACCTTTGACTTTGAATTACATTATTGGTTATGTAAACCAGCAAATATTCCAAGCTCTAGCTATTCACTGATAGGTAATGGAAATAATTTATTTATTACTCAAATAGAAAACTTTTTAAATCAAGATGCAAGCCGTTTAAAAACCATGAACTCGAAATCGTGTTTGTTTACTTTCGGCGCGATGTACTAGAAAGATATTATTATTATAGTTTATAAAAACTTTTTTTTAAATACATCACAAAAAAATTATTTAAATCATGTTAAGATTGTTTAGATTTTTGTTAATTCAGCCACTTATTCAGGGGTCACCACACTCTAAAAAAGTAGGGAGAAATGACTTCTCCCTGGCAGCCAAACAGGGAGAAGTCAGGCCCTGATAGGGAGACTTCAGGAGACACTAGGGAGAAGTCAGGGGGACCATACAAATAATTAATTTCGCAGTAGTTACATACATTTTTCATTATTTACATCAATTTCCAGGATTATTTCTCTTGTGTTTTAAAACCATTACACACTTAGATTCAGTTTTTTTTTCTTTTTCATTATTATTCATGGTATGCAATATCAAACAGCACATAACCTTGATCATTAATCAAAGTTGTACTGATCCAAATTTCTTCATGGGACACCCATCTACAAAACATATCATGATGTCAATAATTTCTATACATCTTTATTCTTTCAATTGAAGCTCAAATACTTATTGAAAAATTGTTAAAGTACAATACTCTTTGAAAGAACTGAAGTTTGAAACCAATTAAAAGTGTTTGTTTATCAAAAATATTACGATTTTTCATTATGGGCCGTTGTACATTACTTTTCTTCGTTGTTCACTTCCGGTAATTAGTCACATCCGGTAAATAAACAAATGGCGCGTAATACGTTTGAGAGACGTAAATCGTTTGAAAATATGTTAAATACGCATATTGTGTGCTGTTTTTTATTGGAATTACACATTTACTTGATAAATTGGTAGTCAGGGTGAAGTATTTGGACCAGATTTACAAGTATCTTATGTGAACCATCGGGCGACTTAAGGGAAATAACAGGGCGACTTCGACTTCGCTTTTGAGGCACCTTAGGGCGACTTCAGGTCCTAGTAGGGCGACTTTGTCGCCCACTTCGCCCAGTGTGGTGAGCCCTGCTTATTATTGGTCATCGGTCACTGTAAGAGATCAAATATATTTCACCTGCTGTGCATCACTGTTAAAAAATAGAATTACATCCGGTTGTAAAAGTGTCATTCGGTATGGTTTAGGTAAATGACGTGCTGTTGATTTTAGGGACGCAAATGATTTGACTGCGATGTGTCCCGAGGATGCACGGAATCTAGTAATGGCGCGTCCCACACAATTTTGACGCGTCCAGGACGCTTATACGCGTCTTAACGAGAACCCTGTATCCTGTGTCATGTACTATTTCACATCTGTGACATTAGGTTTTCAGGTAACTTCTTGTTTCAATTGAATTTATATTAAAAACAAAACATAGTCTTAAACATATATACATTTAAATGACCCAAAACTAAAAATAACTTGCCCCCCTCCTGGCAATCCTTTTCAAGTCTAGTGCACCCTACACACAATCTCAGTGTTGACAGAGCACATGATCAATAGTAGATAAAAAACAAACTTTAACCAATCAGCCACCGAGGCCCCTAGTAGTATTTGAGAAGAAGGAACATTTATAGAAATCTTTATTTGTATTGATTTGGCAAAATTTATGGGCTTCCATTGTATGCCTATCGGAATGATTTATCGTCTAATAACTGTAATAACGCTTTGTTTGTTAATTTAAAAAAGAAAGATCAAATCTGTGTTTGTCAGTCTATTTTTAATACTGTCCCATTCTACATGTATAGTTTTAATGATACACTCATATTGTTACAGCTCTTATACTGATACAGATGAATTATTATTAAAATTATTGAAACAGTAAGCTTCTTAGTAGATTTTACCATTTATATGGCATTTTTAAAACACCAGAAAAAAATATATATTCTTCTAAAACTACATACTTTAATAATGAGATAAATAAAGTGTCATTAACATCATCAACCACTTCAACATCACTTCCTTATTAAAATTATTTATAAAAAAAAGATGACTGGAAGCCTCTTTGCTTTTGTTTTTTATTTGCTTACCTATACCATGTTTTGCTTTGTTATCGAATTGAACCCACTTGGTCATTTTCAATACAATTCATGTCAGTAGATTAATCATAACAGCATTATAAATTCCACTAAATGAGTGTGCGAAGTACACAGATGATGTTCGACTGCCATCAATATCACGTGACTCTACTTTCTTTTCCGGGTTAGGCGTGCGCATTGTATCCAAGGATATAAACAATATGGACGGCAAACTTGCAGCATCTATGTAGTCATCAAGTTGTTGGGATAACTTTCGCGTAATTTTTACATATAAGGTAAACAGGACAGCATTACATATAGTAAAAAAGCACGACTTTGTGTTTTCAATAAAAATAGATCCATGAAGGTGCACGTAAAAGGTCCGGAAAATTATATAACCACCTGAACTACTGGTCACAGAGGGGTCCTACTAAACGCAGAGAAGTGCAGAGAAGTAATAAAAAAAATGATTTATTCGATTAAATAAAGGTTTATTATATATATATTTGTTATATTTTGTATAAATTTATCAAAATTGACAAAAATACAACCTTATTTCTATATAATTCGTCTGTGAATGGACAATTTCGAGCAGTTCGACGATGTTTACATAGGTTGTAATGGCTGGCAGTAGAGAGAAGTAACTGTATAATGTATCACACATGATATTTATTATGTAATAAGTATGATTTGGAACAATTTTATCACAAAGAACACTTTTCTGTGAAAAAATTGTTATTAAGACCATAATAAAGAGTGATTTCATAGTAAGTAAACCAAGTGTACATTCTCGTACATTGTGTAAACAAATGTGCATATAATTACACCACGATTACCGGTTAAATTCCGGATTGACAGTTCATATTGGACAACATTATATACATGTACAATGAAAAAAATATACAATGTATAATGGAAGAGCCCCATGCCACGTCAAGGCTATGAACTATGTGGAGGTGGGCCCATTAATTCTTTAAACTAAATTATTGTGACCCCCCATTTTATTTGAAAATTTTTGTGTTTTCGTAATTTATTATATATATTTTTAAGTGACCCCAAAATTTATGACTGATATGTGAGTATTCAGTTTAAGTAGTTAAACATTCAGTATTGTCTGTGATTCTCCTGTCTTGCAGGCTAAACACAATAAATTAAAACATTAATTTACATCTTTATTCTTTAAAACATTATGTAAATTAATTGGTTTGAAAATAATGAACTAAAATTACAAATTATAACATATTTGACTTAAAATTTAATTGTTTTTGTTTTTAAAATTGAAATGCCCAAGCTAAACTGTAATTTTGGGAAAATTAAATTATGCCGAGTTCTGCTCAAATATCTTGACACGATGTTTTCAATAAATGCAACGGTCGATTGATCCACCTTGATATTACAGTGATATTACACTAATTAGAGTCTAGTAATTGATGTTAAATAGATTGTTCTTGACACGCGCTTGATTATTTAAGTAAGACATCACAATCCAATTAACACCACTTTCCCTGATTAAACAAAAATTGTTTAATAATTACAAGATAAAAGAAATCTTCCCTGTATTGAGTTCACTACTGTTCAAAGCTTAACATGTATTTAAATAGTCAATTGTTAATCAGTTTCTTTCATATTTGTCAATTTCTGTACACGAAACAATGACTCTTGCTATTATTGGCCATAGCTTTATAAGACGACTTCAGGATCATTACCTTTTAAACTTTGACCAAATAGACCTACATGTTGCTGGATTAGGGGGTGCCACTGTAAGAGATTTGGCAGACAGCGACGAACTCCTTCAACTATTGTTGTACAGATCAACTAGAGTTTTTATTCAGATTGGCGGCAACGACATTACTAAATCCACCAGTGCAGAACAAGTTTTCCACAGAATACGAAATTTTGTAACAGCTCTTGTAACTGATCACGGAGTCCATGAAGTCGTCATTGGAAGTTTGTTTCCTCGATACAAACCCAGATTCATAGAATTTAAGGACTACGAGATAAAACGCACCGAGATTAACAAGATGCTGAAAGAAGAATACGAAACCTCATCAAACATAACTTTTTGGAAACTAAGAGGACTGGTAAATCCACCACGAAATGCTTTTGTTGATGGTGTCCACCTGACAGAACATTACGAGCAAGTTTATGCCAAACAGATAAAACTTGCATTATTTTGTAAATCGTTTAATTAATTCAATTTTTGATACATTTTGTAAAATAAAACTTGTTCTAATTGTTCTTTTATTGTCTTTCATTATAAGGGTTTTTTCTATGTATAACGGAATACATTTATGACACCTTTAATTACGCACCGTACTTGAAACCGATCCACCCCAACACCACCCGGATTTTACAGCTCAGTTTTTTAGTCGCCATATTGAATTTACATCGAACATTGGGAACAATTATTATCATTATTATATGAAATATTATAAATTCAAAGTTCATTAAAGGTTAAAAATATTAAATTTTGTATACACTAACTTAATATATATATATATTTATTTATAAAAATAAACCATTATCTATGTTTCTCTTGTACTTCTCTCCATTGTAGGCCATTACATCCTATGTAGACATCGTCAAACTGCTCGAAATTGGCCACTAAATGATATATTATGTAAAAAAATGGTCTTATTTATGTTCATTTCTACACTATATAACATATATATATATAATAAACCTTTTTTTAATCGAATAAATCATTTTTTTATTACTTCTCTGCACTTCTCTGCAGTTCTCTGCAGTTCTCTGCGTTTAGTATGACCGGTCACAGAGTAGTTCTCGCCGGCAAGTAATTCTCGCCACCCGATTTTTTGACAGTATTTGTGAAAAATTAGAATTTTAAAAGGGATAATCGTAATTTGTTTTGGATTAAACATAGTGAAATCTATCAAATGAAACCTTTTTTGTCGATTTTAATGGAAAAATAACGGCGCAGTCACCAAAATGGCGAGAATTGCTTCTGTCATTTTTATGGCGAGAACTACTCTCTGACCAGTAGTCGAGAATCCTCTGCCGTCCAACGCTTTTTTTTGCGTCCCACGCAAAAAAAAAAACGTTGGACGGCAGAGGATTCTCGGACCTGGGACTACTGAACTTTAAGACTTAAGTTTAACTGAAATTTTTTAATGTGGTTAGTAACTATTGATTACGTGCCTGAGGTTGTGGGTTCGAGTCTCATTGTGCAGGGTGTGCTCTACTCCAATCTTAACTGATAAGAACAGCCAGTTTTCATACCAAAGCGTGGGTTTTCACCAGGTTTTCAAGTCTTCCAGTTCCTCCTATATGTTATTGTTAGTTTCATTAAAGCTGAACGGGTCATTGTCGACCTGGGGCGTCTATTATCTATATCAGCGTACCCAGGGTACTTAAAATTTGAGAAATGGTACCCTATCGGACTATTTCGGATGTAATGGTACCCAGGGTACTGTCACCTAACATAAACGTACCCGGTGTGGTAAGTATCGGGAGATTACGTTCATTTCCTTCCCGTATTTGGTCCACAATTATAAATAGAAGAATGCTGGTTTGTTACAGTTTACAGTTAAGTTTGTTTTGATTATGTGCATGTTTATGAACACTGTTGAAAAATAATGGATTTGATTCAACAATATTCGTCTGGGTACGTTTATGTTAAGCAACAGTACCCTGGGTACCATTACATCTGAAATAGTCAGATAGGGTACCATTTCTCAAATTTTAAGTACCCTGGGTACGCTGATATAGTACCCAGGTCGACAATGACACGTTCAGCTTCATTATATGTAAAAAAAAATTGCTTAGAGAAAATTCAACCAACAGATGAAACATCGCAATTTTAATAATTATAAAAAAAAAATGAAAAGACAGATGAAAATGATAAATATAAACATGAAATGAGAGGTTTAAGAACTAGCTTTCTCCCTAAAAAAAACTGCCATGCCATTATAGAGGGTCGGTAGGACCTTTTACTGGACAGCGGGAAAGGCTGATTTATTGGCTGGGAATTTTGGGATGTAACAAATAAACCTGCAGGAATACAGGATTTTTACATAGCGGGAACCGGGAAATGATCATTTTATTTCAATGGGAATACGGGATTTCTACTAAGCGGGATACGGGAAATTCATTTTAATTTATCGGAAAATTGAGAAACTCGTGTATCTACAAACTTTCACTTCGGTTAAGTCTAAAATCATTCAGATATTAGAGTATAATGAAATTAGATGAGCAACATTAATATGAGGTCTCGTGGAGAAATACCTTTTCAGTAGATTTTATTTTCAATTTTTAGCCAATATTGTTTGGATGGTCCTCTATAAAGTTTATGTTTTTTATGACAATTGGAAATTCAAAATGGCCACCAACGCAGGACGCAGTTTAACATAGGACGCTATGAGAAAAAAGTTAAAAAGGCTTCTTCTCTGAAACCGATTAACCAATCGAAACAAAACTTACTAGCAATATTGTTTGGATGGTCCTTTATAAAGTTTATGTTTTTCATCCCAATCGGAAATTCAAAATGGCCACCACCGCAGGACTTAGTTTAACATTGGACCCTATGGGAAAAAAGTAATAAAAGGCTTCTTCTCTAAAACCGATTAACCAATGGAAACAAAACTTACTACCAATATTATTTTGGATGGTCCTTTAAAAATTTTGTGTTTTTTATGCAAATTGGAAAATAAAATGGCCACCAACTCAGGATGCAATTTAACATAGGACGCCATGGGAAAAAAGTTTAAAAGGCTTCTTCTCTGTAACCGATTAACCAATCGAAACAAAACTTACTACCAATATTATTTTGGATGGTCCTTTAAAAATTTTGTGTTTTTTATGCAAATTGGAAAATCAAAATGGCCACCACCACAGGACTTAGTTTAACATAGGAACCTTTGGGAAAAATGTTATAAAGGCTTCTTCTCTAAAACCGGTTAACCAATGGAAACAAAACTTACTAGCAATATTGTTTGGATGGTCCTCTTTGAAGTTTATGTTTTTTATGCCAATAGGAAAATCAAAATGGCCACCACAGCATTACATAGATAAACAGTGGACCCTATGTGAAAAAGTTTTAAAAGGTTTCTTCTCTGAAACTGATTAACCAATGGAAACAAAACTTACTGACAATATTGTTTGGATGGTCTTCTTTAAAGTTTATGTTTCTTATTGCCGATTGGAAATTCAAAATGGCCACCACCGCAGGACTTAGGACCCTATGGGCAAATAAAAAAAAAATCTTCTTCTCTATAAAACCGGTTAACCAATGGAAACAAAACTTTCTAGCAATATTGTTTTGGATGGTCCTCTTTAAAGTTTATTGAAAATAACAGGACTTAGTTTAACATCAGGGAAATGCCATTTTCATGCCAATAATTGAATAAAATCAGGTGATTGATACAGGCTCTTAAGAGCCTCTGGTTATGATATAGTGCAGCAAAGATAGGAAATGATTCCTGTTGCTGAACCTCTTTCCCAGGGAAAGACCAAATAATTGTATACATGTATGTGGCTTCATTACATGGTCTTAACCTTGGATGAAGCAGAGATGTACCAATTGGGCAGTCCGAAAGGACAAAGACAAATTCAGTTAACACAAAGGCAATCAACATGTAAACATTTAAATTATCCTAAATGAGATATACATGCTTTAAAGTCACAATACGTTGCAATTTGCAGCATCAACCTTGTTCATCTACAGATCTGAGGTAAGTCCTCTGATTTTTGAACAGGAAAACGGGATTGATCCTTTATTTCACCGGGAAAATGGCATTTTGTATTTATTTTTACGGGAGTACGTGATGAGAACCTCTCCTACCCCCCTCATTATATAGTTGAATTGATGAAATTAACATTACAAACCATTCAAACACAAAAATTTAATTTGTTTATGCACTCTAATTCTTTTCAGATTACTGGTATTAAGATTTAAAGATGTCTCGGGCTCAAGCAGAAAGTGTTATCAAGAACATCATCAGAGAAATTGCCCAAGAATGTGCCAGTAAAGGGCAAGCTGTATCAGAAACACTTGTGGCTTTCATGGTAAAGTGTTTTTCTACTGTGTAAAAATGCTAAAAAACACTACAAATTCCAGTTGTACATGTAGTTGTCAGTATAATTGTTCTTTACCACCAATATGCAAATTATATCTAAAGCTTAATCAAGGACAAAGAAGGATGCAAAGCTCACTCTGGTTTCTAAAAAGTTGGCCAACTGAAATTTTCTGTCTCCAATTTTTAAAATCTGGCGCCAAAGCAAATTTGTTTTATGTATGTTCACCTTGGCCAATATATTCTTCTTGTGTATTGTATTGTTACCACTATTGTCAATTTTTGTCACTAACATTCACTCTGATAAGTTTTGTTTGCAAAAAAGTTTCATAGCTTTTAAATACTCTGTACAAGATGTGGAAGCTTTGCCTCAAGAAATTCACTTCCTCAAATTATTAGTTAACACTGTTTAATAGAACAATCAACAGAGCACCAATATAGATCTTTTTAAATTTCACACTTAATGTTTTCTGACAGGTTAAAGCTGTGGTTTTGGATCCATCTAATCAATTTAATGTTGACAGAACACTGACAAAAGATGATGTACAAAAGCTGATAAAGGTACTATAACTTCAGTAATTTTTTCTGCCTGTAATGTAATAAAATGTTGTCTAAGAAACAAAAGAATTTTATATATGTCATTCTTTGGTTTCTGTAATAATTTTGAATATTTGAACCACATTTGAATTTGTATGCCAATTTTTTACATGTAAATGTGTTGATTCATTATGATTGCATAAAAAATAAATGTTCAGACTGTTAATTATGGATTTTATGTCAACTGAATCTGATCTCATGAGGTATTACAAACATTAATTTAATAAATTGTAGATTTTATATACAACACAACAAGCTAAGTGTCAACACGTCTAAAGACAGTTTAATTTCATGCCTCAAAAACTAATAAACAATCACAATAGCATGTTTGAATTCAGTTTTACCATGAATAAAATCCCATATATCTTCACCTATAAGATAATTTATTTTTTAAAGTTTACAATTCTTTTTCCAACTTACCTTGGAGATATGACAAAATGTTACCCTCAAGTGGTTGGCTTTGCCTATAAGATAACCCTTTAAATTTCCCACAAAGAGTCATCTTATTGGCCAAGATATACAACAGTATTGTTAAAAAATCCTTTTGTTAATTAATTCTAGCTATGTGTAGATCGACTGATGGACACCAGAACACCATCCTTAGACACAGTGAAAATGCAGGTCTATTTCGATATGAATTATACTACCAGATGTAAGTTGTTTAACACCTATTAAATTGACAACAATACATACACACAATGTTATAAATAGATAAGATGATTATTTTATATATTATAATGTATAACCAAGTTTTTTTGTGTTTTTATGATAAGTATTCCTTGTTGTCTACTCTTTGAAATATATTTGGAATTAATATTGTCTTGTGTGTCACTTGATAGATGCTTGAAAATATAATTTGCCTAAAGAAAAACATGATCTTAAATATAGCTTTTCAAACACAACAACTCTGTTTTCAAGTTTGTTAATTTTTTCACTTAACAATGTGTGGTACACATTGTATACAACATAAGCTGTATAACATGTGGGTGTCAGTGTATTGATGCTTGAAAATGTAATCAGCTTAAGAAAAAAGAAACGCCATTAAAAATATAGCTTTTCAAACACATTAAGCCTACGTTTTCAAACTTGTTGATTTGATTAACTTGACAATGTCCTAAAGTTTGAAATGGTAACTAAGGAAACATCATACCTCCATGACATTATAAACATAACAATTGTAATAGCATGTTAAAGTAATTATAAGAAAGGTTATCGATTTATGACAAAGCTAGACACAGAAGTACAGATAATCAGTTGCTTCCATTTTTAGCTGATTTCTTAGAAGAACACAGAAGAGTTTTAGAATCTAGGTTACAACCAGTCATCAGAGAAATCACAGACAGCAGGGCAAGAACAAGAGAGGAGCTGGAAAGCTTGTATCGTAAAATTGTATCTGCAGTTTTATTGAGATCAGGTCTTGGTAGCCCCACAGATATTGCTGTTGTAAGGGAAGCAACTGCTGCGTTACAAAGTGTTTTCCCACAAACAGAATTGGGAACATTTATGTCTTTGACCAAACGAGATAAAGAAAGACAACTTTTGGAACTAACAATGATTGTGACTGGAATTAGACTTTTTAATAAAGAATGTGGGAAGGGAGGTGAAGGAATTGATGATTGTAAGTATTGTACCATGAAGTTCATGACGTAATTACAAAGGGGTCTTAGTGGCAGATTGGTTGATGTATTTATTCATGTAGCATTGATGGTGTGTCTGTCAACCTTAAGATTATGTTTTCGAGTTGCAGGGTGAATTGCCAGTTTTCCAAAGGTTTGGGTTCTTAACCTGGTACTCTGGTTTCCTCTACCAATAAAACTTTTATGTGATGATGTACGTTAACAATTGCTTGAAGTGATGTTAAACCAGTTGAAACAAAAAAAACCAAACTATTCTAAAGCATTATTAGTAGGAAACAACGTTACATTATAATTTTATGGATTCAGAATGATTTATTTATCATTAATTCACCAAAGTATTAAAATACTAGATTATAAAAAATACACAATATTAAAAAAAAAAGAAAGTCCTCAACAAATGATGAAATTAAAAAAAAAATATCTATATTGGTTATGACATAAATTAGTATAAAATATATAATCTGTTTTAGTACCTGCTATCCTGAATGAAGCAGTACCAGCTACAACACAAAATGTAGATTCTGAAATCCAGGCAACTTTACGAGCTGCAAGCAAATATACAGGTATATGCGACAAAAGCCAAATTTTTTTCCACTCACCCCAACCATGAATATAGCTGAAATTATTCTTGCTGAATGCTAAATGTCATAAATTGTTTTAAGTAGAATTAGTGAGACTCATGTGTTTTAAAAGCATTACATCCTTTTTCTCATTCTTTATTACTATATTTAAAAAGTACCTCTGTACGAAGATAAGGAACATAATAGAATGCAACTGGATATTGTTTTTTAGTACTTGTTGACATTGTTAACCAATCTTATAAGTGGATAAGAATCTTAATCTCTAACCTTATTCTTCTTGTAGCATTGATAGAAAAAATGCAATCTGGTGATTCTAGCGAGGGACCATCAACACAGCTTCTGAAGGAAGCCTTAATAAACACACGACAACATGAAGCTTTTCTTCGAGTAATATTGGTTAGTATGTATTCTATAATTTCTATATATTAAAGTCTCCGGGATGATATAATGTGTAGAATTTAGTAAGTCACTCAACCGTCAGACATGCTTGGAAGTGTTTCGAGTTATAAACAGAAATTATTATATTAGGATTGTTTTCAATTGTTGTTTAGGGGGCCTCTGTGGCCGAGTGGTCAAGGTAGTTGGTCTACTATTTGATCACGTGGTCTGTCAACACTGAGATTGTGGGTTTGATTCTCACTGCAGGCAGTGTGTACTCGACTCCAATCTTAATTGACAAGGATTGCCAGTTTTCCTACCACAGGTCGGGGGTTTTCTCCGGGTACTCCGGCTTCCTCTCCCAATAAAAACTGGACACCATGATATAGCTGAAAAATTGCTGAAAGTGGCATTAAACACCATCAAACAAACAATTGTTGTTTAGATTATTGAACATAGACGATTTTGGATCGGTTTTCCTTTATAAATCATGAAGTGGTTTATGTACAGCATAAACAGATCTAAAGTGGTTCATAAGAAATAATCACAGCAACAATTGAAAACAATCCTTATATTTTTAATTTAATACTATAAAAAGAAATAACAAGAACAATATTTAATAAGAAATCAAAAAAATACTTTCACTTGTCACTTGTTGTTTGCGGAAGCATACATGTGTAGTCAGCATATCAATAATCAGTCAAGCAATGGTGGCGGGGTATGGTGGCATGTCTTAAATACTAAGTTTAATTTTTGCCCAGCTATTGAGTATTTAAAAGAAATTAAAATATTTTCAATTGGAGTTAAATAAATATTTTTCATTTTGTAATGTGTACAACCTGCTGCTTTATTTTAATCAGATTAGTGTTTTAAACCTCTTTAAACAAGCTATAACTCATAATTTTTAAACAACAACCAATAACTCTTTTATATGGATTTAATCATATATTCATGTCCTTTAATATTCAGTATACAGATTTTAGACGTGGGGAAAAGGTTAGTTTCTTTCTTGTAACTATTAGTTTGTGTTTCAGAATGATGTAATAAGTTGTGCTCACCAGGTAGAATCCTTAGAAAAACAGCTGGCAACAAGGATGGAACAATTACAGGCCACAGTCCAGTCTAAAACAGCTGTACCAACAGCACAAGTTTATGTAAGGAATTGTTACATGAAATACCATGCAATTGTTTACTGAATTTCAATTCTTTTTACACATGTTATTGCTATTTGATTATGGTATTGTTAATGAAATGGACATGTTTATTGATATGATTGATAGATCAATTTTTAACTTCCAGTGAACAATATGTTAACTTAAGAAGAAAACAAGGTCACAATAAAAATTAAGTAAATTTTGTTATATGCCTATTTTGTTACATGAGAAATTCTATGTTTATTACCTCCCCTTATAAACATATTCTTTATTATGTAATGGACTGTTTATTAAAACTATGGGGAATTGTATTTGTTTATTGCTTCAAACTTGTCAAACAATACGTTTCTGTATGTTTTGAAAATATGAAAAAAATACAGTTAAAAAAAAATTTAGTGAAAAGAGTGCATTTAATAAGATTAAGGAGCCAACATTAAGGAAATGTAATTGTCACAGAAAAACGATAGTGTAGGAAAAATTAGCCTTGAAAATTAATCAATTGTAGACCAAGCAAGCCTGCTACTAGAGATCTTTTATGTGCAGAGAGCTTCCGTCATGGTACCTTATATATTTATGCAATAAAACAATTATTCAGATTTTCAGTTTCTCTTAACTTTTTCATTTTACATTTGGTGTTTAATATTTTAAATAATAATTAAAGTGTTTAATTTTGTTCTTACTATCTTCAGCCTCAATTCATTCATCTGTCTCAGTTGTGGAGTGGATTTCAAGATGAGATGGTACTGCTCAGTGTCCTCAGTAATATATTGGCTAGTTTAGAGCCTTTCACCAGGGTAAGTCTTCGTCCACAGTAATATATTGGCTAGTTTAGAGCCTTTCACCAGGGTACGTCTAAGTCCTCAGTAATATATTGGCTAGTTTAGAGCCTTTCACCAGGGTAAGTCTAAGTCCACAGTAATATATTGGCTAGTTTAGAGCCTTTCACCAGGGTAAGTCTAAGTCCTCAGTAATATTTTGGCTAGTTTAGAGCCTTTCAACAGGGTAAGTCTAAGTCCTCAGTAATATATTGGCTAGTTTAGAGCCTTTCACCAGGGTAAGTCTAAGTCCTCAGTAATATATTGGCTAGTTTAGAGCCTTTCACCAGGGTAAGTCTAAGTCCTCAGTAATATATTGGCTAGTTTAGAGCCTTTCACCAGGGTAAGTCTAAGTCCTCAGTAATATATTGGCTAGTTTAGAGCCTTTAACCAGGGTAAGTCTAAGTCCTCAGTAATATATTGGCTAGTTTAGAGCCTTTCACCAGGGTAAGTCTAAGTCCTCAGTAATATATTGGCTAGTTTAGAGCCTTTCACCAGGGTAAGTCTAAGGGTCATTATTCATGTCACATAGTGTAATTAGCTGTAATTTGCTTATCTTTCATAATATGGTAAGCTATTTAGGGCTCTCAAGAAAAAATAATTTCCATTCTCAGCAGTAAGGCACTTTTTTATCCCCCACCATCCATATAATTTAATCACCGTTAGTCATGCTTTACCTACACAATTTCTGCATTTTACCTTTCCACCCACAGTAATGTATAAACAGTCTTTTCCTGTGGGGACATGGTATTTTTTGAAAATTCCCCAGTAAACAATATATTTTTCCATTTGTGTTATCTTATGAACATTTACAAAAGTCAGGTAGAACATTAGGTTTCTGCAATTATTTCATTTAATTATCTGTTGTTCTTTTAGTACACAGGACATTATGTATTGAAATTCTAGCAAAGTACATTTAATGTTTAGTTTATTTGAAATAAAATAATGAGCCAACTTAAGAGATTTATAAAAGGACATGTATCTGTCAAGGTTTCATAAATATTTGTTTACTTTTCAAAGAATTTTGTGATAAAATTATGTCTGGCTATACAAAGATTTAATAAACCAGAATGTAAAATATCTTAAATCACATAAATGTTTAATTATAACTTTTGGGTTGACAAAAAAAGAATTATCATGAAATACTTGTGTTTAATAGGGACATAGAGAATTATTTACAGATGAGATACTAAATCCATTCTTAGAAGGAGCTACTATTAAAACTGATGAACAAAGAATCCTTGAGGTAAGTGATTGAAGGGCATTTCAAATATTCATTATAATAACATAAATTCTATCAATTTTCATGATGGATAACAACAAAATTTGTTGAACAATGTAACAGAACTTACAATTATGGATTATTTAACACAAAAAAAGATGTAATTTATTGGTGTAATATTTCAGTTGAACTGAAGGAGAACAAAATTTGATCAAAATGAAAAATAAACATTTTAAAAGCAAAGGCACTGAGTGTTTTACTCATTTTTAAGAACCTTTGTCTTTGAAAGACAAAAGAAGTCTTACTGTATAATGGCAGTAGTGTTTACCCCAATGATACAACAAACATTAAAATCTGTTTTTCAGACTAAAGGAGAGAAGATAAATGCTAATGATTTCAAAGATTTAGACTGGTTGTTTCCAGACACTACAAAACATTTTAACAAACTTCCACTTCAGTACAGAGTAAGTATGTGAAGCATGCTTTGTGTTTAGTTTTAAATTAATAACTTTGAATTTAAATATCCTGGTAATGCTAGATTTTGGAGAACAAAATTTCAAACCATGAGTAAATATTTCTTTTCAAAGATTATTGTTATTAATTTTAATTTTAGAGAGCAATTTTTTGACTATAACAAATTAAATAATAAATAATAAATTTTTGAAGCGAGATATACCAGTATTTATTAACAGTTTCTTCATGTAAGTACATGCTATTACTCTGTCTTTCATAGGGTTATTGTGCCTGGGCATTAGCTAAATTTGACAGACTACTGTTGCCTAGCAATCCAGATATTGGTGTTCTTAGATACAAAGATCATTATTATGCATTCAGCAGTAAGCAGGCAGCTTTAGAATTTTCTCAGAATCCAGATGGGTAAGTGTATGTCAAATGATGATACAAAAAGCCAAGTAGGACCATTTTTTCACTTGATGGTTGCCATCTTCCTGGTATGACTTTTATTTCAAGTAATAACAATTTGGTCATTGCAGTCTAAAGCAATGAATGCTGATGTTTTTCAGTTAACTTATTCATAATAACTGATTCATTAAAAAAGGCTAATGAGCAGTCCAAATCATTTGTTTAAAATGTTGCAGAATGATATAAAACAGGTATTTAATGTTTCTGTTTAGGTTTATACGTTTGGTAGCTGAAGGTGCCAAGAAGAGTCCAGAACTGATACAGTTGTTAGAATTGCATACACAGTTTGCCAGCATCACACCATATTCACAGGTAGATACATCTTTAAAATCTCTAATTCCTTTTTGCTGTATTTCATGCTTAGATTTGCAAATTTGAACATGAAGAATTAAACTATTATTTATTAAATTCATTTGTTTTAACATTTAACACTTTTTGTTTAGGGAAAAGATGCTGGCAGAATGATAGAGAAACCAATCACAAAGTGTGACAGTGGCACACAGACTGACACTCACTTTATGGAAACAAATATTGTCAAGTCATACGAGTGGAATGAATGGGAACTTAGACGAAAAGCAATAAAGCTGGTAAACAATTATATATAACACTAATTATACATTTAAAGTCAATATTCTTTTAATTTATTTTCTTAGTTTAGGTTGTTAACTTTTTAAACTACATCTTTTAAAATCGTTGACTCTTTTAATTAAAAAAATAATCTTAAAAACACACAATTAAAACATTAAATTGATCACTGCAATAATATACTGGTACAGTGTATTTACAACGTTCACAATTACATATTTAGCTACAATAATGGAGCTACAAAGAGGTCCCATTACTCATAATGGAGCATAAACACTCTTGGCATTTATACATATTTTCCACTATTAAACTGCTATTTTTGTTTAATTTATATTTTTTCCTTTCTCTGCCGTTAAGCTGACATTTTTACAATGTCTAATTAAATAATTTGAACACTTTTTCGTAATCATGGCATTGTTGACAAAATTGAAATTGTGGTGTGTAGAATTGTGAAATTGTATCGGTAAACATTTGACCCCAGCTAATGCAATAAATCCAGAAAAAACTTGATCCGGATGATAATTTTGCCAAATCGATTCAAAGATTATGCACTTCAGGAATTCAAATTTTGACAACAATGCCATTATTACGAATAAAGTGTCAAACTAACAAATTAGGTGTTGTAGAAATATCAGTTAAACTTCAAAGACATTAAAAAGTATGTAGCAATTTAGGGAAACAGTTTAATAGCTTATTATATGCGTAAAACCCCCGGGTGTGAATCACTCCCGGCTTGCTCCATTGCGAGTAATGGGACCTCTTTGTAGCTCCGTCCATAAAAAAAGGAGCTACATTATTGTAGCTATCACATATTATGACTGTTTCATGACATGTCACAGTTACACAGACTAATTGCATCCATGGTGTAATTTGTATCAGGCTCACCGGGTTAGTGAGGAGATGGTGGACATTGTGGGAGGGATCTTTTTTTTTATTTTGGATAATATGGGATAAATCATGTTTTCATCTTGTACACTAAAGAGGAGTTCATACCCTGATCCTTAACAGTATTGGAAACATCATAGTTTGATCCTAGATGGTTTATTGAAAATCGTTACATGTCTTGAATAGTATGAAGAGAGAAATAATGGTTTGATCATGGACAGTATTTGTAGATCATGGAAAGTATGGGAGAGATCATGGTTTGATCATTGATAGTATGGTATAGATCATGATTGTATCAAAGATCATTGATCCTGGTCAGTATGGACTATGGATGACTATTACTCTGTCAGCACTTGAATTTTCAGTTAAAGTGTAAACACTGGCATAATGTGCGGAGCTGTAAACAAGGATTTTTTGTTTTCATAAAAAAGATCTAATGCTATCATAAAGTAATGCTTTCTCTGCCCCACCCGTTAAGACTGGATACCATAATATAGCTGAAAAATTGCTGAAAGTAGCATAAATGGCATTGAATTGCAATAAAACAAACTTAACTGTGTTGAAATCCCATTGTGTTGGTCTAGTACACAACAGAAATAAAAAAGGCTTTCAAAACATTCAAGCTTAGTTCTCACTACAGTATAGCAGATCTGCTTCTATGTTGTATAAATGTACACTCATGGCACTATTATTATTTTTAATCTAAATGTCACTACTAACCAGGATTATTTATAAATTAATAACACTTTAACACTATATTATTTAAACTTAAAGTTACAATGATACATATGAGAAAGCAAGTTTGTATGTTGGTTAAGCTGTTTACTGTTTATGTTGTCATTATTTTTAATAGCTCTGATTTGTTTTTAGGCCAACTTAAGGACAAGGATAACTCATTCTGTACAAACCAACCTTAGTAACATGAGAAGAGACAATGCCATTCAAGTCTGGCCACCAAAGTATGTATATCTTTTTGTATTTACTATTTTGGTAAACAATTTCAACATACTGTAATCATGGTCAAAGCATGTTAAGTTGTCATTTATATAAATTTGACATGACATTCATTTCATTAATTCTATTGCTGTCTGTTTGGTTCAGGTTAGATAATACAATGGTTATTGCTTGCTCTTATATTTTTAAATTAAAAAGAGTTACAAATTCCAAAATACTCAACCAGTTTACACTTTCACAAATGTTAATGCTTCATCAATTACTTTTCAGGGACCATTCAACACAGACCAAAACAGATTCCTATACAAATGTTCCGCATCCTCAAGTATTCCTGGCTGGTTTGAGAGGAGGTGGATTGACAGTCCCTACAAATATGACCAAAGTTGATCTCACAATCGATGTTGATCAGACATGATTTTCAGTAACAATCTGATAAGCAGTTGAAGTATTTGTGATATAAAACAGATTTATCATCAATAAGAGCTAATTTATGTGATATATTTATAAATAACATTAATTTATCTGAAAATATGTTGTGTCTTATTCTTTTCATATAAAGTCAACATAAAAGTCAAATTTTATTACAGTAACTTATTTGCCCTCTTCCATATTACTACTGAATATCTCTACCTCTGTTATTCCAGGCCTATCCTTACATCAAAGGCGTTTTCTTAGATCCATGGCCAATTATGTCACTGTTCAAAGGAACTCTTCTCATATCTATGACATCCTTCCAATAATTCTTGCCAGGTACTGTGGCTCCCCTAATATTGTTTGTTTGTTTGTTTAAATGATGTTTACTGCCACTTTCAGCAATTTTTCAGCTATATCATGGCGTCCAGTTTTTGTTGGTGGAGGAAGCCAGAGTACCTAGAGAAAACCCCAACCTTCAGTATGAAAACTGTCAATTAAGATCAGAGTCGAGTACACCCTGCCCGAAGTGAGACTTAAATCGACATTCCCAGTGTTGACAGACCAAGTGATGAACTACCATAACCCATCGGACACAGAGGGCCCTCTCCCCTAATAAAAAATGGATGCTGTGATGCAGCTAAAAAAATTGCTACCAGTGGTATTAAACCTCATTCAGTCAAACAGATCTATAACCAATGGCATCATTAACATAACAGCTGATTTTTCTCTTTTGATAAAAGCTTTAGATATTTAGCAAGTATGTAGATTATTTCAAGGGGATGTGTCGCATACCGTTGTTGATGAACTTTGATCTCAAGGTTAGCAGGGCCCACAGATGGATACCATCTCACAGATATCTAGTATCACTTGAGAGATCCTAGGTCATCCAAACATCTTTTAATAATTTAGTTCAAGTTCCTTTAATTATGGCCCCCTATAGTTATCAGTCAGTCGGAAACTTATTATGTCCAGGACATTCATATCATGGTTGATGACCTTTGACTTTGAAGAAGTGAATACCACCTCACTGATATCTAGCTGTGGTCGGTTTTTGTCTCGTGCGACGAAAGTTACTAGAGGCAAGACATATGCATGGGAATCCAGTGGCAGCAGCCGCATAAACACTTGGACATCTTGCTTCATATCTTTGTAAGCCTAAGCCCTAGGTCCATCAAATTTGGTCCAGTGGTAGCTTATGATGAGTACTTGCCAGTCAGTCACCTGACCTTGACCTCAATTTCACGGTCCAGGGACTACTTTACAGTTTTTGGGTTACGGCAGTTTCTCTGTTACCACGCATGGTAGGATGATTGATTGATTAATTGTTGTTTATCGTCCAGCGAGCAATTTTTCAGCTATATTCAGGACGTTGGTAGGATAACAATATTTGGTATATAGGTTGCGGATGAATAGTATAAGACTGTCTGGTAGGCGTCACCTGACCTTGACCTCAATTTCATGGTCCAGCAACTACAAGTTTTTGGGTTACAGCAGTTCCTCTGTTACCATGCATGGTAGGATGACAATATTTGGTATATAGGTTGCTGATGAATAGTACATGACTGTCTGGTAGGTGTCACCTGACCTTGACCTCAATTTCACAGTCCAGCAACTACAAGTTTTTGGGTTACAGCAGTTCCTCTGTAACCATGCATGGTAGGAAGACAATTTATGGTATATAGGTTGCTGATGAATAGTACATGACTGTCTGGTAGGTGTCACTTGGCCTTGACCTCAATTTCATGGTCCAGCAACTATGTTAAAGTTTTTTATTATGGCAGTTCCTCTGTAACCATACATGGTAGGATGACAGTATTTGGTTTATAGGTTGCTAATGATTAGTACACGAGTGTCTCGTAGGTTTCAACTGACCATGACCTCAATTTCACGGTCCAGTGACTAAGTTACGTTTTTTGAATAGGTCCGTTTCTCTGTAACCATGCATTGAATATTTTAAATAATAACAATTTAATACTTTAACATTATGCTTATGATGTAATTTTCTTTCGTTACTGATGCAGAATGCAGGTGAGACATTTTTCTGTGTCCACACTTGTATTTTTTTCTGTATTGACTGAGACATTTTTCTGTGTCCACACTTGTTGTATTTTTTTCTGTATTGACTGAGGCTTTGTTTGTTGACTTTGATCAATTAAACTGTTCCTACTGTAATAGACTAAATACAACTTTTAGGGTTGTATAAAAACATCAATACCAGATTACACTAATTATAAGGTTAGATATAATTTGTTTAATAAAAGTTGGGTATGCATTTCTGGATATAAATTCCTTTGTTTTGATTTTTGGCAAAGAATGTATTTTTACAGTCTTATGCAGATTCCAATAAAGTATGTTAGTAGTTTTATTCATTATGTTTTAAATTAACAATTTTACACACTTAGTTTTGAGGCTGTGATTCTTTGAGAAGAAAGAACAAAAATGCCATGGATTCAATATTTCTGACAAATCTCACAAAGATTTCAGCAACTTCAAAATCAGCCATTTATTTGATAGTCATCAGCCATAGATCTAAGAAAGCACACTCAATTTAATGGAGTCTAACAGATGTACATCATATGGTCTGGGGTTTTTTCTAGGTACTCTGGCTTCCTCCCCCACTAAAAACTGGACGCCATGATATAGCTGAAAAATTGCTGAAAGCAGTGTTAAACAACATTCAAACAACAACAAAAAAACCATTCATCATATGGTATAATTTATTGCTGTTTAATTCAATTTTCGTTGAACGTGTAAGCTAAAAAAATCACATATCACTCCACTGTTGTGATGTGGATATATTTATTGACAGTTTATATAAAGACCTCAATGTCACAATATTACAAAACAGCAATAAACAGATTACTGTTGGTTTTTATTTCCTCTATTTCATTATCCATCCTGCTGCAAGCAGCTCTATGGGGAACTTTTTATGTTGGAAATTAATAGCCAACATGTATCCATACCAGAGGCTCTTAAGAGCCTGTATCGCTCACCTGATTTTATAGGCAATGAAGGTGGCATTTCCCCGATGTTAAAGTAAGTCCTGTGTTTTTCAATAAACTTTAAATAGGACCATCCAAACAATATTGCTAGTAAGTTTTTGTTTCCATTGATTAACAGGTTTCAGAGAAGAAGCCTTTAAAAACATTTTCCCATAGGGTCCTATGTTAAACTAAGTCCTGCGGTAGCGGCCATTTTGAATTTCCAATTGCCATAAAAAACATAAACTTAATAGAGGACCATCCAAACAATATTGCTAGTAAGTTTTTGTTTCCATTGATTAACCGGTTTCAGAGAAGAAGCCTTTAAAAACTTTTTCCCATAGGGTCCTATGTTAAACTAAGTCCTGCGGTATTGGCCATTTTGAATTTCCAATTGCCATAAAAAACATTAACTTTATAGAGGACCATCCAAACAATATTGATAGTAAGTTTTGTTTTGATTGGTTAAACGGTTTCAGAGAAGAAGCCCTTTTAAACTTTTTTCTCATAGGGTCGAATGTTAAACCAAGTCCTGCGGTGGCGGCCATTATGAATTTCCGATTGGGATAAAAAACATTAACTTTATAGAGGACCATCCAAACAATATTGCTAGTAAATTTTGTTTCCATTGGTTGACCGGTTTCAGAAAAGAAGCCTTTCAAAGTTTTTCCCATGGGTCCTATGTTAAATTAAGTCCTGCGGTGGCAGCCATTTTGAATTTCCAATTGCCATAAAAAACACAAACTTTATAGAGGACCATCCAAACAATATTGCTAGTAAGTTTTTGTTTCCATTGATTAACCGGTTTCAGAGAAGAAGCCTTTTAAAACTTTTTCCCATAGGGTTCTATGTTAAACTAAGTCCTGCGGTGGCGGCCATTTTGAATTTCCAATTCCCATCAAAAACACAAACTTTATAGAGGACCATCCACACAATATTGCTAGTAAGTTTTGTTATGATTGGTTAAACGGTTTCAGAGAAGAAGCCCTATTAAACTTTTTCCCCATAGGGTCCTATGTTAAACTAAGTCTTGAGGTGGCGGCCATACTGGTTTACCAATCAAAATAAAAAACACAAACTTTGTAAAGGTCCATCCAATGAACATTATGGCCAAGTTTGGTTTCAATTGGCCAAGTGGTTTCAGAGAAGAAGATTAAAATGTAAAAAGTTTACAGACGCCGACGACAACGACGACGAACGCTAAGTGATAACAATAGCTCACCTGACCCTTTGGGTCAGGTGAGCTAAAAAGTCAATCTACCTGCATGATGAAGTTTTTTTAATTTCATTTACTTTTCTGATAATACTTGGTAAACTAGTATTTATCAATGTTATATATGTCCATGGTTTAACCTGTGTTTTTTCCTGTCCAGGGAGTGTCCAATGGATTTTTTACTTAACCATGGATGTTCCTATTGCTTTTTTTCTGTCCATGTATGGTTCTATGTGTTTTTCCTGTCCATGTATGGTTCTATGTATTTTTTCTGTTCCTGAATGGTCATACATGTACTGTTTTCTACCAACTGAGTTTGTTATTTTCTGATTTAAGTAAAATTCAGCAAAAATTACAAAACACAAATTTTCATGAATTTTAAAATATCTTCTTGAACTGCTGAAATAAATACAAGGCACTGTAGTATTTGGTCCTGGATCAAGAGATAGTGGTTTGTTATGGTCATTCTTTCCTAATGCATAGTATAGTTAAAGGTAGGCACTCAGAATAATATGTACCATCATCATAGACAGCAACTCAAACTAATGTGTAGTACAACACAAGGTAAGGAATCAACTTAAAACTCAATTACTTTATTCTTCAACAGCAACAATTGTTCCGATTAAAAGTTAATTTTACACATGATAATACATATCCAACAACTTATAAAACCAATCAAAAAACTATTGTAAGAAAAACTGTTTATAAACTTATAA
The DNA here is from genome assembly GCA_944474755.1 of Limnoperna fortunei. Lineage (NCBI taxonomy): Eukaryota > Metazoa > Mollusca > Bivalvia > Mytilida > Modiolidae > Limnoperna > Limnoperna fortunei. The sequence goes on from OX104116.1 coordinate 79,287,994, forward strand.
GGCTAAATTATTTAAGCGACTTTCAGAAAAATTCAGGGTATTTGCTTATGGTCACTAAGTACTTCTTGCCATCCAACATTTCTGACTACCAGAAGATAGGCTTATTCCATATGCAAGAAAATAATATTCGATTTTTTTACACTATAAAAGAAACAAAAAATGTGTTTAGGAACTCTTTCATATTGATCTGAAATAAAATAGATTGTAGGAAGTACTTGCTGACCAGATGTGCATGAAAAATAATTTTTACACAAATGCTCAGTGTTTACTCATATTTGAAAGCAAAAACTAATGGTCATTAAATATTTTAGTGCATCTTTTGTCAAAGTAATACTGTTATCGAGGTTGTAGGAGAAACATCTTCAGTTATTTCAAGTCAGTAAAGACTGAGATGTGAACTCAACTGTTATTATTTTAAAGACAAGCCCAGGATATTTTTTAAACTCCTGAGTAAGGAGCTCATTATGGCTGATCATCAATAAAAAAAGTTAGCCACAATCCTTCTAAACTTGAATAAATTTAATTTGTACCCTACTAAACATGTGAGTAAATCTCTGAAGTTTTTTATTTTAAATTACAATATACATAGAAATATAGTATATTACTTATCATCATACATAACTTAAAATGCTACATAATATTAAAAGGACATTTGTTCTGAGAACAAATGAGAAGGTCTTTCCCACTGTTCCTCTGCAGTCAGAAAATTTAGTAGATGCTATGGTATTTTGTGTTTTGCTATAGCACAAAATGTCGCTTCCAGTCATAAAAAATGAGTTATTTGAGTAAAGGAAGTGGTCCCGAACCAAAACATATATGGTTGTTAAGGACTTTCATTCCGTTGCTAGGGACAAAAAGCCACTTCCGGTCATGAAATGACATATTTAAGTAAAGTACATCATTCTGCTTCTAAAAATATATGGTTGCTAAGGATTTTTTATAACAGTTACCTTGTTGCTATGGTATGACCTTGACCTATGACCTATGACCTTTGGCTCAAATTGAAGCTCTTTTCCTACTGATCATGTTAAACCTATATGTTTACTATATTATCTCTAACCGTTTTCAAGTTTTAACCAAAAAACCAATTAACCGAAACGCGTCAAGGGCTGTAACTCGAAAACGGTTCATCGCACAGCTTCAGGCCGAATGTACCAAATGGACGTCTCGATAAGAGGAGTATTTTTCCCTTTTATTGTCTGCTTCAATTTTTTATGGTTTTTGAGTTATATTGAAAACAAAATTTAGCCGAAACGTGTCAAGGGCCATAACCTCGAAAACGGGTTGTCACACAGTTTTTGACACTGTATATCAAATGTAGATCTCAATGAGAGGAACATTTTTCTTATATATTGTCTGCTTCAATTTTTTATGGTTTTTAAGTTATATTGAAAATAAAATTTAGCCGAAACCTGTCAAGGGCCATAACCTCGAAAATGGTTTGTCGCACAGTTTTCAGCAATTATATCAAATGTAGATCTCAACGAGAGGAACATTTTTCTGATATATTGTCTGCTTAAATTTTTTATGGTTTTTGAGCTTTATTGAAAACAAAATTTAGCTGAAATGTGTCAAGGGCCATAACCTCGAAAACGGTTTGTCGCACAGTTTTCGAACCTTTATATCAGATGTAGATCTCAATGAGAGGAACATTTTTCTGATATATTCTCTGCTTCAATTTTTTATGGTTTTTGAGTTATTTCGAAAACAAAATTTAGCCGAAACCTGTCAAGGGCCATAACCTCTAAAACGGTTTGTCGCACAGTTTTCGAACCTTTATATCAGATGTAGATCTCAATGAGAGGAACATTTTTCTGATATATTCTCTGCTTCAATTTTTTATGGTTTTTGAGTTATTTCGAAAACAAAATTTAGCCGAAACCTGTCAAGGGCCATAACCTCTAAAACGGTTTGTCGCACAGTTTTCGAACCTGTATATCAAATGTAGATCTCAATGAGAGGAACATTTTTCTGATATATTCTCTGCTTCAATTTTTGATGGTTTTTGAGTTATATTGAAAACAAAATTTCAATGGCGGCCATTTTGAAAATGGTGGACCGAAATTTTTTTTTGATCCGATACATGTAATTAGGACCCTCATATCTACTTGGAAACCAAGTTTTGTGTAAATCCGACAACTTTGACGTTTTCGCCAAACTTCGCGTCAAAATCGCGTAAACAGGAAGTTGATCGAAGAATGTTTTTTTGCATGACAAATCATCGCCATAGAACCAGCGACATTTTGTACACTTCAGATTTTAAGAATCGGTTACGGTTTCTGAGTTTATCTGCTAACAAGGTTTTCGGTGTTAGGGCAGATAACTCTGTTACTAAAAATAGAACAGTCTCACAGGGTGAGCCAGGTCATCTCCTGGTATGAGCGATCAAACGTACCAAGTATCATAATGATATGTTGAAACCCCTTCTGGCAAACCCATTTGGAAAAATGGTGAGAAAAAGAAAAATAATAATAATGAAAAGTCATTTGTTCAAAGAACAAATGTGAGGTCTTTCCCGGCATTTTCTTAGTGTTATGTCTAGGTATATGTTTGCTAATTTTGAAAATTGCTGCCCGTAACCATTGGACTTTGGTCCTAAATCGAAGGGCTTGTTGAGACAGTCACAAAAAAACTATGTTCACTATATTATTTATGACGGTTTAAAAAGTATAAGCCATAAACTGATTAGCCAAAAAATGCCAAAGACCATAACTTGAAAACGATTTGTCGCACAGTTTTCAATAATTATATTAAATGTAGATCTCAATGAGAGGAACATTTTTCTATTATATTGTCTGCTTCAAATTTTTATGGTTTTTGAGTTATATTGAAAACAAAGTTTAGCCGAAACCTTTCAAGGGCCATAACCTCGAAAACCGTTTGTCGGATAGTTTTCAACACTATATATCAAATGTAGATCTCAATGAGAGGAACATTTTTCTGATATATTGTCTGCTTCAATTTTTTATGGTTTTTGAAATTAGGCCCCTCATATTTACCTGGAAAACAAGTTTTGTGGAAATAAAACAACTTTGACGTTTTCAACAAACTTCGCGTCAAAAACGCCGAAACAGGAAGTGGATCACTTTTTTTGCATGCCAAATCATGGCCGTGGGTCAGACAACATTTTCCCCACTTTAGTTTTTTGATATCTGTCATGGTAAAAAGTGGATATCGAAAAATGACGGCCACGAACAAGGTATTTATAGTGTTCAGTAACCTTTTTTGGTACAGTATATACAACAGAGATATCATAATAAACGAATTAGTACCGTTAATGCATTAATTTATGGCGAGGATGAGCGGGGATTACATTTTTGCCCTCCCTGTTCTCATTTTTTCCCTTTCCTTTATGACAGGGGGGTTCGCCTCTACGCCCCCCCCCCCCCCTGGATCCGCCATTGCAGGTAGTGTCTGTTAAGAAGATTCAAAGGCTGACCCAAGCCTAACACTAAGAAACTTCAGAAGTGATAATAATTTTGAGAAAATGAATTCAACACATTTAAAATTTTGACAAATATTTACGCTAATTCATACAAGAAAACATTAATATTACATTTATTTTAAAGTTTAGTCATGATTGTTAACTAAATACATTGGATAAAACATATGCTAATCATGCTTATAACGATATCCTGTAATTCGCCGATTGCGAATTAAGTGGTGTTACCTCCCTTAAAGGGGCGGGTAACCACGATTTACATGTATGACTCACACATGCAGTATATGCTTACCACTAACTTTCAGTGAGAAAATACTTATTTCCAATGCATTTGAAACCATAAAACAATGTTTTGCAACATATTTTGACCTCGCTATTGTGACGTTCCAGTTTTATTTTTCGGTTCACACAATTGTTCATTTGACAAATAATTTTATTGTCTGGAAATTCAACAACAATCGGACGTGCATAATGCGAGTATTCAGTATCAATTGTCATTCTTTTGAACGCCTGATGTGATTGACTTAATTGACAGGTGGGTGGCCCCGTGTATCAAATGCAACACATATTTTACAATCCAATCAATAGGTGTGGCGGGAAAAACTTCACGATGGGAGGAGCATTCCTTCATAGACTTGAAATATCACGTGCTAATACATCTCTATACATCACTGCAATAAAACGATGCACCTTTCTGGGTTGCAATAATTTCCTTCAACAAAATAAAAAACGAAATAATCTTAAGCTATTTTATTTTCGATATTTTTCCCTAAACCTACGACTGCAATTTGGAAAATGTTAATCCTAAAACAGGTGGGTAAAATATAGCTTGGAAAGTCGTATCGGAAACAAGCAACACATTTTCCCATGGTAATTATTACAAATTGCACGTGTACCTTTCCCAATTAACATCAGTCACCTGTAAAGGAGGCTTCTCAGTGTGACATTTTTTAATTATAGGACTGGTATATGTATTGAAAGCCATGCTCACACAAATCAGAGACATATAATAATTACATGTACTAGTAATTATATAGATTTATGTCATTTATATTGCATGTATATTTGTTGACACCACAATAAAAATCACCTTTATCTAACCGGCAGTCAGGTGTATGTAGTATCTTCACGTGAGTATCTTGCTACCGCTGAACAGGTAATTAATTTCCTTGGGGCACAAAGTGGGAAAAAAATTGCTAACAATTTATTAAAAACGTATTAACCACAGTTCATTGTTAACACTTATTGTGTATAAATTGTAAAGTTTTTAACTGCACACTTTTTTATTCGACAAAAGTTTGCAAAGTTTGTATATATGATAAATATTTTGATACCCCGTTTAATTTAACGGGGGTTTCACCTACGTAGGTGCCAATTAATTGTTTATTGAAGGTATAGTGTGACACATTTATGTTGTGGCTTGCATACCAACTCAGTCTTACATGTAAACTAGAGTTACCGAACATGTTACCGGTAGGTGGCGCGCATATGGAAAGACGTGAATTACTGTAACACAATTAAGATAATATGGCCGAATTTACTATGGCCGATTTAATCTACGGACGAAGGGACTATGGACGAAACGGAGTATGGCCGAGACGTCCAGATGCCTTTGATCCTTGCGCATGCGGATTTATCATATCCGATTATATATTGATCAGCCATTTATTTTTGTGAAATCACACTTGTGCTTCTTTTGTCATCAGCTAACGTTTCAGGGCCAGCATGTAAACTTATTTTGTTATACATCTTGGTATTTTTAATTGATTGTCTCACATTGATTCAAATAGCTTTGCACTGATTTTGAGAAAAAACGCGGAAAAATGGGACTCTGCAGATTTAAATATTGCGACAAAGTTTTAAAAATTCATATATTTTAATTTTGTTTAAATACTCAATACCTAACTGAACTTGGTTTTTTCAGCACGTGACTGATTGTGACGTCATAATAAGATGTATTGCTGACGTTGACTATACGTGAATTCTTCCGCAAACAACAAGTGACGACACTAAAATTATGAATTGCAAATATTATTTGATTACTTGTAAAATATTGTTCTTGTTACTTCATTTTTACTATAGTATTTAAAATATAAGGTTTGTTTTCAATTGTTGGTGAGATTATTGGATATAAACGACTTTGGATCGATCTACGCTGCAACATTTCTTCGTCTTAGCTCGCGTTCATAGCATTTTGTCAGCGTCTTCGTTGTGTCTCTCTCGTTCTGTGTGGACGTATGGTCACACATTCGAATTTCGTCAATACTCGAATTTCGGCGATTTCCTTTCATTCAGCAATGTAAACAATGAACCCAAGGTTAAATTACTTTCAAAATATGGTGCATTTATTGCTCTAACCAACTGACTCTTAAATAATAAAATATAGTGCTTTTCAATGAAATTAACGTCCGTTAAACCAACACACTTTTATTGGCCAAACTCGAGTGTACTAGTATATACTACATGAAGCACGATCTTTAATCTCAGTGATTATTTATTTCAGGACGACACGGATTATTATAAACAGAGCAAAGCGAAGATCATTTTCACATTATTTCAAAGGAATTTCACGCTGGAAAATAAGGACATTAGTCATGTAGCAGACAACCGAAAACACAAAAATTCACGTCGGAAATTGTTTCAATTTGATTAAAATGTGAGATAAAATGCAGTTCGGATAGTTAGAACAACTTGTTGAGAAACGATTTACACTATGATTCACTGACGATAAATGAAATGGACATCACAGCAGACGAAATTTACAAATAAGGGGGAGGTGTGGTCACATGCTTCAGTCTGGGATTTTAAGGATTTATTGACTCACATACTTTGAGGAAATATGTTTTTAGACTGAAATCCACATTCTAAACGGAAAGTATCTTCTATTTAGCTAACAAAGTAAGTTGATTAAATTTAGTGTTTTGGTCATGTATATTGAAAAAATGTACACTATGAAAGTAGACCAAACTTATAACATTTTATGCAAACTTATTTTGTCATATATCTTGGTATTTTTAATTGATTGTCTCCATACAATATTATTATTATGACTCAGAAATAGCTTTGTACTCATTTTTAATGGAGAAATGCACTGAAATAGGACACAACAGCTTAAATATTTTAAATTTAATAATTAAAAAATAAGGAAAAGAGGGAAACTTGTGGAAATCACAAGGTTTTGTTTTCACATTTGTTTAAAATGTGTCGATGTAGGCTATTGTAGCAGTGTTGAATTATTTTTTCATGAAAATTTAGGAATATAGTGTACCATTTTTAAAGTAATTGCACTTAAATTGCTAATTTCTGTATAAATGTGCAAGTTAACATCATTTCAATCATTTTAATAATTATCACATTTGGTTTAATACAGCAAATTTTGTAACAAAGAGCATGTTTTCTTCACTCGACACATAATTACACACTGTTGGAACTCACTCAATGTTCATTATTTTATCAATTTTTGCCAAAAGTTAGTTTTTTATGTTACAAAAAGTACATTTAATATGTACTAAAAATTTGAAATTAGTGTTTAAGCCATTTTGAATTGTCCATCATTGAAAAATTTTAAGTCTAATATGATTACCCCTTTCTAAGCCAAAAAGTACTAATATCTTGATACATATTAATTCTTGGTTGTTTTTTTTTTTCGCTCGACAAGGCTTATCCGGTCCATATCAGATGAGCTCGAAGATACAAGATACTCTCTAGATACTGGTTATGTGTTATGTTGTATATATTGTAACACTTCTTAGTGTCTGGACAGGTCTGATTAATTGCAGCAAAGATGAATTTTTTTTATCGTGATGTATGTTTTCCTTAATATTCATGAGCTTTGGTCAGTGATGTACGATTGGTCAAAAAGCTAGGCAGATTCTTCACGCACGACTTATGACCCTGTTGACTATATTATCTCTAACCGTTTTCAAGTTATAAGTCAAAAACAGAATAACAGAAATGTGTCAAGGCTGATAACTGGAATACGGTTCATATAACAGTTTCGGATACAATATACTAAATGAAGGTCTTGATGAGAGGATCACTTTCAATAGACATGTTTACTATATTATCTTTAACTGTTTTCAAGTTATAAGTCAAAAACTGATTAGTCGAAACCTGTCAAGGGCCATAACCTCGAAAACGGTTTGTCGTACAGTTTTCAACCCTATATATCAAATGTAGATCTCAATGAGAGGAACATTTTACTAGTATATTGTCTGGTTCAATTTTTTATGGTTTTTTAGTTATATTGAAAACAAAATTCAGTGGAAACCTGTCAAGGGCCATAACCTCGAAAACAGTTCGTCACACAGTTTTCAACCAATTATATCAAATGTAGATCTCAATGAGAGAAACATTATTCTGACATATTGTCTGCTTCAATTTTTTATGGTTTTTGAGTTATTTCGAAAACAAAATTTAGCCGAAACCAGTCAAGGGCCATAACCTCTAAAACGGATTGTCGCACAGTTTTCAAACTTTATATCAAATGTAGATCTCAATGAGAGGAACATTTTTCTCATATATTGTCTGCTTCAATTTTGTATGGTTTTTGAGTTATTTCGAAAACAAAATTTAGCCGAAACCTGTTAAGGGCCATAACCTCTAAAACGGTTTGTCGCACAGTTTTCAAACTGTTATATCAAATGTAGATCTCAATGAGTGGAACATTTTTCTCATATATTGTCTGCTTCAATTTTGTATGGTTTTTGAGTTATTTCGAAAACAAAATTTAGCCTAAACCTGTCAAGGGCCATAACCTCTAAAACGGTTTGTCGCATAGTTTTCGAACTGTTATATCAAATGTATATCTCAATGAGAGAAACATTTTTCTCATATATTATCTGCTTCAATTTTGTATGGTTTTTGAGTTATTTCGAAAACAAAATTTAGCCGAAACCTGTCAAGGGCCATAACCTCTAAAACGGTTTGTCGCACAGTTTTCGAACCTTTATATCAAATGTAGATCTCAATGAGAGGAACATTTTTCTGATATATTGTCTGCTTCAATTTTTTATGGTTTTTGAGTTATATTGAAAACAAAATTTAAATGGCGGCCATTTTGAAAATGGTGGACCAAAAATTTTTTTTGATCCGATACATGTAATTAGGACCCTTATATCTACTTGGAAACTAAGTTTTGTGTAAATCCGACAACTTTGACGTTTTCGCCAAACTTCGCATCAAAATCGCGTAAACAGGAAGTGGATCGAAGAATGTTTTATTGCATGACAAATCATGGCCATAAGTCAGGCAACATTTTCCTCACTTTAGATTTTTGATATCTGTCATTGTTTCTGAGTGTATCTGCACACAAGGGTAAACAGTGTTTGGGGAGATAACTCTGTTACTAAAAATAGATCGGTGTCGCAGGGTGACTCAGGTCGAGCCCAGGTAGTGTCGGTTAAGTGTGCCAAGTTTCAAAGCGATACGTCAAGACACTTTTTTGACATCTGCGGCGGAAAAGAAGAAGAATAATAATAATAATAATAAAAAAAATGAAAAGTCATTTGTTCAGAGAACAAATGTGAGGTCTTTCCCTGCATTTTATTAGTCTTATGTCTAGGTATATATTTCCTAATGACTTTACGGTCAGTTACCATGGTTTTAGTGTACAAAGCAAGTGGTTCTAAGTCAGAAAATGTATGGTTGCTAAGGACATTTAGTGGTTGCTATGGACAAAATGTCGCTTCCGGTCATACAATATGATATTTAAATTCAGTTAGTGATCCCAATTCCGTTTCCCATGTATTGTTCGCTTCAATTTTGTACAGTTAAAGTGTTATTTTACAAAAACTGTTTACGGTGTCAGCCATTTTGAAAATGGCTGCCTATAACCATTCGACTTCGGTCTTAATACGAAGGGCTTGTTATGATCGTTACAAAAAAACCATATGTTTACTATATTATCCCTGACGGTTTTAAAGTTATAAGCCAAAAACTGATTAGCCGAAACCTGTCAAGGGCCATAACCTCGAAAACGGTTTGTCGCATAGTTTTCGTCATTTATTGAATGTAGATCTCAATGAGAGGAACATTTTTCTGATATATTGTCTGCTTCAATTTTTTATGGTTTTTGAGTTATATTGAAAACAAAATTTAGCCGAAACCTGTCAAGGGTCATAAGCTATAAACCGGTTTGTCGCACAGTTTTCAAACCTATTTATCAAATGTAGATCTCAACGAGAGGAACATTTTCCTGATATATTGTCTGCTTCAATTTTTTTTATGGTTTTTGAGTTATTTCATAAACAATATTTAGCCGAAACCTGTCAAGGGCCATAACCTCAAACGGTTTGTCGCACAGTTTTTGAACCTATATATCAAATGTAGATCTCAACAAGAGGAACATTTTTCTGATATATTGTCTGCTTCAATATTTTATGGTTTTTGAGTTATATTGAAAACAAAATTTCAATGGCGACCATTTTGAAAATGGTGAACCGAAAACAAATTTTGATCCGACATATGTAATTAGGACCCTCATATCGACTTGGAAACCAATGTTTGTGTAAATCGAACAACTTTAACGTTTTCGACAAACTTCGCGCCGAAATCACGGAAACAGGAAGTGGATCGAAGAAATTTTTTTTGCGTGACAAATCATGGCCATGAGTCAGACAACATTTTCCCCACTTTAGATTTTTGATATTTGTCATGGTTTCTGAATTTATCTGAACACAAGGGTTTTGGGTTTGGGGCAGATAACTCTGTTACTAAAAATAGATCGGTTTCGCAAGGTGACTCAGGTCGAGCCCAGGTAATGTTGGTTAAGTGTGCCAAGTTTCAAAGCGATACGTCAAGACACTTTTTCGACATTGACCGTCTTTCCCGTGTTGTCCCTATTTCCATAGAAAAAACTGACGTTAAACGTCAAACAATAAACCCCATAGGGTAAAAATCTATTATTTTATATTGTAAAATATCCGTAGGCCTCCTCCTCCCCCGGTTTCTTTTCTTTTGCTTCTATAACATTCTTATTATTTAAAAAAGGGCCCGGCCCCCCAACCAGGGCAGCATGTAAACTTATTTTGTTATTCGTCTTGGTATTTTTAATTGATTGTCTCACATTGATTCAAATAGCTTTGTACTAATTTTGAGAAAAAACGGGAAAATGGGACTCTGCAGATTTAAATATTGTGACAAAAATTTGTTAAACTAGTTTTAAAAATTTATATACATTATTTTGGTGTAAAATAAATACTTCTTTGTCATTTCGCTCTATTGATAGTATACATTAAATGAACACTACATTTCACTGAGGTGTCTTCGTCGAAGCTCGCGTTCATAGCATTTTGGCAGCGTCTTCTGTGTCTCGTACTGCGTTCTGTGTGGACGAATACTATAGCTACATGAAGCACGATCTTAAGTTTAATATCAGTGATTATTTATATATTTCAGGACGACACGGGTTATTACAAAAGGAGCTACCGACGAACATTTAAAGACGTTTTCATTCATACTCATAGGAATTGTACGCTGGAATGTGTGGAAAATAAGGACACGAGTCACGTAGCAGACGACCGAATACACAAAAATTCACGTCGGAAATTGTTTCAATTTGATTGAAATGTGAGGTAAAATGCAGTTCGGATAGTTAGAACAACTTGTTGAGAAACGATTTACACTATGATTCACTGACGATAACTGAAATGGACATCACAGCTGACGAAATTTACAAATAAGGGGGAGGTGAGGTCACGTGCTTCAGTCCTGGATTCTAAGGATTTATTGACTCGTGTACTTTGAGGAAATACGTTTTTAGACTGAAATCCACATTCTAAACGGAAAGTATCATCTATTTAGCTAACAAAGTAAGTGGATTAAATTTAGTGTTTTGGTCATGTATATTGAAAAACTGTACACTATGAAAGTAGGCCAAACTTCATAACATTTTATGCAAACTTATTTTGTCATACATCTTGGTATTTTTAATTGATTGTCTCCATACAATATTATTATTATGATTCAGAAATAGCTTTGTACTCATTTTTAATGGAGAAACACACTAAAATAGGACACAACAGCTTTAAATATTTTAAATTTAATAATTAAACAATAAGGAAAAGAGGGAAACTTGTAGAAATCACAAGGTTTTGTTTTAACATTGGTTTAAAATGTGTCGATTTAGGCTATTGTCACAGTGTTGAATATTTTTTCATGAAAATTTAGGAATATAGTGTATCATTTTTAAAGTAATTGCACTTAAATTGCTAATTTCTGTATAAATGTGCAAGTTAACATCATTTCAATCATTTTAATAATTTTCACATTTGGAATACAGCAAATTTTGTAACAAAGTGCATGTTTTCTTCACTCGACACATAATTACACACTGTCGGAACTCACTGAATGTTCATTATTTTTTCAATTTTTGCCAAAAGTTAGTTTTTTATGTTACAAAAAGTACATTTAATATGTACTAAAAATTTGAAATTAGTGTTTAAGCCATTTTGAATTGTCCATCATTGAAAAATTTTAAGTCTCATATGATTACCCCTTTCTAAGCCAAAAAGTACTAATATCTTGATACATATGAATTCTTATATTTGTTGTTTTTTCGCTCGACAAGGCTTATCAGGTCCATATCAGATGAGGTCTAAGATATAAGATACTCTCTAGATACTGGTTATGTGTTACGTTTTATATTGTAACACTTCTTAGTGTCTGGACAGGTCTGATTAATTGCAGCAAAGATGTGTATTTTTTTTATCGTGATGTATGTTTTCCTTAATATTCATGAGCTTTGGACAGTGATGTACGATTGGTCAAAAAGCTAGGCAGATTTTTCGCGCACGACATATGACCGTGTTAACTATATTATCTCTAACCGTTTTCAAGTTGTAAGTCAAAAACCGAATAACAGAAATGCGTCAAGGCGGATAACTCGAATACAGTTCATATAACAGTTTCGGATACAATATACTAAATGAAGGTTTTGATGAGAGGATAACTTTAAATATAAATGTTTACTATATTATCTCGAACCGTTTTCAAGTTATAAGTCAAAAACTGATTAGTCGAAACGTGTCAAGGGCCATTACCTCGAAAACGGTTTGTCTCAAATTTTTCGACAATTTATATCAAATGTAGATCTCAATGAGAGGAACATTTTTCTGCTATATTGTCTGCTTCAATATTTTATGGTTTTTGAGTTATATTGAAAACAAAATTTAACAGAAACCTGTCAAGGGCCATAACCTCAAAAACGGTTTGTCGTACAGTTTTCAACCCTTATATCAAATGTAGGTCTCAATGAGAGGAACATTTTTCTAGTATATTGTCTGGTTCAATTTATTATGGTGTTTGAGTTATATTGAAAACAAAATTTAGCCAAAACCTGTCAAGGGCCATAACCTCGAAAACGGTTTGTCGCACAGTTTTCAACTTTTATATCAAATGTAGATCTCAATGAAAGGAACATTTTTCTGATATATTGTCTGCTTCAATTTTTTATGGTTTTTGAGTTATATTGAAAACAAAATTTAGCCGAAACCTGTCAAGGGCCATAACCTCGAAAACGGTTTGTCGCAGAGTTTTCAACTACTTATATCAAATGTAGATCTCAATGAGAGGAACATTTTTCTGATATATTGTCTGCTTCAATTTTTTATGGTTTTTGAGTTATATTGAAAACAAAATTTAGCCGAACCCTGTCAAGGCCATAACCTCGAAAACGGTTTGTCGCACAGTTTTCAACTTTTATATCAAATGTAGATTTAAATGAAAGGAACATTTTTCTGATATATTGTCTGCTTCAATTTTTTATGGTTTTTCAGTTATATTGAAAACAAAATTTAGCCGAAACCTGTCAAGGGCCATAACCTCGAAAACGGTTTGTCGCACAGTTTTCAACTATTTATATCAAATGTAGATCTCAATGAGAGGAACATTTTTCTGATATATTGTCTGCTTCAATTTTTTATGGTTTTTGAGTTATATTGAAAACAAAATTTCAATGGCGGCCATTTTGAAAATGGTGGACCGAAAAAAAATTTTGATCCGATACATGTAATTAAGACCCTCATATCTACTTGGAAACCAAGTTTTGTGTAAATCCGACAACTTTGACGTTTTCGACAAACTTCGCATCAAAATCGCGTAAACAGGAAGTGGATAGAAGAATGTTTATTTGCATAACAAATCATGGCCATAAGTCAGACAACATTTTCCCCACTTTAGATTTTTGATATTTGTCATGGTTTCTGAGTTTATCTGAACACAAGGGTTTTGGGTTTGGGGCAGATAACTCTGTTACTAAAAATAGATCAGTTTCGCAGGGTGACTCAGGTCGAGCCCAGGTAGTGTCGGTTAAGTGTGCCAAGTTTCAAAGCGATACGTCAAGACACTTTTTTGACATCTGCGGCGGAAAAGAAGAAGAATAATAAAAAAAATAATAATAATGAAAAGTCATTTGTTCAAAGAACAAATGTGAGGTCTTTCCCGGCATTTTCTTAGTGTTATGTCTAGGTATATGGTTGCTAATTTTGAAAATTGCTGCCCATAACCATTGGACTTTGGTCCTAAATCGAAGGGCTTGTTGAGACGGTCACAAAAAACCTATGTTCACTATATTATCTCCGACGTTTAAAAGTTTAAGCCATAAACTGATTAGCCGAAAAATGTCAAAGGCCATAACTTGAAAACGATTTGTCGCACAGTTTTCAATAATTTAAATCAAATGTAGATCTCAATGAGAGGAACATTTTTCTGATATATTGTCTGCTTAATATTTTTATTGTTTTTGAGTTATTTCGAAAACAAAATTTAGCCGAAACCTGTCAAGGACCATAACCTCTAAAACGGTTTGTCGCACAGTTTTTGAACCTGTATATCAAATGTAGATCTCAATGAGAGGAACATTTTTCTGACATATTGTCTGCTTCAATTTTTTATGGTTTTTGAGTTATTTCGAAAACAAAATTTAGCCGAAACCAGTCAAGGGCCATAACCTCTAAAACGGTTTGTCGCACAGTTTTCAAACTGTTATATCAAATGTAGATCTCAATGAGAGGAACATTTTTCTCATATATTGTCTGCTTCAATTTTGTATGGTTTTTGAGTTATTTCGAAAACAAAATTTAGCCGAAACCTGTCAAGGGCCATAACCTCTAAAACGGTTTGTCGCACAGTTTTCGAACCGTAATATCAAATGTAGATCTCAATGAGAGGAACATTTTTCTCATATATTATCTGCTTCAATTTTGTATGGTTTTTGAGTTATTTTGAAAACAAAATTTAGCCGAAACCTGTCAAGAGCCATAACCTCTAAAACGGTTTGTCGCAGAGTTTTCGAACCTTTATATCAAATGTAGATCTCAATGAGAGGAACATTTTTCTCATATATTATCTGCTTCAATTTTGTATGGTTTTTGAGTTATTTCGAAAACAAAATTTAGCCGAAACCTGTCAAGAGCCATAACCTCTAAAACGGTTTGTCGCACAGTTTTCGAACCTTTATATCAAATGTAGATCTCAATGAGAGGAACATTTTTCTGATATATTGTCTGCTTCAATTTTTTATGGTTTTTGAGTTATATTGAAAACAAAATTTAGATGGCGGCCATTTTGAAAATGGTGGACCAAAAAATTTTTTTGATCCGATACATGTAATTAGGACCCTCATATCTACTTGGAAACCAAGTTTTGTGTAAATCCGACAACTTTGACGTTTTCGCCAAACTTCACATCAAAATCGCGTAAACAGGAAGTGGATTGAAGAATGTTTTTTTGCATGACAAATCATGGCCATAAGTCAGGCAACATTTTCCTCACTTTAGATTTTTGATATCTGTCATTGTTTCTGAGTGTATCTGCACACAAGGGTAAACAGTGTTTGGGGAGATAACTCTGTTACTAAAAATAGATCGGTGTCGCAGGGTGACTCAGGTCGAGCCCAGGTAGTGTCGGTTAAGTGTGCCAAGTTTCAAAGCGATACGTCAAGACACTTTTTTGACATCTGCGGCGGAAAAGAAGAAGAATAATAATAATAATAAAAAAAATAATCAGAAGAAATACAGTAAGGTCTTTCCCTTGGAAAGGGGAAAGACCTTAATAATAATCAGAAGAAATACAGTAAGGTCTTTCCCTTGGAAAGGGGAAAGACCTTAATAATAATAAAAAAAATAATAATCAGAAGAATTACAGTAAGGTCTTTCCCTTGGAAAGGGGAAAGACCTTAATAATCAGAAGAAATACAGTAAGGTCTTTCCCTTGGAAAGGGGAAAGACCTTAATTAAAATGCCATTTGTTCTGAGAACAAATGAGAAGGTCTTTCCCACTGTTCCTCTTAAGTAAGAAAAGTTAGGTGATGCTATGGGATTTTGTGTCTTGCTATAGCATAAAATGTCACTTCCAGTCATAAAAATGAATTATTTGAGTAAAGAAAGTGGTCCCGAGCCAAAAAATATATGGTTGTTAAGGACTTTCATTCGGTTGCTAGGGACAAAAGGCCACTTCCGGTCATGAAATGACATATTTCAGTAAAGAACATCATTCTGATTCTAAAAATATATAGTTGCTAAGGACTTTTTATAACGGTCACCTTGTTGCTAGGGTATGACCTTGACCTATGACCTTTGATCTTTGGCTCAAATTGAAGCTCTTTTCCTACTGATCATGTTTAACCTATATGTTTACTATATTATCTCTAACCGTTTTCAAGTTTTAACCAAAAAACCGATTAACCGAAACGCGTCAAGGGCAGTAACTCAAAAATGGTCCATCGCACAGCTTTCGGTCAAATGTACCAAATGAAGGTCTCAATAAGTGGAGTATTTTTCCCATTTATTGTCTGCTTCTATCTTTTATGGTTTGCGAGATATAGTGCTAACAAGACCTATGGTGACCTTTGACCTTGACTTTTGACCTTTGACCTTGACATTTTTAAATGTAACATATGTCACTTAGGATCAATGGTGGTGGTCCCAAGTCTCTAGGACTTACGGTTTTTGAGAAAAAAAATTTGACACGTTGCGACATTTTTCAGGTCAAAAACGCGTAAACAGGAAGTCGATTGGAAAAAAAAAATTTGCATGACAAATCATCGCCATAGGACCAGCGACATTTTGTAACAAGGGTTTTCGTGTTGGGGCAGATAACTCTGTTACTAAAAATAGATTGGTCTAAAAGCATGAGCCATGTCATCTCCGGATATGACCGATTGATGTTACCAAGTATCGAAATGATACGTCCAGACACTTTTTGGCAAACCTCCGCGGAAGAAGAAAAATAATAATAATAATCATAAGAAAGACAAGAAGGTCTTTCCCTTGGAAAGGGGGAAAGACCTTAATTATAAAGTAATTGAGTTAGGTTGTATTGGTGGTAAGTTCTAAATCTACCAGTGTCATAACAAATCACAAGAATGTTTATTCCATATATGGGTGTGAACTGAACCATAAAGCTCTTTATTGATTAGATTTAATACTGTAAAATTCAAACCACTCTGTTAATGGTGACTAAGTACAGCAAATAAAAATTACTCAAAAACATAATTAAAGTTTTACAAATACATCCTACAACATAGTGCTCCAAGCATGTTGTTCAGTTAATGAAAGTGTGGTTAAAGATAAGAAAAAACTGTTGGTCAATTATTGGAAGATCATCATTTAAAAAGAAATAAAATGAAAAAATCCCAAATGCATTTGCACTGGATAAAAAATAAAACATTTGCAAAACTTTTGAACAAAAAAACAATGCCATTTTCAAACTTTTTGATTTACAAAACTGTTTTATTATCAACTGACATTGTACCAAAAGCTCTATCAATAAGTTGTTAAAATTCCATCAATATCTTATCAAAAATATATATTTTACAACAATCAATCAAAATTTAATGATTTCAAACCTTTTTGTCAATTTATATTACAAAAGTACTAAAGATAAAACACATCTGTTGACATGCAACTAAGAGCTCAACTGCCAAGTAAAAGACTGGGGGAAATTAATCCCCTCAAACTCACACTAAAAGTAAAAATTTCTAGGAATATGTAGTCCCCTTTGGCCCTATTTATTGCAAAAACTAAGAGTTACTTCAAATTATTAATATGCATGTTTTGTCTTTGCAAAATAAATTTTAAAAATTACTACCATAATTCAAAAAAATATAAAGTTTGACCGTAACAGTAAACAGGAAACTAGAAAACAGACTAATACAACCCAATATTTAACATAAAATAGATACTGTTGATGGCAGTGTACAATGCTATACATTTAATGTCAGCTGTGTTACAAGCATCTTACTTCTAGAAATAAATTATCTCCAAACACTAAATAAAAAAACCATTTGAACTTATTATAATGATACTAGCCTATAAAACTCTTTCTTAAATCAAGTACAAGTATTATTATGCATTCATTTTCACAATTTTTTTTAAAATTTTAGCTTTTGTGTTCCTTTCTGAAAAAACAAATTACCTGGCATACAACAACTTGAGATTCTAATTTAATATTAATAAAGCATGTTTCATCTTTCTTTTGTTTCAGCACTAAACAAGAGAGAAATAATTTTGATTCAGCTATATCATCATGCCCATTTCTGTGTTGTGCAAACAGGTTTTCTTTAGACAATTTCATACGGGGAAATTAACTGGTCAACTTGATCAATTACTAATAGGATGACACAAGAGATAATAGGCCATAGACAGATAAATAATTATAATCAAATAAGGATGTAAAATACTTAAAACAATTTACCTTTATTTAACCATAATACAGAAACACAAAAAGGCTTTACCCCATGGCAGCATTAGAATAATTTGAGCTTTTTCTTGTTAAAATAATTTATATTTAGAAAATCCTTATTTATTCTGCTTTTAAAGTTGACTGCAAAGAAATTTTAGATATAAAACACATGCTCAAGTTAACCTGTTCATTAATCTGTACTAATAAATGAAAATAAACACTAAGTTGAAAAAGTTTGTCAAATGGGCTATAAATATAGGTTGTGCATAAATGAATCATTCATATAAACAGACTACCATACACACATACACACAATGGAGATACACATATATATATTGTAATAACTATCAGGACTTCATTGTCTTAGCAAACTTGTAGATTGTAGCCATTTTTAAAAACCTACTTGCTTTAGCTCCCTTCATTTTCAATAGTTTATGACATGATTTAAAACCTATATTTCACATCACCTATAATGTGAACTTGAATTATTAGAATACCATATAACTAAGAATTAAAAGTATTTCATATATAGACTAGAATATACAAAAATGTTCCATAGAGGTGAATATCTTGATGTTCACAAAAACATCAAAATAGTGCAAGCAGGAACAGAAAGTATTTCTTCAGGTTTTTTTTTATGCCATTTTTTTTAAATTATTTTTTTACATTTTTTTTTCATTTTTTTTATAGTTTTTTTCCTGTGCCTTATAAAAGTTATGTTGAGCAGACTTTTAATATTTTAACAAATTACAAATACATGTTCAACAGTGGTGACCACATTATAGTTTAAAACCTACATGATAATACTGTTATATGTTTTGTAGTTTTGTAGTTTCTGACCGGAACATATAACTCTTCAAGCAATCATATCCTAGTAGCCATGTTTTGTTTAAGATACACACAAATCCCAAAAAATTAATGCTTCTCTAAAACACATTACTAGTAAGTTTTATTTCACTTGACTGAGAAGTTTCACAAAATTCAAATGTGTTATAAGTTCATGACATTTAAACAATTACAATAAAGAAAAAAGACAGACACAAAGTGATAGCAAATCTATCTTTCAATTTAGCACAGGTGAAATAAAAATCTAGTGACACTTTACGACAAGTGAGCTAAAAATCTAGCTTTCAATTTAGGACAGGAGAGCTAAAAATCTAGTGACACTTTACGACAAGTGAGCTTAAATCCTATATCTGGTACCCAAATATACCTTACTCTATGGTGACTTTTCTAATATCAAATAATTTCCTACAATTTTGGATAATTTTAGGTGATATATATATGTACACAAAATATCATCTTGTAGCACATAAAACATGTGTCTCTAAGATCACATGTATATTTTTTATAAATTTCTATTACAGTTTTTGAATATAATGTAGTCATTCAAAATGTCTAAAGAATGATTAGATGGCCATTTTTATTTATTTGCTTACAATGTATATAACCTGCAACCAATAACATGCAACAATGTCCATCAAGATCCATTATGAAAAAATTCTATAAAGAAATACTTTTCGAGCTTTTTTTAAAACCCGCTGCTACAAAAGGCTAAATATTAATGTCATCAAAGTCCTTTGTTGAAGTAAACCAGGTCATGTGGGCCATGTGATCCCTTGAGTTTCTCCTGTAGTTCTTTCTCTAAATGGTTTATATGCATGGAGCTGAAAAGCAGAATAAAAATATATGTTTGATCATCATTCTGTTAACAAGATTAAGGTATAAAATAAGCTTCTTTAGCCAGAGCTAGTAAAAAATGTGACCAAAATAACATATTTCAAAATTGTTCATACAACCAGTAATATATATGGTTCCTGGAACTCTATCAGTTTGAATTTCCTATTGGCATAATAAACACAAACTTAATAGAGGACAATACAACTAAATTTTCTGATAATTAAGTTTAGACTGATTAATATTTTACAAAAAAAAGTGTTTTTTTTTCCATAAGTTTCTTTGCTGACCTACATCCATCATGGATAGCTTATTAGAAAAAAAACCATAAAAATTTGCACAGCCCCATACAATAAACAATTATATAAAGTAAAGCATTTTAATTTTTGAAAAGACATTTAAAAAAATTTCCTATAGGATCCCATGTGAAACAAAGTCCTGCCGTGCGAGCCATTTTGATGAACATTGTGACCAACTTTGGTTTAAACTGACTTTTTCTGAGAAGATTTTAATGTGGAAGTATACACATGACACTGATGAAACAGATGGATGAAAAGTGATGACAATAATTATAACTTCTGGTCATGTAAGTTAAAAATTAAAGGCCTACTGTCGATTAATGTGTAAAAAAAAAAAGCTACAGTTAAAAAGTTTGTTCACAAACCTTTTTTGTGGAAACAATGCACAGCATAAAGGAGTAGCAAACAGTAAGCTGAAATAAATATACAATAACTATTAAAAGAAATATAATGATTACATCAATTAATAAGATTTCATTTAAAGTTTATACAATTTATATATAGTGTTTTGTTCTTGAAAGAACAAATATTGAAAGTTATACATGTACATGCTTTCATATGTCCACTTTTTATTAGATTAGATTTCTTTTTATGCTAGAGCACTAAAATGACTGTCTACATCTACAAATTTTGCCCCTTTCCAACAAATTATTCTGTCTATGTGACACTGTGTTCTACCTCCATATATCAATCAATCTAATTAAAATTAAATCTCTCACAGCAACAATAACAAACAGTGGGAGAAGTGACAGATTTTATTAGATTGTATATCTACATGCTTTGACACATAGGTAGCCATTTTTCCTACCTCCTTAAACCTACATGGATCTGCTTTGACACAAATTTTTTAATTTCTTTCTGTACCTCAAAAAAGCAACATGCTTTGTGATTAAATTTGTATAGTAACATGTATCAATTTTAACATCATAAGTTTTACCACACTATAACATATTTCAGGTAAGTAATTTTTTGATTACTGGTAGATTGATAGAAATGGAGGATCATATCTGGTATCCTTGTTTCAAGCTTGTTTGCCATTTAAAAAGACATATTTCAAACTTCCTGCCAATTTATTTGGTAACAAACATGAACAAATATGAAATTATTTTTTCTGTTGTTGTTCTCACTTGTCATTCAGAATAAATCAGGTAAGGCATACAAATTTCAGTCACTATGTCGCATTCAATTTTTTTTAGGGCCTCAGTGCAAGTGTAAGGTAGTTACCCATCTACTATTAACCACCAGGTGTTAACACTGAGGTTGTCTGTTTAAGCCTCAATTTGGGCAAAGTGTGCTCAACTCCAACATTAATTGAAAAGGATTTTCCATTTTTTTTATGAAGTTCTGGAGTTTTCATCGGGTACTCCAGCATCCTTCATAATAAAAACTGGATGCAGGATATAGCTGAAAACAACTGAAAAGTTTGTGAAACCCCATTTAAACAAAACAAAAAATTGATAATCTTAATAAAAATCAATTCTATGTAACTATTCTTAAATGCTTCTACTTCCAAATATTTCAGTAAACTATAAAAGAATACTCACAAAAATCCTACAATTCCAACTTGTACAGGTGCATTAAGCCAAGGCATTCTCTGAAAAACAGATTTAAATGAAAACTGACATTTGAGAACCTATTACAGAAAAATAAAACTAATTAGTTTGTATTAGTACGCTTTGGTTTTATTCACTTGTTTATTGTTATGAGCTTACATACATTAGCAACTCGAAAAAATAAACCTGTTTATACAAATTTATAAAACAATCAATTGAAAATGGCAAAAATACACTTAAACCAATTAATGAAAACCAAAAACAAACAAAAACATGAATACCTTCATAAAGGCCTTCTTTTCCAAAGCATTCATAATGAATGGTGGAATCACTGCAAAAAAAACAAGAGTGAACATAAAGAACTGTAGTCATTGTATTGTACTCTAGGAAAACAGTTTTTAAAAATAAGATACCCCAAAGAGTATTTGTTTTTTTCCATATCTTGAAACCTGATATTATCAAATTATGATGGCAATTTCAAAGTACCATCCTGAGGTTACGGATATTTCTTATCAGAATGGCAATTCAGTCCAGTATTCCAGCGAGGGGTGCAGGGCCCCGCCCTAAAATCAGAGCACCCTGCTGTCCCTATTGGTGACTCATATCACACATTATATTTTCTTAAATTAAGATTAATTACAGTGTATTTAGAATTAATACCTGGTACATTAATTAGCCTATTGACATCAGAAAATCATTTCACTGCATTCTGTTCTCTATATAGAATTTGTTTACAGTAATATTAATTGTTTTGATTGTTTAAGGTTGGACATATAGCAAGTTAATCATTAGATTTATCAACATTTGTATACACCTAGCACAATTACTGTTTACTTAATGATCCTTGTTTCAGTTTCTTTTAATTATGAGATGTATTAATTGCAAATGAATTATTGTATGTGGTCGAAGACTACATGTGCAGTTAGTCCAGTTCAATACAAGGCAATGAATGGATTTTGCATGTTTGAATCATCTACACAGACAAAAATCAACATTTTAAATTCTTTGCAGCCTTATATTTCTATATTGCATGCTATATCATGTGATGTGATGCACACTGTCATATATCTTAGAATATATCACACCAGTAGGTCAATTACCAATAAAAGGACTGCAGACAATTATAACTGCCTATGTGCAGTGATGACTTACTCATTCCAGGCATAGCCATACATATTCTTGAAAAGACTACCAATGAGATTGCTTTTTCTGCTGCCCGTTTAGATTCACCAAGTCTGTTTCCATTTGCATCATACACAGTTATACCTTCCATTAGTTCTCTGTAATTGAAATTAACAGTGATATTGAAGTTCATTCAGGAAACTCAATTAAGAATTAACTACAAAAAATATTTTCTCCATCGAGGGATAACAAAATTTCCGTTGTAGCGGATTATATTAAATGTGCACAACCGAAATTTTGTTATCCCTCGATGGAGAAAATATTTTTTGTAGTTAATACTTATAAATAAATTTAAATAATAGAATAAACTCAACAATTTTATTTTTTTAACTGGACATTTTTGAAAAAGCAGTTCAACACAAAAACTGTTTGTTTCCCGTGGAGTAATATATGACGTCAAATTGCGCGTGTCTCCATGACAATCAAATTTGTTTTCCATCCTCTGATAGAAAATATTTTTCAGCCAATCAAAAGTCGGTATTCTCGGAAAATTTATTTATTCAGAAATAAAACACAATATTCAGCAAAAAAAATCCATTACAGAGCTTCTTTAGATACTGTAGAACCTCCAAAACTGGAAATTGACAATTTAACTTATTCAAGTTATTCAAGTCAGTTGTATGAATTATTTTACATATTGACCTTTACAAGCTTAATTTTTTATTAAATTGGCTTTCCAGAAACTAAGATTTATTGTACTAAAACAGGAAAAAAGAGACAATGTGTCTCTGCAACACTGATGTTCCTCCTTGTATTTATTTCTACACTGTCAGAGATGTATTACTGGACTACTGAATACAAAGAGTTATGTCCCCTGTTTGACATACCTGCTTCTCATCATTGGTATATTTATACAGTTAGCTGCTGCCACGGCAACAAAAGGAACAAATCTGGCAACTATTGGAGGAAATCTCTAAAGAAAAACATCGAAATGAAAAAAAGCATATACATTTATTTGCAGTATATGCACAACTTAAATAAATAACTTAAAGGTGTGTACACAAATTCAGTTTTTACACATCTCAATGAGAAGTGTTATTAGTGATAGTTGGATGAAAAACCTCAAACACCAACAGCAACTTAGATCAAATACTACCATTTTATGTCCAATATTTTACCTGAGCATTAGTGAGGGAAAAAATGTGGGCATAAAGGGCAAACCAGTGGTAAAATCTTCTTGCTTCCAATGTATTATTTCGATTCTAATAGGACATATATATCAACTTTTTTACAATGTAACCTTTGAGTTACAGGACTTGTCAGCCATATAGGACACATATTTTACTGTGACGTCCTTAAAATATGTGAAAAATTGTACTTTGTCGTCGCTATAAAAAGTGTTGATTGAGAATCTATACTTGTTTTGCACCTGGTGTGGACTCAAGTGCTAGACACGTCATTTTAGAAGTATCTTTTTAATGAAATTTAATGCCATGTACATGTATAGCGATTATTCAGGATATCAAGGCTTGAAGATTTTAAAAGAGAGAAAGAAAGCTGGTGTATCCAGTGAAAACCCCCAAGATCTGGTATTAAAAACTGGCAATCCTTGAATTGAGCATACTGCATACAGTAAGAGACGAATATGCAATTCTCAGTGTTGACAGGCTAGAGATTAATAGTAGATGCCTATATACCATAACTGTTCTGCCACCCCTCTGCTAAATTTAACAAATACAGCAACCATTACTAAATATACTGTCATTTAGACTTTCACTTGTTTGTTGGTTTAAGGTTTTATGACACTTTAAGCAATTTTTCAGCTGTATCTTGGCATCCAGTTGCTATTGGGGACAGAGGCAAAAAACAGACCTTTGGCAGTAAAACTAGCAAATAAATGTAGAATACCTTTACTAAACTGTTAATTGTCATAGCTGTACCTATAGCACCAGTGGTAGCAAAAACATAGGATAATCCTAACTGCCTGGAATCAAAAATATATAGCTGGCATAAAATTGACATTATGTTCAGTTTATTATCAACATAAATAATGTTTTTTGTAATATTGCTTTGTATTAAGTTTAATGAACAAGTGTTACTGGCTAAAAACAAGGAAGTATGTTACTGGTTTATCACCCAGCAAGCACAAGATAAATGTGTAATAATTCCAATTATTTTCTTACATACTGTGAAGTGAATAGGCAACATATTGGTGTTCGGATGCCAGATGGACAAAATAAATGAATTTATCATTAATGTATCAACAAAATTTGTAATAAATTTATATTTCCATTTGCACCCCAAACTAAGTTGCCATACTTGCATTTGAAATGTGTAGCAACCTACAGTTTCCTTTGTAACTTTACAGTTGCTTCTCACATAATTTAAATGTGAAAACAAATCACATATACATACTTTTTAGATATAGGTTCATTGCCACTTCTGTTCGTGTAATTCACAACAGCATTAAAACTTTGATTGAACCACTGCCAAAAAATTATTTCTTTTGGAGTTCTGAAAATAAAATTTTATGTAGGCTATACTGGTCAGAGAGTAGTTCTCACCATTAAAATGACAGAAGCAATTCTCGCCATTTCGGTGACTGTGCTGTTATTTTTCCATAAAAAACGATGGCAAAGTCTTCATTTGATAGATTTCACCATCTTCCATCCAAAACAAGTTAAGCTTATCCTTTTTAAAATGCTATTTGTTCACAAAAACTGTCCAAATATTGGGTGGCGAGAATTACTTGCCCGCAAGTACTCTTTGACCAGTAGATCTATAAGAAGAATACATATGTACATGTGAAGGAAATAAACAGTCGTTTCACACAACAAGGTGAAAAAAATATGAAATCAGTAAAAAATTGCAGAAATCTATCAGTTCTATACCATGCTAGCATTCTTATTTTAGATTTCCTAATGAATTTTCTTGTTTTTGATGTAAATCATTCCAAATAAAATAGTATAGTATAGGTTAAATTTCTTTTAATTTTAATTAAATCACAAGTGCCAACAAACCTCAGTCATAATCTCCACACTGAAGCCTATGGACTCAGTGGCGGATCCAGAGGGGGGGTCCAGGGGGTACGGACCCCCCCTTTCGTTTTGACAAGCATGGGGTCTGGACCCCTACTTTTGTGTTGGCAGTTTTATAAATGTTTATTTTTCGACAGCTTAGAAGTTATAACTAATCGTAAAACTCAATTTTTAGAATTAAAATTTGGTTTTGTAAAATAAATACTTACCATCATAAATTTAGATATTTTCCCTATTCGCAGCTTGTGAACCGGAAACACAAACAAATACCCTTTGAGACAACCCCCATTCCCACCTGGCGCATGTGCAACCATAATCTCCATCATTTTTCTGTGAACCGAGCAGACAGTTCCCAGAGGGGGGATGAAGGGGAGGTGGGAGGGACCTTTAATTTATGATGGTAAGTATTTATTTTACAAAACCAAATTTTAATTCTAAAAATTGAGTTTTTATTACAATAAATACGTTACCATCATAAATTTAGATATTAACTGAATTTAACGTAATGCTGAATACCCCTGAAAATTGGGGAACCATGTGCATTACCTGCTGGTACTGGTCCGAAGCAAAAGGTTGTCACAAAACAGGGTATAGAGCGTAAGAAGTGGTTAAAACGTACTAACTGACAGTCATTAACCAACCTACAAAACCTCAAATATGGAAGATTAGCAATATACCAGGAGGAGGTTAACGCTCTAAGTTCAATGAACCTTAACTAGAAGCTTGAGAAAGTTTGAGAAGCAGACTTAAAAAACTATGAAAGTTTTAACAAATCCAAGTAGAAAACCTTAGCAGAAATAAACCCGAATTCCCTTCTTAAATGGGATAAAGACGGGTAAAAGCTAGGTTTTCTCAAGCTAGAAAACCTAGACAAATACTTCAGCTAGATTCTAATTGGAAAAAACTCTTATCACCTACATACAATTTTACCTCTGAGGTAAGGTCAGAAAGGTGACAGTGTCATAGACTTTTCCTGCAAGTTGAATCTTGGCTAGGAAAAGGAGTCTGTTATTGTAATTCTCGACTTGTATGATGTAATTCACATACAAGATTCAGAGAAACAAAAAATGCAAATGAAAATGATTACTACAAACAAAAGTTAAGGCCATTAAAATAATCCAAATCCCAAGGAGGTACACATGTACCAGTAGTCCTTGTTTGGAACATTACACGAAACAGTTTATAACAGCGGCAAAAAAACTGTTTCTTTAAAGAACCCGACCTCAAACCAAGTCAATACATCAGCAATTGCTGAAATTCAACTCTTAATAGAGGAGGGTACAAAAAGATTGTTCATGAACAATATACATGAAAAATCATATATCTGTAAGAAAAGGGTTGATAAATAAACAAATAGTTTGGATTCAACCCAAGAACAACAGATAATCCATTTTAGAGTCTTAGAAGGACTCCTGTGGACTGTCCAATACTCTTGCAAAAAAGATCTTTCCCTACAAAGGAGAAAAAGTTCAAACGTTGATTCTTATAATAAGTCACTACAGTGGTACTGTACATGACTATAAGAAACAGTGAACCTGAATAAACTAGGTGTGCAGAAGAACCACCAAAGTCTGAAAGTCTTGCAAAAACTGAGCAAAACTGATACAGCAATACAGGTTTGAAACAGTCCACAACCCAGGGAGAAAAGATAATCCGATAAACCTGATTCAGGACCAAAAGGTCCAGAATAGGTCTCATCTTCTCATTGTTTTGAGAACCAAAACTGAAGGGAATAAAAAACCTGCAGAGATTGGTGGAACTTAGTACTACAACACACCTTTTTGATGCCAAATCCCAATATTATCATAAAACAGTTGATTCTAGAAAGAATCTTCTGTCTTGGAAGAAAACAGAGGAACTAAAGACAGAAAAAATAGTTCCTGTGCCCTCCATAGTACTGATAGAAACAAATAGTCTTCCTAACTACATGTGTAGTTTCCACTAAGGGAGAAAGTGGGACAACCTGCCCCCCCCCCCCCTAAAACCCAGGAAGAGGAGTGGTAAACCAGACCTATTCCAATGGGATAGTACTGAAGGAGGGGCACATAATTTCCAAGGTATCTCACACTTCACAACTAAGGGCTTAATGCCAGTAGATGAAGATCGAGAAAAACTAGGAACAGTTAACCTTTCTATACCAAAAAGGAGGTACTGAACCCCAGGGATTGGCAGAAGAGGAAAGTGACTCACCAAGATGTGGTCATATTCCTCTTAATATAAAATAGATTGCAGATTAAAAACTTCAGCAATGGGTGAACCTTGAAAACTTCTGTATGACGATTGTCCAAAGGAACTCAAACAGAAGAAGTAGGAATCACTATCTCTTTCCCAAAAAGAGAATGAGATATTGAAAACCGAGGATAGGCAAAGAAGGAACATGACTCACTGAAAAGTGGACAAGTTTCTCCTACTATCCAAAGAACAGACTGAACATACAACGTCCCCATTGCATATTCCTTGTTTAGTCCTTAACGAAGTTTACCAAACTGAAGAAGAAGCAGGATTAGCTGACCTCTTTCCACAAAAGGAATGAGGTACTGAACCCTGAGAAAAGACAGAGGAGGAACATGACTCACTGAGAAGCGGACAGATTTCTCCTACCATCTAAAGAAACAATAAAAGGCTTCACCACTGGGTGGACCTTGTTTCCTTCTATTTGAAGTTTACCAAGGGGACCCAAAGAGAAGAACTAGGATTAGTTGACCTCTTTCCACATTAGGAACGAGGTACTGAAACCTTTAGAAATGGCAGAGGAGGAACATGACTCACTAAGAAGTGGACAATTTTCTTCTCCTATCCAAAGAAACAAAATAAGACTTCACCATTGGGTGGACCTTGTTTCCTTCTATTTGAAGTTTACCAAGGGAACCCAAACAGAAGAAGTAGGGTTAGCTGACCTCTTTCCAATAAGAACGAGGTACCGAACCCTGAGAAATGGCAGAGGAGGAACATGACTCACTTGAAAGTGGAAAATTTTCTCCTACCATCCAAAGAAACACAAGACTTCATCATTGGGTGGACCTTGTTTCCTTCTATTTGAAGTTTACCAAGGAAACCCAAAAAGAAGAACTAGGATTAGCTGACCTATTTCCACAATAGGAACTAGGTACTGAACCCCGAGGAATGCTAGAGGAGGAACATGACTCACTTAGAAGTGGAAAATTTTCTCCTACCATCCCAAGAAACAACAAAGACTTCATTGGGTGGACCTTGTTTCCTTCTATTTGAAGTTTACCAAGGAACCCCAAAAAGTAGAACTAGGATTAGCTGACCTCTTTCCACAATAGGAACTAGGTACTGAACCCTGAGGAATGCTAGAGGAGGAACATGACTCACTTAGAAGTGGACAATTTTCTCCTACCATCCCAAGAAACAACACAAGACTTCATTGGGTGGACCTTGTTTCCTTCTATTTGAAGTTTACCAAGGAAACCCAAAAAGTAGAACTAGGATTAGCTGACCTCTTTCCACAATAGGAACTAGGTACTGAACCCTGAGGAATGCTAGAGGAGGAACATGACTCACTTAGAAGTGGACAATTTTCTCCTACCATCCCAAGAAACAACACAAGACTTCATTGGGTGGACCTTGTTTCCTTCTATTTGAAGTTTACCAAGGAAACCCAAAAAGTAGAACTAGGATTAGCTGACCTCTTTCCACAATAGGAACTAGGTACTGAACCCTGAGGAATGCTAGAGGAGGAACATGACTCACTTAAAAGTGGACAATTTTCTCCTACCATCCCAAGAAACAACACAAGACTTCATTGGGTGGACCTTGTTTCCTTCTATTTGAAGTTTACCAAGGAAACCCAAAAAGTAGAACTAGGATTAGCTGACCTCTTTCCACAATAGGAACTAGGTACTGAACCCTAGTCATAACAAGAACTCCTACAAGCCTAGAGACGGAGGATTATCAAAATTCTCAAATCTCTTGATAAATAGAAGGGTGCCAAACAACAGACACTGTAAGGCCCCTAGACTACCATCAACTTGCAATAAGGAGCACAGAGGACAAACGTCAAAGCCAATTATATGACAGAGTCCATTAAGATCAATGATCAACAGAAAAAATCTCTTCCCTAGAAATATGCAAGACATCCAAGACTGAGTATTTACAAAATCTCGGAGAATGAAAAGTAAGCAAGGGTTCCTAACAAAAATATAAGCGAGGCCCTTAGCTTACCATTAACTTGCAGAAAATGTGACCAGAAAACTCAAAGAATTACTCGCCTTTGTCCTTCAGTCAATTACTACTAGCTGCCATACAATGTTCAGCCATATGTAGAAACTGAGGACAACAGTCATGAGATTTTCCTGACTGAAAGCAAGACTTTGAGAAGGAATCAAATGATTTCAAACCTTATAAAGCCAAATAAGCTTTATCCTTCCCAAAAAGAAAACCATGGATATTGATATCCTCTGGTTAAATACTTACCTGGGAAGGACTAGAGATGAAACCAACCATTAGGAAGAGAAAGATCAAAATACCTACCAATATATTATTTCATATAATTATTAAATTGATTAATAAATTTATAACAAATAATTATATTTATCAATACTTATAATTATTTTATTATAACATACCACTATTAAATTTAAAAACAAAATAAATTCAAATAATGGCCCTGAAACAAAGTAGGTTACCCTGGCAAAAGAATTATTCCTCATGCCAATGGGAAAAAATTTATACCACACAGACCTTACCACAGTGTCAACCATTGACATTGTACGTGTAAACTGTTTGCCTCCGACAGCACATGGTAGGCTAAGTGGAAATGTAAAATTACTTACATGAAATCAGTCCGGTAACTTTACCCGACCAAAGAAAACAATAAATGTTTTATGTAGTGATTGAGAAGTGTAATACTTACATGAACTTCAGTCTGGTAACTTTACCAGACAGAAGAAAACAAAAATATTTTCTAACGGAAATGGAAGTTCTTTACGTAAATAAAGAACCGCAACCGGAAACAAACACGTTTTACCGGAAACAAACATACTAATGTCTGTTGGTTCGAAGACGTTTCGTTTTAACTATGCAACATTTATCCCAAAACTCTTCCTATGTAATAATAGAAAGCTAAAGGGATAACCGTCCGCCGTGTAGATTGATAGAGTAAGTGTACTGTATAGACGTAAGTCGAGACTTTGACTTTGTTCATGTGCAACCTGAACAAAGTAACAAAATGAAACAAAAGTAATAATATTACAGTTTTCACTCCAATAATAAACACAATTTCTTAAAAAAATAAGTTTCCTATGTAACAGGCTTTGGACCGTCAACAAAATATTTCACGTGCTGCTTGGTTCAAAGAACCGGAAACAAGTACTATCTTTAAAAAAGATATTCGCCGCATTTAACTTCTAGAGATGTATGTAAGGCAGAACGGAAACTAAACAAATAACAATAAGAAAAAACTTTAAATAAAAAAATATCAAACGAAAGAAAGAGACAAGAAACATTAACGTTTTCTTTCATTGATGTGTGTATGTGTGTGTGTGTGGGGGGGGGGGGGGGTAAAATAATTAACGTGTTACGAATTGTATCCACTCAATATAAGGCTATAATATAAGAAGGTTGCTACATTCATGGATTTAAAAAATATATTATTAAACAATATGGTATTATCTAATAGAGACTTTGCAATTAGAGCTCCAACTCTTGTCTGCACGTGAATGACGACGGACGCAAAGAAAGAAGATTAGCATTAATGGCTTTAAAAATCATAGATCTAACAATAAACATATTTAAATATCTCCAATGAAAAGCTATTTCAGAAGTTGAAGACCACAATAACAAATAAATAAAAAACATACAAACCTTGTCGGAGTTATAAGTTTTTTCTTGTGATGTATCGTATATATTAACTCGAAAACAAGTTAGTTAACATTTTAAAATTTCAAAACAGCAGCTATTTTTTAAATAAATTTCATAAGCAAATATGTACTTACGTGCATCAAGTAATATTCATTACAGTTTGCTATTTTAATAATTTAACTATCTTTTAAAATGGGAACTTCTTAGTAACATATTTTAATTAGAATTGTATTAACATGAAAATAAAATATCAATTAAATGCTAATTAAATGTGAATTGAAATCGGTAATGTGTATGCCAAAAAGGGGGGGGGGGGGGGGAGATACATGTAAACCGTATGGGTAATTGAGGTCCGAATAAAAAATTGCAACGAAGCAATCAGTGAATTTTTCTCATAATTCTATGTGCTGTGTATGAATACTAAACAAAATGTGTTATCGAACTACTGTGTCTCATACTAGTCACTTGGCGTTATGACAATAAACAATGACCTACTTACCTTTGTTTAGGATCATTTGTGTGACAATAATTTCACGAAAGAGAGAGAGTACGTGTGTCAAGCGGTCAAATGAAGAAAATATGGTGTAAATACATCACCGGCGTGATTATTGTTTACAGATACGAAGGTTAACAAAGCAAATATAATTCTACCCCAGACGAAATGTGCAAAAATTACACGACTTATGGTTTTATCATGTTCATTATTTTTATCAGTTCTTTATGGCATTCTTATGGCATAAAAATAATTCTTTAAAGTTCTAAAGTTTATTTACGACCATCAATTGTTTAAAAACACCAGTCTGCTGGAATAATAGCTGGGAAATGCAAATAGGGATGCTTTTCTGAGAATACTATAGTAGATTGTTCGAACGCAGAATTTTTTACTATTTTTGTCCAATCAGAATGCAAGCTTGTCTTCAACAACAGTACGTTACCATGGGTAAGCGTCTTTTAGTTCAAAGGTCACAATTCGAAAATATACCGACTGCGTCGGAAAAATGATGAAGATTATGGTTGCACATGCGCCAGGTGGGAATGGGGGTTGTCTCAAAGGGTATTTGTTTGTGTTTCCGGTTCACAAGCTGCGAATAGGGAAAATATCTAAATTTATGATGGTAATGTATTTATTGTAATAAAATCATGTGAACTTGTCTTTTTAACTATTCCAAGTAGACCACCACGGTCTACGTTAATCCGTATTTGTTTTCGTGGCCATACCGTTGACGGATATATTTACAAAGTTTCACATAATCGTTTTCTGGTATCGTCTTCAAAATTTCGGACTTCTGATATTCGGATGCCCCTTCTTGGTACCTCATTGCGTTTATAAAAGATCGAATAGGGAATAGAAACTTTTTAGTTATACGACGATTGTGGGCAAATTCACTGAAAGTTAACTGTTTGTGCGAATCTATCAAAAAGTTTTGAAAAAAGCCTTCTTTTTTTTGTTTTAGCATAACAAAATGACATTTTAACGGACATGTTTTAGGTGTCAGGAAATCGTCAGAATGCAGGATTTTACACCATTTTGTTCAGAGCTTCTGGGGGCCTTAAGCCCCAGACCCCCTGCCATAATACGACCTCTGCGAAGTCGGCATGGTGGCCTTTGGCCACCATGACAAATTTGGACCCCCCCTTTCATTTGAGGCTGCATCCGCCCCTGGGACTCTTTATGTTCAT
This sequence comes from Limnoperna fortunei, assembly GCA_944474755.1. NCBI lineage: Eukaryota > Metazoa > Mollusca > Bivalvia > Mytilida > Modiolidae > Limnoperna > Limnoperna fortunei. Next base: position 79,321,310 of record OX104116.1, read on the forward strand.
TTTATTGGTGGTGATTTTGTAATAATTTTCTTATTATAAAGACCTTACATTAGTTCACAAATTAATTTGCAGTGTTTAATAACAATAATTGTATAATATATCTGTACTTACTTATAGAATGTCATCATACATCCAGTTATTGTCATGTTCATTGGTACCTGTGCTGACATTCTGCCAAATAAAAACATCTTTTCTTTGGTGTCTGGGTGATACGCAGAATCATACAAATGTTTCGCTTGCCATAACTCATCATCTGTTACTTTAAGTGTTACATCTCCCTTCCTGATGTAAAAATAAGACAAATAATCGAAAATCGTACAAATCTGTAAAACATCAGTCAGTACACAGTACATAAAACACCTAAATGAATACACAGTCTAAATAAAACAGCACATGGACAGCATTTTTCATGTGCTAGTGCTTTTTTATTCACAAAAGGTTTACTAGTATTTGGCTGTGCAAGGGAATTTTGTTTGGAAAGTCTGTCTTAACAGCCTTATAGTATCAATTAAACACCAGTACAGTTAAAAATTGCTGAAAATAGAAATAAATCAAACCAATGTTAGATTTATACAGAAATCAACAACTTTATCCATAAATTAATCCTGATGGTGATGGCTTTTAACTATAAAATTATTTTAATGTAATTGTTTTATATGACGTTAACTTTATTTCCATTTTTACCTATATCTTTCAACGATTGATTTAGCATCTTCCAGTTGCTTAGATGTTGCCAATATATTTAATGGATTAGTGATAACGAAGAAATGTTTGGCTCTTCCAATGAAAGTGCTCTGGTCATACCGAGGTTCATCAAGGTTTACTCTGCTTTGCATTGTTGTCTAAAAATAAAAAGGTGAGAATAAAATATATACCAAATACATGTAATACATATGTATGATAGTATTGTTTTTTATGAAGCGTTTTAAGTTTGTTAATTTTCCTTGTTTACACATATAATCAGGTTTTAAACTGGAACTTTTATCAATAAAATTCTGCAAGGAAAGAAAGAAAATAAAGATTCTATCAAAACTTAAATGATATAGCTGATTTTTATCATGAGTGTCAAGGCAGATATCAATATATAATTGCATCTTGAGTGATTGTTTCTGGGGATATACTCAAATTATCTTGATTTGTGTGCATCTTCCAAGTTTATTAAAGAATTTTTTTAATGTGTTGGTGATAGGACCTTCTACAGCACATCTTAAAATATTTGAGTATTGTTGATATTAGCTGTGCTGATGAGGGGCTGAGCATGAGGAACCCATCAATGACACTGTCATATATTAAAATATGTAAAAATCTTGTCATTTTAGGCTGTTTGGATAAAAGAAACTTGCTTGCTGAACCTGTTTATCGCTATAATAGTGTTTATTATACTATTTGAGAACCTTTTATCTTTGACACTTCTTTTGAAGTAAGAACTCAGGAACTGCTGTATTTTTGTAATATTTATATTATGTTATGGTAACATATTGTATAAGAAGCAAGCAAACCAACTGAGCAACAAGAGCCTAAAGTCAAGAGACAATTTAAAACACGAAACAAATCCAAATATACAAAAACATAAGATGAGTAACCCGAACCCAGTACATGCCATGGGTGCACTTTGGTGCTCCGGAGTATAAACTTATATTTATGCACCACACTTCAGAAAATATAAATTCTGGAAATGTATGCTATAAGGAAGAAGAATGCATTTCTGTGTCATCAAGAAGAAATATGGAAATCCTTGTCAATAAAGGTTGTAGTCTAGTACTCCTTGCACGAAGTCAGACATGGGGTGGTCAATGGTTGATTCATTAACAACTTAGACCACTCTGCAATGGATGTCCCAGGAAGTTACAAGTGAGCATACAGCTAAGATGTAGCAAGATATCACAATATTCCAATCCTTATCATATAAATACTTGTTCTAAATAATGAGATATCATTATTAGACAATTTATTTCAAAGATTTGGAACTGCACATTCCTGGAAACTCAAGGTTGACTTCATCCCATCTATTACTACATCAACCCTGGGCACACTGATATAAGATACTTGTTTTAGAGTTGATCTATAACTATAACTATTACTAAAAGTTTAAAAGGTGTGATCAGCACAAGCAAGGCAATAACGTGTGATCAATGCGAAAAATGGACTCACATAAAATGCAAAACCAATATAACTGAAGCCATGTACGACAATATGAAGGAAAATTTAACATGTGATCCATGTTTAATGAAACAACTACCATTTTATGATAAAGATATAGTGCCAAAAAATCACGATGATAAACAATCACATGAAACAAAAACTGTCAACCCGGAAGATTTGAAACAATATGAATTTCCATCACAAAAGGACTACATTTTTATCATCTTAATGCTCGATCGCTTTTACCGAAAATATCCCAGCTTCGTATTATGGCCACTGCAAGTAAGGCAATGGTTATAGGTGTGACAGAGACGCGGCTCGACTCTACAATTTCCGACGAGGAGATTAAATTGGAAGGATACTCCGTGTTGCGAAGAGATCGAAAGCGAACCAGAGGGGGGTGTGCATTTACATAAAAAACGACTACGCTTTAAATACAAGAAAGGATCTGACATCTGAGGATATGGAAGCTATCTGGGCAGAGTTGCTGTTACCCAAATCGAAGCTGATTCTCATTGGAATAGTATACAGACCACCAGACCAAAAGGACTTTGTGGAAAAATGCCAGGAAACATTCAACAAACTGGAGCCAGACCACGAATCTGTGATTATGGGAGACTTCAACTTTTGTATGCTAAATGAAAATTCTATAAACCATACTGTAATCAAATTAAAGAATGTAATGCAAATGCTGAATTTGTCACAAATCATCAATGTGCCAACCAGGGTCACTAAAACTAGCTTAACATTAATAGACCTTATATTTGTAAACAGACAAGAAAATGTAACTTAATCTGGTGTTTTAGATATTGGCCTGAGTGACCATTATATCACATATTGTATAAGAAAAATACCCAAAATTATTATTGGGGAACACAAAACAATAAAAATCAGGACTTAAAAAAATTATGATCAAAATTCTTTTTTATAGAAACTAAATGAAGTAAACTGGCACACAGGTACAACTTAAAATTGTGTTAATGATAATTGGAATATTTTTAGAAATTTATTTACTGGTGTATTATATCAGGTTGCTCCTAAAAAGGAGATCAGAGTGAAACAAAGAAATGAACCATGGATGACGGCAGAAATTTTGGAGTTAATTGAAGAAAGGGATTATTTTTTATCTTTGCACAAAAAGTATAAAGATCCTGAAAATTATGAAAATTTTTGTTATCTCAGAAATAAGGTTCAAAGAGAAGTAAAATCTGCAAAATCTGCTTATTTTTCAAACAAGATTGAAGAAAACAGAAATGACCCTAAAAAATTATGGGAACAGTTAAAAAACCTTGGGTATAAATACAAGGCTCAAGAGACTAAAATTGTTTTGAATGTAAATGACAAACTTTGCCATGATTTGACAACCATTGTAAACCATTTCAATAGCTTTTTTACAAATGTAGCCTCAGAATTGGTTAAAAAATTACCATCAGCTAAAGGTTTATATGATACAACATCCAGTCTTTTTGTAAATTTTTATAGAAATAGAAATCCAAGCAACAAAACGTTTATTTTGAAGGAAGTCAGTGAAGATTTTGTATTTAAAGAGTTGTCTGCTTTGAATGTAACAAAGAGTACCGGGTTAGACGAAATACCTGCCAGGTTTATAAGAGATAGTGCACATGTAATCAAAACACCTATTACTACAATTATCAATAAATCTATCATATGTTGTGTACCTCAAAGCATGAAATATGCAAGAGTTAAACCATTGTACAAGAAAAATAGTCCACTAGATGTGGGTAATTATAGACCAGTGAGTATTTTGAGCATTTCTAAGATCTTAGAAAGAAGTGTTTACAAACAACATATAGATTTTTTACAAGTAAACAATATGTTGTATGATTTACAATCTGGGTTTCGGAGTAAATACTCCACTGATACTTGTCTTATATATTTACTTGATTATATTATATCAGGAGTAATAACACCAAAGGTTTATATACTGGAATGATCATGTTGGATCTGCAAAAAGCCTTTGACACTGTAGACCATAATATCTTGTGTAATAAACTAAAAGGAATGGGTATTGAATCCATAGATTGGTTTAGATCATACCTTTCTGATAGAGTTCAATTTGTATCTTGTAATGAGGTTATGTCAGAAGCCATGAATGTAACTTGTGGAGTCCCTCAAGGCAGCATATTGGGACCACTTTTATTCTTAACGTATGTAAATGATATGTCTATAAGTATAGATAATGACTGCAAGCTTATTTTGTATGCTGACGATAGTGCCATCTTATATAGTCATAGAGACCCAAATGTTATATCAAATAAATTGGGCAAAGTTTTAGAAAGCTGTTCGGACTGGCTTACAGATAACAAGCTTTCACTCCACCTAGGCAAGACAGAGTGTATGTTATTTGGTCCACCAAAAAAGATCAAACAATATTCTAATTTTAGTGTAAAATGTTATGATCATGTTATAAAATCAACTGAGATTGTAAAATATTTTGGTGTTTATATAGACAAGTATCTAAACTGTGAACAGATTGTCTCAAGTATAGTTCAAAAGGTTAATGGGAGACTTAGATTTTTATATAGAAATGCAAGGTGTCTTGACAGCAGATCAAGGTGACCCTCACAAGTGCTCTAATACAGTGTTACTTTGACTACTCTTGCTCGTCATGGTATAGTAGTATCGGGAAGGGGATGGCGAAGAAATTACAAGTATTACAAAATAAAGTTGTTCTGTTCATCCTTGGTCTGGGGTCAAGACATAGCATTAATTGTAATATATTAGAACAAGTTAACATGTTATCTGTTGAAAACAGAGTGAAACAACTTAGAATTAACCATGTATATAACATTTATCATGGAAAAGCTCCAAATTATATGTCAGCTGGTTTTCGTCTTAACCAAGCAGGTACTAGAGGTGCAACAAACTTAAATTATTTTGTTCCAAATACAAGAATATGTGGTAATAACAGCTTTTTATATAATTCTATTTTAGATTGGAACAGTTTACCAACATCAATTAAAAATATTACTGAAAAATCATCTTTTAAATCAGCAGTTAAGCAACATTTAAAGTTTTCTGCAAGAGGTTTTGAAGAAAATGAATTTTTATATTACTAAGCAAAGTTAAATATAATTTTAAATTAGCAAACTTTTCAATAAGTGATTTTAAATATATATTCTGATACTTTTAAATACATGGACCCCATTGGAAATACGCTTTTTTCATAGCTTTATGGGTTATCCTAGGTAATTCAAGTGCCAAATATGTATTTATTATATGTGTATGATTTTAGTTTGGGTTATTTTTAAAACGTATGATTTGTACGATTGTATGTCTGTATATGTATACTTGATTTTGCCTAAATAAACATTATTATTATTATTATTATCATTATTATTATTTAAAAGATGAAAACATTACAACAGCAGACTTTATTGACAAAATTTAACAATGCATTTTAAATAAACATTTTAAATTTTTAATTCTAATGTTACTTGAAAATCAATCTTTCATTTTATTGTTTCAAATAAATATACACCTATTACTATATGTGTTTAAAATCACCAACAAATTTGGAGTCAATCAAATGAAGTATTTTAAAAGTATTTTTTTAATGTGCCCTAAGGTGAGGGTATAAGAGAGATTTCAGATTGAACCATGGGTTTCTGAGCACGAGGACTGCATGGTATCGTAACGACTTGCCCCACTCTCGAGTCGCCCCATCACAAGTCGCCCCATATTACTAACTAGTCCGAGAATTCTCTGCCGTCCAACGCTTTTTTTTCTTTTTTTGCGTGAGACGTCAGAGAGCTCTCCATTAGCAAAACAGCGGATTTTGCGACATCGGTCTGGGTCGGCACATTTCATCTTGTCAGATTTAATCAAACATTTTCATCCAGTTAATCTATATATAATTCGCTTCTTTAGATGTTTTTCTCTAGGAATATAATCATCTTACCTTCAATCAAGCTGATTTAAGTCCATTTCTAAGCTCATTTCCATTGATACCCTTACATTCCTACATTTCAGTTTCCTTTTGAACAAAAAGTCACGTGACAACAATGTGACTTAAATTCAGTGCTTAAATTAGCTTGATTGAAGGTAAGATGTTTATATTCCTAGAGAAAAATATCTAAAGAAGCTCATTATATCTAGATTAACTGGATGAAAAGGTTTTATTAAATCTGACACGATGAAATGTGCCAACCCAGACCGATGTCGTAAAATCCGCTGTTTTGCTAATGGAGAGCTCTCTGACGTCTCACGCAAAAAAAAAAAGAAAAAGAAAAAGAGCGTTGGACGGCAGAGGATTCTCGGACTAATTAATAATGAGTCACCCCACTCAATAACGACTCGCCCCACATATGTAAAATAAATAATATCAGTTTATAAATTTAATATTTTAAAATATATTTAAATATATTAAATTAAATGTATACTATAAATTATTAAATTTGCATATATATTGTATTGCTAGGTGTTTTAATGGGGGTGGATCTCTTGAGATTAAAGTGAACTCATGTTCACTTCTTTAATTAATTGTGATAATTATAATTGAATGTTTGCTTGTTTACAATCGTGATTAACTTTGATGGGATTAACAGTTTAAAAGAATGAAAAGTTAACCGATGTAGTTAATATTATATATATTCATCAATATAAGCATTGTCATCCTTGTCATATTCTAAAAATATATAATAAATTGATTAAAACATTACAATCTTGTTTCTTATTTTTTATATATGCGGAAATATACTGCAAAGAAGCACAAATAGGAACATGCTGTTACTCTAAACAAACATTCAAATAAAGACAATTAAATTTAAATTATTTCTTACTGTTAATCCTATCAAAGTTAATTATGATTGTAAACAAGCAAACATTCAATTATAATTATTATAATTAATCAGGAACCTATAAATCTAGTTATACTATAAGATCCACCGCCAATTAAAACACCCAGCAGTACAATATACGCAAATTTATACTATCAATACATTTATTTATATCATAACGTATTAAATATTTCAATTTATATTTTATATTTATTTATTTTACATATGTGGGGTGAGTCGTTATTGAGTGGGGCGACTCCTTATTAAATGTGGGGGCGACTCCTTATTAACATGGGGCGACTCGTGATGGGGCGACTCGAGAGTGGGGCGAGTGGTTATATATTCGACTGCATATGCCATGACCATATGTTAGCTATATTATTGTATCTAGCCATGTTATATCTGCAGTTAAGAAATACTCATCTGGTGTTGTCATAATTTTAAACAAGTTTTTGCTTTTTTCATTTTTTTATCATGTTATAATTATGATCGCTTACAGCTTGTTACCTATATTTTATTTTTAATTTGTCTCGTTAACCATAGTGATCTGGTAAAATCCGGTACACATCAAACAGTAACAAACTAAAGTAAAGACAGAAGTGTAAGCATGTGTACATGTGTCAAGAGAAGACCCAACTTGTTTTATCTTTATAAATATGCATTGATCTGTTAGAATGCCTTTCTTATGCATAATTTTAAATTTAACCTTATATGAAAGACTATATCCAGTGATGCAACTTTGGAGGTGTGTCCTTGGTCAGATTTTGGATTGGAGTAAGATTTATTCTATTACAGCATATCCTGTCAAAAGACCATTCTGTAAACGAATCATAAACTTCGCAAAATTTGTATACAATCTTTATAACATGGTTTTTCACACTTTCAATCAATATTTTCATCAACCATTTTTAGAATAAATAGAAAGAAATATACAGATATATTTGAAACATAGTATTATTGGCGTACGATTGATGTTATGAACGGTCCAATCAGGCTTACGGCTAACGTCTGTCGAGTACTATAAAAAAATCTCCGTTAAAACTCAAATCATAAATATTCAAGTTAAATGTGTGTCATTAAAACGTGTGGGTGATTTAATGTACATCCTTGTTTTCTGAGAAAATGGAAGAAACAGAAAATTTGTTAGTTTCAGACAATGCACAAATGCAAAATATAAGACAGCGAGTACAGAGAAAAATAGCAGGGGCTTATCTAGAAGCTATTGATCCAGGTTACAAAAATTTTCTTCACTAGAATTACGAATATTTATTTTTATTTATATCTTGTTTATCAGTGTCTATGGCAATGAAATTCTGTCCAGTGTTATACGGAAGCGTTACTTACACTAATAGGATGTAATATTTTAATATGTAAATAAGTGTGACCTATCAGGGGAGCGATAGCCCTTCAATATTGATCGTAGGAAGTTTCCTATGGATATATTTTTTTCCCTGTTACGGCTTGTAATTGTAATGATGCATGATTGGTAAATAATTCATCCACAAATTTTATGTGGTTATGGGTCGTTTTGCCCATATAACATGTTATCCCAGGTTGTTTCGCCAGATATAACAAAATAATAAATCTGTTATAAATAAACCCATGTTACAAGTGTTTTAAAGTATTTAAAAAATAATGTTTGCATATTAAATTTCTTTTTCATTTAAATGATATAATATGAAATAAATATATGGTAAACAATTAAATGATTCCATAGAGTAGGTTTTAAAAAATTTCAATGAAAAATGGTACAAATTACCATTCAATTACAATTAAATTGGTCTTCAATTAATTTTAAAATTAAAACTTGGAGTTTGATTTGAGTACAAGTCCAATGTTGCTATTTGATGATTACAAAAACAAAATCAGATTTGTACACAGTTAGGTGTGTAAAATTAATTACCATAAATTATGACTATAAGCATAGATGTGTAATATATCATAATACATATGTATGTAAAATAAATAACAATTAATTAGTTAATTATAAAGGATTATGCTCAACTATCATTCCAATAATGTTATCCACATGTACGTGTCAACATGTTTGCCAATTTTACACATGAAACTCGAGGTGTGAACAGAATACAGAGTGATCCCTTAATGCTTTATGTTATGTGACCCCTCCCACAAGGTCAAGAGATAAAGTAATATCAAACTGTTAGAAAAGTTGAATGTACGTCCCATGTCTACCTAAAAATAGGATTAAAATAGCTTACAGGTAATATGTAAAAAAAATTCCTGCAAAACATCTTTTAACAATTCCAACCATTCCTGGGGGCCTTGGTTTGCTGAGTGGTTAAGGTAGTTTGTCTACTTTTGATCATGTGGTCTGTCAACAATGAGATTGTGCATTTGAGTCTTACTGCACAGACCACACAATGTCATTTCTGTTGCGATGTAAACTCCTAAAATCAACCAGTTACAGCAAATTGTCCATTGTAAATTTGACTTAACAGTGCCTGACCTAAGGGTCAGTGAAACTAACCAGTCAGGGCACATCAGGAAAGCTATACCATCTTACTGGTGATAAGTGATAGTTGGCTACAAATCACATGTGACAAATTCATAACGAATTAAGGGTTCAGATCCATAGATTCATTCTATTCTTTGATCCTTGTTCATCAGAATCCATGCAGCTGCAGGCAATAACCATACCAAAACCAGTGGACCATTACATAAACAATGGACATACAATGTACCCGACCATGTTGACAACTATCCACTATAGTTATAGGAAAAATAGGTTTAAATGCTGGATGTTTTCTACAGGATATGCAAAGTTTTGGCTTGTTTGATAGTTTTTAGCTTGTTTTATAGTTATAGGATAAATAGGTTTAAATCCTGGATGTTTTCTACAGGATATGCAAAGTTTTAGCTTGTTTTATTAGAAGAGGTTGTTTTTCTAGTGTTTAGTCAAATAAAAATGTGTTTATGAGAAAATAGCACTGAGATTTTAGTAAATTCTATGTTTTATAATTATTTAAATTTTTTGCCTTATTATTCACAAGAAATCCATACAATAAGAATACATGCGTACAAGTTGCAAGGAATTTCATTTTATTTTTGGTTGAAATGAAATACCATTTTATGGCATTTCAAAGACCTTTTGTGCACAGCTTATCTTAAAAAAAGATTAAAAATTAAATATTTAAGAACAAATCAACAGATCATATGAGTAGGAATACACTATGCAGTTACATGAAACGAGCAAAAAAACGCTGTTTTGCATTTCCGAAAATTAGCATATCATTTCCGAAGATTTTTTTTTTCATTTCCGAAACTTTTAGTATATCATTTCCGAAAGTTTTTTTATTGCATTTCCGAAAACTAATATTTAATACCTATACCTCTTCCGTTAGCCAGGCTAAACCTGTTGCCCCCTGCTCACCACGGGGAGGTGGAAGTAGGATTTCGAGCAGGAAGTGTTTGTAAAAGTCTTTTAATATCTTCTGGTAGCACTAAAAGTCATGTATATTTACACTGGAGTTAAAAACAGTCTTAAAATCCTTAAAAATCTGTTACATAACAACAGATGCTGAAGGAGTAGCCATTATAAGGACAAAAAATCAACATGTCTGTGAATATAACCCATCTGACAGAAAATCTGAGGCCAAACAACTACGTGTGAGATCTCGAAAAAATTCTGGCGATGTATCTAAACGTCCGTCTACAGTGGTTCGACATGAACTTAAAACTTTACAAGAAAGTCACTTGGAACCCAAAGATATCAAAAATGCATCTCTTGCACTGTACAGAGAGAGGAGAAAACTGCAACCCAAACTTCCAAAAAGCAGAGAAGACATTCATTCAACCATAGATCAAATGGATGTTAAAACAAATAAAGATGAGAACTTCGTCAAAGTGAATGACAAAGACACTGGTATTGTTATATTTTCTACTGACCAGAATCTTGATTGTATCCGTGACATGGAAGAATTATTTATTGACGGCACATTTAAATGTTGCCCCAAGTACTTTTATCAGCTGTACAGCATTCATGGCTGTAAGAATGGAAACTACGTACCATTGTTGTTTGCTCTTCTACCATCAAAATCCGAAGAGTGTTATAAGCAGATGTGGTCATTTATACAGAACTGTTGCTTACAGAAAGGATTTGAAATTCAGCCTCGTGTCATTCACATTGATTTTGAAAGATCTATGCATAATGCCATTCGGGTAGCATTTCCCATTTTTTGGACGTGTTAAAGCAAATACAAACGACAACCTATGTAAAGATGCGCTCATTGAACAACGAAGCTTTGGTGAGAAGAGCTGAAACAGAAAGACTGCGATACAGCATTGACAAATATAATGACTTCAGGACTGGATCTATCTCAAGACTGAATTACATTTCGGCACTTGGATACAAGTTTTCAGCTGTAACAGATTTTTAAGGATTTTAAGACTGTTTTTAACTCCAGTGTAAATATACATGACTTTTAGTGCTACCAGAAGATATTAAAAGACTTTTACAAACATTTCCTGCTCGAAATCCTACTTCCACCTCCCCGTGGTGAGCAGGGGGCAACAGGTTTAGCCTGGCTAACGGAAGAGGTATAGGTATTAAATATTAGTTTTCGGAAATGCAATAAAAAAACTGAAGGTTACCTGGTTTTTACCTATGTTATTGCCGCTGGCCGTTATTGCGCAGGTAATCATGAAGTGTTAATTAAAAGTTTCGGAAAAGAAATTTACTATTATTTCGGAAATGAAAAAAAAATATTTTCGGAAATGAAATATTAAAATTTCCTAAAATTTTCGGAAATGCAATACGGCCCAAAAAAATTGTCTTGCATCATTCCCATCTGTATAATTTAATCTCTGTGTTAATTATCAGACATGAGTTTGTCAAATGAAAACATGTTGTTTAAATGTATCTATCTGGAATGCCATGAAAAGCAGATAAGCCTTTAAATGTTAATTTGTTGATTGCAATATATAAAACCACCAGAATTGGAATTCACCTGTTCCTTTGAAGGCAACATTTTCATTTTTGTGACGTTTTCTTTTAATGTTAAAATGTAAGAATACTTTTTGTTTAAATGTAAATTTAAAAATATTTTATTTACGAATTAAAGTCATCATTTTTCTGACAATGTATGTATATATATTTATATAGAGAGTCCTGGAGCCATTAAAAACAATAGATTTACACATCACACAAATAACATGTTTTCCATTATCTATTATCTAATATCCTTCTGCAATATGTATTTGAAACACAATAATTACCTTTTAAGACTAGGTATCAATACAAGTAATTTATTTCATTTGGAACACACATGCCAAATTGTTCAATGATACATTCAAAATCAACAATTGTTATAAAGTAATTTAGTGATGCTCAGATTTACTAAAAATCTTTGAAATTAATGTCAATTGGGGAATTTAAATTGAAAAGAGAAATTAGAATAAGATATTTTTATGTCTATCTTTAAAAAAGAGAAAAAAAGAAAAGTTGTTCACAAATACTGTTTTTATATCTACCAATGTGTTACTAGTGACACTTTTATTTAAGTTTAATACAGGAAGTCTGAAGTCTGACTACATGTATATTAAGCCTGTAATCAATAATTTTTTATGTAAATAGGTAAAAGAAGGATTTTTGTTTGAAAACTAATTCATGCTAGTTGCTTTTGTACAGATCCATGTTTGTATCAGGGATATTGTAAATGTTTCAGATGCCTTGGGAAAGGAGAGACCAAAAGAAAAATTTACTCTGAGTGAAAACATGGATGAAGCAACAAGAAAAAAATTTGAGAAGAAATTTGAAAAATACAGAAGTCGTGATTATCCATACAGCATTCAGAATGTTCTGTGGCTTATAGGAGCAATAGCATTGTTTTACTACACAGATTTTTATGTTGCAGTGAGATATGACCCAAAAGTCAACAGGTACATGGATCTATTATGCTTCTTTTATCATTTTTTGGCCAGGTTATAGTAATGTGTCTATTTGGCAGGTAAAAAAGGGTACCTATTTTTTGTAATCAACTTCTGGTTTTCAACCGAGATACCTGAAATTTCACATAAAGATTGTACACATGTATTGAAAAGAATTTTTTTCACCTGCTATTTTGGAATTGGTTGAGGATTTTTTTTTCATTTTTCCAGACAAAGAAACTTACAACAGCACATATATTGGTTAATCTATTCTTCCTACAGTTTTAATTCTAGATCCTTGAAACATCACAGAAAGTTTGCAAATATACTAGTATTGAAGTTTATGCACCTGCTATGGTGAAATTGGTGGAGGGATTATTAACTAATTTTAAAGCAAATGAAGTTGGAGACATATAGATTTTCTCTCTGTTCACTCGTCTGTTTGTTTGTTCGTGTACCTTTGTGTTGAAACCTTGTTTTATGAAGATGACTACACCATGTACACAGCTTCATGAAACTCGTTCACTGGCAAATTTCTGTATGGCTATGCTGAATATTTCATTCTTGAATGAAACAAGGGTGTTTACTAATATGTGCAAACAGAAATTTTCTTGTTTCTTATTTTTCCAGACTTCAGATATTAGTTATTTTTCGTCATATTTTACATAAGCTGTGCATATATTGTGATCTAAACTTTGAAACTTTATAACATTGAAATGTGCAACTGCCATTAGGAAATTGTTTGAGTAATTTTTGTCCCATTTTTCCAGCCATGCAAATTTTTTAGTGAATTTTACAGATGATGATATCCTTTTGTGTAATGGACTCCTCCCACAGTTTTCAATGCAGACTGCAAATTTTCTTACAATTACACTCTTTATGCTTTGTCATTTCAGACTTGCGATTTTTCAGCTTTACAATGGTGTCAATATTTTGAATAGAGGAAGAAGCTGTAATACCTACATGTAGTAATCATATTTTATCAACAATATATAAAATACATTTGTAAACTAATTATATTTTTCAGAGTATGGTTTAATATTGGTGCCATATTGATTCTGGTTAATATTGGAATAGCAGCCTTCCTAATTATATACCTATCATGGGTAAAGAAAATAAGTTCAGATGACTGGGAAAAGGCTTGTCCCTGTGCCATACCTATTGCAACAGGAGCATTTATCATGGGAGGCGTTTGGTATGTAGTTATATTGGTCTTTTTTTCTAAAAAATAAAGGGCTATATGGCAGTTAATTGTTATATTAATTTTCATCATCAGTGTTTTATATTGTATTATAATGTGGCCTCCTTTATACGTTTTGAAAACACATTAGGTTTCTAATAAGCATAGAGCCCGCTGTGACATAACAATTAGAATTCCCACGTCATAAACGCTCAACTGAAAATTTCAGAGTGGAACAATGCAGTTTTGTTAGATTTCTTTTTTTGATCTAAAAAGGTAAGTATATTCATATTCAATAAAATTATGAGCAAATAGTGTTATGTCAATTTTATTTGCTTTTAACATGCTGTTTTGGGATATAATAGTTTCAAAAACCAATATTACCATTGAAAGCATGCATACTCTTAGAGCCGTTTTGAATTTTCAAACATTTGTTATACATATTAGAATTGAAATAGATTATTGCATTTGGGCTTATTTCAAATTAGTACATTGTCAGACCTTATTTTTGTCTTCATTTTGTACCTCACTATCACTTGGAATCAAATATTGATACATATAAGGTCTTACCATGTTCTAATAATTTGTTTAGAGCCCGCTCGCAGTAGTCTATTTTTTAAGTAACTTTACTTCTGTCTGACCAGATCTTTTTTTGTACTAGTATGCTGGTTGACAAAATCATGCAAGATTACCACATTTTTTACCTAAAATATTTCTTTGTACAGTAGTTTGACAGATATATTTTTATTATTACAGTGTGACAGTTGGATTGTGGCCATTATGGAATATTTTCACTCCATTTATGATGTTCACGTTTTTTATGGGGTTTGTTGTGACTCTTGCAATGATACCAAACTTCTGACAGAAGGACACTACAATTCATGGGTCACCATGACAACAATAATTCAGTTGTTTGTTAGAGATTTTAGTCATTACATGTTGTTAATATACATTTTTAACTGTTTATTATTTTATGAAAATTGAATATTTGTACATCAATTAATAATCCAATTAAGGATATTTGAAAAGTCATTCTTACTTTATGTTTTATGTTCAGAAATAAATATTATTTCCAAATACCCATTGATGTAAAAATTGAGATTTAATGTTATAAATTTCTTTAGGCTAAATATTAACTTGTTTGATAGTCATGTTTTAGAAATAGAATTGTATTCCAAAAATTTTGCTGAACCAACTGCACCTTTTTACAGATGGAGACAATCATTTTAATGTGTTTCATTTATTATTGATGGGTGTTCTCTTTTAGATATAAAGCCTTTGTACCAACTGATATTAATACTCATTTCATTTTCATAGAATATGTTACCATATTAGTCCCTGTTCTACATTTTTATTATTGAATGAATGAACAGTGATTATCATTCATGTAGTCATTTCTATTTTTAGTTTACTTTGCATATTCATGATGAAAACTAAAGATATTTTTAAACATATTTAACTTCATAGAGGTCTGTTTAAACAGGTCTCAGAAACTGACTTGATCCATTCGATTATCTTAACAATTTCTGTGGACATCTATTAGCATGTCACCCATGATTGTAATAATAGGCAAATGAGACATTTTTTATTTCAGTATATATAAATGAATCTGCTGATGTTTTCACAATAACAAATGTGTGCTGTAACAGAAAAGATGTGCATTTGTTATAGTTCTACTATTACTCCACACAACTAAGGGAAGCAATCTTCTAAAATAAAGCACTTAATTTTACGGGTATTGAAAAATTATATTGCCAGCATATCATATTCAGTTTATTGTTTGTAGGTTATAAAGTTTGTAGTCAATATGTAACATCCTCGAGTCAGGATAGTAACATATTTGGTGTTTTGAATTCTAATACTTAATTTGCTGTTAATTACTAAACTTTTGTTGTACTTGAACAAAGTCTGTGATTTATTGTGTAAAATTAACTGCCACCATTGAACATTGTATTTATTCTGAGACAATATTATTTACATTGATAACCTAAGTAAAAATTGGCCATCTGAGTAAATCTACACCCATTAATAGAATTGTATATGCTGTAAGCGACTCTAATTTTTATACTTATTGTTTACATGCAGTATTATAATTCTCTAGAATGTTTCCAATACTGGTGCTACAAGTTCCTAGTCCAGCTAAAGATTGTATTATGTTGAATACATTCAGATATTTGTGAACTTTTGGTAAATGTGTATCTTATTTAAAAAAATTAATGAAAATATTCAATTACATAAATGCAATCTATACTGGATTCAGACAGAAAAAAGTTTTTGGTTTTAAAGAGTGTATGACTCAAAGATTATTTTTTCTATAGTTTTCAAAATGTAGATGAGAATTTTCTATATTTTCTTACTAATTGCAAAAGTCATTCTTTATTGATTTTACAATTCACTTCAGGTAATTATAGATAAACAATTTCTATTTTTCTTAATATTCACATTTGTCATTTCAAATCGATTTTATTTTTTATGAAATCTTATGGACATGTTAAAATAGGACTTGAGGATTAGGGAAACAGCTTGCTTGTAGATGAATGTATGTAATTCATATTCACATAATAGCTGCATTGACTCCATATGTATATCTGGTTAGTACAAATTCTTGCCTAGTAAGTCAATATACATAAAGTATTAAAACATATAGATAACTAAAACTTGTACCAGTTTAAGCATGGACGACACCAGGGTCCCATTTTATAAAACATCTCAAATTTGAGGATCTCCTAAACTTTTCCTCAACTCAAATATTGACCAATCAGATTGCTGGAAAATTTATATTTGAGGAAAATCTCAGTTTGAGAAGTTTTATGAAACCTAGGAAAGATGTACACATATGCACCTAATGTCAATATTTTTTCGATACTGTAGAAATGGTCCAAAGTCTGTGGTTTAGCATTTGCAAAAATTAAATTATTTTGAATGTGTTACTTGTCTTTGCACAGAAAATTGATTTTTATTGGTTATGTGATGTTGTGATGTGTAAACTTAAGTTGTGTAAGAAATCAAGTTCATTCATATTTAATTTGTAGGAGTTTTCTCAAACAGTAACTTTAATGGTGCAGACATTCCATAGGGATTTTATTCATTTATGACTGTTGACTAGTGCAGATTTTGATGCTAAAGATTTTCTTCTTTTTTTTTCGTACAAATGTTATAATTTAATTAGTTAAAGCCTAAATTCCAGGCAATAAGTGGTGTTATTGGTGTTGTAATTATTTTATAATCTTCAGTATTATTTTATGTATACATATATCTATATTTGTAATTTTAATAGATGTGGGCCATGTACTATATAAATATTATTTACAATCATTTAAAATTGCAACATTTTTTTAGATATTCTTATGTAAGATAACAATTATTTAATATTTAATCTTTGCCATATTTTTAATTTTAATGTCTAATTTTTCAAAAAGAACTTTATAATCTTTATTGCATATTTGAACCATCAAAGAAAAAATGGTTTCCTTGAAATCTGTAAAATATTCCTTGTCATTAAGCAATTTGTTGCTGAATAAACAATAAAATTAAACACTGCTAAATTCTTGCAAGTAAATTATTTTAAATGGTCAGTTACATTCTTAGAACTCTAGATTTAGTATAAACTTAATTATAAAGAATAGTTGTTTCTTATTTGAATTATTTTTACATGTAAAGTGTGTGTGTTTTTATTCAGCATTTTATTGTTAAATAAAGGATAATCTGTCTCTTAGAAAAAGAAACTTTTTAGTTAGGTAAGTTATATAAGACTTAATGTAATTAACTCCAATTCTGATCAAATTTGTGCATTTTTATTTTATTTTACATGAACAAACACTAATGCATAGTATAATATAATTTTCTTGACATTGAACATTTAATTGGTTAATTATAGCTATGATTAGTCTTAATTGATCTCTGAGGATATCAAAACTTCCAGGATTTTTGTCCAAATGTTTACTTTTTTATTTGATATTTTTTAATATCAGTAGTCATATTCTACAATCTTATTGAGCTTTCAGATTAGATTAAATGGTCAAGTTCTATTGATAAGTAGATTTATTCATTGCAGATTGTAATTAGCAAGTATTAATGACACCAAAATTTACAAATATTATTTTTACATATACGTGCATGTAAATTTTTTGCCATGAATAAATTTCCTTTTGAAATCTGTCTTCCTACACTGTGAATATTTTTTTATAAGTAGATAAGTGAGCTCACATTTATACTGGATTTTCGTACCATTGTTACTAGTCAGTATAGTGTTTCTCACGAAACAGATTTGTTGTCAATTGTACAACATATGTATTTAAATTGTTTATTATTTAAACAAATAGAAATTACAAAAACCACATAAGGTCAGTAATATTTTGCAAAAGAAAATGCATAGTCAATTCAATTCTGTTTCATAAGCATAATTAATATCTTGATAAACAAATTTATGTAGAGAATTAAACTGTTTTGTAATATTTCCTGAAGATTTGTGGAATATTTTGAATGCTTCTGATATATTACATTGACTGAAAGATCTCTTTGTGTAAAAAGACTTAAACATCTGTTTAGAAGGTTTTGTTTTCATGGTTAAGTCAGCTCTGTTTTCAGTGAAAAAACTATAATTTAAAATTGCTCTTTGTTTGTTATACTGGCCAGGAAATCATTGCAACCAGAGAGGTCCAAAATGAATCTAAATTTTAACAGATGAATGGAATTCAAAAAATCTTGCTATCTTGCTTATTTGACACAAGAAACATTCAAATAGTTACACATACATGTATAAATGTTTTTATTTCTGTGATACAGTTGTATATAGGAGTGTAATTTATTTTGTAATAGTCATTGTTTTATTATAAACATTTTTAAAAATAAAAAAAAATAAATGGAGGCTTTTTTGTGAACATTCTGTAGCTTCATACATTTATAGCAGTGTATCTGGGTTTTTTGTGGAAAATATAATGTATATAAAAGACTTGGATTGAACTCCATCCTCTTGTTGATATTGAATTCTCAAATCATAGTCCAATAGTCCTCACATAAAAGGCCATTTATGTCAATGTAATGTTTCAATTCAAATCTGTTTCCTTTTTAAGGGTAGACAAAATGTCACAGTTGAAATGATAATGCTTTAAATAAAAGATGCATTCTTAATCTTATAAGATGGCTACTATTTTAAGTTTGCTAAGATATATTGAAGAATAAGTCAAACAAGTCATGTGTGCTGACATATTTATTATAAATTAAGGTCAATGATTCAAATACAATTTTTGGCAGTGCTTTTTGTACGACTGACTGTAGCATAAATTTTTGGCAGTGCTTTTTGTATGACTGACTGTGGCATCAATTTAAGTGTCTATTCTATGTGTTGTTCATTTGAATTTTCATTTTAAAGTTCAAGGTAAACATGATTTCTTATATTTGTTTAAATTTCAATAAATTAAATGGTGTTAAGGTATCCGGACCATAATTGACCACGTGATCATATTTGGTGTCCCGGATGTCCATTGTTTTTCAATGGAGCAGACCTCGGTAATGTTCGGCAAACATCGGAAATACTATTTGAGTAACTAAATTTTTTTCCTCAAAATTGTGAACATTGACTCAAGTTATATAATATATTTTACTTTTATCATTAATTAGGAATACATTGATTTAATAAAGCTGTATTTCTTGGTCGACAAATAAAATCAAACGGTAACTTCAATTGTGGGTCGGATACCTTAAGAGGGGGCAGTTTCAATACACTTGTATATTTATATAATATACCTATATATTTGCAATTAGAATTTGACTTGAGAATCTGATGTCTATTTAAGGAATAATTCATTTGGGCACACACATATACTGATTATAAAAACCTGTGTGTCCTTTATGTCTGACGCTCATGGTAAAATGTGGGCATAAAGAGCAAACCTGTGGTTGAATCAATAAATATTCTAGCCCCAAATGTATTAGTTGATTTTAATAGGACATTTGACTTTTATAACAAAGTAACCTTTGAGCTGCAGGACTTGTTGGCCATTTAGGACATTTTATTGTGACATTGATAAAATATATGAAAAATCTCACTATGACGTTGCCATAGAGTGTTGATCATTTATGACATTGATTAGGAATATATACTCGTTTTACACCTGGTGTGTACTCAAAGTTGTACCTTATTTCATTTATATTAACAGTAATAATTTCTCATCTTTGGGTCAGTAACCTTTTTTTGTCACTTGGCATCCCATAGTCATCAGCATCAGCTGTAAATTTTTCACATTTCAATCCCATTCTCAAAAATCACTTGGCTAATTGGGTGGTTCTTAACAAAGTTGTAGTTTTTGGTACCGTAGTTATCAATACTCTACATGGCAGCTAGGGCCATTAATGTGTTTGGATTGGCTGAAATTTTAACATAGCTTTAGATACTATAGGAAAAACATACAAAGACTTAATGTTAGAAAACGTTCTTCACATTTAGACTAAAATATGCAGAAGAAAAGACAGGATATTTACAATTTTTTTACAAGTTTTTTTCAGGCTGAATGGAAATTCAAGGTAGCCAAGGCTGCTACTTACCCCAGTAATTTATCTGGAAATATTAATTTGCCAAATAAGCCTGATCTTGAGACAGGTAACAAATTCCAGTAAAGAACAAGACAAAGTTTATTGAGTGATCACTGATACACCCGCTCAAAATTTAGCGACAACTTTCAAAGGGGCATAATTCCTACAAAACTTGTTCAAATGGTCATAATGTGCACAACAATATTTTTAACAGTCAGTATCTGCATAAACGTAAAATTTTGAATTGAAATGGTCAAAGACAAGAAACTGAAAAATGCAGCACACTCCAAAATCAATCAACAAGCTCATAGTCTTAATGGGGCCATGGGGGGCGCTTGGTAAAGGTAGTTTGTCTTCTATTGATCACGTGGTCTGTCAACACTGAGATTGCGGGTTCGATTCTCACCGCATGCAGGGTGTACTCGACTCCAATCTTAATTGACAAGTATTGACAGTTTTCCTACCGCAGGTAGGAGGGTTTTCTCCGGGTACTTCGGCTTTCTCCCAAAATCTGGACGCCTGATATAGCTGAAAATGGGGTTAAACAACATTCAAACAAACAAACATAGTCTTATCTTATTCATGAACTTTTGAATTCAAGTTATTGTCTGGAAATTTCTCATTTTTATGAAAATTTTATTTAAAATATCGAAAGTTTTTGGCAACAGCAAGCTTGAAATTAAAATACCATTTCCTAAAAATTCTGATTCTACCTTACTGAGAGGTTTCTCAGTGCTTGACCCACAGAGCAGCCCAGTGCATCCCTGGGTGGCAGACAGGAAAGACCCTCTTGTGGGGTAGTCAGGTCATTATACTGCATAGCATAGTGGGTGACATGTTTGGAGAGTGCCCTGCTCCTTGCACGATAAAGACCCCCCAAAAAGGTAGATTCAATGTAGCAGCAGAAAAATGCTATCCCCACCCTTGCCCAATACTCTATACTTTTCCTGTGACAGTCAAACTTTTCTTCCCTTTGTCCCACTAAATTCTATTAATTTATTGTTTAACTGTTCACTGGAAGTAATACAAACATCCACCTGATCTGAAACTTTATCCCTGTATCAATATTATTCCTGAAATTTGTTTGGTCAGTTATACATCTTTACAAATACAATGTACCCAGGCGTTGCTAAGCCATATAAGTTATGCAGTTTGACATACAATTATGCAACACCATGACGGCTCAGCTAATGGCATTCAGCACCAAAATAAAATTTGTTAACATCAACTAGAATCTAACAGAGTTTTAAGCAACCTTTCCTTAACAAGTGTGGACACAGAAAAATGTCTCGCCTGCATTCCACATCAGTATTGAAAAAAATTATGTAGTGAGCATCACGTAATGGCATTAAATTTTAACATAGTTGCTTGACCATGAAATTGAGGTCAAGTCAGATGACACCAACCAGACAGTCATGTTCTATTCATCAGCAACCTATTGACCAAATATTGTCATTCTACCATGCAATGTTGCAGGGGAACTGCCGTAATTCAAAAAATTCAACGTAGTCACTGGACCAAGAAATTGAGGTCAAGGTCAGGTGACACATACCAGTCATACTATTCACCAGCAACTTAAATACCATGGATGTTTACAGAGGAACTGCCCTAATGTAAAAACTTTAGTCACTGGACCATGGAATTGAGGTCAAGGTCAGGAGACACCTACCAGACATTCATGTACTATTCATTAGCAGCCTATATACCAAATATTGTTATCCTATGGTTACAGAGGAACTGCTTTAATCCAAAAACTTATTCCAAAAAATGTAGTCGCTGGACTGTGAATTTGAGGTCAAGGTCAGGTGACTGACTGGCAAGTACTCATCATAAGCTATCACTGGACCAAATTTGATGGACCTAGTGCTTAAGCTTACCAAGATATAAAGCTAAATGTCGAGTGTTTACGCTGTATATGTCTCGCCTCCAGCGACTATTGTCACTGGAAAGAAAAAATGTATGAAACGTTACTTAAACATTAGCCATTGCAGTGTCAACCTACCTAAAAATCCATCATTTTGGACTAAAACCAGGGATTAATTTATTATACATGTTTATATCTGTAGATGTGGAGATATTAACACCTTCAGAACCTCTGTACACCCTTTGCTTACTGGGGCACTTTAGGTGTTAAAATCTCCATATCTATGTATATAACAAACAATATCCCATTGAAATCAATTGCAAACTTTTGAGTTATTGTCCAGAAATATTTCTAATGTTTCCTGTGTCAACTGTGAACTTGACCTTTCACAAAATTCCCCTTTTTTCCCACCTGATATGTAAAAATATCTTAGTATCATTGAAAAAGTATGCAAGCTGTTTGAATTATCATCCTATTTTGGACAGACATACAGACATGGGGATCCATATATATCCACTACTCTCATCAAGCAGAGGTATAATAAAAACACTAAAAAGTGTCGTTAAATTAAGACAGAAACTCAGATTCTCTAATTCAAACTTGATATATAGTTTTTTCCATTTAATGCTGGTTTTTCAAATTTCTGGTTGATCTGATCACTTGAAATCTTAAAGTCTGGAAACCAACAGTCTTCATCAAACCAACAGTTTAATTTTGTAGCAACTACGCTAAATTTCCTCATCAAATTCTGTTCCTTATCAAATTTGACAGACACAAATTTACAGGCTCACTTGCCAACAACTATCTGAAACTGTTCAATCCATGCCCATTTCCCCCAAGTACATTTTTTTTTATAGTACAGGTTTAAAGTATCAAGGTTTAATTACAATGATAAATCTTTCCCATGTCTAGTCACCTAAAATATCTAAATTATTGGTTAAAGTAAACAATTTTTTGTAAGTCTATTATACTAGGTCACAATATTACTGCAATACACTGATGTTGTTCTTATATTCATAGAACAATATGTTCCTTACAATATAAACCAGTTGTAAAGAAACCTACTAGTCATAACCAACTTGAACATGGGGCTTTTTACAGAAGGCATCAAAATAGAAAGTTGAGAGTAAGACAAGCAAGAATGATTAGCATGTTAGTAGAACAAGGCTTTACTTCTAAAGTTTTTATTCAGAAGAAATATTACACAAAATGTTATGTGTTAGAAAGATCTAAAAAAGATAAAAATTAACGGCAAATTACAAGGCTTCATTAAATATACAAATTGAGACAGCTACTAACAACACAACACCATTTTATAAATAAGGACTTCGCTTTATTAAAAAACATAAAAACTTTATGTCAATGCAGCAATGAACAAAATAACTTTTAAAACTTCCCATATACAAAAAAAACACAACAAGGATGACAATTTGGTCTAGTCTACATGCTACTTATAGAAACACTATTCATTTCTGTAAAAAAAAAATGTCTCCTTTGAATTAATTTCAGAACATATATAAATTTGAACAATCCTAGAAATGAAGTTTCCATCATACTACACCTTGACCACACTACAACTAACAATTACTTCATTTCTTCCCGTCTTCCAGTTCGTTCCTTATCCAGTTCTATAAAAAAATTCAACAATACTAATACTTTACAGAAATAAATAGTGGTTTTAACAATTCTCATAGGTAGGTTCCACTATGATGGTAGTAATGGTGAACAAGCGCAACAGCAAAAAAATTCCCAAAATAATAATTAATATTTATCTGATACACATATACCGTAATACTGAGCAACTACTCTCACAATATTAATTGTACATATCTATCCTAATATGTAGTAAAAATAGCATGTGACAATAGCTATTTGATTTTCTATACATGTGATTAAATAACAAATTAAAATGCTACATAATTTTGTAAAAAAAAATAATAACATGCTTCGTTTTCTTTGAATATTGCACTTCAGGGGAGATTACTTTTATAATTTTACAATGTTTATGTGAGCCAATCTATTGAAGCAATGCACAGCTGTGGAGATAAAGTATTAATCCATAAACAATATTTTCTTATGCTATTCAGGTTATGACTTTATATTTTTTGTTAAATAAAAAATCAATACCTCCGACTATGTAATGAGTGTAACTTTTCATCACAAAATCAATGCTTGCTTGTAGCAGAAATTGTGTAGTAGATATTATATCTTTCAAAAAATTCAATACAAAAATAGATCTAACAAATAATTTTCTTTAGACAAAATTCTCTGATTTTCTTTTTAATATGTTAGCATGAAACAGCACTTTTCTTGCTGAACTGTTCTGACAGCTTGACTTGTTTCACTGGAACCAGAGGATTTCAGTAAGTAAAAATTTAGTTTCCATGTCAATGTTTTAGAACTTGCATAATCAAAACATTACACTCATTGGTGTGATGCACAAGAAAATACTATTTATAGAATTCTAATGGCAAGTTGTTTGGTACAAATGTTAATATTATCATAAAAAAATTAAATAAGATCAATAAAATTCATGAATATTTGTTGGAAACCCAAAATCTACTATAGTCTCTGATGTTTTTTCTACATTCATCAATTTTAATTCAAAAGATTTTGCTATGTAAATTGTTGATGTTTTCTTTATCTCTTAACAATTTAAGATTTTCTTAAATAGCCTCAAGATTTATAATACAAGCTTGTTTATATTGGTCTTTTCCTAAACAGCAGATGCATTTTCACATTAAACCTGGAAATTTACATACCTCCATTACAGGCAGTGGACAAAACCATGTAGATGTCACTTTACAAATGAATATTTTCAAACGACTATGAAGATGTAGTTTTTCCAAAAGCAAACTACAATATTTCTGCAAAATTAAAGAAACTTTTGACTAGAGAAAATTTACGATTCTGTTTTACAATACAGGAAGATCCTGCCAAAGTTCTTACTCTAGAAAAGTATATTTCTAAACAATGTCTAGACATAATCTGCCAATAACATGGCACCTTATACTCTGAACCTCTGTCACTCATAACGTTCTGACAGCTTGAGGAAAATGATATTGTAAGCACTAAACAGGGGCAACTATACAATTCTTTAATTTCTGAACAACTTCAAATCAAATCTGCCATGAATTGCTGATTTTCATCATTTTTTTACCGACCTAACTTGAGCTTTATAGTTGCACTAGGTAATAGCCTCCCTATCATAATAAGGTCATGATTTGGTCATGTCTCTTTCTGAAAGTATCGAAGTATTTTTTACTTTATTATAAAATAAAAAGCATAGTGTTTTGTTTTGTATGACATAAAATATATATTTTTGTTGCACCTTTGGTAATTAAATCTAAGTACTTTACTTTTATAGTCATTTCATTAATGAAACATGAAGAAACTTGGCAGTAGGACCGTCTGCAAAATTTGTTTCAACCATTTCCTTTTATAGAGTAAGAACAAATTAAGATCCCCAAGTAAAACATGTAGCTGTTGAAAACACATTGTAAACATAACAAAGTCACTTTCTATACTATATAAATAATTAAAAATACAAAAATAAAGATATTAAAAATAAATTACTAAAACCAATTTTTTTTCCTCTGAAATGTTATAGTATTTTCACTAAATCTGTTTACATTCAAAGTAACAAATATCAAATAATCAAAAAGGAATATCACATGTATCAAATGAAAAGGTATAAAAATAACATTTAAAAATAAACCAAGGCAAGATTACTATGAACTCTGTAACTAATAAAACATAACAAAATTATAATTATATAGTCTACACTACTTAACACAAAGGGTACATCTCTCTCCCGTCGATTCTTTTGATGTTCATACTAACTTCAACATACATACATTCATCTAAATTTGAAACCCTTTTCAAATTATATAATTAAAATTAGGGCCATTATTCCCATTAATAGACCTTTTAACAAGTGACAATTTTTCTTTCTTCATCTCTGCTTAATTGATGGTACTACTCACCATTGTTTATGACAATTTTTACTACTCTTTCATCACACTGAAAATGAAAATATCTACCCTTGTCACTTCTACCTGAAGCATGTATTTCATCTATAATTATCATGCATAGACATACAATAATCAACTGTTTTAAGCTTAAATAACACATTGCTTACAAGAACAGAGAAATCTACTTAACAACTCTTAATAAATAGGAACAACAACCAGATATATACATCAATAAACAATAAAAAACAGGAATCAACATCAGAATTAGTATGAAAAAATAGCTTTTTGTTCCATCATAAAAAATCCTTGAAAGATTGTATGTACAAGGAAGCACAGTATTATTTTTCATTGTTATATGCCTCTATGTAATTGTACTGGGTAACTCAGAAATACAAAATTACAAAGGCTATATATCTAGTGTATATTTCTTGAATATAAATGTTTATTTCAACTTATATTTTACACTCATTTTTTATGAAAGTGGTCTTTGGATAAAAAGCAATACAAATAAAATTTGATGCTTGATAAAATGCATAGATTTTTTAGATTTTAGACGTATTCTTATCAAATGTGATATATGTATTTTAAATGACTTGTAATAACTGAAAAATATTAATGTGACCATTAGTTGAAATGAAAATTCTTTGCAGATACAGATTATACTATAGTTTTACATTTGTATCTTCAAACTTTTACATGGTATCAAAGTGAGATGTTCAACAATTGCATAAACATTTGAAATTTCTTTCATGAGCAAATCCATAAAGATTTACCAACAGTTCCTTTTGCTTTACATAAAAAGAGTGCATTTTCTTATAAAAATAATATAAAAATAACAAAAAGATTATTAAATGGAATTTTTTCAGTTGAGTAAATATTTAAGAAAATGTTTTACTTTACAAAAATGTATTTGGTGTCAACCCCAACAAAAGGTTCTGTCAATAGCATACATCTCTCTTTCACAAGTATCCATTCAACATTTTAGAAATGTGAACAAATAAACTAATTCTGGACAATTAAGTCACAAGGTCTCCGTTACCTTGACAACCATCACAACTACTATCTACATTCAACAGGAGAACAATCACAGTAACTATTGTTTCCGAGGTTTGTGGTTAATACAAATAAAAAACAACAATAGTAACAAAGGGAATTAAAAAATATAAATTAAGCTTCTTTATATAAAAATGATAGCACCGTAAACAAAATATATTCTACCCTTTATAACTTTATTGAAGTATTTCTGCAATCACAGAAATGGAATATGGAACTAGAAAGAAATGCCAACAAAAGGTCAACAATCCCTGCATGAAACCTGGCAATTTTTAAAAAATTGGTTAAAAGGTTCCATTCAAATAAGTAATTTTTTTCTTTTGTATCCAATAAAATGTCCATACAAAATTTTTTCTTTAACATCACTCATCATTAAATAATTGTTTTTCTTATCAATGGAAAATGTACTTCTGTAAAATTATACACTTTGATTCACAACAGTTAAAATTTAAGTTTTTTATCATATAAAAACAATAATTTACAATTCTACATTAAGCTTGCATACAAATTCTAAATCCAGATAAAAACACCAACTTACAACACAAAGTTTGATTGCTGTTAAATGTATTCAAAATATACTTTCTAAAAAGATTTGGCTAGTAGTTTGTCTTATAAAACTTGAATGAATAAAAATAAACACTTAATTTTATTTTATACAAAAAGGCATTAATCTGTTTAAATTCAGTTTAATATAGTCAATTATTTAAAATTATTTGTCACGTTTCTCTTGTACACTTTTCCAAGTGATAAAACAGTGGTATTTTATGACAAATATCGTGTTAAATCTTCGTTAATAATTGGCCACTTATAATTACTCTACCCAGGTGTTATATGATGTCATTCATGGTCAAAAAGATGTTAAACTTTATATATATTAGTATTTTGACATGGTGCTTTACCTACTGGGCAGCTTGAGAAGGCAAGATAAAATTGTGATATGTTAAATTTTCTCTTTTATCAAGTTACTGAACAAAAATAGTTGGACACCAATTGGACAGAAATTAATATGTATGAAATAATATGTTAGGTTTACAAAGAAAAATTTGAAATATTTCAAAATTTGAAACAGAATTGAGATGCTTCTGACAAATAATGAATATTTAAATTATTAAACCTAAAAATCTACCAAGAAAATCCAATTTTAATGCTGCTGTCAGTTTTATACTACTAATTCTATGTTGATATTTAGTACAAATGGACTAGAATAATCTTCCCACAAAATGGTGCAAAAGTAAAAAAAAATAGAATATGTTATAAATAAATACCAACACAAGCACTGGAAATGTCATATAAAAGTCTATACCTGAAAATAGCACATAATTCTATAGAATCGTTTGCTTCTAATCTTGTTGTTAAATAGTATTCAGACAAAGTTACTAAAATGTTATGTTAAACATTTAATACACAACCTTAACTTGACAGGCACAAATATAGTTAAAATCAAAATGACTGTTTTTACATTATTTTCTCTATTTTCTTTTCTTATATTTTACATCAACGAAAAATGTTTCCTTACGTTATTCTGAACAATTTTTTTATTAAAATGAACACTTTTTAGTAGTCCTAGTACACAACAAAAAATGTTGAAATCTAAACTTGAGGAACAATATTATTGCTAAATACTCAAAATCTGAGTACAGAGGAAAAAAACGCTATAAAATTTGAGGAATTCAGTAATAAATATAACATATTTACAAGAATAACAAATAATAGCTTTTAGAGAAATTGATCTGTTTTGTTGTTGCTTTTGTTTAACATATCGTTATGCATGTCAGATAGTTTTGTGATAATTTTATTAACAGCTGTATGGTTCTGTTTCTATAAACAGTACATAGTACTGAAGCACTGTTGACAAGATTAGTTGTTTATCAAATGCCTGACAAAATACAGAGAAGAAATTAACAATAACAACTGCATTTCTTAACTGGCCGTGATGACAACTCATCAAAATCACAGTAAAATTCATACAAAATAGCAAAGGTTATAAATTTCTCTAATTACAATAACATCAAATTCTGCATGCAATAACTTCAAATTTGCAAAAAAGTATAAAATGCTTATAAACATCAAAATACAAAGTGAAAATGCTGAATAATTAAAAAACACTTCCCCAACTTCAAAAAATTTAAAGAAATAAATCAAAACAAACAATCATTAAAATATATTAACTATCTGACTAGACTGAACACTTAATTTCAATTTTTCTATAAAATGTAAGTCGTATGAGAAGTAAAAACCACTTGGCAAGACTGAGACGAAAGGTATGTCACTGTTGCAAATTAATCAGACAACACTATTTCAGGCAGATTTTTAGAAATTTTTCTGTGGAAACACAGTAGTAGAAAAATATCCCAGAAAAGTTTCTAAAAAAGCTGATATACAATTAAGCCATGATCTAATGTTCCTGTACATGGATATGACAATAAAGTCAATGCATGTCAACTACAATTGGCTCTGCAACAGTCAGCACTTTGATTCCTCAGCACCAACGGAAAGGAACTGCTCTGGGTCTGTCTGCTCCTTCTTTGACAAGTGGTTTGTGGAACTCCCGTCCAGGTCTGGAATGGATCTGAGCCCAGCAATGCTCACAGTAGTACTGTAAACAAGTTACATTGGCGCAAAAGAAAGGGGCAAATTTTCCCCCACATCTGGCCCCATGACATTCATCGCACATCTGATCATCTAAAACATAGGGTTTCACTTCAACCTGTAAAAAGAAGTTCATACTATTCTAATTGTTCTTTTTTTTATCACATAATTGAAAACAGGTGCAACAGTTTGTAAACTCCCTATTGTGCATCAACTTAATGCTTTCAATTTTGAATTTGACTGTATTTAATTAAATATCCTTAATCTCTTTAGATAGGGTGACACAATAAATACAAGAATAAATGATAAATAGGTAGATGCAATATGTACATTTACAACAGAAATGTTTTTGGTTTAAAATTTATAAATAATTATTTAATTAATATGATTAAATGCTGCTGTTCATACCCTTTTGTCAATTTCTCCATGCTGTAACTGGACAAATCTAGCACTAATTGCAGCAATATAACTTTGTTGATTAGAGAAAGCAACTCTTCCTGCTCCCTTTGGATATTTCAGTTCTGGGTCAGTATCAATACCAGCATAACAAACGCCACCATATAATCTATCCATTATCATGGCCAACTCAACTGCAAGAGAAACAATACAACAAGTTCAATTGACAAGGGAAACCAAAAAGGGCCAATTAAAACCTTTTTTTTCAATTCTATGAAAACTAATTCTATGTAAACTTGTATTTTTTAAATTAAACCCATATCTGGTAACAGGTGAAAATAATTAGAAAAGAATATATAGAATTTCTTGAATATCTTTTCATCATTTTTAGAAGCCAGCTGCACTAGATGAAATAACAAAATAACCATTAATATTAACTCTCAATCAAGTGCACTATTTTAAAATATTCTTACATTAGACATAGAGATTATAATGCAAAGTAAGCTCTATATACACTTGGCTACCAGGCCCTCACAATAATATAGGAATTCAGAACTGCAGTCAAGGAAATATGGCGTTTTGGCCAATAATAGCAGATTTTTTGGTACAGATGAGCTCATGTGCACTCATTTGTACTCCTGGCATCAAACCAGGGCTCACCACACTGGGCGAAGTGGGCGACAAAGTCGCCCTACTAGGTCCCGAAGTCGCCCTAAGGCGCCTCAAAAGCGAAGTCGAAGTCGCCTTGTCATTTCCCTCAAGTCGCCCGATGGTTCACATAAGATACTTGTAAATCTGGTCCAAATACTTCACCCTGACTACCAATTTATCAGTAAATGTGTAATTCCAATAAAAAACGGCAAACAATATGCGTATTTAACATATTTTCAAACGATTTACGTCTTTCAAATGTATTACGCGCCATTTGTTAATATACCGGATGTGACTAATTACCGGAAGTGAACAACGAAGAAAAGTAATGTACAACGGCCCATAATGAAAAATCGTAATATTTTTGATAAACAAACACTTTTAATTGGTTTCAAACTTCAGTTCTTTCAAAGAGTATTGTACTTTAACAATTTTCTTTGATAAGAATTTGAGCTTCACTTGAAAGAATAAAGATGTATAGTAATAATTGACATCATGATAAGTTAGATGGATGTCCCATGATGCAATTTGGATCAGTACAAAAAGGTTATGTGCTGTTTGATATTGCATACCATGAAAAAGAAAGAAAAAAAAACTGAATCTAATTGTGTTATGGTTTTAAAACACAAGAGAAATAATCCTGGAAATTGATGTAAATAATGAAAAATGTATGCAACTACTGCGAAATTAATTATTTGTACGGTCCCCCTGACTTCTCCCTAGTGTCTCCTGAAGTCTCCCTATCAGGGCCTGACTTCTCCCTGTTTGGCTGCCAGGGAGAAGTCACTTCTCCCTACTTTTTTAGAGTGTGGTGACCCCTGCAAACAATCAAAAAGACTGAAAACAATATTCTTGTTTCACATGTTCTGATTGGATGTAGAATATTAAGCAATAGAGAGTCTATACCATATTGTGATGTAAAAGTTGTTGGTTTTATGAAGAAATAGGTACTTGAATGCCATTTTGCTGAAGCCCCTGTTAACTTCCACTGGTGATAGAAATTTATTTTTCTGTTTTTTTTTAAATAAAATTTCTTTAAGTGTTTTTTTTTTAGATTAATACCTGCACGAAGAGGTCTAGGAACACCACCAACAAAAATTGTCTTTCTTGGATCTAAAGGTTGTGATCCATCCATTACAAAATCGGAATCGCTAAGGCTCCAAGGTCTTATCTGCACCTTAAATACAAGTCATAAAATATACAGATATGAAGGAGATTGTTATATATATATATTTAATATCAGTTTTTTCACAAAATATGCATGACATTTATAATTATTATACAACATTATTGATATTATCTTACATCAGGCAATAATGTCGGTCCATGGCAATAAATTGCAAAAGTCTGAAATGGCTATTTTGCAAAGCAAATGCCTTAATAAATGGTGAATGATTTACACTTTGTTGAAAAATTTATTATGTCTATGTAAAAAAATGTAGGAGATGATAACACCAAAACAGAACCATTATGTTTAAAGTGTGCTAAAGACGACTAAGTTCTATTGCCTAGAAAAATGGGAAAACATTCCTTAAACAATTCCATAATAGCAGGTGCACAACTTCAATTCATGTGCAACCTTTCTATTTAGTTTTAGAGGTCTTGGTTAAAAAATGTAGTTCATTACACAAAATATATACCCTATTTTCCCTGCCCACCCTCCTTCACTTTACTAAAATTAAAGATTAAAAATAAAGGCCCTGAAAATAAAACTTTATAAATAAATCGAGCATTAATAAAACAGGCAAATTTGTAGACTAGTAATATACAATGTGTATACCAAACAAAAAACCTTCAAGTGACTCAAACTCTTATTGTGATAAGAGTCTTGCAAAAAAAAAATTTTTGTTGTCTGTACTGGATGTAAATTGTCTGTTTCATGATAGGTTATGACAAAAAATCTTGCACTTAGACTGGAAATTATTACATTTAAAGCGTTAGAAATGCTGATTCTTAGGTATTATGATACATACTGGTTTATCTTTCATGGTTGGACTAGAAACACACCAATACAACTTTTCATCATCAATAATACATGATTCTACTAAAGCTTGAACTGACATTTCATCTTGGAACAGCAGAAAACAGTAACCTAGAATAATAAAAACACTTCAATATGTATAGACATTAGGAATGTTTGACCACAAATGTTTTCAAAGTGCTAGATTTGCCACAGGACATTCCAATGTTTTCAGTGCTAGATTTGCCACAGGACATTCCAATGTTTTTTTGTTGCTAAATCTTTACTATCAAGCATTTACAATACTGTCCACATGATTTCCTTTGTACACATGTGGATAGTGTATTTTTGCTAAATCTTTAATATCAAGCATTTACAATACTGTCCACATGATTTCCTTTGTACACATGTGGATAGTGTATGTATACTAAATTAAAGAAAAGATCAGTAAAAAAACACATTAGAATTAGTGGAAAGTCTATAATAAAGCCTGAGCCAATAGCCTCTATAGCTGAATAAATGTAAAAATGGTTGAAATAATTGTGTTGAATACTTTAGAATTAATTTTGTTGACAGTTTCAACAAGAACTATAATTGTTAAATATATCAAATGATAAATTAAAACAAGTAATAAATGTAGACTATTAACAAATAAATATTTCAATTAACTTAATTCAAACGTAACTTGTATATAAATAATAATTAACCTTCTGAGCAGTTTTAAGTGAAACAGACTAGTAAAAGGTATTACTGTTTACAATATGAATACTTTTAAAGTTATAAAGGGCTATTTCAAGTCTGGAAATATGGGGAAAAAACTTCTTGCAAAAATCCACAATCTTTCTGTGAAGTTTCAGAGATCCGAGTTGCAAGAATGTAGGATAATATAATTACATCAGACTTGGTATGCACTTTATGCTGTAACTTACATACAGATAATTCTAAAACTTCAGAGCTGTTTTAAGTAGAACACTTAACAATATGAATTAAACCTCTGTTTGTATCGGATTTCATTCTTAAGATAAAGATTTTTAATCACAATTCTTACAGATACTAATCATTAACTAAGTAATGATGTACCTTTAGGTGGAAAGTAAGATTTACTTTCAGCTTTGTGAGGCCAATCCACAACTAGGGGACCAAATCTTCTAAATGCTGCTGTAATTTCCTCTATAAATTACGAGTAAAAAATATTAGTATATAAACATGCAAATCATCAACTACTGGGAAAAAGGTTGTTTAAATTATGTTTGTTCGAATGATGTTTAATGCCAATGTCAGCAATTGTTCACCTATAACACTTGGGTAGAAAAACTGGCAATCCTTGTCATTTAAGATTGAAGTCGAGTACACCCTGCGTGCATACATAAAAAATAACAATACTGAGTTAGTGTGAATTGATCGCCAAATACTAATTGTAGGTAAAAGCGGCAAGTGAATTTTTGTTGTAAAATGACTCTGTTGCAAAAAGAAATAAAAACTGATAAAAAACTGATGCAAAAGTTCTGATTGGTTACGTATCATTTCCAGAATTTACCCAATTCTGATTGGATCATTCATAATTCTGTTATTTAATAGATTCTTGTCAACGTTTCATTTTGAAATTATTTAACTTGTTTCCGCAACAGTTCAGGCAGCATGTGGAAACGACAAATATCTATGATATAGTTTTTACCAAAACAAAATGCCATAATTTAGATCAGAATAGTGACCAAGAGTAAACCTTACTGAATATCATGCTGTGAAGTTTTTTATTTACTGTTACTCTTTGAAATGTTACAGCTTTAATTAAAATGTTGATTAAAATAAGCATCCAATGTTAAATGTATAGTTGTTTTTTTTATATGAAATATGAATAAAAAAACATAAAACTATAATTGAATAACAAGTTAAATTTGTGGCTAATTAAATTGGAATGAATAAACCACAAAATTTTTTGTTACCGTATTATACACCATGCGTTCCCATTACATCAGTGTGGAATTTTGTATTTAAATTGATATATTGAAGAAATGAAAGAGCTATCCAGGCGACAACATTGAATATATATGTACATGAAAGTTGACTAAGTCTCCCTCCCAAAAATATGGTCCCCTTAACAAATCTTCCTAACAATCAATCCCATCCAAGCACCTACTATAAGTAACAATTTCCCAAGGTTTCATGAAAATCCATGAAGAAATTAAAGTGCTATCCAGGCAACAACATTGAATATACATGTACATGACAGGTAGTCTCCCTCCCAAAAATATGGTACCCCTTGACAAAATTCCCTAAAAATCAATCTCCTCCAAGCACCAACTATAAATAAAAATTTCCCAAAGTTTCATGAAATTCCATGAAGAAATGAAAGCGACAACATTGAATATACTTGTACATGAACGTTTACTTGGTCCCTCTCAGGGCTCACGCTGGGTCAAATTATAGGGAGAAGTCACTTCTCTTTTGGGTGGCTGACAGGGAGAAGTGAGGATAGAACAGGGAGAAGTTGCAGTATATGTCGCGAAAGCGTCCTGTTTACTTTGTTTTTTTTTTAAAATTAGTGTTGGCATTTGCATTTTTATTATGTTTTTTTAGCAGTTTAATTTATTGAGGATAAACTATCAAAGATTTGATTAACTATTCAGTATCAGGGCTCACGCTGGGTCAAAATTATAGGGAGAAGTCACTTCTCTTTTGGGTGGCTGACAGGGAGAAGTGAGGATAGAACAGGGAGAAGTGGGTGGAAAACAGGGAGAAGTTGCAGTATATGTCGCGAACGTGTTCTGTTTACTTTTTTTTTTTTTTAAATTAGTGTTGGCATTTGCATTTTTATTTTGTTTTTTTAGCAGTTTAATTTATTGAGCATAAAGTATCAAAGATTTGATTAACTATTCAGTATACTTATTTCACACATTTTCAAAAATACATGTATTAAACATAACAATAAAAAAAGAATCAACTGTCACAAAACTGTTCATTACAATAAATGT
This sequence comes from Limnoperna fortunei, assembly GCA_944474755.1. Classification (NCBI taxonomy): domain Eukaryota; kingdom Metazoa; phylum Mollusca; class Bivalvia; order Mytilida; family Modiolidae; genus Limnoperna; species Limnoperna fortunei. The sequence goes on from OX104116.1 coordinate 79,357,307, forward strand.
ATCTTTGTCATTGATACACAATTTGATTGATTTAAAATGAAGTGCTATTAGAACTAGAAGAAGAAAATTACATCAATAATATATAATTTAAAATTTTAAAATTCACTATTAAAAAGTATTTAAACATATTTAACTTAAATTTGTTTTAAGTAACTGCCAAAATACTATTTTTACTACGTGTCTATCATTGCAAAACTCATTTCACCACTATCAGTGTAGTATATTTGCAATCTCCGGCACCAAATTCATATCCGCTCCGGAAATTTTCACAAATTCTTGTGCTCTGAACTGGTTTTCGGTTATATTGTAAACCTACGCTTTATATACCAAAAAAAGTTAAAAGGGTACCAGTTCAACGTTGGCACGTAAACATAATAAACATGACGCAGTATCAAAAATATGAGGATTTCTTACCAAAATGGGAATAAAACTTGAAAGGCGACATTAGGCGATTCTACAAAATGAAAGGGCGACTTCACTTCGTTTTTTAAGATGATCGTCGGCGAAGTGGGACCACGATAAGGCAACTTCTTCGCCCGAGTCGCCCTCCAAAGCGAGCCCTGCCTCTCCCAAAAATATGGCCCCCCTTGAGGAAATTCCCTGAATATCAATCCCATCCAAGCACCTAGTTTAAGTAACGATTTCTCAAGGTTTCTTTAAATCCATTAAGAAATGAGAGCCCAATCCAGACGACAACAGCAGAGCATGACACACAGACGGACTGACAGGTCAAAACATTATACCCGCCCCCAAACTGCGTGGTGTGGCATATAATTGACATTATTAATTTAAAGATAAAACAGTAACTATCAAATTATACTTACCACAAATAAAACATCTTAAGTTATCCAGTTATTACATATGAAAACAAAAAACCTCTTCACTGACAACATGCAACTGACCAAATAAACCAATAGTTAATAGCTGAAACTTTTAGAGAATGCAATTTTCTACTAGATGTATGTGGCAAGTTGGGAAATTTTTTTGGCTATGTTTTTCTGCTACATATCCACAAATGAATATTGCAACAATACTTTTAATACTATAAATTCTCCCCTACCTTCATCAATGTCTGGGGGCAGGCCTCCTACAAAAACTTTGCGAGAAAATCGTTCCAATCTTTCACCCTGAGGAGATCCTCTGGCTGTTAGACTTGCAACTGTCTGGTCTAAGGAATCATCATCTAACATCAGATTTCTGTCTGGAAAGCCAAAGATCTGTTTCCCTACAAAAATAGATAGAAGCATGTCTGTTGGACATCATATAGAATAGAAAATATAAAAAAATTAAGTATCCTATTTAGGATATGTTAAAAACGTGAAAGACTAGTGTACTGAGGATTTCAACAATGCATACCTCAAATCATAACAAATTGCAGTAACAAGTGGTCCCAAGTAAATAAGTCACAAAACAGGAATTGATGCAGGTAAAATATTAAACTTTTATTGTACTGTTAGTCTGGTAGAAAGGAAACATTAAACGTTTCTTTCTGCATTATCTGTATTTTAATGACCGTGTATGAGTATTTATTTATTAAAAGCATGAAATGTATGCAAAACTGTAAATACATAAAATGCACAAAATAACATTATATATTACAGTTAATATTTAATGATACCCAGAATAAGTTTTAAGAGGTCACCTCACAGAAAAAAAACAATCCACACAAGCAGTACAAAAACCCTTTACCACCCCTAACTAAACTAGTGTAGATTCAGAAAATTCTCTCCTCTGCATTCCACATCAGTAACGAAAAAAATTATGTCATGAGCTTCACATAAATAGCACTAAATTGTTATCATTTAAAATTATAAAATGCATGGTTACAGAGGAAATGCCCTAATACAAAACTTTAAATGTAGTTGCTGGACTGTGAAACTGAGGTCAAGGTATTCATTAGCAACCAATATACCAAATATTTTCATCCTACCATGCATGGTTACAGGGGAACTGCCCTAATCTACAAACTTTACTATAATCGCTGGACCTTGAAATTGAGGTCAAGGTCAGGTGGCAGGTGACTGACTGGCAAGTACTCATCATAAGCTACCACTGAACCAAAGTTGATAGACCTCTTAGTAGGGCTTAAGCTTACAAAGATATAAAGATTCCCACATATATGTCTTTCGTCGCAGGGGAGACAAAAAGTTGAGTCTATTACCGGTATTTTCACATTGCAAGACACTACAAACCATAATAATGTACATTAATTTTTCATACTTCTTGAGGTGATGTATCTCTACTATACACATAAATGTTTGTTAGTTTGTTTGAAAGGGTTTTTTGACACTTTTCATTATGGTACATCTAACGGTTTTAATGTGGAAGGAGGATCTCCTGTTTTTAATCAGTTAAAACTAAAAAAATTGAGTAAACTTTACTATTCACATTTGTTATAAAGCTGTGCTGTGTGAGATTCATGGGAAAGAGAAACTACATAAAGGTATAGGCTTTTAAAAACCTTAATGTTATTTTAGAAACAACGTAAGTTAGCTAGTGAGATGACAACTTCATACTGAAAGGAGTTAAAATACCAATGAATAGTTATGGGGTGAACGCCTAGTTTAAACGGCCACACAACTATAGTAGAACATCATCTGGTGTAGGCATTTCTATATTAAATTAAAAAGAACTTAAGAATGATCCATAGATATTTTTCTCGAAGAAATAGTTTAAGAAAATGCTGTAAACATCTGAATGACATTGATCAGGCATTATAAAAAAAAAAATTTAAGAATGTGTCTATGGGACACAGATGCCCCTGTTTAATGGAGTCCCAAACAGGAAGTAGTTGTCCGACAGGTCTGAAAGTCACTTAGGACGTACAACTTGTGATACTGAACCACCATGCCAAATTTGAAAGTGTTCTCACGTACGGTTTCTGAGAAAAGATTGACGGAAATTCTTATGGATGTACGTATGGATGGACATGAGACAAACTTAATGCCCCCCCCCCCACCCCGCCATGTCGTCGTGGGCATAAAAATGCACCTATTATTGAAACCTGTAACATTTTTATCAAAGGCTTTGCCAGATTTAAAATTTGTCTCTTAGGTCCTTTGGACTAACATATTTCAGGAAGGCTGTTTTGTGCACAATTCCATACAATATAATTGCGTCCAATATCAGATATATTTAAGGATTTTTTTTCAATTGCAGGTTAGATTATTGGATATAGACGACTTCCGGTTGGTTTACGCCAATAAACCGCAAAGCAGTTTATGTACAGTGTAAACCCAAGATCTAACCAACAACTAAAAATAATTCTTATATTATAAATTCAATATTATGAAAAGAAATAGCAAACAATAGTAGTCAAATAATATTAGCAATTTACAATTTTAGTGTCGTCACTTGTTGCTTGCAAAGAATCCATGTATAGTCAACGTCATCAATACATATTATTAAGACGTCAACTATCAACCACATGCTGAAATACCAAAGATAGGTTATACGAAATGGACCATGTTGCTCAGCTATAGAGTATTTAGAGGAAATCAAAATATTTTACTTTAGTAACTGACATTTAGCTTTTTTATTTTAACTGACATTTTAGCTTTAAAAGAGTAAATTTGTTAAAATTTTGTAATACTTTAACAAATCTATAATAGAACATGTTAGCATTATAATTTATGTCACCAATTACAAATTTGTCATAATTTATGTCACAAATAAATTATGACAAATTTGTATTGATTTTGCCTTCTGCAATGCCGGTACAAAAATAATTTAGTCTGCCAGTATTGTCACATTATGACACCATCCGAAGTATAGAGTAGCCCCGCATGTCATCAGGTGGCAGACAGGAAAAACCCTCTCTGTCAACAACTTGTTCTTGTCCTGAATATAGATGAAATACTGCTGAAGTAACAATTCAATCAATAAATACAATCTCCTGTCTGTATATATTCATACATTGTACTGGCATGAAATAAACTTACTAAACTTGGAATCATTTCATGTTTTTGAATTCCTGAATATTTTGTCTATGAGATAAAACAGCATCTTGTATTGCTACATCTTTTAGAGCATCTATTCAATTAATTCCAATAATTTATACAGGATATGAGCCAAAGAAGTGCAATTTAGTTTATTCTGCAATCAAATAAAAAAAAAACAATTTAATATATTTGAATTCATGTTAAGAGATTTACCTTTCACCATATCATTATCTCCAGATGATCTCATGATGTCTAACAACTGACTTTCAAATGCAGAAAACTTCATGCTTTCAAATGAATTAGTGCGATCCTGAAAATATTGAACAAGTATGAACATTGTAAAATGGTAAGATGTATGACATGTATGACCAAAATGGTATAAGATGTAATACGTTCCACATTATTTAAACTGCTGACCTTATGAAACACTTATAATAACCTTTGCCCAACTTAAAGTAGAAGGTCTAAAATTACGGCCATTTGGCTTAAACACAAACTTGTGACTACTCTAAGAGTAAATTGGTTAAAATTACAAAAAATGGTAAAAAATAATATTTTTTGTAGTTTTACACTAAACTTTACCCAAAAAATGGCACTTTAGCCGTTGATTGACCAGTTTTAATTTGGTGGCCACCTGTTACGCTCGTTAGGTAATGACAAGTGTGATGCAGGGTTCAGCACAAAAAACATTCAATAAATTTAATATTCTTACACATGATGATCAATGTTACATGTACATGTTTCATCTGATTTTCCAGAGAAAACAATCATTCAGGCGGAAAATATGCTTTAATGAGGTTTATTAAACAATAAATGTGTCAGAGCTGATGGCACCCTTTATAGTTAAAAATTAAATGATGGTTGTTGTTTTATTATTTTGTGACTGAATCAGTGTGTGTCAAAGTGTTCAAAATTCAATTAAATGTTCACACATGAAATAGTATTAAGTAAATCTTGTTTATATATTAATTTTTATTATGATGTAGACTCATGGATCCTGGCATATTGTAATCATGTGTTCAATTCTGGACAAACATTTTTAACATTAAATGCATCCATGTACGAGTCTATTTTAGTTATTGTATGGTACAGACTTCCATCTTGCCAGTTCAATCTCCTAATAATTCCTATGCGCTTTTAAATATTCTTACAAATGGAGATCACAGTAACAATCCCTCCAGCAGAAAATAAGCTTTATTTATGATGGTTATTAAACAATAAGACCAACAACAAAAAATGAGTGTTTCCGGTTACATAGAATTATAAAAAAGGTAGGTAGGTCAAATTTTTTTTTTGGGTTAAGCTTTTAAGTTTCAAGAATTTCCCAAGTATATAGGCATTGAATGAGCTTTCAATTTGCGTTACAAGCGTTCATATGTTTACATTTCTTATATCTAAACGTCAACAGGCTTGATGCCAGCAGCATAGATGCCATGTTGGGGCTGAAGTAAGAAAATAGAACTAAAACACGAAACAATACCAGGTGTAAACCCGATTTTTTTCCGGTTCGAGGTAACCTCAGTTCAAAACGCAAAAAAAACTTTAGGGTCTGGATTTTGGCTTAAAACAAATAGGTAGGGTGGGGTAAACGAAAACACACATTTTTTTTTTTTTTGGCCTAAATGTGTCAGGGTTGATGGTTTATAAATTCATGATTAAAAAGTGAAACCTGGAATGTTGACACAATGTCAATTTTTTTAATTTTGTTTTCTTATTAAAACATTTGATAAAAGTTTACTGAGGCTTGGCGGAAGTGGCGCTTGGTGGAAATGAAGCATGGCAGCCCTCCATGCTAAAACAGCCTATGGTGAACCTGTATAGGGGACACTTCACCAAAAAAAAATCCCAGAACCCTGGCAAAGTTCTGTATGGTAGTACCAAATATTTCATGCTTCGGTTTAGTTAGAAAAAGGGTTCTTTACCAATATGTTACCGCAAAATACAAAATATCTGCTTTAGTTATGTTAATATTTTATCAACAACAGTTTAATTCATATCTACTCTTATAGATTTTGTATTTTCTTTTGTCAGGGTTTGACATTAACTTTTTAAGGTGCTAGACTGCAGGGAAAGTCTTATAAAAATCACTAGCCCTCAGCAAGATTTACTAGCAATCACTTTTCCTTTTGTAGCTGCAGGGATAAAGCAAGGTCAAAATAATAGGCAAAAGTCACTTCTCTTATTTGAGGCTTTCAGTGAGCAGTGGGTAAATAACAGACAGAGGTTGCAATAAATGTTGTGAAAAAGTGTCGTGTTTTGTTCGTATTTTTTTTTACTTCAGTGTTGCTATATGCATTTCAATTTTTTTATGGACTTATTCCCTATTTTCGGAATACAAGAGTTACTTCCCATTTTCAAGAGTTGTCTTTCATAACAGCAGGTATCTAGTATTGAACAGATAGGGAAAAATCACGTTTTTATTTTTTTTAAATAATGTCTGTGGACTGACTCTTCCAGTACAACTAACAAAAACTGCAGAATTAGCTTGCACATCATAATAAATTTTACCGGATGCTTTACTATATGTGAATAAAAAAATATTGTAGAAAAACTACTTTTTACCCACAGTAGGTACTATAAATTACCTGCTCTAAAGAACAGATAACTCTGCACATGGGAGATAAATCTTGTTTAACGCAAGTAGGGAATTTTAAGCAGTTTAAATTATTTGAGGATAAAGTATCAATGAAAGTCCAGAACAAGCAAATCAGTCTACCATGTCTACTGTTAACACATTTCAATAAAATAAATGTTCATTTGTCATAAGTTGATTGCATTATAAGTGAAGAACTTAAAAATGACATCATTGTGAAACATATTTAAAGGATGTATACACCATTTAAATACAAAAATCAAAAGTGGTTGCCAAATTCTAATTTATATTAGGTTAAAATCTTTGCAGTACACTTTTTTAATACAATCAACATTATCTGTACAATCTCTGGCACCGAGTTCATATCAGTCTGCTCCGGAAAACTCATATTTTCTTTTTCTTCGAACTAGTGTTGGGTCATATTTTCACAATAGGCTTTACATTGCTTTATGCACAAAGAAAAAGTCAGACGGGAACCAGCTTTCATTGATTGTATTTATTCCCCAGTGTTAACAGCGTGAAAACACAATTACATTACAGTGCCAAATGTACATGTACGAAGATTTCTTTCCTAAATAGGAATAAAGTTAAAAACAACATACATGTACATATAGATTAAACATTCAAAATGAGAGGTCAAATTCAACTTCGCTTTTTAATTGAAACAAAGCAGAGTGAGTGACTTGCAAAACCAATAGCCCATTCAGGCTACTGTATTTACCTATTGATTTTCAGTAGCCCAGGCTAGTGTTAGTGTTGAACCCTATTTTGTAACAATGAAATGGTAGCCACCTACATTTTTACATTTATCCAAAGTACTGAATCATTATGTAACATCAAACTGTCATACAGTTTACAAAAAAATGTTTTGGGGTTCTGTTGTACACTAACAGTATGATATTTAAGTTATTATGATACTGTATTTTACCAAATACAGGGTCTTACAACAATGTCCAATTTCACATATAAAAGTTATTTAAACACTTGGTTATACAAGTACATTTAATAAATCTCCAACAGTAAAAATATACACAGTCACACAGTTTCCTAACATTTAATTCATTCCTAAACATTTACCAATTATACAAACAGTCAAACATTTTTTTCAAAGTTGTTCCAATAGGCTACTGTGTATGCTACAAGTTTTTGTCATGTTCTGAACATCTGATCAGCTGATTGCCTTCTAGTTCTTTTGTCAAATAGGTGGCAAAACAAATAATAGAGAGGTTGAGATCAGAAACTTGTACTTGTACTGGTACGCGTAGTTACACATACACGTATTTACTTGTAGTTATTTGTGTTGAGATTTTTTTTCACTTGTACTTGTACGTGTATATTAGGCACCAAAATTAAAATCAAAAGTAAAAACTAACCAAAATTTACTTATTAGTCAGTCGTTTCTATCACGCATATATTTTGATTTTTATATTAGCCCCAAAATCTGAAAAAATGTAGCCATTTTTACTTTTCTTCTTTTTCAAAGAGTTGGACAATACATTTCGTCAGGTTTTACAAAGACATAACAAATAAAAGTTTAAATAAAAATGATGCAGCATATCCTAAACTTAATCAATATAGCACTCAACATTAATAAGAAAGCTGCTTTATGCAAAGAAAACTACACGCACTAGAACTATTTGTAAACAGCTTTCTAGAAGTTTGCAAGTCCCACGTAATTACATGACACACCAATCCTGATGACATAGAAGGAAAAATTACACGTTACACGTACCGGTACCGGTACAAGTTCCGAATCTCAACCTGTCTAATGTTCAAATAGCTGAACACTTCAAATGATTAATACATGTACATTTGGATTCCCTTCTATATTTTTTCTCGTATTATTTGAAATGCATGCATTATACTATACCAAGTGTTGACGTATTGTGGAGAGCGTTTTTTTGCGTGAAAAATGAAAACTGCTTACCCTGTATGGTTCAGCTTGTTGCTCCTATTGTAGATCAAGAAGGGTACTTTTCGAAATCAATAATTAATTCCTCAAGATATTTAGCATTTTGAAATATGGCAGTTTTTAAATTTTGAAAGGGCGATTTTCCATACTAAAATTTGAGCTTAATTAGAACGGAAGTGTATTTTAGGAACAATCGATTGTTGTCTACTCGAAATCCTTCTGGTGATGTGTCTGCAGTTAAGGCGGGAAAGGTCTCACGGTTTGTCCGAATATCTTTGAACATCACAAAGGCAGAGAAACATTTGTAAACATCGCAAGGTCCCTTTAGAAACAAAAATGGCTGACTTATTATGTTAAATTCCCACAAAAGTCAAGGACGATTTGTAACAACTAAACAACAGAGGCATATAATTATAAAAACATGGACAGGTTATCGTATCTACATTTTTTCTACTGAATTTTTGTAATACAAAGGTAAAATATAGACTAATAAAAAAATTCAAGCAAACACATTTTTCCAATGGGGGTTGGCATGCAGTATAATTTATTATTTTTTACAACATTAATTCAAAGTTACACACTAAAGTACTGTGCTTAAACATTCATTGTCATGTGAACACATTTTTTTTTATTTTATACATGAATTACTCTGAAGCAGCATCACAAACTACAGAACATGTATATTTTATAGCCATTGTATACACACTTCCAAAGGCATCTGTGGAATGTTATATTATTTTGATATACGTCATATGGAGCAGATTATAAACAGGAGCCGTACCTTAATCTAGATTGCATTACAGAATATTCTTCTATATGCACTACACATCAACATACCTGATAATTAAGTACACTGTCTCTTTGAAGATCATCGATAGCATTCATTTCAAAGTTGGGCTTCATCAAGGCTGCTTGGTGCATCTGACCAGGGAATGAAGTACTACGACGGAACTTTGATGGTGCAATCAATGTTTGATTTGAAAATTGGTGTGACAAATTGCTCTTTTTCAAAAATGGATTCATATTTGGCATTGACCTTCTCTGACCTGGTTGTGTCATATTATTCCAAGATGCCATTGTTGGAGGCTGGCTTTGATGTGTTGACCATTGTTGTTGTTGTTGTTGTGTACTCCAATTGCTTGAAAATGGTTTGGCATTACTATTTAACAACATACTGGGTTGTGGTCTCTGATTTTGAAAATTATGTTGAGCAGTAATGGCTCTCCTCTGTGTGTTTTGATGGAGATTCATTCCCATATGGGATGATATTCCCGTGCTGTAGATACTGCTAGGGGCAGGAGGAAACTGTTGAAAAGCCACAGTTCCATTTAAAGATTGGTATCCAGGTAAATAAGAATCATCAGCAGCAGAGTTTGACCACAACCCAGTATCAGTTGTGGAATGTGAAATATTGACAGCTGTTGACGTTGATGGCTGATCTAAACCATGTAACGGGTTGCCCAGTCTTTTATCCTCAACATTAGTGAAATGTAACTCTGAATTTTCACTCTTTGGTATTCTATTTAATTCACCATTTTGATTATTTGCATTATTATTCGACTTATCCGATTGCTGTAGCTGTTTATTCATAGATCTGTCAGTTATTTCATCTTGCATCGTACGTGTTGATGATGTTTCTGTAGAAAATTCAATCTTGTTGCTTTGCAGTTTACCTTGTATTCCGCTAATATTTGAGGCCAGAGAAAGTCCGTAATCCCCCATTTAAAGAATAAATCACATATGTAAGGATGGGGGAGTATCAGTCTCCGTCCCTGTCAGCTACGCCACGTCTGCTATCTCTGGAGTTGCACTACACAATACTGCGTTTATGTTCACTGATCTTCATTTCCGTTTACATGACAGTCTCTAGATTCCCAATATGCAAATGAGATAGCTCGAAATATCAAGATTGTTTGTATGTTTTTGTGTATGTTTTGAATGAAACTGCTATTATTTTTATCATATTTGGTTAATTATTAAAATATAAAAGCCAAATTTTTATTTAATAGTACATATAGTTAGAGTTTAACTTCAAGGGCATTTTGAAACGACATATCTATCCATGGCACAGGGCGTAAAAGGAGGCGGGACTGACGGAATTATATGCAAATATATTTTAGGGGGTCAGTGCAGGACCACAAAAAACTAAAATATTTTGATTTATTTTGTTGTAACACTAATTAAAATTGTGAGAGACGCATCTGCATCAAAATAATCTTTTTTATTCAATTTATTGTTCACTTTATCGAAGTAAGAACGCTTCAAGAGGACAAAAGTTCGATCACGGACTAGCATATTTCATTTTTCATTATCATATTGTTAAATATAATAAAATAATTTTGCCGTATTTGATCATATTTTATCACCAATGAATAAAAAAAATACATATCTTATCTTGATTTTTTTAGCATATTTCTATAACCGCAATAAACGTACATGTACATATACAAAAAACTAACTTAAACATCTCTTCAAATTTAGTTTTAAATGCTGACATAATCTAGATCCGGACGGTCCCAATGGTTGTATGTTTCTCGTTAAAAAAATGTGATAGCTCGGCTATCAAATTAACTTTATACATAGTTAACCGGTCTCATCTCGTTTGTCACTAATTTAACAATAAGTATCATGACTGGTGTAACCAATGAAGCGGGATATACTGACACTAGTCCTTCCAGCACAACTGATATCAACTCTTTAGTGTTCATAAGGGTTGGTTCATGATGCTTAGTTTTTTATGTTCGTGTTTGTGTTGCTTATTGTGTTCGTGAATTTATGTTACTATTAGTGTTTCGTTGTAATTTCGTACTAGGGGTTGGTGATTATGCGTCGTTATCCTCCGATTTGCCGTTCATCCAGAAAACTATAACTTGAAACGACGAACTAAGAAATATATTATTACTTATTATATAAACCACATCTGATATAATACATTATGAGAAGCAATTGATTTTATTTGAGATATACGGATATGCATTTCTATTAATATGCTGGCCAAAACAATCATTATACCTACAAAACATTGGGTCCATTTTTAAGAAGGGGGGACAAGATCTTTTATGTTAACGTGTTTTGGAAATTTTCACACGTCTGTTAACTGTTTTTCAACCATTAGCTGGTCATCTGTGTTCTTAAAAATTGTTAACTGTTATAATGAAAATAAAAACCCTGTTTTCTGTTAATAGTCGGAACACTGCATGTTAACTGTTTCACAGATTTGTTTGTCTGTTATCTGTTAATTCATTTTATTTACCACATTTTAAATGTAAATTGTCTTTCTGCGACATATCACATACTAGTTAGTATGGAAACACAGATTAATATATGCATTTTCTCGGCGTATCGCCATTCGATGAGATTCTGCTGTTATCTGTTTTTTTTTTCGACTTTTGAACGCACTGTTTTCTATTTTCTCTCTTTTTTTTCTCATGTAAATTGCTGTTATCTGTTATCATTATTTTTAATTTACCTTTATTGGTGTTTGGGAAAAATAAAAAATTGTAAACCTGTTAAATTCCTGCATTACAACTTTCCTTACCAACTTCAGCAAAATAGCCCTTCAATATAAAATTGCTAGATTAAAATCTTACTAAATCATATAGATTCAAATGCTAGTTAACAAATATCTACACAATAGTGAATGATACTAACGGCAATACTACGGACTGCCCAATAGCCGTGGTATAGACATGCAGGAATAGTTACCGTTGTTGACAATCAAATCAATTTATTATTTTGTTGTATTGTTTTGATGTTCTAACAGACAAATAATTCAGAAACTAATTGCGGTATTCAGAATAATACAAACGACAAAGAAATCCTTGATGTTTATTCATTTAAACATGTATAAATATTATTTAATGATCACAGAGAGATTGAAATACATGTATAATTAAATATAAATCAACTATATAGCAATTCTTAAAAAAAATTTTTAAATCAATAAAATACGAAAACTCTACATCTTAATCACTAGAAATTTATGTCTTTATTAGACGAAACTCTCGTCTGGCTTCGTTCAGAAATATTTCATTTGACCACGAATATATAAATACATGTACTGATTTTACCAGAAGAATGTCCGTTATGCCCACTATTTTACCCCATATGTCTAGAGGGCCAACCAGTATCAGTACATATATTTGTATCTCCTATGATTTGCTATTCTAACAAGAAAACAATTTTTGTTGTGGACTCAAAAAGCCTTTTATGAACGTCTTAGAATATATTTTATATAACCTTCATTAGTTGATAGGAGTGCCTAGCATTGGTAAATGGGCGATGTTGCTAAAGGTTTTGGCGTTATTACATACATTAATCAACTAATAATAATAAAGCATATATTTTACCGAAACCAATCGTTTGGGCAGAGACATAAATGTCTCAGGTTTCGGTTTTGCGCCCATTCTTAATAATATAGGACCTTTGAGCATACAAAAAATTAAAAATCCAAATTCGTTATTTTCAAACCATATTGTAGAATTTGAGATACTGACTGGAACAAAATGTATCATGGACATGCATATTTGTACACTTTGTAAAGTGAAGGTACGAAATGTGACTTATTTTTTTTAAATATGAATGTTTAAGTCATAATTAATTCCATGAAATAGAGATTTTGAGAACCCATAATAAACACGCGTTACCATAAGTGAAAAATACGTTGATACAAATTTGTACGTCTGTAATGATACATTTTGCATTATAACAAAAATATTTTCATAACCAGTGCTAACATATAATTTTAGTTCACTGAAAAAATCTTCGAGTACAACGTTCCCATATATTCCAAATTATTCCATGTTCCAAATAAAGGACGTATTGTAAATTTTATCCTTGTCAATTGTTGATTTATTTATTTTCTAAACATTTTAATTTTTTATCTAAGTTTTTATGAGAAAAATCATAAAAATGCACATTACAATTGTCCGAATATACCCTCTGTGACATTTATTGTTATAAGGGGAAACTTTGGTCCCTGCTATTTGTATTAAATGTACAACAGATTGTCTTCTATAAAATGTCTAAACACAAAATACAACTGTTTATAAACAGATGTGGAATAAATGAAAATAGATGACATTAAAAAACAACATCGATAAAACAACAGTTGTGATGTTTACTATGCCAGCCCACATTATATATACGCATATATATCTATGTCCGTTAGACCGTTGCGTATTTGGTCCTTTTAACGGGGTAATGATCGGTTATGGTGACATTTGTTTTTGTCTGCTAAAGCTGACAACATTGTCAATAATCTATCATTTCCTTATTATAAGTTGATGACTTAGCTTTGCTTAACTTTGCTTGTCCAAAGATATCCTATTTAATGTCCGAATATACCCAAATCTGGCCGAATGTACCCTGAATCATGTTCGCGGCTTTTACAGTAATGTTGAGCAAGCGTTGATAATATCCAATCAACGAACTTCTAATTTTAGTTCAGACAATAACATGACTTTCCAGTAAACTTTCCCTGGCAAAGGTCACGTGAGAAGTATGGCCATACAAATGATTGTTTGTTAGAAAATCGAAAAGTGTCCGAATGTACCCAGTCTTCCCCTAGGTGTCCAGTTTATAAAGTTTATTCCCATGTTAAACATCGGAAACATACGTTACTAAACGTAACTTATGTTTCCAATCTTAATCACCGCTTGTATTCATTCTTCTTTGACCACTATATGAATTTTGATGATGATTGGAGTTTTTTACGTCCTACACTGATAAATTAATACCCCCGGTCGGACGGATGCTAGTGTTAGTAAGCCATGGACTCCACGATTGTGGTTTTGTCGAAGCCCGGCCTTCGGGATACCTGGTCGAAAAACTCGGCAGCATATGTAATAATATAATAATAATATAATAATAATAAGCTTTATTTTACGTCGGCATGGTAAGACAACAAACGACACAAGCTCTAATGAGCTTTTGACCGACTAATTTCATAATTCATACAGAAAACATACAGAGTCTACACAAGCACAATATCAAAAAGCAGCTGGCATAACATATGTAGCACACAATTAAAAAGATACATAGCAATTAAAACAACACAATTAAAAAAAACAAGGTTAACGAAATATATAAGCATTAAATTATGAGACCAGCAATCCAAAGTTGTAAAGCATAAAGTGAAAAGAAGCAATCAACACATAAAGCAAGAAACAAGCAAACAGCACAAGCACAATAAAAGCACACAGCACAAAATTCATTTAAAAGCACTAGGTTTACCCAGGTTTTTATAACAATAAAATGATAACAGAGAGAACACACATATGAAATAAGAGTAAGCTATGTATTGTAGCATAAAAACCTGAGATTATTTATTGTTGGTTTTTTGTTTGTTTGTTTTTTTTTTTGTTTTTTGTTTTTTTTTTTTTTTGTCCTCCTAACGGGCGGGCTGCTCCGATGTAACGTTGGCCTACTCCAGTAACCCACATGGGTAGTCTATATAAGCGGTTCCCCACTCTGACCGTCTTGGAGATCTTACATCTGGTCACATCTGCAGAGTGTATATGGATTTTCTAAACCCTGGGCTTTATATATTCATGCATTTTTCCTTAATGAATAAGAGAACTGTATTGTAGAATAAGCAATTATATTCCAGCAGATAGATTCTATCAGACGATGCAAAGAGCGGGGTCATGTACAAGTCACGTAGTTATACTTTGCTTTCGGAGCTGGAGATTACTCGTTAACCGTCGTTCCTATAATTGATAACGTATGTTGCAAACATGTATGTAGAAAATGACCAAACCTTCATTGTGGATATCAAAAAGACATTTTAAGCAGTTTCTCAGATTCTAAATGGCGACAGTATCGTATGTTACAAAGCAGACAATCCAAACATAAAATATGATAGGGAAACCCGATGACATCCTTATTTTTCTTATCCTAGAAATTAATGTTAGCACCCAATTTTAAAATGACAATTACTGTCCCATTTTATTGAGAATAAGAGGTTTGTTGTTTTATTCGTCTTTTAAAAATACCGCTAAAAAAACTTCAACAAAAAACGCATCATAGATGAAGATGATTCTCAGTCACAACAACACAACGAACATCCGGTTCAATTTTAAACTCGAAATATTTGTTTTGCCAATTGTTTCTTTTAGGCTTCCAGTATATCAAAATATACTTTACTTTAGGACATTCATAACTAGCAAAGTGTCATATGAAATTACTGCTGCAATAATTATATGAGTAGTGTAAGACATGTAAAAATATGTTGACAGTAACTTTTACCCTGCACTCGTGTCGCTGATGACATTCAATTTCTTGTGTACAAATTTCGTAGAAACAGCTGTTCTTGATAAAATAATTTGATGTCTGTTGCAAGACTTTACCAAAGAATATCAGAGGAAGAAAGGTATTGATGCCAATGATGGGTTAGAATGTTGGCTGCGTTAGTTGCATAATTTTGAATGGGGTACCGTTTCACAAAAATTGCAGTATGTTGCCCATGACTGAGTTTAGAAAGGTATCAAGTCAGTTCGCCCGACTCCTGTTCATACTCAAGTTGTTCGTCCACATATCTGTTTGCTCTGTGTCAATTCATACAATTAATCCCGATTCCCATACGCTGAGTTGTTTAGGAAACAGTCTTTTGATATAAATGTTTTATAAGACGATAAGAATTATACAAATACTATGACTTCATTGGTATTTGGTGTTTCAGTAGCTACATTATACTTTGGCAAATTAATATCCTTGGATAATTACACTTGTAACAGGGGGCCTACATGTATCTAGGTGTTAGCAGGTAATAGCAGGGCTCGCGTTGGAGGGCGACTCGGGCGAAGAAGTCGCCTTATCGTGGTCCCACTTCGCCCTCGATCATCTTAAAAAGCGAAGTGAAGTCACCCTTTCATTTTTTGGAATCGCCTGATGTCACCTTTCAAATTTTATTCCCATTTTGTTAAGAAATCTTCGTTTTTGATATAGCGTCATGTTTATGTTTACGCGCCATAAAGTCAACTGGTACCCTTTTAACTTTTATTTGGTATATAAAGCGTAGGTTTAAAATAAGACCGGAAACCAGTTCAGAGCAAAAATACGTGAACGTTTCCGGAGCGGATATGAATTTAATGCCGGAGATTGCAAATATACGATGCTGATAGTGTTGAAATGAGTATTGCAATGATAGAAACGTAGTAAAAAATAGTATTTTGGAATTTACTGTAAACAAATTGAAGTTAAATTATGTTTTAAATACTTTTAACAGATTTGCCACCATGATGTAATTTTCTACTTCTAGTTCTAATAGTACTTCATTATAATTCAATCAATTTGTAGACAAATGACAAAGAAACATTTTTTTTAATGAACAGTTTTGTGACAGTTGTTACTTTTTTTATTGTTATGTTTAAGACATGTATTAACGAAAATGTGTGATAATAGTTTATCAAATCATTTACTTTATCCTCAATAAATTGAACTGCTAAAAACATGTAACAATAAAAAAATCAAATGCCAAATTAACACATACTAGTATTAAAAAACAAACAAAATAGGACGCTTTCACGACATATAATGCAACTTCTCCCTGTTGTCCACCCACTTCTCCCTGTTCTATCCTCACTTCTCCCTGTCAGCCCCACAAAAGAGAAGTGACTTCTCCCTATAATTTTGACCCAGCGTGAGCCCTGGTAATAGGCATATAGACAGTAAAAATATTTTGACTATGCATTTACATTTTTATTTTTCAAAATAATTTAAAAACTTGTAAAATGTGTTTATTACTTTATTTATAACATATTCATTATTCTATTATATCGGGGGAAAAGGACTCAGTCTCTGGGGCTAAACAACCCAGCACAAAATGACCTGAAGCGAACTTGTAATCAGTGTGAAACAACATGTAAACTTTCAATTTGTTACTTAGTAAAAGCTACTAACCCTAATAGAGAAACATGGGCATCAGTAGCTCCCAACAAATTTCAAGCTTTATCTTAAATATTTTCAGTTTATCTTTTTGCCTAGCTGGTACATGTATATACAAATTTTCTTTTGAAAATTAAATTTATATTTATGCAGTATGAAAGTAAAAATTTAAAATGTAGTATTTAACCAGATGTGTAGAACATTAAAATCAGAGGGTTACATATGCACTTCACAGCTTAAGCACATTTAAATACAGCTTTCTTATCTTAAAAGCATAAATAAATGAAAAAAAAAGATGTCAATCATAACAACTGCATTGGAAATGAAAGTGAAAGGCAAACACAAACAACTGACGGGATTTAAAATTTAACAATAATTTATGAAAAGTTACTCTATAAATTATTCTCTTAGATATGAACTTAGAACAAAATAATTTTCACAAAAAAGAAAAAGAAAATTCTTTAAGAAATGTTCACCTTTAATGTTTAAATGGGACTTGTGATGTGGATCTTAACAATATGACAAACAAGCACATCATATTAGTACCACTGAAATGCATAAAACCTAGATTGATATGTTTGTTTATAGATAAGTGAGGAAAAGGATTTATACAGAAAGAAGGCTTAAAATCTTGCACTACATCTTGCGTATCATGAGATTCATGTACTTGCCACTACCTATGATTTCCAGTTTACTAAAGAATAATTTAATTTATGGCATTAATAAAGAGGCCCGAGGGATTAAAAATATAGTTATACACTAAAAGTAATAAAGATAAAATAAACATACATGTAAAAAACTAATCAATATTAGTGAAAGTAATTTAGCTGTGTAAGTTTTTAAAACAATATAATTGCCAGACAATTATTACCTGTGTCATTTCTAGTTTTCAATGCACTACCTTTATTTAAAGGAAATTATACAACAGAAGGGAACGGTGACTTCTTTTTCTAAAGATGGTGAGGTAAAACAACTACTTTTTATGGGGCATGCAGGGGTTGGCAATTGGATTATCTTTCTGAGGCTAGTAGAAGTGACTTCTCTTTATTGTGCTGACAGAGAAGTTGCTCTTCTTTCTCATGTTAGGAGGGGAAAGATATGTCAGTTTCTAATTATTGGAAAGAATTTTCTCCTCTTTCAAGGGTTGGCAATGCCCTTTGAAGATTGTGCTTCTCTTTATGAGGCTGGTACTAGTAGTAACAATGTGCTTCTTGTTCTGAGGCTGGTAGTAAGAATATGCCTCTCGTTCAGAATCTGGTTAGGATAAATGCCAATGGTTTTGTTTTCTTAGGTTGCAGTGAGAATTTTTTTTTTCCTTTTTTGTCTGGCAGTGAGAAGTGGAGAATGGATACAACTCCAATTAATTTTGTATAGTAAAAGCATAGTTAGTTTTTGAACAATTGAAGAATAACACAGTTGTAGATAGCAATGAAAGATTAATAAGAAAAGAAAGTGTAAACTTTATAAAGTTAAATGTAGAAATTTTTATATTTACTTAAAGCAAAATAATGCTCCTTTTTAAGCTTTTCACAGCAAAAATAACCTTCTGTTGCTAAATGCAACCACAGCAATCATGACGAGCAAAAATAATGTCATCAAGTGATTACCTGTAAATCATCTACTGCTATGAAAAACATTAAATATACAGGTGATATTTAATTACTTATCTAAGTCAAGAAATTGTATGCCAGCAATTTCTGGTAGATAAACAAGATGTTAATAATTAATTTGAATTCGAAGGTACCACATGGTTTTGTTTAAAAGTACACTCCAACACCAATGGCACCTAAAAATCAGTTTTACTCCTAAATATTATATAAGCCACTCATTTCATTGTCTGCTAATGAATTTGAAAATGTATGAGACAAGCTGTAAAGCACAAAAGCCTCCTTGCCATTTTTTATACCCCCGCTCGACAGAGTCGGGGGGTATATAGTGGTCCTCATGTCCGTCCGTCCGTCCGTCCGTTAATCCGTCCACATTTGGTTTCCGGATGATAATTCAAAAAGTTTACATCCGATTTGAATGAAACTTTGGGATATTGTTATATAACAGGTTGGTAAGAAGCCTATCGATTTTGGGGGAAATCCGTCAAATTTCAACGTCACAGTCCACGAAAAACGTTAGAAATTTTAACAAAAAAGTTGTTTCCGGACAATAACTCAAAAAGTTTACATCCGATTTGAATGAAACTTTGGGATATTGTCATATATCAGGTTGGTAAAAAGCCTTTTGATTTTTGGGGAAATCCATCAAATTTCAAGGTCGCAGTCCACGAAAAACATTAGAAATTTTTACAAAAAAGTTGTTTCCGGATGATAACTCAAAAAGTTTGCATGTGATTTGAATGAAACTTTGGGCTATTGTTAAATATCAGGTTGGTAAGAAGCCTATCGATTTTGGGGGAAATCTGTCAAAATTCAAGGTCACAGTCCACGAAAAATGTTAGAAATTTTTACAAAAAGTTGTTTCCAGAAAATAACTCAAAAAGTTTTCATCCGATTTTAATGAAACTGTAAA
This sequence comes from Limnoperna fortunei, assembly GCA_944474755.1. Lineage (NCBI taxonomy): Eukaryota > Metazoa > Mollusca > Bivalvia > Mytilida > Modiolidae > Limnoperna > Limnoperna fortunei. The sequence goes on from OX104116.1 coordinate 79,377,159, forward strand.
ATATTCTAATATATATTGTTGGTAGAAAGCCTATTGATTTTGGTGGAAATCCATCCAATTTCAAGGTCACAATCCACGAAAAACGATAGAAATGTTCACAAAAGGGGGGGTATCAGCGATCGCCAGATCGACTTTGTCTAGTTTCTATTAGAAAGGGCAGTACTTTATTGATTATATATGTTAGTAAGGCATTTAGGGGAGTACTTTATTGATTATATACATTAGTAAGGGCAGTACTTGTTGATTGTATACAATAATAAGATATTTATTGATTGTTTTGATCAGGTGACCTCGGTATCTGAGTGGACAAAGTACTTGGCTTTGTGTCACATTTTGTATGATACATACTAGTAAATGGGTTCATTCAACTATCAACCATTATGTGATATAGTTTATCAGTTACCACCTATCTCTGTCTGATTCCACTTGATAGACAAGCACTGAGAGCAGTACTAAAACTCATTCATCTGACCAAGAGCATAGATTTTTGATGTACAGTAGTAATTTCAAGTCCCACCCCCACCCCTAAATAAGCAAAACTGACTTAATCTAATAATGCACTATCAGTTGTGATTTATCTTGTTATATTTCTTTGTTTTGTTGCATTAAAGGGAGTAGTGTTAGGTGTGTTTTGTTGCTTTACAGGAAGTCATGTTGGGTGTGTTTTGTTGCTTTACAGGAAGTCATGTTGGGTGTGTTTTGTTGCTTTACAGGAAGTCATGTTCGTTGTGTTTTGTTGCTTTACAGGAAGTCATGTTCGTTGTGTTTTGTTGCTTTACAGAAAGTCATGTTGGGTGTGTTTTGTTTCTTTACAGAAAGTCATGTTCGTTGTGTTTTGTTGCTTTACAGGAAGTCATGTTGGGTGTGTTTTGTTGCTTTACAGAAAGTCATGTTGGGTGTTTTTTGTTGCTTTACATAGTCATTTTGGGTGTGTTTTGTTGCTTTACAGAAAGTCATTTTGGGTGTGTTTTGTTGCTTTACAGAAAGTCATTTTGGGTGTGTTTTGTTGCTTTACAGGAAGTCATGTTGGGTGTGTTTTGTTGCTTTCAGGAAGTCATCTTGGGTGTGTTTTGTTGCTTTACAGAAAATCATTTTAGGTCTGTTTTGTTGCTTTACAGGAAGTCATGTTGGGTGTGTTTTGTTGCTTTACAGGAAGTCATGTTGATTGTGTTTTGTTGCTTTACAGGAAGTCATGTTGGGTGTGTTTTGTTGCTTTACAGGAAGTCATGTTGGGTGTGTTTTGTTGCTTTACAGGAAGTCATGTTGGGTGTGTTTTGTTGCTTTACAGGAAGTCATGTTGGGTGTGTTTTGTTGCTTTACAGGAAGTCATGTTGGGTGTGTTTTGTTGCTTTACAGGAAGTCATGTTGATTGTGTTTTGTATGCTTTACAGGAAGTCATGTTGGGTGTGTTTTGCCACAGACGAAGATGATGCTGAAGCTGGATGGGTACAGCCCTGTATGTGTAAAGGAACAACAAAATGGGTTCATCAGTATTGTCTGCAGAGATGGATTGATGAAAAACAGAAAGGAAACAGTACAGCTAAAGTGTCATGTCCACAATGTAACATGGAGTATATTATAATATTCCCTAAAGTAGGTATGTATATTGGGAGTCTTGTACTAGTAGAGTAAGAATGTTGACACAAAGATGTTGAAGAAATAATTCATTTGGCAGAAATATATACTAATTTTACTACAGGTTGCCTACTTATGCCAAATATTTTACCCCGAGCATTAGATAATTAATGTGGGCATAAGTATATTTTCATACACCCCCCCCCCCCCCCACTTTAAACACAATAAATTATTTTGATTTTTAAGGGACATCTATTTTAACATTTATCAACTGCATAACCTATGAGCCTATGAACTTGTTTGCCATTTAGGACACAAAGTTGATTGTGATGTCTTTAAAATATGTAAAAATAAACTCATAACATTATATATGGAAATAACCAATCGAACTTCATCCTTTTTAATTGAAAAACATTAAAAATTAACATTTTAATTTCAAAATCACAGTTTGTTGCAAAATGAAAGAAAATTCTAGTCCCATAACAAAAACATTATTAAAAACCGCTAGCAGACTGAGAATTTCAAATTATTATGGACTTGATTCAGTATGAAAAGTAATATATATCCGCCAAAAATAAAAAAACTAGCTAGGAAAGTGAAATATTTGACAAATATACAAAGAACAAAGTAAAAACTACTGAAAAAAAAAATAATATCAATGAATGAAACAACATGACAAATATACAAATGTGGTAAATACATGCTACCAAGCTATAAAATGTATTTCTCAAATAAATAATTGAAGAATTTACAATTAACAAAGAAATAACTATGTAAGGGATTGCAAGTCTACCAATTAACAAAGAACAAACTAATATATTTTTGGTAATAATTCAGATCCACCTGAAACAATCATTCTAATATGCGTCCTGCTTTCGCCATGTATACAAAGCCGTGTTAAAAATCCAATAAATTTAGTACGCACATGCGCAAGTTAATTTTGGTAGCAGTCGTTTAAATTTTATTTTAAAAACGCAATATTTTAAACCACAATCATCGTTACTGTTGATAAAGTTGTTATTTTAAGTCTGAATTCTGCAATTTGCATTATTCAACATCCAGCCATTAAATTATGTTTCCACCACTCTACATTATGACACACGGGAGATACGTGGAACAGCCATTCACTAGCACACATTTATATGCCGCTTCACTGTACAGATTATCATATTTGTCATAATCAAAATCGAAATAATTCATGGATACCATACTTTATTGTCATTTTAACATGGGTGGGCATTATATTCATGATATTTTACCCCTCGCTATTGCTCAGGGCAAAATATTCAAGAATATAATGCCCACCCATGTTAAAACAACAATAAAGTATGGTATCCATCAATTATTTCTTAATTTACACAGTGCAGTGTATCCAATGCTGTGTAATTGTAATGAAAAAAAACACTAAAATTTATCCAAACTTTCTGTTTGCTTTAAGAAATTATCATTTAAGTATTAATTTTGCATAAAAGGTCATCCAAATGTGCATCCTGTGAGTTCTTTCTCAGATCTTCATGTGGGTCACATAAGTAAATGGGAAACTATTTAAAATCGTAATATTCAGATTGGCAAAACACATACACCTATTGATATCAAGAAACTGCCCAACAGAATTTCAGTGGAACAAAGAGCACAATGCAAAATTTAGAAGTTTTCCAGCATTAATTTGTTATGTGCAAAACATTCCTCACATGTTGACATATTAAGGATATATGCAATTGTTAAAGCTTTATTTTGTTTAAAATGAGACAGGTTTTTGTTAATCATTTCAAACTTGTTCATGTAAGTCACATGTTTTTCCACTTGGTATTTTTAATTCTAGTATAGAATATCACATGGGTCTTTTCATAAAACATCCCATAACAAACCAGAGATACCTATATCCACCAGAGAGCTTGCTCGAGGGTTGATGAGGATTTAGGGGTTGTTATGAGATGTGATAAGACAAGATCTTTATCGTATTTTTATGAATGAAATCTTCTGTATATAGATTTCAGTCCACATCTATGGCATCCATCAGTAAATTCATAACTATTATATAAATGCAGCAGTCAATCATATGACATCCTGGAGCTATCAGGAATGTGTAACAGGTTTTCTACCATGATGTCAATGATCGCCTCCCTATAACTGGATTTCTGATCTTCAGTTATATTATGTATTTAGAATATCCATATTTCTTATAACAGAATATATTATAAACAGAAAAATTTTCAACAAGAATTTTTTAATCAAGTGTTTAATTTTATTTATTTATACATTGATCTCTATTTTATAATTAAGCTTGTTGATATCTTCAGTTTCAGCCTTTTGATGAGGTTGATACATATTTTTTTATTGATTTGATTAAAGTTTATGGACTGAGGATATATGTATTGACCGAAACTTAAAAGGCTGTAATTGTTATATTATAATATTATGTCATAAATCTGTTGCTTTTTTATACACCCCCCCACCTCCTTTTCGAAGAAGAGGGGTATAATATTTTACCCTTTTCCATTCTTTCATTTGTCCATAATAAAAATTTCTGTAACAGTTTTCAAAGCAACTATAAGATGCAGAAGCCTGATATTTTGAATTGCTTTATCCTATAGTTCCATATGGTGTACAGTGATTCTATGCTCCTGGGTCATCTACTTCCTGTTTACCTAAAACTTAGATTTTTACACATAGTTGTAAAGCGGGGTATCACTAACAGTCCACACTTGTTTCTTTTGTTTTCTTTTATGGATATTTTTACACATGTCCAATTTCTGGTAGTTTTTGTCTTCGCCTGCGACGAAAGTCGCTGGAGGCGAGACATATGTATGGGAATCCTGTGGCGGCAGCGTAAACACTTGACATCTTGCTTCATATATTTGTAAGACCAAGCCCTAGGTCCATCAAATTTGGTCTATAGGTAGCTTATGATGAGTACTTGCCAGTCAGTCACCTGTCACCTGACCTTGACCTCAATTTCACGGTCCAGCGACTACGTTAAAGTTTTTGGGTTACGACAGTTCCTCTGTAACTACGCATAGTAGGATGACAATATTTGGTGTATAGGTTGCTGATGACTAGTACATGACTGTCTGGTAGGTGTCACCTGACCTTGACCTCAATTTCACGGTCCACCGACTACGTTAAAGTTTTTGGGTTACGACAGTTCCTCGGTAACTACGCATGGTAGGATGACAATATTTGGTATATTGGTTGCTGATGACTAGTACATGACTGGCGTCACCTGACCTTGACCTCAATTTCACTGTCCAGTGACTACGTTAAAGTTTTTGGGTTACGACATCCTATAACCACGCATGGTAGGATGACAATATTTGGTATATTGGTTGCTGATGACTAGTACATGACTGTCTGGTAGGTGTCACCTGACCTTGACCTCAATTTCACGGTCCAGTGACTACGTTAAAGTTTTTGGGTTACGACAGTTCCTCTATAACCACACATGGTAGGATGACAATATTTGGTATATAGGTTGCTGATGACTAGTACATGACTGTCTGGTAGGTGCCACCTGACCTTGACCTTAATTTCACGGTCCAGCGACTACATTAAAGTTTTTGGGTTACGGCTGTTCCCCTGTAAATATGCATGGTATGGTGACAATATTTCGTATACAGGCCGCTGCTGATATTTAATGCTATTTACGTAATGCATAGACGAAATTTATTTTTGTTACTGATGCGGAATGCAGGCGAGACGTTTTTTTGTGTCCACACTTGTTTTGCTTAATATTTATCCCACAACTTGCTTCACTATGATCTTTACATTTCACAAGTAACAAATATTAAACTTTTAACATAAACAATAGCAGCAACTAAAATGTTCATTTATCAATGATGTTATAGCAAAAACATTAGATTAACCGAACAGCATATGAAAAAATCATTTTGATTGGTCAATTCCTTGATAGAAAACAAGAGATATGAAAAATATCTCCTTTATGAAAAAAATACATTTTGACATCACTTACAGGAAGTTAAAAAAATGTTCTTGATGAATATCCATGTCCATGTATGAAAAAATTTCAAATGTTGTATATGAACAATGTATTGTTTATTTATGTTATTGTCTCGCCTGCGAC